>OZ030019.1:25355000-25950000 GCA_964023405.1 Apodemus agrarius | reverse complement strand
AACGTTGTAGGTGAGCCTGGAAGTGGAGAAGGCTACAGCTGAGTTGTGGAAGGCCAGAATGGAAAGCTGAGGTGGGGCTCTGCTGTGTTTTGTGTTTGCTTTTTTTTTTTTTTTTTTTTTTTTTACTGCCTCTGAGGACATCAGTTTACTGCAGTTCTGAGCAGTCGCTAAATAGAGCAAAGGTTTGAAGTTGATACCCTCCAGTTGGAAGGAACAGGGGACAGTCACAATTTTACTTCTTGGGGAGGCCTGAGAAACAAACATGAAAAACCCTTTATTTAAGGGGGAAGAAGGCAGGGGCGGAGGGAGGACTAGGAGGGGGGAGCGGTGTCCAGCCCTCCCTCTCAAAGCAGAAGAAGCTGTTGAGTTCCTTCCTGGGCCCTGGAGCAGCTCATGCCCCAAGCACGTGATAAGGAAGGAGGAACTGAGGTTTGGAAGTGATGGGCTTTTGGGTTGAAGGCAGAGGAGACGAGAAAAGAAAAAGGAAAGGGGGCGGGGCGGGGCGGGGCCGAGAAAGGCAAAGCTGTACCTTCAGAAGGGAGACTTAATGGTAGTTGAATTTGTATCTCAGACTTGTCTTGAACACTTCCTGGTTTCTGCCCCACTTTCCTTCCAACTGGTTTTGCCCAGTGGACCGGAGTCACAGGTGTAGGGACCGTGGTGAGGAGCCCATGTGCTGAGAAATCCAGAGTAGCTGGGTGTTTGCTTCTCCAGCACCCCCCCTCAGAGTTAGGTAACCCAGGGGCTTCCGAATCATTGGAAAGTTCCCTCTTGTTGCCAACAAAGCCCACGTGGGTCGGGATGCCTCTTGCTCTGGAGGAGGATGGGTCAGGCTGGATCTTGCTTTGTCTCCAAGGAGATGAAACCTGGGAAGGTGAGCTGGATATGAAGGGCTTAGGAGGTGTCTGAGGATCAGAAGTTCAAGGTCATCCTTAGCTTAATAGTCGCTTTGTAACCACCCTGTCTCAAGAAGCAAAAAACAAACAAACTGGGGAAATTGTTAGAAATGGAATCATATCCGGAAATATGTAGAAGGAGGTTGATTAGTTTGTGGTGAAGAGTTTTGTAGAGATTTTATTCACACCAAAAGTTTAATTTTTACTGACTGGGGTGGGGGTGAAGGTATAAGAAAGGGTTGAAGTGACCCTGGTTGGCCCGAAACTTTCCACGTAGACCAGGCTAGCTTCTTCCTGGAAGCAATCTTCCTGCAGCAATCTTCCTGGTTCTGCTTCCAAAGTTCTGAGATTACAGGCGTACCAGGACACCCAGCTCTGATTTATAGTAATGCTGGAGATTAAATCCAGGGTCTCCAGCTCTTAACTCAGTCATCATTTAGCCCATTTAGCCATACTGCCAGCCCAAATTATTGTTAGTTTGTGTCTAGATGGCCTCGGCTGTATTGTCTCGGGTGTAGAATGGCGATCCTGGAATAGCGGGCCACTGTTCAAGTAAAAGGATTTTCTAAATTTAATTGTACGCATCTGAGTGTGTCTGTCTACACGTATATATGTGTACCACGTGTGTTCCTGAGACCTGAAGGAGTCAGAAGAGGGTGCCAGAGGCCCTGGAACTGGAATAGTGTGGATGGATGTGAGCTGACAGGTCAGTCCACATGGACTGAACCTGGGTCTTCTCGAAAGTGTGGCAAGTGCTCCCAACCACTCATCAGCCTCCCAAGACTGGGCGTTGAAATCCTCCCTTCAGTACCCACACAGCACGTCTGCATAAGCTACAGAAGGGCTGCATTTAGCCGGGCGTGGTGGCGCACGCCTGTAATCCCAGCAGTTGGGAGGCAGAAGCAGGCGGATTTCTGAGTTCGAGGCCAGCCTGGTCTACAAAGTGAGTTCCAGGACAGCAGGAGCTATACAGAAAAACCCTATCTTGAAAAACCAAAAAAAAAAAAAAAAAAAAAAAAAAAAAAAAAGGAAGAAGAAGATGACGAAGAAGAAGGGCTGCATTTAGAATTACATGTGGCAAATCTTATCTGTGGGAAAGTGACAGTCATTTACAAAAGGTTTCTGGGAACCTGAAAAAAGCACAGTAAAAACTTTAAGTAAAAGAAAGAATTAGCAATGGGAGTCAAAACATTTTTTTTCTTGCATCTATCTGTGCTTGTGTGCATGTGTGGGTATGGGGTGCTCTCCTTCCCTTGGGGATTCTAGGGATCAAACTCAGGTTATTGGCTTTAGTGGCAGGCACTTTCCCTCACTGAGTCATCTCAGTGGCCCAGACAGGTCTCAGACTGTACTTAGGGGATTCTGCCTAAAGAAACCACTTATGCAGTTAGATGTGGTAGCACTTTAATCCCAGCACTTGGGAGGCAGAGGCAGGCAGATTTCCAGCCTGGTCTACAGATGAGTTCCAGGACAGCCAGGGCTACACAGAGAAACCCTGTCTCGGAAAAAAAAAGAAAAGAAAAGGAAAAGGAAAAAGAAAAACAAAAGGGAAAAAAGAAAAAAGAAAAATAATAAAATTAAGTTAAATTAAATTAAAATTTAATAAAATAAAGTTGTCACCAGGACCCCATGGCACATGTCTCTATTCCCAGCAAGTTCTCAGCCTGCCAGAATTATACAGAATACAAGTAAAACAGCTACTCTTGCCCGGTGGGTGTAGGGGGTGGGGTGGGTGGGAATAGAAGTTTCCTATTCATTATATTAGATTTTCATGTATGTTATTGTGGATAATGTGCTAGGAGTATGTGTATATACATATACGTGTATATATACATATACATATGCATATACATATACATATACATATACATATACATATACATATACATATTGCTGTTGCTGTTTCCTTTCAAGACAGTGTTTCTCTGTGGAGTCCTGAAACTTACTCTGTAGACCAGGCTGGCCTCCAACTCACACAGAGATCGTCTGCCTCTGCCTCCCAAGTGCTGGGATTAAAGGCATGCGCCATCACAAAATATTTTTTAAATATTTAAATCACAAAGCACGTATTTGAACATCCAAGCTACCAGTGTGCTGTCTACATAACTGTGCTAAGCACTGTGGGAATGTTCCTAAAAGAGACAATGCAGCCGGGCGTGGTGGTGCACACCTGTAATCCCAGCACTTGGGAGGCAGAGGCAGGCAGATTTCTGAGTTCGAGGCCAGCCTGGTCTACAGAGTGAGTTCCAGGACAGCCAGGACTACACAGAGAAATCCTCAAAGAGACAATGCAATAAGGTCTCATTGGGAATGACACCTAGGTGGCAAACATGAGGATTTTAGTTGCCTGGGAGGTTAACATAAAGTCATCAGCAAGCAAAGCAGGCTTAAGAAGAGGTGACGGGTTCATATTCAGATGTCAGCAGTCAACAGAGGGGGAAAGTGAGAGGTTTAAATATGTTTTGTTTCGTTTTGGTTTGTTTTTGGCTTTCATTTCTCTTCAAAATTGACAGTGTACTTGCATATTACTTCAATATTAAAAGGAAAGATCTGATCTTTTTTAGGATGGTAGTACCACACCAGCCAGTGAGTGGCCACCAGTGAGGGTGCTAGACAAAAATTATTGCTGGAAATTCCAGAAGGGATAGAGAACACAGCAAGCTTGGTTGGGTGCGGGTGGGGCGCCATGACGTGCCAGGCCCAGGCTCGCCTCCTCAGAGGTGACTGCAGAAGGTACCCAGAGGGGGAGGGAGAAAGCCCACACCCTTGCTCGGGCTTGGATGCTCTAGGGTGTGGCAATGTCCTTGTATGGTGGCTGACAGGTGGCAGCCACCAGGAAGTAGTTCGGAGGATGGTCTCATGACTGGGACTTGGGCTTTAAAGGACGGACATGATTTTTATAGCTAGCAAAGGCAAAAGCATTCCTCGTGCTCTAAGCCTGTGAGTCAGGAGCCCAGAAGTTTCAGAGCACATCCCAGGAATCTGAATTGAGCAGCTTTGCTGGAAGAGATGGATCGGGTATGAAATTCATCATTTCAGTGAAATGATTAGGGCCAGACCGACTAGGGACAAGGCATGGATGGGTCCTGGGACTTTGTCTGCACAGAGTGGGCGATTACTAGAGCTCCCCCCCCACCCCCAATCCCGGAGATAGGGTTTCTCTGTGTAGCCCTGGCTGTCCTGAAACTCACTCTGTAGACCAGGCTGGCCTCGAACTCAGAAACCTGCCTGTCTCTGCCTCCCAAGTGCTGGGATTAAAAGGCTTGTGCCACCACCGCCCGGCTACAAGAGGGTTTTAAGCAGGAAAAATACCTCATTTTGTGCTTGGTAGATACTGTTATTATTGAGGGGTTTTCCAACTCTGAATCAAACAAGTCCATTTTTTCCAATGGCTCAGATGACTGTCAGCAAGTTTTAGCAGTAAAATAAGATGCATGACCTGGTGATGGTGGCAGTGCATGCCCTTAGAGCCCCCAAAGCAGGCAGCACTACACTGAGAAACTCTGCCTCAAAAAAACAAAAGCAAGACATACATCTTTTTTTTTGGGGGGGGGACACCATGTTGCATACTTAATAGACAACACATTAAACATAACAGAATATGCAAAGGGAAATCCATATAATTCTGTGTGTGACCTTTTTCTATTCTATTCAAGTTATTGCAGTGGTCTGGAGTGGACCCTGATAGGCTGTAGGACATCAAAGTTAGATTTGAAGATCAGCCTTGGGTGGCAGCAGGCATTTAAGGACCATGGGTGGTGATTGCAGGGACCCAAGGGGACAATGGAAATTACTTTTGTCAAAGGAAAGGGAACCGAGGAGATAACTCACTGGTGTACTTGCTTAGAATATGCAAGACCCTCACATGCTCAAAATAATTTCTATAAAGATAAAAGAGGGGCTGGAGAAATGGCCCTGTGGCTAAGAGGGCTTCCTGCTCTCTCAGAGGACCTAGGTGTGGTTCCTAGCACCCATACTGGGTAGCATATAACTATGTGTAATTTCGGCCCCAGGGGATCCGACACTGTCTTCTGGCCTCCACAGGCAACTCCGTCACCCCATCCCCTACACAGGCACACACACACACACACACACACACACACACACACCTAAATATTAAAACAGAAAATGACAGTCTTTTGTAGAAGGTTAAGGGCAGGACTCAGAAGTCACGGTACCTGATGGTGTCCCTCTAGATGCTTTGATTGGTCCGATGGTCCACAGGAAGCCTGCGTTAGAAGCAAACAGAAAAGTCCTTTTGAGAAAGTGTTGGAGGTCATGTTAGAACCTGGGTGTAAGTGGTTTAGGGGAATGGGTGACTCACGGGGCTGTGTATCACTCACTGGAAGTAATGTTGGGTCCCAGGTGTGACCGAGCACCTGAGTTAGAACCAGTTGGCAAAAGACCAGTGTTAGGGAGCGTTCTCAGTACAATCTGGAAAATCTCCCTCCTCATAGACCACAAATTAGTCATTTCTGGGGCTTTTTTTTTTTTTTCAGAGCCCAAATGATGGCTCAGCACTGTTCTAACCAAAGTGCTTTAGCTCCCTGGCTTCTAACCTGCCTCATCAGATTAAGGAGCCCCACCCTCGGCGTAGCGTCAAATCATCCTGGGAACAGCAGTCCATATTTTCAGTAAGCCCTTTAGGGCATCCTGGTGTGGGTCCTTTGGGATAACTTTCGTCTTCGCCAGTTTATGGGACAGCTGGAGACATCCCCAAGCTGCCTGTGACTCTCCTAAGGAGACCAAGAAAGTTCTAGCTTTCCATGCGTTCTTGTCCAACTTGTCTTCTGTTTGGGGATTGAAGGGACAGCCCTTGACAGACAGTACTCAGAGTTGTTTTTATCCCAGTGACCCACTGCCTTCCAAATTTAGCAGTGGTCTGGAAGAGAGGATGGGATGTGTACCTCAAGCCCTCTGTCCGGCTGAGTTGGAAGGAGGTGGCGTTTCTGAGCCCCATGTGGTAGGGAGTGGCTCAGACTGTGTACATGGAAGCCGGTGGGGATGATGCAATAACCCTGCTTGGGCAGACCACTTCCTGTACCTTGGATTCACAGACCTAGGGTGTGGCGACTGGCAGTATCCTCAGGAGTAGACTGTTTGGCTGAGATCTCAAGGCCGCTCTGTCTGTCTAAGGTGAGGTGAGGCGAGCCACAGGCTGTAAGCCCACAAGGTCTACCGTCCTAAAGACAGATACGTCGTCAGACGTTTGGGCTAAGATTCTAAAATGGCATTGGCTATGGGTGTGAGAAATACTCCCCTACAGATGAGCCTATTTATTTCTTATTGTCAGGAAAGAAACGTGGGTTCTGTTGAGCGCCAGTCAGACATCTTGTCGCAGCTAACGTTCAATCAGGCCACTATCCATTATCCAACTACAAATTGATGGATGGTTCCTCTTTTGTTCATACGGTATAAAGAGAACAGCTCGGGTGTCTACAGTATGGCATGTCCTGAGTGCACGGACGAAAGCTCCTGTTTAAAAGGGACAGCGAGGGTTGTAAGTGGCAGAATCGTCACCTCACACTCCGCCCTGCTCTGTGTATGTAGGGCTTCGCTGTCTGCACGTGAGTCCGGGTGCCCATGAAGGCTACAGGTTTCAGGTCCCCTGGAGCTAGAGTTACAGGTGGCTAGGAGCCGAATGGAACTCTGGTCCTCTGGGAGACAAGAAAGCACTCCTAACCACTAATCGATCTCTCCAGCCCAACAGCACATTTTAAATGCTAGACTACTTTCATAATTACTTACTGTTTTCCCACAGCCGCAATTCGTAATGCCCACAACACTGATTTGAAGGCCAGCATTCCAACAGGTCAGCTTCAGGTCCAAAGAAGTTTTTGGTTTGTTTTTCTCCAAAGGATAAAGGCCCTCCCATGGCTGTGGCAGGTAGGGATATGTATGGTTTGTTTCATGGCTTTCCACCTAAATGTACAGCTGGATTTACAAAACTCGTGGAATTAACCGATTTTACTCAAAACTGCCTTTTGTTTATCAGTCTTAAAGAGATGTGTTAAAAACAGTTTGGTAACTTTTTAAATCGAGCATGTTAGAAGGCCCAGAGAAGAGAATTTTTTTAAACAATATCACCGGGAGGTGGTGGCACACGCCTGTAATCCCAGCACTCTGGGAGGCAGAGACAGGTGAATTTCTGAGTTCGAGGCCAGTCTGGTCTACAGAGTGAGTTCCAGGACAGTCAGGGCTATACAGAGAAACCTTGTCTCGAAAAAAACAAATCAAAAAACAAAAAAAAAAAACAAAAACAAAAAACAAAACCAATATCAGTGTTGGAACTAAAGCAGAACACTTCAAATACTATCCATGATATTCACATCTCTAATTTAGGAGGACTCCTCTTTTCAAAGCCAGAGGTTGGATTTCTTTTTAATGATACCATCCAAATCGGGCATAGGTAACATACGGTGTCACCAAGAGCTTGGGGGATGTCTGGTGGGGATGAATACGAGCATCTCGACAGCCTCACAGTCTTGGTCCCCCTTCACTCAAGTATGACTTCATAGAACCAGTTTAGGAACAGATGCTGTAGCATCTCTTTCTAACTCCTTTAGACTATAATAGTGTAGAAACATAGAGCTGCAGACGAGACTCATTCCTCCCAGTCATCTCAACTGAAAACAGAATCTCGTTTATACAGTTACCTTGAATATTGGATCCTCTACCTCCTGAGTGCTAGGATCAGAGGTGTGTACCACAATATGGGGGATCTGCAGTGCTGGGCACTGAACCCAGGGCTTCCTGAACAATAGAGAAGCTCTCTACCAACTAAGCTATATGTAATGACATAGGCATAGGCAGCTTTTTAAAGGACTAACTTGGGAGTTCCTGTTATTATATATGTTTGCATATGTATACATATATATATGCATATGCATATACATTTGCGTACATGTATGTGTATGTATGTATATGTATATACACATACATATATAAATGCATATATATACACACACACATTTAGTGGTGCTAGGTGTGAAACCTGGGATCTTACAGATACTAGGCAATCATACTATGCACCTGATAGTGTGTACTGACTATTTCAGACTGCATTTATGTAATTTTGTCTCTCTCTCTCTCTCTCTCTCTCTCTCTCTCTCTTTTTTTTTTTTTTTTTTTGTTTTTTGTTTTTTGTTTTTTTCGAGACAGGGTTTCTCTGTGTAGCCCTGGCTGTCCTGGAACTCACTCTGTAGACCAGGCTGTCCTCGAACTCAGAAATCTGCCTGCCTCTGCCTCCAAAGTGCTGGGATTAAAGGCATGCGCCACCACTGCCCAGTTTAATTTTGTCTTTCTCAATGCATGATAGTTGAGGTTTTCAACAGGACTGCAGAGTAAAGGGACAATCAGTTGCTATTGTCACTTTGCAGACCTTTAAAATGGGAAAGCTGAGACGGGCTTGGGAGTGGAGCATGTATCTTAAGGTTAGTTTTTGTTTTAAATCAAAGGGTAGATGGTTGGTTGATTTCTGAACTAAAGGAAGTCCTCCAGCTTTTAAACCCCGAACTACAGCCCTCCACACAAGCCTGTTTGCACAGCGGGACTGTGTGACTGAAAGGAAACTTAGGAAATGTGGCTGGGGGAGCTCGTGCAACTTTGCAGGGCGTCCCGGAGCTGTGCCCCTTTGCCTGGCCAGTCACACGTTCAACAGGACTGCTGCCGACTCCTGAAGGGCCCGCTTAGCCCTCAGACTCCGTGTGTCTTATTTCTGATTACCTTGGTCCTCAGCCAGCCTCATATTTGACACTCTGGGCAAGGGCAGTGTTGGTGCCTCTTGGTCTTGAGCTGTTAATCGTTTTATGATTTCCTGTCATTTTGCCTTGTGATTGATGCTCTTGAGCCTGGGGCAGGGGGATGATGAAAATGACTTCCAAACTAGCTTTGGAAAGGAGGAAGTTGAATTGGGACTTGGGTCTTACTTGAGAACAACAAGAAGCAAGTACCTGGGCCCTAGCAGCGAGGGAGCGAATGTGCTCCTGATTCCCTCGAAGAAGTGAAGAGGGCTATTCTCGTGTTTTATCATGGTTGTATAATTCAGATCTTCAGCTCTGTGCCACAAGAAACAAGGATGACCTCCTTGGGGTCTGTATCTAGTTCTATAGAACGTTTACTGGAAAAGGCCGTCTTCTCCTTAAGTCAAAAATAAAATTTACGGCTGGAAAGAAGAGCACTGACTAGTCTTCCGGAGGTCCTGAGTTCAAATCCCAGCAACCACATGGTGCCTCACAACCATCCGTAATGGGATCTGATGCCCTCTTCTGGTGTGTCTACAGTGTTCTTACATATAATAATAAATAAATCTTTAAAAAAATAAATAAATAAATAAAATTCGCTTTTAGATGTAGGCCCAAATATCTTCCCGATATCCCCCCCTACCATACAGTCCAGTCCACTCACGAGGAGGGCTAGGTTTTGCTTGGAAGCTACACACCCTGTAGCATGCAGGAAGACCCACTGGGATGTAGGAAGAAAACAGAACATCAACTTGTGGATTTTACCTTTCCTTCTGTAGTGTTGGCTTTTCAAGATAAACCGTTTCATTGTGGTCAGCTCTTCGTAGCGTAAAATGTGCTGCTGAAACTAATCAAAGTGCACAAGACAGTGGCCTCTGCTGCATCCAGAGGGTTTGTAGGTAGCTCTCCCTTCTCCTAGCAACAGTTTTTTTTTTTTAAATCACCCCAAACACGAGTCCCCCATCCGTTAAGTATTGACTTCTTACCATGTCTTGCCCAAGACCCTCATAACCTCTAGTCCACCTGTGCACGTTCTGGATATTTCAGACCAGTGGAATTGTAGTTGCAGTCATCCTTTTGAGTCTGGCTGTTTTATCTAGCCTACGTTTTTTCAGAATTTACCTCTGCCATAGCACGGCTCAGCACGCCATTCTTTTTGACAGTCCTCCGTGTTCAGCACACTTTGCCTGGTCTTCATATTTTCCTAAGGTCTCCTTTTAAACACTCGATTTCTCTGTGCAAACAGGCACACACGTTGTTTGTGACTCTTCGCTGAGCTGAGCGCAGCTGCCAGGACTGGCTTGCGGGCATCCAGTGGAGTTGCTGGGTCCGTTCCTTGACTCTGGGGAGAGCGACGGAGCTCTTCTCTGCTCTGGGCTCGCCATTTTACATTCCGTCCAGTGATGCACAGGCACGGATTTCTTCATATCTTCGCTAGTCTTTGTCGTTTTCTATTTTTTTGAAATTCTCTACCTCTAGGCTGTGAGCGGTGCTGCACACCTTTAATCCACGTCCTCAAGAGGCAGAAGCAGGCAGATAGATCTCTGTGGCTTCAAGGGAAGCCTGATAGTGAGTGCCAGGCCGGACAGGGCCATCTGGCAAGCCCCTGCCTGACTCAAGCAACGCACTCTCACCATCCTATTGAAGTTAAAGTAGTATTTCATTGGGATTTTGATTTCTCTGGTGGCATTGAGTTTGCTTCTGGTTTTGGTTTGCTTTGGTTTGGTTTGGTTTGGTTGGTTTGGTTTGGTTTGGTTTGGTTTGGTTTGGTTTGGTTTGGTTTGGTTTGGTTTGGTTTGGTTTGGTTTGGTTTGGTTGGTTTGGTTTGGTTTGGTTTGGTTTGGTTTGGTTTGGTTTGGTTTCTCCCAGTACTAGAGATCTAGCCCAGGACCTTGTGCATGTTGACCATACATGCCACCAACTGACCTACATACCCACCCCATCTTTTTTTCCTCTTATTTTTCTGATGATGTTGATGATGTTGATGATGATGATGATGATGATGTTGATGATGATGATGATGATGAGTGTGTGTGTGCACACATGCATATGTGCCCATGTGTGCAGCAAACTAGAGGAGAGTTTTTGTAGCCATCTCATCAACCTTCTTATTTATTATTGGTCACTGTTAGAACTTTCAAATAATGTCTCCTAAGTCCTGTGCGTTGCCCAATTGTGCATATTTTATAACATGCCTTATAGCACGTTATAAGTAAATACATGGGATACTTGGCTATATGCAAATGTGTTGTTGTTGTTGTTGCTGTTTTCCAAGACAGGGTTTCTCTGTGTGGCCCTGGCTGTCCTGGAACTCACTCTGTAGACCAGGCTGGCCTCGAACTCAGAAATCCACCTGCCTCTGCCTCCTAAGTGCTAGGATTAAAGGCGTGTCCACCATTGCCCGACATATTTTGTTTTGTTTTGTTTTGTTTTGTTTTGTTTTGTTTTTTAAGATAGGAGACTATGCTTCATTAGGAAAGCCTTAATCTGGCCAATAATGATCCATTTTATTCCGTAAAGCCTGACATTAGCAGGAGACTGTTTGCTTGCTTGCTTGTTTGTTTGTTTGTTTGTTTGAGATCTCATTTGTTTCGGTCTCATCTGGCTCAGACTGGCCTCGAATTAATTATGCAGCAGAGGCTGCCTTTGAGTTCTGATCCTCCTGCCTCTGTCACCAGAGTGCTGGAATTACTGCCACACCTGGAAGAAGGAAATGCTGATGAAAATGCTTAAACCTCAGGGGGATTTTATTTGGTCAAATATGATGTCTGGACTGGAGCCTTAATATGAAATTAATCTCTGGGTACCATGGCTATCTTTTGGGGTTTGTTTTTTTGTTTGTTTGTTTGTTTGTTTTTTGTTTTTTGGGTTTTTTTTGTTTGTTTGTTTGTTTGTTTTTTTTGGTTTTTCGAGACAAGGTTTCTCTGTGTAACCCTGGCTGTCCTGGAACTCACTCTGTAGACCAGGCTGGCCTCGAACTCAGAAATCCGCCTGCCTCTGCCTCCCAAGTGCTGGGATTAAAGGCGTGTGCCACCACCGCCCGGCTATTTGTTGTTGTTGTTGTTGTTTTGTTTTTGTTTTTCACAGCTATCTTTTATGCTGTTTCCTTTTGGTTCTTTAATTAAGTCCTAGATGGAGAATAATCCCAGCACTCAGAAGGCTGAGACTGGAGGATTGCCATAGAGGCTGACCTAGGCTACATATCAAGTACCTGACCATCCATCCAGGGCCGCATAGCGGGATTCTGCCTAAGAGAAAGAGAAAAAGGGAGAGAGGGCTGGGAATTTACTTAAATGGATTTCAGGTTAAACTTGCCTTGTGCTTGGTACAACTGCTCCGTGAGTCAGGGCATTTCTGGGCGCTATGAGTCTTACTAAGAGATGCCTTTGGGGGCTTGGAGGGTAGAATGCTTGTTGCACAAACTTTATATCCCCAGGACCTAGATTTAAAAAAAGAAAAAATCTGGACATGGCAGTCTGAAAGGCCTCCCTTTCCCCACTTTCCCCCTCCCCCACCAAACCTGAACTAGGAATTACAGACAGGCAGGTGTTGAGGGCTTGCTGGCCAACAAGACCTGAAACAGGAAGCCTCATGTTCAGTAAGAGACCCTGTCTCAAAAAAAAAAAATAAGGTGGAGAGTGACAGGAAAGACACCCACTGTCATCTTCACACCCACATGCACATAAGCTACTCTACAACACACATCGCATCCTATATGCCGATCAGAGCTCATGACCCTAGAGCAACAGACCTAGGTTCCATTTCCAGTTAGTATAATGAGGTCATTTATGAAAACTGTAAGGGGTTCCCTTGGGAAGGAAGCTGCTCTGGCGGAGGACACAGCCGCAGCAGTTTCGGTGTGGGATTGAGCTGTGAAGCGTGTGACTTTCTCCCTGTTGTTCTGTCTTATGAGACTAACCCGGTGCCATTGCCCGAGGATGTCAGCCTCTATCAAGGTGTGACATTACCTTCCTGGTAGTCCTGGTGTGTTTCTTGGAAAGCGACCTCGGGAGCAGAGGTTTTCCAAATGAAACATTTATTTCAGTAAACAGGTATTCTACTCAGCCAGTCACGTGCAGAGGTTTCAGGGTTTGTTTGGCGAGCAAACATTTTGTCTCGATCTTTGCAGCTTAACAAGTGGGGAAGATTTAAGTGGCTCCTAGAAGAAAAAAAAAAAAAAAAAACCAGGATGTGGGGCTGTCAGTAGGAACCTCTGGCTAAGCAGTCGTCTATTTGTTCTCTGAGAGTGACTTTAATCACACATCTGGAGAACCAACTAGCACTTTCTGGATAGCTCTGTGCTTGGTTGCAATCAAAATAGAGAGTCTCGGATGTGTGCATGCCTTTAATTCTAGCATTTAGGAGGTAGAAGCAGGAGGAAGCTAGCCTGGTCTGCAGCGCGAGTTCCAGGCTAGCCAAGGCTACATTCATAATGAAACTCTGCTTCCCTAACTCCTGAACCCCACTCCAAAAAAAAAGTCTTAGGTTTTAGGTTTGGGAAGGGCCCTTATTTTTTACATCAGAAGATGAGTAGAAAAGAATTATTAGCCGGGCAGTGGTGGTGCATGCCTTTAGTTCTAGCACTTGAGAGGCAGAGGCAGAGGCAGGTGGATTTCTGAGTTCAAGGCCAGCCTGGTCTACAGAGTAAGTTCCAGGACAGCCAGGGCTACACAGAGAAACCCTGTCTAGGAAAAAAAAAAAAAACAAAAAAAACAAAAAAAAAATTAAATTGGAAATTGCTTTTGGGCTAGGGCTTTTGGCTCGGTGATAGAGTAGCTTTTCTAACCTGTATGAGACCCTAGGTTCTATCCCTAGCACTGAAAAGAAAAATACTGCTATAATTACGTTTGATAATCCATGACTTAGATGTATGTACCCTGTAGTGATTTGAATGTGTATGGCCTCCATAGATTCATGTGTTTGAGTGCTTGGCCCATAAGGAGTGACACTATCAGGAGGTGTGGCCTTGTTGGAGGAAGTGTGTCAATGTGGAGGAGGGCTTTGAGGTCTCATATATGGTCAAGCTATGCCCAGTGTTGAGACAGTCTCCTCCTTGCTGCCTGAGGATCGATATGTAGAACTCTCAACTCCTTCTCCAGCACCATGTCTGCCTGGACACTGCCATGCTTCCCACCATGATGATAATGGTCTAAACCTCTGGAACTGTAAGCCACTCCCAAGTAAACATTTTCCTTATCAAAGTTGCCTTGGTCATGGTGTCTCTCCACAGCAATAAAACCCTAACTAAGGCAGACCCTTAAGTGACATTACAACCATTCAACTTAATATAAATCAGAACCTGACACAACCACAAATTCTGCATCAAGGGACTCACCCAACTGTGAATCAAAATATTCTGGAAAAACAAAAACTCCAATTGCTTATTTATTAAGCCTATACAGCAACCCCCGTCATTATTGCCTAAAACACACACACAAAAATCTCATCTATTGACATGACATTTGTGTTACAGTAGGTACTATGAACCATCTAGAATCAACTACTAGTATTTGGAAGTACATACCTAAGTAGTATGTAGAAAACCCTAACTCTAATCCTAACAAACCCTAAATCTTTGAACAAATGAAAATTTCGTGTTTTTTTTTTAACCTAAAGTATTTATTACATTCATGTGCTTATTTTGTATTTATTTTATGCCTACGGATGTGTGTGGTCGAGCATGGAGGTCAGAGGACAACCTGTAGGAATTTGTTCTCCTTCCACTCGGGATTAGACTCCGGTCATGAAGTTTGATGAGAAGCTCTTTAACTTGCTGAACTGTCTTGTCAGTGCTCTTTGTGTTGTTTTCTTTTCTGTGTTTTTGTTTTTGTTTTTTGAGTCATGGTTTCTCCTCCATGGTAGCCCTGGCTGTCCTGGAACTCACTCTGTAGACCAGGCTGGCCTCGAACTCAGAGATCCTCCTGCCTCTCCCTCCAGAGTGCTGGGATCAAAGGCACATCACTGCCCAGCTATCATCTCTATTTTTTTTTGTTTGGTTTTTTTTTGTTTTGTTTTGTTTTGTTTTGTTTTTTGTTTTTCGAGACAGGGTCTCTCTGTGTAGTCCTGGCTGTCCTGGAACTCACTCTGTAGACCAGGCAGCCTGGCCTCGAACTCAGAAATCCACTTGCCTCTGCCTCCCAAGTGCTGGGATTACAGGCGTGCGCCACCACGCCCGGCAATCATCTCTATTTTAAATAATTTCATGAGTCCTGGATTGGCTTCCAACTCTGTCACAGAAGCTAAGCTTAAGCTGCAGATCCTCCTGCCTCGGCCTGTCTCTACTTCTGCCAACATGCCTGGTTGATAGGGGCTTCCTAGAACAACCCTGGAAGAAGCTCCAAGGGGAAAATGGTATGTTACTTTTTTTTTTTTTTTTCCGTTTTGTGATGGGGAAGGGAAGGTATCATTATGTAGCCCAGGCTGGTGCCTGAAACCAAAAATCTATCTTCCTGCTTCTACTTCCTGAGTGCTAGGATTACAGGGACCAGACCCGACTGAACTACAAATAGTACTTGCTTGTCCCTGTCAGTGTTAGTCTCTGTTAGTGTTACAGCGAGCCTCGGCCATGCTGATGTCCACAGCTGTGATCCGTGGCTCATTCCTCGTAGCCCTCTGGATTCCCACAATGTCATTTGCCACTTTACTCTTGATGGACATTTGAGCTATATTTTCTATATTCTGGCTCTTATGCAAAAGGCTGTCCATACCTGTCTCGGTTAGGGTTACTATTACTGTGATAAAACACCATGACCTAAAGCAACTCAGGAAAGAAAGGGCTTCTTCAGCTTACACGTTCAGATCGTAGAACCATCACCGGAAAAAAGTCAAAACAAGAACTCACGCAGGGCAGGAACCTAGAGGCAGGAGCTAATGCAGAGACCATGGAGGGGTACTGCTTACTGACTTGCTTCCCCTGTCTTGCTCAGCCTGCGTTTTTTATATACTCCAGGACCATCAGCCCAGGGATGGCATCACCCACAATGGGCTGGGCCCTCCTCCACCCATCACAGTCGCATCTTAGGGGGGTATTTTCTCAGTTGGGGTTCCTGCCGTCCAGATAGCTCTGCTTATGTCAAGTTGACATAAAACAAACCAGCACAAGACCCTTCTAGATAGCTCTCTTTACTGTTGTGTAAATATTTCCCTAGGGTGGATGTGGAAGGTGAATGGTTGTGTCATGGGATACTTGGTTTGCTTGCTTGCTTGGCTTGGTTTGGTTTTCAAGACAGGGTTTCTCTGTGTAGCCCTGGCTGTCCTGGAACTCGCTCTGTAGATCAGGCTGGCCTCAAATTTCCAGAGATCTACCCACCTCCATTTTCTGATTGCTGGGATTGAAGATGTATGCCACCACTGGGCTGTGGGACAAAATTTTTAATTCTGTGCTATTCATGACAGCAGTTTTCCAAAGTAAATATTCCAGTTTCTATCTCTAACAGTGAATGTGAGCTAATTTTCCTGAATTTATAATTTATACATTTATAATTTAATTTAAAATTATAATAAAAAATAATATAATTTATAATAATTTACTGAATTATAAGTGACATGCAATTATATGTGATTATATATAATTTATATATATTTATCTCTTTTTAATTATGCGGGGGATACAGCACAGGAATACAGGTGCCCAACAGAGGCAGATATCTTTTCTGAAATTTAATTTTACTTAGTAGTAGGATGGGAGTGGGCATGTACCACAGCGGTTTGTAGCTCAGAAGTCAGCTCTCAGGAGTTCTCTCCACTGTTTCAAGGATTGAACTCAGGTTGCCAGGCGTGTATGGTAAGCCTTTGATGCAATGAGCCATCTCCCTGACCCACAGTTATCAGTTTTAAAAGCTTTCCTGCTGGGCAGTGGTGGCACACGCCTTTAATCCCAGCACTTGGGAGGCAGAGGCAGCTGGATTTCTGAGTTCAAGGCCAGCTTGGTCTACAGAGTGAGTTCCAGGACAGCCAAGGCTATACAGAGAAACCTTGTCTCTAAATAAATAAATAAATAAATAAATACATGCTTTCCTGAGGGAGGACAGCTCAGTGGTTAAAAGCGCTAGCTGCTCTCCCAGAGGACTCAGGCTCAGTTTGCAGCACCCACAAGAAGGTTCAAAACCCTCTGTAGCTTCAGTTGGGGGGAGGGGGTTGGGGGATGTGTGGTTCCCTCTTCTGGCTCAGTGAACACCAAACATGTATGTGGTACACAAACATAAATGCAAGGGAGCACATTAACATATAATTAATTAAATTAACGTTGCTGAGTGAGAGTTTTTGGTGAAGATGATAGTGCCGGCTAACGCAGTCTAATTGTCGAGTTACCTAGCTCAAGTGAGAAACTCTATTCCCCAGACAAGGCAGACTACGCCTAAAGAACAACACCCAAGGTTGACTGCTGGCTTCCATGTATACCTCCACCCCACCCCATCCCACCCCCACCAATAAATTATTCTGAAGCTGGGAGTGGTGAGGCTTTCAAAGAATGCCAGCATTTAGGAGACAGGTGGGAAGATCAGGAATTCACAGTCACCCTTGATTATATAGTGAGTCCCAGGTCTGCTGGAGCTACAGAGACGCCTTCTCAAACAAACAAACAGAAATTATTCTGTGACCGTTGAAGATAAACATGAGGTCACTCTCCTGTAGTCTTTATTGATTCTTTTCCCGTTCACATCTTGCCATTGCATTCCATTCATGTGGATTTGGTGAATAATGTTGACATTTGTGAATGAAATCTGACTTAAGTGCTTGTCGTAATGGATCCTGGGAGGTGCCTTTGAGGTATCATCTGGAATTGTACCAGTGACATCAATGCCCTGCCTCATTGTGTGCTTCCCAGCCTGTTCAATGACAGCAGAGTCAGCCCTCCATGTTGCAATGAACTGTCACGTCACGGCTTTCTGATGACTCCTCCACCTAGTTGTTCTCCAAGGATGTCTTGGTGTCCTCGGCTTGCTGCCTTTCTCTATAAAAATGCTAGAAACATCTTTAATTCCCTAGCAGACGTTTTTAGAATCTTTAGGGGGACTATACTGAATCTGTAGAGCCATTGGGGGTAGAAATGGTGTTTTTGCAATAGTCAGGCACATCAAAAGACACTGTGCAGAAATGTCAGAGTCAGACCTCCAGGGTATGGACTGATCCTGCACGGATTCTCATTGACCATGTGAGTCTGAAGAATTCGCCTTACCTTGGTGTGCCTCTGTTCTCCCATTTATAAAATAGGAATCCTGGGCTGGAAGATATAGCCCATTGATAGAATATGTACTTACCATGTACAAGGTCATAGGCATAAGAAAGATATCCAGCATTTTAAAAATGTAAAATATGAACCATAACATAGGAGAAGCTGATTTACATCAGATTAGGAGTAGACACAGGCACCTTTCGGAGAGAAATTGGCTTTACTGAGTAAATGTCTAGTGGATGGTGTGTACCAAGAACCTGGAATTCAGGATCTTGTGTGTTCAAACACTAATTTTCTTTGTTTACTGGTAGCTTCTTCAACATCTAGGAAAGTTTGATATTCTTCCTTGTTAAGCTACATCTAGGGTCTGGAAGGACATCTCAATGGTTAGGACGTCTCAGTGGAACTTCCTGTTCTTCCAGAGGCGTGGTTCTCAACCTTCCTGTTACTGTGGCCTGTTAATACAGTTCCTCACGTCGTCGTGACACCCCCCCCCAGCCATGAAATTATTTTTGTTGCTACTTCATAACTGTAATGTTGCTGCTGTTGTGAATCGTCATGTAGATTACAGTTTTCCCAAGGTCTCAGGTGACCCCTGTGAAAGGGACTTTCAAACTACAAAGGGGTCACAACCCACAGGTTGAGAACTGCTGTACATGCGCACAGAAAGACACATAAATATATAAACGTTTTTAATAAAAAGTAAAACTATCTATAATACATATTTTATTTTCCTAACGATCCTAACATGTGTAGGAAACATTAGCCCATGTATGTGGTATATATTACCTGATATTAATATATAATCTATTCTTACCTACTCATTATATAATATAAAACACACACACACACACACACACACACACACATACGCATGTTTTAATGCATCAAACGGTACATCAAGCATCTCTGTGCATATGATGTCCTTGCAACTATTTAGTCTATTTTATGAACGGAGTGTGATCATATTTGGATAACACTAGTCAAATGTCACATTCTGTGAGGCACTGCTTAGAGTGGACAGCAACTATGGACAGCATGACAACTCATCACAACCATTGCTCTGTTCGGAGAGGGCTGAACCTTGCCTCTCTTTTACCTGATTTGGTGTTTTACCTAATCCAAACCATTGTAGACTTCTGATTTCAGTTGTTGGTGTTAATCCAAAAATGTGGCAGTCTGCTTCTCCCCACCTGGCTATCCTGGGCTGCTATCAATCTGTAATTTCTTTCTTACTGGTAAAATTAAGATGTCACAGTATTTACTGACAGACCACTGACAGAGTGCTGGAGGTCTTAGAGTATAGTTCCAACACCCCGTGTTTTCCTGAATTTGGTGTCAGAGGTATCTCACATCGTTTGAGACTAGAGTCACTTTATATACTGACTAGTGTGGAGCTATGATTTTTTTAAATGTATGCTCGAACAAAAAAAAAAAAAATCACATCATTCACAAAGCAGCCCAAAGAGCCATTAGTTGGTGGAAGGATCTGACAGTAACATGGGGGTCGAAACACGGATAGACACCTCAATATGGGTGAGCCTTGCCAAACAAAGACAAATAGGATAGTAAGTTAGAACATCAAATTCACATGGAAGAATTCGTAGAATAGCGGAAAGGAACAGATG
The DNA here is from genome assembly GCA_964023405.1 of Apodemus agrarius. Classification (NCBI taxonomy): domain Eukaryota; kingdom Metazoa; phylum Chordata; class Mammalia; order Rodentia; family Muridae; genus Apodemus; species Apodemus agrarius. The sequence continues at coordinate 25,930,559 of OZ030019.1, read as the reverse complement.
GAAAGGAAACATAACATCCGCTTCCCTCTCCTCGGTCTCCTCCGGTGTGGGTTCTTCCGCACGGGCTTCGTCACGTGGCTCTGATTCACGTAGGAGGCTCAGACTAGGGCTGCCAGGCGGTGTGCGATTTCACTTTGTTGGAAGACACAGAGACTCAAACTGAAACCAGCAAAGAAACCAATGTGTTCTTAATGGTTTTTACCCAAACCATAAAGCCCTCCCTTGGAGAGACCGGGGAATCACCCAAAAAAAGTTGGCCCAGTTCCTTCAATATGCTATAAAACAGTATCTGCTGTCGTGGGTTTTTTTTTTTTCCCCCTTAGTTAATATTTGTCAACTCACTTATGACCTGTGTCCATCTCACTCTGGAAATTCACCTAAAACACAAATTCCTGGGCGTGTTCTAGGCCAAGAAAATTACTTAGACAGCATGGAAGGCAGAGAAATTCCAACCTGTTGAAAGGTTCCTGGGCACAGGAACTTGTCCATCAATCGGGACTTGCTACTAATGAAGGTGGTGTGGGCGGGACTTCCATGATCACTACTTATCACTCAACGGAAAATGTCATCAGATAGAAAGTGAGGTGGCTGACACTCATTTTGCAATGTGTGAGGTGAGCACCTTGGGTTTTCATAGAACACAGTCTCTTGTTCAGGCCCGCCGATGTGTGATTGCATAGATGAGCAACTAACCTTTAATGCAGGGTTCTCTTGTTCTTTATGAACCTCTTGGTTTGCAAAGGAAGGTGGTTTCACCCAAAGGGGACCAAGAGAATCTACTTTTTGTTTGTTTGTTTGTTTGAGGCAGGGGTTCTTTGTGTAGCCTTGGCTGTCCTAGAATTAGCTCTGTAGACCAGGTTGGCCTCCAACTCCCAGAGATCTGCTTGCCTCTGCCTCCTGAGTGCTGGGATCAAAAATGTACACCACCCCTGCCCAGAAAGAATCAACTTCTTTTTTTTTTTTTCTTGTTTTTGTTTGTTTGTTGCTTGGTTGGTGTTTGTTTGTTTGTTTTTCGAGACAGGGTTTCTCTGTGTAGCCCTGGCTGTCCTGGAACTCACTCTGTAGACCAGGCTGGCCTCGAACTCAGAAATCCCGCCTTCCTCTGCCTCCCAAGTGCTGGGATTAAAGGCGTGCGCCACCACTGCCCAGTGAACCAACTTTTTGCTTGGATTTTTCTTGTTGATCGTAGCTCCTCCTGCACACTAGGCAAGAGTTCTTCCACTGAGCTACGTCTCTAAAGGGTCTGTGTGGATCATGGTTGTAGCTTAAGATTTCTTCTAGATGCTTTATGAATTATTCATCACTTTAGAAAATCCTTACCAAGTGTTTAGAGTTCTTGTGGCTTAGAATAGGTATCTCACAAAAGAGAGGCGTGGACAAAGGCTTGCGGCATATCAGACACCCTGGAGACTTCTTTACCCGTGTCCATATATAGATCAGAGGGCTTTGGAGAGTTTAGAGAGTTGGAAAACTATGAAGCTCTGTTGTTATAAGGTATTTGCCTTATCCTGGGCTGTGTCTTGAGCATTTAAAGTAGCTTTTCATCTGTTTCTCGCCAAATTCTATTAATAACACGTTTCATGGGAAACCAAGCATAGAGACCTAACGGCTATACAACTCCTATGTCATGGCTGTGATACGAAGATGACACTCACTCAGGGCATGCCACTTGCTTACCTGTAACCTGGATAAAAGTGGAACTAGAGACTGGCGAGATGCTCAGCCGGGAAAGGAGCTCGTTGCATAGGCCCGGCAATGTGAGTTAGACTTGTGAAACCCACAGGGGGGGAAGAGGGAACTGATTCTTGTAGTTTTCCTCTGGATGCCGGATGTGTGCTGTGTTATGTACAGGCCCACCCCTCAAACACACAACAGACACACACAGACTATATATGTGTGTACATATATATGTATATATATGTATGTATATATACACGTATATATACGTATATATGTATATATACACATATACAATATATATACACACATATACACAATACATACACATAGAATATATATACACACATATATACAACACACGCATATATAAATGGAAAATCTTAAAAGAGAAAATACGGGAGCTGGAGAGATGAGCCAACGCTTGTTGCTCTTGCAGGAGACCTCGGTTCAGTTTGCACCAACCGTATGGTAGTTCACAATCATCTATAACTTCCCTGACACTTCTGACTTCTGTAGGTACCAGAGAGGCTTGTGTTGCACAAGCAGAACACCCATATACCTAAAATAAACTAATGATGGGGGGGGTTGTTTTTTTTTTTCTGTTTTGTTTTTTTTGAGACAGGGTTTCTCTATGTAGCCCTGGCTGTCCTGGAACTCACTCTGTAGACCAGGCTGGCCTCGAACTCAGAAATCCACCTGCCTCTGCCTCCCAAGTGCTGGGATTAAAGGTGTGCACCACCACTGCCCGGCAATGTTGTTGTTGTTGTTGTTGTTTAAGATGATTTCTAAAAGAGACACAGAGAAAATGTACTCAAAAGATTAAAAAGGAAGCGGTGTATACAGACATGATGATGATGTTAATGATGATGATAATGATAGTGGTGGCAGTTATTTGTGACAGGATCTTGCTGTGTAGTCCTAGTTCACCTGGCACTCACTGTGTCACTCAGGCTATTACAATCCTTGTGCCTTAATCTCCCAAGTACAGAGATCATAGGCCTGATGACCCAGGCCCAGCTATGATCTTACCAAGGCCCTGGACACATAGGCTTAGGTTCTAACCCATGCTGTCTCTCTCCAACCTGTGTTTTAGAAAATGGATACTAAATGGAAGAGATATAATAAAGAATCCATTCACTGACTTTACTAATTTATTTAAAATAAGCCTATGTATATCATAAGTGTAGAGTTCCCCAAGTTTTCACAGAATGAACACACTCCTTTGAGCTTTTAAGCAACAAAGGCCTGACTTCAAATCCTGGCTCTAACACTTCTCATGCATTAAATAACCTTAGAAGCTGGGCAGTGGTGGCACACACCTTTAATCCCAGCACTTGGGAGGCAGAGGCAGGCAGATTTCTGAGTTCAAAGTCAGCCTGGTCTACAGAGTGAGTTTCAGGACAGCCAGGATTACACAGAGAAACCCTGTCTCAAAAACAAAACAAAACAACAACAAAAAAACAAAAACCCTAAAAAAATTATTTAACCTTGGGGGGAGGGGGCTCAGTTTTCTCACTTGTCCAACAGGGAATAAATAATTGTCTCTCACAGGTATAGCCAGGCAATGGTGGCGTACGCCTTTAATCCCAGCACTAGGGAGGCAGAAGCAGGCAGATTTCTGAGTTCGAGGCCAGCCTGTTCTACAGAGTGAGTTCCAGGACAGCCAGGGCTACACAGAGAAACCCTGTCTCAAAAACAACAACAACAACAACAACAACAACAACAAAAAGACAGAAAGAAAGAAAGAAAGAAAGAAAGAAAGAAAGAAAGAAAGAAAGAAAGGAAGGAAGGAAGGAAGGAAGGAAGGAAAGAAGAAAGAAAGAAAGAAAGAAAGAAAGAAAGAAAGAAAGAAAGAAAGAAAGGAAAGCTGATAACCATTTCCAAGTGTTCTTTAATCCCAGGGACCTTCTGCATACAGACACCAGCAATGCTACAGTGTCTTGGATGTGTATGGAATGTTTCCATTGTTAAGTAACCTTCTGGAGAGATGATCAACATCACGCAGACTCTAGAAAACTCCAGCTGTGGAGGCTCCCGCCTGCAGTCCCCATACTCTGGTGGCTGAGCAGGAGCAGCACCTGGATTTAGAAGGTAGCCTGGTCTTGTGGTTAGAGGGAAGCCGAGAAGCGGAACCCACTCCCTACGTTGATTCAGGTCTCACCCATTAACTTCCTACATTGCTTTGAAACTTGGTTTGATTGAAGGAGATTAGCTGGAGCCCAAGGCAAGAGGATCCTGAGTTCCAGGCCATCCTGACTAGAAAGTGAGAGCTTGTCTAAAAAAAAAAAAAAAAAAAAAAAACAAAACAAAACAAAAGGACTGGGGAGAAGGTTCAGAAGTTGAGAGCATTTGTTGCTCTTGCAGAGGACTTAGGTTCAATTCCTAACACCCGCACAGTAGCTCACAATGATCCATACCCAGGGGACCTGCTGCCTTCTTCCAATCTCTTCTTACACTACGTGTGCATGTGATACACAGACATACATACTGACAATACATTTATAAATAGAAAATCAAATCAATCTAAAACAATAAACAGCCGGGCAGTGGTGGCACACGCCTGTGATCCCAGCACTCTGGGAGGCAGAGGCAGACGGATTTCTGAGTTCGAGGCCAGCCTGGTCTACAGAGTGAGTTCCAGGACAGCCAGGGCTACACAGAGAGAAACCCTGTCTCGGAAAAAAAAAAAAAAAATATATATATATATATATATATATATATATAAATAAACAAAGGAAGTTAAAGGTGAAATTGACTTAACCATACATTTACTTTCCTTCGTCCTAAAAGGGAACAAAAGAAATATACACAATACACTAGTATTTTAAAAATATAAATATTAGCTGGGCAGTGGTGGTGCATGCCTTTAATCCCAGCACTTGGGAGACAGAGGCAGGTGGATTTCTGTGTTCGAGGTCAGCCTGGTCTACAGAGTGAGTTACAGGACAGCCAGAGCTACACAGAGAAACCCTGTCTCAAAAAATGAAAGAAAGAAAGAAAGAAATAAAGAAAGAAAGAAAGAAAGGAAGGAAGGAAGGAAGGAAGGAAGGAAGAAAGGAAGAAAGAAAGGAAGAAGGAAGGAAGGAAGGAAGGAAGGAAGGAAGGAAGGAAGGAAAGAAGGAAAGAAAGAAAGATGCAGAATAGGCCATAAAAGAGCGCTGGACTTGAACTGCAGCTGCCTCCGGAGTGCTAGGATCAAAGGTATTCGCCACCACGCCTGGCAAAAGAAGACATCTTACTCTCGTTTTTTGATGACACAGCTGTTCTGCAACACTGGTTTGGGGATTCCTTGGGAATTTCTGACATCTTTTCAGGAGCACATGGTGTCAACACTATTTTCATAGCGACATTAACATATTATTTGTATTATTTCCTGTGTGCTATTGCAAGAGGCTGAGCAGAGAGCCCAGTAACCTTTATCTATTAAGCCAGCTATTCAGAGATTTTTTCAAAAAATATTATATAAAGCCATGTCATTCCTCTCATTAACTTTTTATGAGAAATAGTTATTTTTGTAAAATATATTTATATTAACGCACAATGAGTTACTATTTTTAGTTGAATGAATAATTACTTTTATATTTCTAAGCTTTGCTTCTTAATACATCAAGTACCCATTGGTATAACATACAGGAGTTATTTGGGGTCCTGTTCAAAAGAGTGTTGAGACCGACTTGTTTTAGAATCCCGTCAGTCATGTGTTCACCATCGACTATGTTGGTCTGGGATACTAATTACAATACACAAAACAGAAGCTGGGTATATAGCCTAGTGGTAACGTACTGACCTAGCATGCCGGAAGGCAGGTTTGATCCTCATTCGGCTCTGCAGAATAGCAAAACTCAAAGCAAAATAGTCCACAATACACGCAATGGCTGTGGCCCCTGAAGAGCGCGTCACGCCGTGACCACTAACCCAGCCCAAACCTGCAGGATTGCTTCAAACAGCTTGTCATCTCTGCTTTGCCTGTGGATATTCCCATCTGACGGGCATCCATGTAACAGCAGGATTAGTTACAGCATTCGATAAAAGAGAGACGGCGGCTCTGCCCTTGTGGAACTTACAGCCTGTCTGTTTTATTAGGATCAGCACAGATCGGCACATCTATGTCTGTGGCATTGGTGGGTTGAGACTCTTCCCTGTGGGCCAGGCGCTGGGAGGAGTGTCTCTGCGCTTTAATGTATTCAGCATACCGACCCCATAGTAGAAGCAATTGGCCGTACGTCTGCATGGGTGAAGACCTGGAAATAAGTAGGGATGGCTAATCAGGGATCAAGCCAAGGGCTAGGTGTGTAACAACAGTAGAGTACTCGGTAGGAAGTGTGGGGCCCTGCCTTTCACCCTCAACACAGTGATGAGGAAGTGGGGGGAGGGGGCAGAATCTGCTCATTTTTACAGTGCGTTTGTTTTAGGTAGTCTGCTGGACTTCCCATTTACCAGTTCCCACATCCTTTTTAGAGAGAGCATCGCCCAGGTGGTAGTGCTTGCATCTCACGACGAATATTTCAACCATGTTCTCACACAGATCAGAGAGCCAAGGAGAAGAAACCTCTGTCCCACCCAGGCTGGGAACCTTGCTCTGCAAAAGCAGCAGGTGAACCTGGGTAGCATTATCCATAAGGACTTACCTAAACCGAATGCAGGAAAAGGTGCAGCCAGTCAACCAAGAGAACTAGTAGAAGTAATTGATGCCGGGCGGTGGCACTGCCCACGGAGGTGGTGGCACTGCCCACGGAGGCAGAGCCACATGTGATGCTAGGCTCCAGGAAACCCTCACAGCAAGGCCTGCATCTGACGCCATCTTTACCTGCCTCAGCCAGGTCACGCGTCAAATCACTTCTTTCTTTGTCAAGGCAATTGTTTAAAATGCCCACTTAGGGGTAACCTTCCTGGATCTGTAATTGACTGTTTTGTTTTGTTTTGTTTTGTTTTGTTTTGTTTTGTTTTGTTTTGTTTTGTTTTGCTTTGCTTTGTTTTGCTTTGCTTTGTTTTGCTTTGCTTTGTTTTGTTGAGACTGGGTGTCTCTGTGTAGCCCTGGTTGTCCTGGAACTCACTCTTGTAGACCAGGCTGGCCTTGAACTCAGAAATCCGCCTGCCTCTGTCTCCCGAGTGCTGGGATTTCAGGTGTGCGCCACCACCACCCAGCTGCCTTTATTTCTTGAGACAGGGTCTTGCTCCTAACTCAAGCTGGTCTGGAGCTGGCTATGTAGCCTAGGCTGGCCTCACACTCTCAGCCATCCTCCTGCCTTAGCCTCCCAAGGGTATAACGATATGGTAGAAAGCCACCAAGCTGGGCTTGTAAATGATTTTTATTTGTAAGGTTTATTTGTAAGCAGAAGTAGTCAGTTTTGTTCCCTCGGGACTTTTCCTAGTACTTTCACAATAGGTGTTTGTTTCTATTTGTTTCTTTCTGGTCCCACAGGAGCCTCTTCCTATCTCTCTTTCCACCGCCTTCCTTCCTTCTACCTTCCTTTTACCTAGAGAACTTTCTCCATCAATGACCAAAAGACACAGTGACTTATTATTATGGTCATGCCCACTGTGGCGACTGCTTTGTGTATTTACCCCAAATACAGTTGATATTTGCAACCCAAGCCCATGTGACTTGCACTCTTTTGGTGCCTTCCAGAGGTCTGGGGAACCAGGAGAAAGCCTAAATGGAGAGCTCCCAGGCACACACATATTTGCAACAAGGCTTACTGAGGGGTGGAATCAGGGTGTGCTCTTGCCTGAGCTTGGGGGTGGGGGGGTGCGACACCCTCTTCAGCTGGTATCTTTCTGTCATTTGAAACACTGACAGCAGGTACGATGGATTTAGCCAAGACTGGCAATAGTAGAACCACCAGAAAAGAACCCTTGCTCAGGCCTCTGAGCTCCATGAATACAGTTTTCCACTTTCCTCCGGATGCTCACCCACACAGGGCGCTTTCTGGTAGAGCACGGACTTAGCATGTGTTAGGCTGTGGGTTCAATCCCTAGAATTCATCTCTGTACCCTCTCACCTCCCCCAAAAGACAAATTCTTGAACCCCGGACTAGCGTACAAGCTGTTCGGGAGGCTGAGGCAGGGGATTGCACGCTGAAAGTCAGCTCGAGCGATTACAACGGGAGTTCCAGGCCAACTTGGACAATTCAGTTGAGACTGTGTCTCAAAAATGGTATATAATACCTAAAATGGTTTGGGGCTGTAGTTCAGTGGTAGACTACTTGCCTAGCATGCTTGAGGCCCTCAGTTCAGAGATCAGTACCATAATGACAGAGAGACAGACACTCCTCTCTCTGGCCGACATAGTTCGCCAGCTAAGTCCTCCATGCACCCCCTCTCCCGTGGCTTCTCTTCGGAAAGTTAAGTAACTCCGGCAGCCTGGCACTTTCTGTCTCTCAGCGGCAGATCTGTTGCCCAACTTATCAACTCTTCCCTAACCTTTGTCCCGCTGGCATGGTAAAGTTTGGGTGCATTGAACAGGCAGAAAAACAATACGCCGCTGTTCAAGCAATCCTCCCGTTCCTTTCCCAGCCCTCTCCCCTTCTCTCCATCCCAGGTTTAAATAAGAATCTTTGCCCACTATTCCTGAATCAGATGTCCCAGAGAATGCTTGTCAGAAGGAAGAACGGGAACACAGCCAAGCGTGTTGATAACCGGCAAAAGGTTGTGGCGGATTGACCCCTCCTTCTACAACCTCGGCAATCTGGTGTGAGCTTTTTCCTTACAGTTTGAATGTGGGCAGCCTGGTTTCTTGCCAGTCTTCAGGGTCAGGCACTCACACAGAGAGAATGGTACTCATCTGGCTTTTGTGGTTCAAGATCATCTGAACAGAAGGAGTTATACTTGGTATACTGATTTCGCGACGACCCCTTGTGAAAGGTTCCACATCTGTGTTTCAGAGAGGGGAACGTGTAGAGAGAGGAGGGCAGGGTAGAGAGAGGGGGTTGTGATTTCTGGACTGGGTACTGTGTGGGTTCACACTTTAGAACAAGGTGATAAGAGCAGGGGCTTTAGAATGTCACAGCCTCACTCTGTGACCTTGGTGATTTAATCTCTCTAAAACCTCTCTTCCATAAGTGGGGCATCCTGTCTACCTCGAAAGGGCGATCGCAAGGGTTAAATGAGATCACGTAGGCTAATTGCTTGGCTCAAATTTAAGTACACACGTGCACATTTATTCCTAATCAACTTCCTGATCCAAATCCGTGGACGGTGGTGCCCGATTGCATATGGCGAGGGGCTGGGAGGCCCTCGCTATTTAGCATGGGGTACACATGCCCGCAGCCCTAGCATGTGGAAGTCCAAAACTGGAGGATCCATCCTAAGCCATCCTAGGTTACATAGCCAGATTTGCAGGAACGGGGATCCTTGAAGGAAGTCTGGGGTCTGGGGCTCAGTAAAGCACTTGCCTAGCTTGCGGAAGGCCCTAGTTTCGAGGGTATCTTTAGCTTGTTTGGAAAGAAACAGCAAGGGAAATAGAAGCAAGGCCTCAGGCAACGTGGTGCTCCTGGAGAACTGCTGGGAGGCAGGAGGCAGACACAGGCTCCCAGAAAGATGCAGGCGCTCCTGGGCGGCATGGTGGGTGGCTCACACTTCCCTACAAGCCCAGACGGGCCATCCCCCACCCTCCACTCCCCACCCCCACCTCCACCCCCGCCCCTGCTCTCACCCCCACCTCCACCCCCTCGCCCGACCTTTTAAACACTGCACAGGATGCAAGCAAAACCCACAGTACTTGGCAGAGTTCAGGGACTCTGTCCCAGCGCTGCACCTCCTGTGACCGAGAGGGCGAGTCATTGCCAGCACAGAGCCATGCGGCCCTGTCAAGTCACTTTCTGACCCCACGTCATCGTCATCGTCGCTGGATCCTTTCAGATTCAACACCGTGAGAAGACCATTCAACCCTGACCTCTGCAGTCAGGGCTCCTGAGTCTGAGTCTCTGCCTTGCCATTTGATGGAGCTTTACCAAGTGAGATCAGTTCTCAGAATGCCGAGTGCGCTGTTAGATGGCCGAGGCTCACCTCACACTGGAAGTTTTCATTTATTTTATTTTATTTTATTTTTTTAAGTCATGCTGAAGATGGAACACAGGCCTGGCAACCTTCTGGGCAAGCCTTTGCCACAGAGCCCAGCCCGCAAACCTTCTCCTCCATCCAGACAGCAACACCTCTGTCAGGTTGAGCACCCAGGGCACTGTCCCCTAAATTTCCCAGCACTTTCGTGGACTCGCGATTGTGTTTTTAAAGCTTTCGGTTTTTTTTTTTTTTTTTTTTTTTTTTTTTTTTTGGACCTTGCCGCACAGAGCCACGCCCGTGTGATGTTCAGAAATGCAACTTTCCAGCATCATTTGCAGCCTGGCTGTGACACACGCAGCTGCCCCTTCGCTCCCAAGGCGGCTGCACCTGCTCCACTTCCTTGCAAGGTCCGAGACCGAGAAACCCCGTCATCAAGACACCTTTCGCTTCCGGTGTGCCTCTTCCTGAATGAGTCGGGACTTCTCTAGCTCCCTCTCTCATCTCAAGGGCCACATCTAACAGCATGCTTTCTCTATGAATCAAAACGACTTGGGTTTAAATTAAATGCCTTCCACAGAACTCGGATTTTTTTTTTTTTTTTTTTTTTTTTTTTTTTTAAGATTTGGAGCCTTCATTAGAAAGCGAAAGTAGATGTTAATCCTTTAAAAATATAAACCAGCAAGTCATTATCATTAAACACACACACACACACACACACACACACACACACACAGAGGAAACTTAATACAAACTAGCAAAGAGGCTTGAATCCTGTCACCTTTTCGTCTTTGCCCAGGATAATGTTGTTAGAGCTGCCTTTACTCTGCACTATGTAACTCCTGCTAAACTCCCTAGGTAGGAGGTATAATTGGCTTTTCCTTGAGGGAAGGGGAGTCACCAAGTGAGGCTGAGCCAGTCTCTGGCAAATCCCCTGGGTACTGAATAATGAGGCCTGTAGCTTCCAGACTCCTGCTCTTCTCACTTTCCTCTGAATAAGGCCAGGCCACTGCTCCTTTTCTGCCCAGCTCTGGTGCTGGGAAGAAAGAAAGAAAGAAAGAAAGAAAGAAAGAAAGAAAGAAAGAAAGAAAGAAAGAAAGAAAGAAAGAAAGATCCAGTAGGTGGCCAGAGACTAAAGGGAGCTTCAGACAGCCACTGAATCCATCTTAAAAAGAAAGCCTGCTCTGGGAGTAGCAAGGTCCCCAGCTTGAGGACTGGTGAGTTCCTTAGGTGTGACACAAGTGGACGTGTGCATCTGTAGCTAAATGAAGTTCTCAGAATAATCTCTGCTCCTGGAGGTCCCCCCCCTCCCCCAGCAGGCGGAAGGGCTCTGATCAGACCCCTCTGGCCTACATTTTACCCTCTAACTGAGATGGGCTGCCCTCCTTCCCAGCTCACAGCAAAGCCCCTGGAGTGTGCTCCCTGGCACATGAAAGAAGTCTTTCCACATCACAGGAGCCAAACCCCAGGAGTTCCGCGGGCCGAGAACTTTGCCCTTGTAAACTGCTTCGGTAAAGAACTCTAAGGCTGGAGACTGTGATAAGGAAATTGCTCCACATTGTTTTATGGTCTCAGCATTCACCTGGTTCCCCCTGTAGTGTTCCATGTTCTTCTACTTGAACCATAGAAGCCACACATAACCCTCCTCTCACCTCTCTGGGACATCCCATTTACCCAGTCTCGGACTCTGTTGTGTCCAGGAAACATTCTGAAGGGCAGTCTACATCTTTGAGTAAAATATCTGCTGGATCTGTCATGGGCTTCAACATTCCCATTAGCAGTGGTTTTCTTTGAGTTGGTTTTTTTGTTTTTGTTTTGTTTTTTGTTTTTTTCATTTTGTTTTTAAATTGGGGTGAGGTATGCATTACTGTAACTTTTACCAGCTTAACTAGTTTTAAGTGTAGAGGTCACCGTACCGAGAACACTCCCACCCGTTGTGCAACTATCACCCACCACCCAGCCCCACAATCCTTCTCGGCTTCCCAAACTGAAACTGTCCGGAAATAATACTAACTTCCAATTTCTCCACCCCTAGTCCCCCTCCCCCCCCAACCCGGCAACCTCCTTTCTGCTTCCTCTTTCGAGGAGTCAGACTGCTCTAGGAACCTTATGTAGGTAGAACCATATGCTAGCTATTGTTAGCAGAATGTCCTCAAGGCCGATCGATCGATTCGGAGTGTGTGTCAGAGTCAAGCCCCTCCCCCAACCCTGCTTCTCTTGTGTGTGTGTGTGTGTGTGTGTGTGTGAAATACAGAACTTTGTGTTTGCTAGACAAAGTATTCCTTCAGCGAGCGGCACCCCCAGCAACCTCCTTACTATCTAAAGCTAAGCAGTTAAGAACACTGGCTGCTCTTCCTGAGGGCATAGGTTCAATGCCCAGTGCCCACATGGCGGTTCACAGCCACCTGTGACTCCAGTTCCAACAGATCTGACACTCTATTCTGGGCTCCAATTGCACCAGGCAAGCATACACGCAAGGCAAAAATGCCCACACATGTAAAATAGAAATAAATCTTTAGTGGTGCAGACCTTTAATCCTAAAACTCAGGAGGGAGAGGCAGTGAGATCCTGTCCCAAAAGAAGCAACACAAATGAAAAAGTATTCTACAGCTTGCATTTTTTCAGTCTATCAATGGACTTTTGGGTAATGTCCACATCTTGGCTACTGTACCCAATGCTACTATCAGCATAAATGTACAGATACTTTTTCAACGCCCTGTTTTCAGTTCTTCAGGGTATATACACAGAAGTGTCATTGCTAAATCATATGCCAGTTCTATTTTTAATTTTTCAAGGAACTGCCAACCTTTTCCCGTTCTGACCAGCACAGAAGAACAGCAGTTTTTCCACGCCCTCGGCACACTGCTTCCTGAATGCTTGGACAGTAGGCATCCGAAAGGTGCCCACTCCGGTATCATTTGGCTTGGCTTGCCTAGTTCTTATTCTTTTAATTATAGATTTGTAGACATTTTGCTAAAATTTTGATGCATTTGTTTATTGTAGTGTGTGTGTGTGTGTGTGTGTGTGTGTGTGTAGTGTGTGTGTGTGTAGGTCAGGAATCAGTTTTCTCCTTTTAGCAGGAATCATACAGATCATGTCCCTGAGATCGAACTCAAGTTGTCAGGCTCAGCAGCAAACATCTTTACCCGCTAAGCAATCGTGCCAGCAGGCTAAATAATGGTCTGATATCTAGTATCTCTTCTGTCTATAGTTGTTTAGGAAAGTTGTTTGCATTTGCTTTTGTTGTTCTGTTGTGATTGTTTTTAACAGCATCTCTCTGTCTGGCCTTAAAAGGTTTTATCATATTTATGTATTTATTTATGTATGTATGTATGCATTTATGTATGTATGTATGTATTTATTTATTTATTTATTTATGCTTAAGTATGTGTGGATAGGTGGAGGTCAAGGGACAGGGAGCTCATTCTTTTTTTCTTTTTCTTTTTTTCTTTTTCTTTTTCTTTTTCTTTTTCTTTTCTTTTTCTTTTCTTTTTCTTTTCTTTTTTTTTTCTTTTTTTTTTTTTTTTTTTTTTTTTTTTTTTTGAGATAGGGTTTCTCTGTGGACCGACCAGGCTGGCCTCGAACTCAGAAACCCACCTGCCTCTGCCTCTGCCTCCCAAGTGCTGGGATTAAAGGCGTGCACCACCACCGCCCGGCTGCGAGCTCATTCTTATTCTATGGGATCTGAGGAACCAACTTGAGTCATCAGACTTGACAGTGAGCACCTTTACCAACCGAGGTTATCTCACAGGTTCCCTCCAGCTGGCCTCAAACTCCCAGCTCTCTAGCCTCAGTCTTCCAAAGTATACACTACCATGCCCAGCCTCTCACCATGCCCAACCCCCTCACCAGGCCCAGCCCCTCACCAGGCCCAGCCCAGTCCCTCACCAATTTTCTTTCTTTTTCTTTTTTCTTTTTTCTTTTTTTTGGTTTTTCGAGACAGGGTTTCTCTGTGTAGTCCTGGCTGTCCTGGAACTCACTCTGTAGACCAGGCTGGCCTCGAACTCAATAATCCACCTGCCTCTCTGCCTTCCAAGTGCTGGGATTACAGGCATATGCCACCACCGCCCGGTGAGAATTATTTTTTTTTTACACCTCTATATTTTATAGAAATTTTGTCTATATACATTTGAAGTTTTGGTTGGAATTACTTTCAAGTATAAATTTAAGATGCACATTTTAAAAAATAAATTCTTTTTCTTTTTTTAAGTTTTGTATATAGATAGGTGTGGGTGTAGGTATGTGCATATAGAGGCCAGAGGACTTTTGGCAGTTACTTCTCTCTTATCCTGTAAGTCTTAGAGGTCAAATCAAGGTCATTACACATGGCAGGGTGTGCTTTGGCCCGCTTGAAGCATCTTTCCAGTCCTACGATGTTCTTTTTTTTTTTTTTTTTTTTTTAAAGATGGGGTCTTACTCTGTAATCCTGGTAGGTCTGGAGCTCTCTATGTAGACCAGCCTGGTGTCACCAAAATGTTTGTCTAGTATTAAAACTTTGTGCCACCACACCCATGTCCTAGAATAAATATTTTAAAAACAAAATTTTAAGTTTCCCCTCAGCCAGACAGTGGTGGCACACACCTTTTTAATCCTAGCTCTTGGGAGGCAGAAGCAGATGGATTTCTGAGTTCGAGGCCAGCCTGGTCTACAGAGTGAGTTCCAGGACAGCCAGGGCTACACAGAGAAACCCTGTCTCGAAGAAAAAAAGTTTCCCCTTTTTTTTTTTTTTTTTTTTTTTTTTTTTTTTTTAGTCAGGATTTCTCTATGTAGCCCTGGCTGTCCTGGAACTCACTCTGTAGACCAGGCTTGCCTCGAACTCAGAAATCTGCCTGCCTCTGCCTCTGCCTCCTAAATGCTGGGATTACAGGCGTGTGCCACCTTGCCCGGCTAAGATAAATAGCCAGGTGTGCTGGTACACATATTTAATGCTAGCAGAGACAGAGGCAGTTGGATGACTGTGAGTGTTTTTTGTTTTGTTTTGTTTTGTTTTTTGTTGTTTTGTTTTTGTTGTTGTTGTTGTTTTGGTTTTTTTGGATTTGGTTTTTTGTTTTTTGTTTTTTGTTTTTTTTCCAAGACAGGGTTTCTCTGTAGAGCCCTGGCTATCCTGAAACTCACTCCGTAGACCAGGCTGGCCTCGAACTCAGAAATCTGCCTGCCTCTGCCTTCCAGAGTGCTGGGATTACAGGCCTGTGCCACCACCACCTGGCTCTGTTACCTCTCTTGACACATACATTTATGTTTCTTTTTTTTTATTTTCCTGGTTACACACAAACCATGTTAAAACTTTTTTGCTTTGTGCATGGGCTTTAAAAATTGTGTATTTTTGACAGTGTTTTTATAATGAGTACACTTTGTAGGTGTGCATATGAGGATGTTATAATTGTCCTCTCCCTTTCTTTCTTTCTTTCCTTCCTTCCTTCCTTCCTTCCTTCCTTCCCTTCTTTCTTTCTTTCTTTCTTTCTTTCTTTCTTTCTTTCTTTCTGTCTTTCTTTCTGTCTTCCTTTTGTTTTTCATTTGTATGTTTGTTGAGATAGTCTCTCTACTTTGGCTGACTGCCCTGTAGCTCACTATTTAGACCAGGCTGGCCTCAAACCCACAGAGATCTTTCTACCTCTGTCTCCCAAGTACTGGAATTAAAGATGGCTAATTGTCCACTTTCTAAAGCAAAGCAATACTATATTGGAAAGAACATAATTTTTGCAAGCTAGAAGACTTGGTGTGTGTGTGTGTGTGTGTGTGTGTGTGTGTGTTAATATTGATCCTACTCTGTGGCCTACACTAATTTGGACTGTGATGTAAGTATTCTTCCAATCTTCCAAGTACTTACGTCACAGGTGTGCACTTCCAGGTCCAATGAGAACTGGGTTTTTTTTTTTAATGTGTTGGGGGCCTCAGACCAGCTCATGTATGTTGCCTGGTTGGGGAGAGCTGGGTTTAAATCTCAGGTCTGCTACTGACCAGATGCATGACCTGAAGAAGACATAAGTCCCTTGTTTTGCATGCTAGCCTCCAATAGATTGTGGCTGTTACTGTTAGAGTTCTCTTTAATACATCTCCATTAATTTCTTTGAGTTCTTTTAGCCACACAGTGACATGACCAACAATTAATGGTAACACTTTTTCCTTCCCAATATTTATATCTCTTAAATCTGATTCATGTCATGTCTTCGAATTAACCAGAAAACCAGCAGCGCAATGCTATGGAGTTATGTTAACTTGGTCTTGTGAAGGAATTCTGTTTTGGAAAGAAATGCTATACCTGCTCAAAAGTGCAAATTACACTCTACTGTGGATACTGTGTGCTAGAGAAATAAGTATTTCAGTTCTTGTGTTTTAAAAATTGAAATCAGTTATTTGTGAAGATATATCCCAGCTAGAAAACTTTATTGACAAGTTACAATGTTAATGTTATCCAAAAGAAAGGATAAAAATGAAAAATTCATGTTGTCTTTTCTCTTCCTTCCTTCCTTCCTTTTCTTCCTTCCTCCCTTTCTTCCCCCTTTCCTTTCTTTTTTCTAGATAGAGTCTCTTTATGTGGCCCTGACTGCACTGGAACTCACTATGTAGCCCTGGATGGTTTTGAACAGGATCTGCCTACCTCTGCCTCCCAGGTGCTAGGATTAAAGGTGTGACGTGCCGTGCCAGGACCCAACCTATCTTGAAACAGGTTATTATTTCATCCATAAATGTTCTCTGCGTGGTGCCTTTATGAGACTTGAACACCGGAAGGCTGTCAACTCCTTTAGAAGAAACATTTTCCTTCCTTTGTCCTGTGGCTTTGTTCTTTCTGTGATAGAAATCTTTAGTTTACATCTGATTCAAGTTCTACAACACGTTTTTATCTTTGATTCCAACTATATACCGAAGCTTGGAACATTTAACCACAAATCATTGGGGTTAAATTCCATGTTCTTTTCTCAATACTTTACTTGGTGTGCATGCACACACACACACACACACACACACACACACACACACCACGGCACAGTATTGTGTGGAGGTTGGAGGGCCCCTTGCAGGAGTCAGTTCTCACCTACTGGATTTTAGGGGTCAGACTTGGGTTTGTCAGGTTTGGTAGAATCACCCCTATCTACAAAGTCATCTCACAGGGCATAAATTCTATATTCTTAAACTAGATTGCATTCTTCTAATTTAAGATTGCTTTTTTAAAAATGACAATTATTTTCTTGATGTGAAAGAAAATGTTTTCTTATTTTGATTTGTTGTTATTTACTTTTATTGTTTATTTTCCTCAAGGCGGGGTCTTACTTGCTGGTCTAGGCTAGCCTGGAACTCATTTTTGTTGCTCAGGTTGGTCTTGAGCTTGTGACCATCCTGTGTCAGCCTCTCTATGGGTCCTGAAGAAAGAGAAATGGAATCAACTTCCACAGGTTATCCTCTGATCTCAACATATACATACCATGACAAATGCATATGCTCAGACATGCATATATATATATATATATATATATATATACAATATATAAATATGTAAGTATAGTTTAGAAAACATTTTAAGTCTTTAAATTTCCAAGCTTCTACTCACAATAATTGAAAACAGTATAATTTCAACAACAGTATATACATATATCCCCTTTTCTGATCTTTACTAAAACTAAGTTTAAGCCAGGCAGTGGTGGTACATGCCTTTAATCCCAGCACTTGGGAGGCAGAGGCAGGCAGATTTCTGAGTTCAAGGCCAGCCTTGTCTACAGAGTGAGTTCCAGGACAGCCAGGACTACACAGAGAAACCCTGTCTCAGGGGGAAAAAAAACTAGAAGTGTAAATTTTCAAATAGGTTTTACTAGTTTGATAGGGAAAGAAATATTACTGTGTGCTTTATTACTGTTGATGCAGAATATCATAGACTGTTCACTAAGTATTTATGTTTTCTTTCAATTGTTTTTTGTCCTTTGTGTACTTTGAAGTCTAAAATGTCCATTTCATTGATTAAGAGCATCACAATTAAGAGAAAAGTTTGAAGGCAGAGGTAGGTGGATCTCTGTGAGTTCAAGGTCAGCCTGGTCTACCTTAAGAAGGCCAGACCCACCACCAGTCTGGAGTGGGACCTTGGAATTGATGACTGGCTGTGGTGTTTTAGTCCTCCAATCCCAGCAGAGACCGAGGCAGAAGGGTCTCACTGAGGCCCAGAGCTACCTGGTGACCCTGACTCAAAACAAACAAAGAGTAGAATTCAGATCAAGTCCCTTTCAGATCTCCGGTCTGCTGTCCCCAAGCCCATCCCATCGCTTCTTAACTGCTTAGTTTGTCCGTTTGACAGTAGAGCTAAATTTCTGGGGGTGGGGGTGGGGGTGGGGGTGTGGCTTAGAGGTTAGGAGTGAGTGCTGCTCTCACAGAAGGCAGAACTTTCTCCCCCCAAATGCCACCATCCACCAACCATCAAAACACTAAAAAAAAAAAAAAATTGTCCAAAGAATTTAAAATGTTTTGTCTTCTGCAGCACAGAATTAAGGCTGCAGGCCAGAGAACTTGGATTCCAGCTCAGCCTATAGCAGCCATGGCCTCTCTTTTTAAAATAATTGAATAATTGTGTGGGGGGGGGGGGGGGGTGGGGGAGTCAACATGATGACTCAGTGGGTGATGGTGCCATACAAGACTGACAGCCTGAGTTCTGTTCCCAGAAAAGAGAGAACCAACTCCTGTAAATTGTCCTCTGTTCTCCTCAGGAATGCTGTGGCACATCTGTGGAAACATTCACAAGTACACGCACATATCACACACACACACACACACACACACACACACACATCATCATCATCATCATCACCATCATCACCACCACCACCACCACCACCATCATCATCATCCAAACTTTAAAAACAAAATTAAATAAAAGAAATCACTCCAAATTCACCTGAAATAATGAAACCAAATTCACGAATCATAGGATACTCAGATTTATATGCTTATATAAAATAAAGCAACATATCAATGACTCCAAAGATTTTATGACTTGGGACTAGAGAAAAGGCTCCATGGTTAAGAGCAGATGGTTCCATTCCAGATGACCCGGCTTGAGTTGTTAGCACCTACACCGGATGGCTCGAAAGCACCTAGAACTCTGGCTCCAGATCAGACGCTCACTGTCTCCCGGCCTTCATGGGCCCATACTCACAAGCAGGCACTCTCGCTCACACACCTACACATCATTTTAAAAATAAGACAGATTTGAAAATTAGGTTTACAGAAAGTTGTAACTCCTTTTGGTGATAACTGCTTTGTCATCTTACCTGATACTGCTATATGTAACTTTACTAATATCGTTATAGATTATGAGAAATTTACTTAGCTGTTTGTTTATTTTAAGACAGGGTCTTATTCTGTAGACCAGGCTGGTTTCAAACTCAAGAAATCCACCTGCTACTGTCTCTGTAGGTCTAGGACTGAAGATATGCCTGACCTGACCTGAGAACCTTATTTTATAAGAACCTTATAAACAGACAGGCGCACACCTGTAATCCCAGCACTTGGGAAGCAGAGGCAGGCAGATTTCTGAGTTCGAGGCCAGCCTGGTCTACAGAGTGAGTTCCAGGACAGCCAGGACCACACAGAGAAACCCTGTCTCAAAAAACAAAAAAACAAAAAACCAACCAACCAACCAACCAAACAAACAAACAAACAAAAAAAGAACCTTATAAACAGACATGCACCCACACATAAAGCCATAAAGTACTCCTAAAGGATGCTTAGTATGCTGCAGTTTAGAAACGGAGATGTGCATGCAACATGATTCTGACTTTTAAGAAAAGATTGCCAAGGAAATGTGGTTGTTTCGAGTTATGTATGATTGTGAAACGTAGCTATTAAGAGGATAATTTTAAGGAGTGCAAATCTGACTTTCTAGGTAGAGTAAGTGCTTGCTTAGTATGCACAGGACCCTGGGTTTAATCCCAGCACCACCTTAAATTGAGCAGGGGTAGTAGGAATTTGTAAATCCTAGCACTTGGGAGGAGGGACAGGAGGATCAGAACTTTAAAACGATCCTTAAATATGTAGTGACATCGAGCCCAGTCTGGGCTATGTGAGAGTATCTCAGAAACCGAAAGGACGCCACATTGAAATCTAATTTAAAAACAGACAAGAGTTACAGTTTACTGAGCATCTGCCATAGGTCTGGAGCCTTACTCAAATGCTTTCTGCACATCGTCTTCTTTAATCTTTTTTGTTGTTGTTGTTGGTGGTGGTGGTGGTGGTTGTTTTGTTTTGTTTTGTTTTGTTTTTGTTTTTGTTTTTCCGGACAGGGTTTCTCTGTGTACCCCTGGCTGTCCTGGAACTCACTCTGTAGACCAGGCTGGCTTCGAACTCAGAAATCCGCCTGCCTCTGCCTCCCAAGTGCTGGGATTAAAGGTGTGTGCCACCACTGCTCATCTGGAGAAAAAGAACTGACTTCGCTAGAGGTCACGACCTAGCCTGTCAGTGTCAGAGCCAGGGCAGCTCCATCCATGCAGCCCCTCCCCCCCCCCATAGTCTTCATTTTGTCTGATAAACTACAATGCCTAAGACATTGAAGAAGGAAGACCTTTAGCTGAACCTAAGATTTGAATTTCAGGGTAGGCAGAAAATACCATCTGTGAGGAACCGGTGAAAACCATATTATTTGGTTTTGGTTTCGTCTGTTTATTTGTCTTATTTTTCTGAGATATGGTTTCTCTGTGCAGCCCCAATAATACAGAGATCAGCCTGCCTCTGCCTCCTGAGTGCTGGGATTAAAGGTGTGCACCACCACCACCTGGTTTAGAAATCGTAAATTATGGAAAGGGGTTCGTAGTGAAGAGAGTCATGTGCTTTACAGTTTATGTTACCGGTCTTATCTGTCACATTCTCTAAATAATTGCATCAGATCCTTGACTTTAAAGATGGTTCCTTGGGTAAGGCGTGCTGCCACAAACCTTTTATGCCAGTACTAGGGAAAGGGAAACAGAGCTAGTCAGATCTCTGTGACTTAAAGGGGAACGTGGTCTACATACTGAATTCCTGGACAGCCAAGACTATTTTAAAGGACCTTGTCTCAATTGGTTAACTAATTAAGATAGTTACTTGGGCAGGTGAGGTGGCTCAGTGGGTAAAGACGCTTATAGCCGAGCCCAGCAACCTGAGTTTCATCTCTGGGACCCACAGGATGGAAGGAGAGAGACAACTGCAAACTGTCTTATCCCACAGGGAGAGAAGAAGACCGCTACCACATTATTTTGTGCCAAATCTGAAGCAAGCCAGTTTTATTAAATACTGGCCAGGACGATGGACGCTAGACAGGTTCAAACCCGGGATCCCCAAAGTATGGCAGCAAATTAGTTTAGTCAGTGGCTATAAAGGTAGAAGCTACAAGGGTGTGTAGTACTTCCCACCTTTGACCATTGTGGGGGGAGTTGGGGGGGCAAGCACACCTCCCGACAGACTTCCTGCCTTGGTATCTCCCACCTACTTGTGATCAAACATGTCTTGTGCAGTTGAGGCAACCAACTTTGTTTACTGAAGTGAAAACAGGTGGCTTGTTATGGTGCCGGGAGAACAATCCTCGGCATCCCAGGAAGCTATCTGTCCTTGGGCAAGTGAGGTGCACAGCTTAGAGGCATTTTTGTTTTCTAGATCTTTTAAGCACAGTAATTGAAACTTAAAACACAACTTTAGCCATCACAGTGGTCGTTTGACCTCACATGTAGAGGTGAGTTCATGCGTAAATAACATAGAATTAAAATTTTAAATTAAAGTTAGTTACTTCGGGGGGCCAGAAATGTAGCTGGTTGGTAGAGTACTTGTCTAGCAAGCGAGGAGCCCTGTGCTCTGTCCTTCGTACGGCACAAGGGGGAAGGGGAAGGTAATTACTTCATGTAATGGGTTTAATAAATGTTCTTTTTTTTTTTTTTTTTTTTTTTTTTTTTTTTTTGGTTTTTCGAGACAGGGTTTCTCTGTGTAGTCCTGGCTGTCCTGGAACTCACTCTGTAGACCAGGCTGGCCTCGAACTCAGAAATCCACCTGCCTCTGCCTCCCAAGTGCTGGGATTACAGGCGTGCGCCACCACGCCCGGCTCATAAATGTTCTTTTTATAACAAAGTTATTACATGTTTAATGTAGAAAAACAATAAAAAGCCGGGCGGTGGTGGCGCACGCCTGTAATCCCAGCACTCTGGGAGGCAGAGGCAGGCGGATTTCTGAGTTCGAGGCCAGCCTGGTCTACAGAGTGAGTTCCAGGACAGCCAGGGCTATACAGAGAAACCCTGTCTCGAAAAAAACCAAACCAAACAGAAAAATAATAAAATAGAGAAAACCAGAATTTTTTTTTTTTTTTTACAAAAGTAATCTCTTAAATTTTCATCACTCAGAAATAAGAACTGTTAAAAGTCTTGGTATTTATGTCCTTTGTCTTTTCCCTTTACTTTCTGGGGAGGATTGAGGCAGGAACTCACTATGTAACTCAATAGCTGTCCTAGAACTCCATATGGAGACCAGGCTGGTCCTGAACTCACAGAGAGCCACCTGCCTCTGACTGCTGCCGTCAAAGGCATGTGACACCACGTCTGGGTTTCACATTTATATACGAATATAGTTTTCTGCTTATTAGTTAAACAGAAATGATTATATATTTGTAGCCAAGGTTGTTTGTTTGTTTGTTTTGATTTGATTTGATTTTCACTTAAAAACATCTCATGAAGGGACTGGAGAGAAGGCTCAGAGGTTAAGAACACCTGCTGCAAGCCGGGCGGTGGTGGCGCACGCCTGTAATCCCAGCACTCTGGGAGGCAGAGGCAGGCAGATTTCTGAGTTCAAGGCCAGCCTAGTCTACAGAGTGAGTTCCAGGACAGCCAGGGCTATACAGAGAAACCCTGTCTCGAAAAAAACCAAATCAAAAAAGAAAAAAAAAAGAACACCTGATGCTCTCTCAGTGAACCAGAGTTCAGTTCCTATCACCCACATTAGGTAGCTTACAACTCCCTCTAACTAGAGTTTTAGGGCACCTGACGCCACACCACTTTGGGCTTCTCTGCAGGCACTGCACACATGAGGTACAAATACATTTACATACACACACACACACACATCATCATCATCATCATCATCATCATTTCCATTGTTCTGGAGGTGGAAACATCTGGGTCAAAAGTTTAAGATCAAGGTCATCTTTGGGCTACGTAGTGACAGCCTGAAATACATGAGACCCCACTTTCTATATATATATATATATATATATATATATATATATAATGTAACAATACAGTGTGTGTGTGTGTGTGTGTGTGTGTGTGTGTGTGTGTGTGTGTGTTTGCCATGGCATGCACACTGAGGTCAGAGGAGAACTTGGAGGCATAGTCTGGGTCCTAGGAATCTGATGGGATTAGGTGTGTTCAGGATAATATGGTGGGTGTTAGGAATAAAACTCAAACCCTTAGACTTTGCAGCAGGTGTCTTTACTAAGCCATCTCATCAATCTATATCAGGAACTTTGAAAGTGTAAGGAGCAAGTATCTTCTCCAGGACCATTTCAGTGGAAGTAGTGTTTGTTCAGAGATCTAAGTAAGATCTTTGAAACCAAAAGAGGGCATCAGATCTCATTACAGATGGTTGTGAGCCATCATGTGGTTGCTGGTATTTGAACTCATGTCCTTCGGAAGAGCAATCAGAACTCTTAACCGATGAGCCATCTCTCCAGCCCCGAGGGAAAACTTTTTTTTTTTTTTTTTTTTTTTTTTTTTTTTTTTTTTGGTTTTTCGAGACAGGGTTTCTCTGTAGCCCTGGCTGTCCTGAACTCACTTTGTAGTTCAGGCTGGCCTCGAACTCAGAAATCCGCCTGCCTCTGCCTCCCAAGTGCTGGGATTAAAGTCGTGCGCCACCACCGCCCAGCTGAAAGCTTTTAACTGTACTTATTTATTGCTTTGCTACACTAGGGTTCCAATGCATGCTGGGAAAGTCTAGCGCTGTATCTCCCGGTTGCAATGGTTTTCTTGGTTTGTTTTATTTTCGTGCTGAGGGTAGAACCTAGGACCTCACACACTAGACAGATGCTCTGCTATTGGCGTCAGCCCCAGTCTTCTGACTTTAAGAGGTCTTGCTGAGGAAATACGGTTTTTAAAGGTTTTTGTTTATTGGTTGTTTTATTTATTTATTTAGGTTGTTTTTGTTTTGTTTTTTGTTTATTTTTAGTCTTTTAAATGGCATTTGTTGTTCTACACATACTCAGTCTTAAGCCCTTAGGAGTCACTGAATTACCCCCCCCACACACACACACACATCTTAGCTTTCTGTCACACGGAGAGCATATGCACAACGATCAGTTACTTTTCTTCAATGGACAAACAAATGCTTGTCAAGTTTCTTTGGGATTGCAAAGACTTTAATCCGTCCTCCACACTTTAAAGATTTATTTATTTTTATATAAATACACTGTAGCTGTCTGTCTTCAGATGCCCAGAAGGAGGGAATCAGATCTCATTATGGATGGTTGTGAGCCACCCTGTGGTTGCTGGGATTTGAACTCAGGACCTCTGGAAGAGCAGTCAGTGCTCTGAACCGCTAAGCCATCTCACTGAGCCATCTCTCCAGGGTCCTCCACACTTTAAAGTATCTTGCTGGGATGAGATGTTTAACTTAGTTGGTAGAGTGCTTGTCTGACATGCACAGAGCCGTAGGTGCTTAATAAAGCGGGAGTGGTGGTGGCCCGTGCTTATGATCACAGTCCTTAGGAAGCCAAGACAGGTTCCGGGACAGCCTGGATTACAGAGAGAACTTCTTTCCAAACAAACAAACCAAAAAGGTAACACTGTCCCCTGAGGTGGGCCCATAATAATGTCATGGTGGTCTGACTAAGGCACCATACCACCTATATATAAGTCAGAATCATTAGGATGCCATGAAACGAGGCCCAAGCTCTAGAGCATGCCTCTGTTTGTTTCCTAAGAGGAGAAAGAGTCTTAAGAGTCTTTAACCCAGGGAGATTCATATGTGGTTGTGTTCAGTGTTGATGGATGGACAGGGTTTTTTTTTTTTTTTTTTTTTCATAGCCATCTGGCAGTGTGATTTGCTGTAACTTCTTCAGCACATTTTTTTTACAACTGATAACCCTTGGTCTGGTCCTTTGATGGGTGACCACCGGGACCCGATCTGTGAGTAGGAGGACCGATGGCCAGGCAGTGTGGGCAGAACCATTACCATAGTCAAGGGCAGTCTGTCTGTCTTAGTAAAGTGGCTGGCCACTCACCAGCATCATTTAAAGCTGAAGGTAAAGAAGCTTTGTTTGGGTTCTGACTGTTATTCAGTTAAACTTGTAAAGACGCTCGTGAGGGAAAAAGCAAAAGAAAAAAAAATGTGTGTACAATTTGCTGAGGAAGTATGTGTTGGGGGGGTGTTTTGTTTTTGTTTTGTTTGTTTGTTTGTTTGTTTTAATCTGTACCTTGCCTAGAGAATGAAGAGCCCCGCCCTACAGAGAAACATGGAATTTTAAGTGCCAGTCTTCCCGGCCAAGGAAGCTGATAAAGAGGGCGAGGCTTTTGCTTATTTGTTTGTGTTCATCTTGTCTGAAGGAACGGCCACCCCTTTCAGGGTCCTGAAAAGTCAGGATTAAAAACTTCTAGAAGCTGGGTGGTGGTGGTGCACGCCTTTAATCCGAGCACTTGGGAGGCAGAGACAGGTGGATTTCTGAGTTCGAGGCCAGCCTGGTCTACAGAGTGAGTTCCAGGACAGCCAAGGCTATACAGGGAAACCCTGTCTCGAAAACAAAACAAAACAAAACAAAACAAAACAAAACAACTTCTAGAAAGCGGCAAACTCTCATTATGGAGGGAGGATTGGCTCAGCCTAGTAACCTTTCATGAAATTCTGAATGTTTATATCTTTGAAGCGACATCTGTCCTGTAGGTGCGTGTGGACCACGCATCTGGTTGGTGGGACATATGACTGACTAACTCAGTGGTAGAGCCCTGGCCTGTCCCTTGTGAGGCACTGGGTCCCATCCCCAGCCCTGCAGAAAGACCCACAGCCACGCAGGAAGCAGCTTGACTTGGGACAGCAAAAGGAGTCCATCCTCCAGCTTACTTTTGACACATTTCTAACAACCCTGGTTATCCAGTTTCCTAACTGCTGCAGATTAGAGCAGATCAATTCAAGGGGAAGGGCAGGTTGCTGTTGGCAGGCACACGGAGTTCAGAGAGACGTGACAAGGGTCAGCCAGGTACTGAGGAGGAGAGACAACAGAGAGCAGGCAAACACACTCCGGCTAGAACTGACAGCGGACCCGACCATGGAGTCTTAGGCGAGTGCTGGCAAGCGGCTATTGGATGCCTAAAGATGCACCGTCTCTTCGGGATGTGACCACCCGCAGCCTGGGCTAAAATGTTTATAAACCATTGGCAAGGGCCTGGGAGTATGGCTCAGGTCACACGCATGCCTAGTATGCACAAGGCTCTGGTTTAACCCTTGACACCACGTAACAAAAGCTAGAGAGTGATTCAGAAATGCATGCACTGGTCAAGTCATCTGTGTAGCTACAATGGATTGTGGGTAAGCAAAGTTTGATTCAGCTGCTTTTGGTACCGACTCCTTTTTTTTTTTTTTTTTTTTTTGAGACAGAGTCACAACGTCTCACGGTGTGTAGCTGTAGCTCTGGCTGGTCTGAGACTCAAAGACCCACCTGCCTCTACCTGCTGAGGGCTGAGGTTAAAGGCGTGCTTCACCTCTTCCAGCTACTTTCTGCTACTTGTCTGAGACCTATTACGCTAGCATCGCTCCGGAAGATCGAAAACTACCAATGACACGGCCCCATTTGCCCAGCCTTCTGCTACACTTGTTATTCCTGGGCAAACTCTTCCTCCAACCACTTCCTCAATGCCTCTTACCCCTGTCCTGCTCATCACCACCCTCCTCCAGGTTGGTTCCAGCTCTGGACACTGTGCCACGTATATCTGCTGGGCGTATGCAAATCCCTGCTTCCAGGAGAGGCTTCATCCGCCAATGCCTCGCTCAGAAATCAGTGCCCTCTCCTCACTGCCCTGTTAAAAGACACTTGGCCTGTCTTTAGAGATAGCATTTCCTCTAAAACCTTTCCTCGTGTAGACGGGCTCTCCCAGGTCACAGGGTGTGTGAGAGCGTTTCCCTCCTGTCCCTTGCACACACAGACTCACCAGTCTCTTTGACTGCCCTCTTCCCTACCTCTCCCACTGCTGCCAACACAGATTTATGTCCTCCCATTTCTTCAGGCTACAAGTCTGAGATCAGGGTCTCTGTCTTTCTTTGCTTTCTGTTTCTGGAGCCGAGTACCACAGCCTAGGTCATTATCATTCCTCCTCCTCCTCCTCCTCCTCCTCCTCCTCCTCCTCCTCCTCCTCCTCCTTCTTCCTCTTCTTCCTCCTCCTCCTCCTCCTCCACCCCTTCCTCCTTTTCATCCTCCCCTCCCCCACCTCCCCTTTCCCTCCTCCTCCTTTGAGATAGAGTTTATTGTAACCCAGCTTACCTTTGAACCCCACACATAGCTGAGAATAACACTGGTTTCTGACCCTCCTGCCTCCACCTCCAAAATGCCGGGATTACATTTGTGCCACCTTCCCTGGCTCTCAGATTGGGACATTTATAAAGAATAGTTTATCTAGCTCACGGTTCTAGAAGTCCAGGAATACGGTCCAGGCATTCTCTCAGCATCTGGTGAGGCCCCTCTTGCAGCATCATAACACAGTGAGGGGATGAGGCGGGCAGTCTCCCATAAGGCAGCGGAATCAGACTGGCTGACTCTTTCCCTCAAACTCACGGTTAGACAGGGCAACCTGGAACTTGTGCCTCTCCCGCCTCTGAATCCTGAGCACAGGGATTACAGATTGCACCGACCCCAGGCTTCAGGCATCCCGGGCAAGCATTCTACCAATGGGGCTACGTCCCTTGGGCCCTTTCTCTCTCCTCCAAACAAAGGCATAATCCAGCCGAGCCTAGTGGTGCTCCTCTGTTGTTCCAGCACAAAAGAATCTGAAGCAGGAGCATTGCAAGGCAGAGGCCAGCCTGGGCTGCACAGCTGAGACTCAATTGCAGAAAAACAAAACAAAACAAACAAATACCCACTAATTCCATCCTGACCTTCATGACCTCTTTTAATCCTATTTATCTCCAAAGACTCCATTTCCAAAATCTACCAACATTTGACTTTGGAGATTAAGGTTTAGCATAAATTTGGGAGGGGCAAATGGCGAATGACTAGATCATAGCGTCCTCCCTCCGTGGCTTGAAGAATGTCTTCTTCCCGTATCATTAATATCTGTGCCCACCTCCCAAAATGTCACCAGTTGGATTGGATCAGACCCACCATTAATCTCTTAAAAGATCTGATGCAGTTTCATTCTGAGGCTTTGGAATTAAGCAAATTTTGCAAGTGTATTTTTTGGGGGGGGGGAGACAGTTGAGGCCACCATACTTCCTCTTAGATTTATATATTTCTCTTCTCATCTCTGAGTGCTAAAACTTATTGCCCCTCAACAGCCTAAGCAAGTGTTTTACACAGTTCCTCCCAACCCCACCCCTTCCACATTTTCTGTGGCCATTCCATCCCTAGTATTGACCTATGTCTGATTCTTTTTTTCTAGATTTTTTTTTTTTTCGAGACAGGGTTTCTCTATGTAGCCCTGGCTGTCCTGGAACTCACTCTGTAGACCAGGCTGGCCTCAAACTCAGAAATCCGCCTGCCTCTGCCTCCCAAGTACTAGGATTACAGGCATGTGCCACCACTGCCTGGCTTTTCTAGATTTTTTTATTTTATGTGTAGGGATATTTTGCTTACATGTCTGTATGTACACATTTATGCCTGGTACCAGCAGAGGTCAGAACTGGGCATCAAGTCCCTTAGAACTAGAGTTACAGATGGTCGTGAGCTATCATGTTGATGCTAGGAATCAAACCTGGGTCCTCTGAAAGAACATTATCTCTAGCACCGTGCTCTTAACCGCCGAGTTATCTCTGGTCCCCATCTCTCTGAGGTTGCTTCATATCTGCTCCAGTTCCTCAACCCAGACTTCTCCATCTCACCAGGATCCTCTCTCCAGAGAGCCCCATGCCTCTCTCCCACCATCAGCTCCTGCCTGACCCCATCCTGCCTGCTCTCCTGAGTCTCCCGGCTGGGTCTTTTTCTTTATCTTCGCCCAGCTGTCACCACCTCAGCCTCACCCTTACCCTGCTAGCTACCTTTCCCTGTTGGACTGGCCGTGCCCACACCAGCATCTCAGCATGTCTAGAGGTACAGAGGTCTTTAGACTCGCTCATCCTGTGTCTGCCTTGTTCATTTACAGTCCTGGCTCTGCCTCCTCTGCCTCTGCTCCGTTGGCTGATCTGCTTTAGAGCAAAGAGAGGGGCCTTCTTGTCGATTTGCTCCCTTGTGGCATGAAGGCACAGGAGGGACACTCAGGAAGAGTTATGACCATGACCTGATACTGTCAGCCCGCGCCTCTTTCTTGCTGGTCCGGTCGGTACTGCTATTTTACACATTCAGGGCCATCGGTTACTAACACTTAACTGCTTGCCCTTCCCCTGCCCCTCCCCCATCAATATTTCCTCTATGTCAATTCTTCCTTCCTTCCCTTTGTAAGAGAAAGAATTATTGTGGCTAGAGAGATAGCTCGGTGGTTAAGAGCACTTGTTCTTGTGGAGGACCCACATTTACTTCTCAGAACCCACGTGGTAGCTCCCAAACACCTGTAAACTGCAGGCCCAGGGGATCTGACGCTCTTTTCTGACTTCTGTAGACACCAGGCACAATGTCATTGCTTCTTAGCCTCAGGACCAAAATCATCCTAAGGCTGATCTCTCCACTGTGTGGAGACACAGGTATTTGCTCCTTCCTTCCTTCCTTCCTTCCTTCCTTCCTTCCTTCCTTCCTTCCTCCCTCCCTCCCTCCCTCCCTTCCTTCCTTCCTTCCTTCCTTCCTTTCTTTCTTTCCTTCTTTTGCTCCTTCCTTTCAAAACTGTTGCTTTCTGCTTCAGATATCTGTATTTTCTCCCTCTCTGGGTCTGAATTTCTTTCCTTTTGACCTCAGTTGTCTGAGTGGTTTATGCACTCCATAGCTCTTTCACACTGATCCTCTCGGAGATAATTTTGTGAGTGTCCCTGATTTCAACTCAGCCACCCCGGCGCCATCAACACCTGGGGCCACAGAATTCTTCCCTGTGGAGCTTGTCCTGTGCCTGGTGATGTGTTGTTACTCAGCATCCCTGGCCTCTATTCATTAGGGCCCCAGAGTACCTTTCTTCCAACTTGTGACAAGCCAGAGTGTGGAGACCTTGATAAATATCCTTGTAGAGTAGAACTGCCTGGTTAGAAACACTTGCTGTAGATGCTGAGGAATGTATGTTCTATGCTAGTGGTGGCGCACGCCTGTAATCCTGGCACTTGGGAGGCAGAGGCAGATGGATCTCTTAGTTTGAGGCCAGCCTGGTCTATAGAATGAGTTTTAGGTCGGCCAGGGCTATGAAGAGGAACCCTGTCTTGAAAACAAAACAAAATACAAACAAAAGATAAAGCCAGGCAGTGGTGGCAGCACACTTCTTTAATCCCAGCACTTGGGAGGCAGAGGCAGGCAGATCTCTGAGTTCGAGGCCAGCCTGGTTTACAGAGTGAGTTCCAGGACAGCCAGGACTACACAGAGAAACCCTGTCTTAAAAGCCAAAAAAGAAAGAAAGAAAGAAAGAAAGAAAGGAAGGAAGGAAGGAAGGAAGGAAGGAAGGAAGGAAGAAAGGAAGAAAGGAAGAAAGGAAGAAAGGAAGAAAGAAAGAAAGAAATTAGGAATGTGAGTTCTGTCAAGTCCTTGCTACTTTCTTTGCAGGGGTATCAAAGTCCACAGAATGTCCAGCTAAGGTTTCAGCATTATTGGGAGCATACAGAATACAATACTTGCAGAACCGAAAATGGTTTGTATCTTACGTTTATGTAAGGAAAAGACAATTATAAACAAAAGTTTCCAAAACTACAAAATATGCAGTCACCTATCTTTCTGATTAAACTCTTTTTTCAAAGGGAGGGTCTCAGCATGTAGCTCTGGCTGGTCTGAAACTCACTATATAGACCAGGCTACCCTCTACCTCACAGAGATCAGCCTGTCTCTGCCCTAAGAGCTGGAATTAAAAATGTATGCAATTTACCCCCCCCTTCCCCCTTCCCCAACCCCAGTAAAATTCTTGTTCAAACAACTGCATACATGTCAACAACCCTTATGCAAAACTCCAGTCAACAATATTTTATTGAGATTATACAAAACAATCAAATGGCTTTTAAAAAAATTAGCAATCTGTTTAGCTCTCAGTTGGCTAACAATAGCGATAGTAATGAATATAGGTCCCTTGGGTCAGAGGTCTGGTCTGCGTGCCAGTTCTCCAGTCAGTTTACATGCTATTGAACAGTGGAGCAAAGCCACGGCTGAACCCGTAAACTAGGCGCCGTGGTAGCACCTACCTGACCAGGGCGCAGAGGGCTTGAAGCTCACCCTGGAACCAGCGCCTGGCACAGACTGAGTGTCCAGTCAGCCTGCTGTCTCGAGGGTTGTTGCCCTTTTCCTTTCTCTTCCTTCTCAGCAGAGCTCCCAGCCTTCACTTCCTCCTCTTCCTTAACCCCTTACTCCCCAGCCCTTGCCTTCACACCCTAGTCAGTCTTGTTTCTCAGAGCTGGCTTGCCCTTTCCCAGTGACCAGCCTCGATGGCTCTGGCTCGGGGTCACCCTTGTCATCCTCCAGCTACTTCCCTGGCTGATCCCAGTTAGAGGACATGGGGAGGGCCTTCTTGTCGCCCCCCCCCCTTCTCCTTAACTTCAGGCATATCGCCCCACCCCCACCCCTTCAAGCTGCTGGCCTTCTACTACTGTCTCTCCAGGCCTGAACCCAGCTCCCCAGCTTTTTCCATGCACACCTTCCCCCACATTCACTGGCACTAGTGAGCTGTCTCTGAATCCCTGTTAGTGACAGGGTTCCTCTGTGTAGCCCTGGCTGTCCTGGTACTCACTCTGTAGACCATGCTGGCCTCGAACTCAGAAATCCACCTGCCTCTGCCTCCCAAGTGCTGGGATTAAAGGCGTGTGCCACCACTGCCCGGCCTTTTTTTTTTTTTTTTCTTTGAAGAGAGGGTCTCACTAACTATCCCTCCCTCTTGCTGTCACTTGTTTGGTCGAGGGACCAAACCTAACAGGTCCTGCCTGCTCCCCTCTCTCCTCCTGTCTTTGCATTTTTCCTGCCCAGTTTCTGCAGGGACACAGGTGACCTTAACTTGGCTGGAGTGACTTCCCTTCTTTAACATCACACTTCTTGGCTAATGCTCTACAATCTCTTTCAGTCGCTCTCCCATATTCAATTGGCCGATTTCTCTTCATCCTATGGCCTATTAGTTTTCTTTCGTGTGTGTGTGTGTGTGTGTGTGTGTGTGTGTGTGTGTTTTGTTTTGTTTTGTTTTTTTGAGACAGGGTTCCTCTGTGTAGCCCTGGCTGTCCTGGAACTCACTCTGTAGACCATGCTGGCCTCGAACTCAGAAATCCACCTGCCTCTGCCTCCCAAGTGCTGGGATTAAAGGTGTGTGCCACCACCGCCTGGCCTTTTTTTTTTTTTCTTTTTCTTTGAAGAGAGGGTCTCACTAACTATCCCTCCCTTGAACTTGACCACTCTCATGCTGTAACCTCCGAGGATTCCAGGAATGCACCAGCCACCATGCCCAGCTGGATCGGTTTTCTCCCCTCTACCTCAGCAAAGGTGCCTGACTGAGTTTTTACTCTCTCCGAGGTGAACTCTTCGGCTAACTCTTAATGAGTCTTCCTGTCTCATCTTGTCATCTCCCAGACCATGCTCCACAGTACCACGAGGGAAGCTGGCTCTGTATGCTCTGTCTTGGATGAGGTCCAAGTTTGCTTAGTGGTTTGCAGGGCCCCCTGGCTGCTGCTCCAGGCCCATCCCTTTCAGCCTCTCCTTCTCCCCTCCCAGGCTGCTGTCACCCGGGGAGGTATTTGAAGTTCAGGAGGCTGACCTTGTGCTGTGGCTCTGTGCCCTTGGGCTGACTGCTCACAGACTTCTCTGTCTGGTGTGCCCTGGGCTCCTCCTCTCTGCCTGGGAGACACCTCCGTGTCTCTTGCGAGTCCGAGTCCTGAGATTATGCCACCTCATCCAGGCAGCCTTTGCCAACGTCCACATCTTTTCCTTCATTATCCACTTGGAAGGAAACATCCCATTCGTTTCTACCTCAGGTCTCAGTGTCACCTGCTCTGTTACCTCCTATCTCAAACAGGCTCCCGCCTCTCTCTCTCTCTCTCTCTCTCTCTCTCTCTCTCTCTCTCTCTCTCTAATTTACCTCAGGCACAACATGCCCAGCCCCGATTTCTCCACCTCCATTTTCTCCATTTCCCCAACTCTATTAGATGGTTTTCTGACAAGTTTTTTTTTCCCCTCTAAGAAATTCCCTCTGCTCCCCAACTTAGATACCAAAGGTTTTTCATGGATGATACTGAAAAATTCCATATGGGTAACCTCACTTACTTAACTATATATACCCCATCACCTTCAAGTCCTCTCCATGTCTTCATCCATCCTGCAACCTTTACTATCAGGATAACAGGACAAGGCCCATAGTATGCTGCAATACTGCTTTTATCTCTGCTTCTCTGCTTGTTTTGTGATACACACACACACACACACACACACACACACACATATGCTGAAATGTATAATTATATATAAATTATATATATTGGTTGAAATATATAATTCTCTATATTTCAACCAATTGCTCTTTTTGTTGGTTTTTAATCTGTATGTGTGTCTATATATGTATGTTCTATGCTGGTACACTCAGAAGCCAGAAGAAGGCATCAGATCTCTTGGTGCTAGAGTTATAAACGGTTGTGAGCTACCTGATATGGGTGCTGGGAACTGAAATCTGGTCCTCTGGAAGGGCAGCTAACGCTCTTAAACACTAAGCCCACAGGGCGGAGGTGGTGCACGCCTTTAATCCCAGCACTTGGGAGGCAGAGGCAGGCGGATTTCTGAGTTCGAGGCCAGCCTGGTCTACAGAGTGAGTTTCAGGACAGCCAGGGCTACACAGAGAAACTCTGTCTCGAAACACCCCTCCCCCCAAAAAAACCAAAACAAACAAACAGAAACCACTAAGTCATCCCTCAGTGCTCCTTTGCTTGTTTCGAGATAGGCCTAAATAGAGAGCTCTCGCTGTCTTTAGACTTGTGGGTAATAATTCTGCTTCTGCCTTTGACCACTGGGGTTAGAAGGGTATACCATCACAGCTGGCTAACTTCCACATACTTGTTTAGTGTGTGTGTGTGTGTGTGTGTGTGTGTGTGTATGTGCAGGTATGGGTGCATGTACTTTGGTGCACAGGTAGAGGTCAGGGGATAATTTTGTGGAGTGGGTTTGTGGGTTCTTTCTCTCCACTGTGGGGGTTCCGATCCATCTCAGCAACCTTCAGAGTCTTATTTACCTGTTAAAACTAGGATGACTAGGGCCGGGCGTGGTGGCGCATGCCTGTAATCCCAGCGCTTGGGAGGCAGAGGCAGGCGGATTTCTGAGTTCGAGGCCAGCCTGGTCTACAAAGTGAGTTCCAGGACAGCCAGAGAAACCCTGTCTTGAAAAACCAAAAAAAAAAAAAAAAAACCACAAAAAACTAGGATGACTAATCCCGCAATGGACATTTGTGTACAAATTTGGCTGAACATATATTTTCATTTTTTAGTATATGATTTAGTAAAATTGCTGGGTCCTACCGTCCACTATGTTTTGAAAAACTGCCTTGATAGTTTTCAAAATGGCTGCACCATTTTCCATTCTTCAGTTTCCTTGCCAACATTTAGTTATTGGCCGACTTTTTAGTTAGTGCTATTTTAGCGGCTGTGAAATAGCATCTCATCATGGTTTGATAACCTTATTCTTCCTTTTTATTAGGTGTTTGGTAAATATTTGTTGTATAAAAGATATCAAGATATGAACAAACCTTTGACTTTAAAGTTTATCAATTAGCTAGGAATGAGCAATCATTAGAATCTTTTTTTTTTTTTTTTTTTTTTTTGGTTTTTCGAGACAGGGTTTCTCCGTATAGCCCTGGCTATCCTGGAACTCACTCTGTAGACCAGGCTGGTCTTGAACTCAGAAATCCACCTGCATCTGCCTCCCAAGTGCTGGGATTAAAGGCATGTGTCACCACTGCCCATCTTAGAATCTAATTCTTTTAAATAGCTTTTTGTGTTTTACTTTGGTTTGGGATTGGCTCTTACACTATAGCCCAGGCTGGCCTGGAACTCATGAAGTATTGGGATAAAAGGCATGATCTACTTAGCCTCATTAGAATAAAAAAAAAAATCTAAAGGTGACTTTTTTATTGCCAGAATTACCTACGGTATAAAAATGGTGTTGATTTACCCGAGAAGACATGACACTTTGGACATTTGAAAGTACTTTACAGAATAAACTAAACTGCAAGTAAAACTCATCGTTGCTGTTCATGGGCCTGATGCTCTAAGCTTATAATCCGAGCACGTGGGAAGTACAGACAGAAGGATGGCGAGTATGAGGCTAGCCTGGTCTACAAGAGCAAGTGCCAAGCAAAAATACCACGAAACAAACACCAACAGACAAGTAACCAGGTAGCGTTTTCGGAGCGTCCTTCCCTACCCTCCTCATTCACACAGCTTATAAATCGGAAGCCCAAGAGGAAGGATTCCTGTGATGGCCATGTGAACTTTTGTTTTAAAACCAGGCCATCACCTCCTCCGCAGACAAGCCCTCAAAACGACATGTGATAACACTTGAGAGACAGGCCGGGCGGTGGTGGTGCACGCCTTTAATCCCAGCACTTGGGAGGCAGAGGCAGGCAGATTTCTGAGTTCGAGGCCAGCCTGGTCTACAGAGTAAGTTCCAGGACAGCCAGGGCTACACAGAGAAACCCTGTCTCGAAAAACCAAAAACCAAAACAAAACAAAAAACAAACAAACAAACAAACAAACAAAAAACCACTTGAGAGACAGGATGGAGGTGGCAGGAGGCGTAGACCTGTGAAGGTAGCTGGGTGTGGTGCACAAACCTTTAATCCCAACACTTGGGAGGCAGAAGCAGGTAGATCTCTGTGAGTTCTGGGCCAGCCTGGTCTACATAGTGAGTTCCAGGATAGCCAGAGCTACAGAGTGAGAGACCCTGGCTCAAAAACAAAACAAAACAAAACAAAACAAAACAAAACAAAACAAAACAAAACAAGACAAGACAAAACAAAAGAAAGAAAGAAAAGAAAAAGAAAAGAAAAAAAGAAAGAAAGAAAGAAAGAGAAAGAAAGAAAGAAAGAAAGAAAGAAAGAAAGGAAGGAAGATGGAATTGCTAAGCCTATTAGTGCACTTGCCTAGCAGGAAGCCCACGCTCTCACATCACAAATGGGGACAGTGAATCTAGGGTCATAAGTTCAAGGTCATCCTCAGCTAATAAGTTCAAGGCTAGCCTGGAGACTTTGTGGGGGAGAAAGAAGAAGAAGAAAAAAAAAAGGAAAAAAATATGCCACTGCTAAAAATTTTACCAGATAGAGTTTTGCTCAGTAAACAGTAGACCCTGGGAAATGTAACAGGTTCTGAAAACTTATTTTTGATGACTGGAAGTCAAACAGTTCCCTCCCAGTCTGTGGTTTTAGCCTACTTATCTCAAGTCAGGGGTAATGGTCCAACTGTTTTTCTTTAGTTCTGAAGAATTCTATCTTGGCCAGGCTTCATCTGCACATTCAATCCCCAGATAGACACTTCTGTTGTCAGCCCCCCCCCCCAAACTAGAGTCCATTAGAAGGAAGACTTCAAATTAAAGCCCACAATGAGCTTTATAACTGTAGGGTGTTCAGGCATTCCAAGAGGAGCCCTTGGGGTGGAGCCAGGGCAAAGGTCATAGCAACTAGCCTGTAGCACTAGCTTTCTGCATGTATAACATCAACTAAGTAGTCCCAAATGCATAGTTCTATAGTCCTATTTTCTGTGCTTTTATTTTCAGAATTGGTGTGTGTGTGTGTGTGTGTGTGTGTGTGTGAAGGTAACTATTCTGAAGATGTATCGGAAACAAGTCCCTTTTGGAACCTAAGCAGACACAGGCTGACTGGTTGGAAGCATGTCAGCTGCACTATGGAGGAAGCACAGCTGAGGCCTGGTTTCCCAGGGCTCGGTGATAACTTGAGCCAAAGCAACAACGTGGTGGCTTCAGGAGCCCTGGGGATGGAGAGAAATTCGCGGGAGGACCCATGCTTTTCACAGTTGAAACAGGAGCCCTCTGAGAGAGAGAGAGAGAAAAAAAAAAAAGATATTGCATGTGGTGGCTTCCCTGACGC
Organism: Apodemus agrarius; assembly: GCA_964023405.1. Classification (NCBI taxonomy): domain Eukaryota; kingdom Metazoa; phylum Chordata; class Mammalia; order Rodentia; family Muridae; genus Apodemus; species Apodemus agrarius. The sequence continues at coordinate 25,893,579 of OZ030019.1, read as the reverse complement.
CTTGAAGGGAGCCGTGGATGACACAGCACCAGCCATTCCGTCGCGGGGTGGGGACAAGGTGGCGGTAGACGCCATCCTTTAGGCCCCTCGCGGGCAGGCAGCCTCCTCCGCTGAAGCGTGGAGTTCGGAGAGAAGGCAAAGGGACAAAAGTCTAGGGCCCTTGCGTTTGGTAGAGGAGAAGCACTCTCCTAAGTCTGCTGCGCTGGTGGGAAGGACCAACCTGGGAGAGAAACTGCAAGAGGTTGGGGGCGGGGTGAAGCGCCTGCTCTTTAATCTCCGGCCCCATCCTCTACTCGCCCCACCTGGATGCAGGGCGAGGACCGCGTACAGAAGGAACTGTGCGACTAGGACACCGCTTTCAGATTCGGGGGAGCGGCGCTGGATCTGGGGTCCACCGTCACCACACTCCCCTCTCCTGGGCCTCCCAGGCGTTCCCCCCCCTCCCCTCCAAGCTCCTCTCTGCATCTCTGCCACTGTTAAAATAGTGAAACAAACCGTGTTGTAAAGTGATGGAAAGCCGCGGGCTGAGAGCCCCTGGCAGCGAGGGGCTGGAGGGGAGGGGGCGCGGTGGCTGGAGATAGTGGCCACCAGTGAGCGCTGGGTGGGTGGGAATTGCGCTCAGCTGTAGCGGCCGAGACCCTTCCCCTCTGGCTGCCGGGCCCGCCCCTGGCCCCGGGCGCCTAGGGAGGGCGTGGGGCAAACTTGGTGCTGCTGTAGAGGGGAGGGGAGGGGGGAGAGGTGGGGACTCCACCTCCACTCATCCCGGGATAGTGGCAACTGCGGTTGCCTAGCTAAAACTGGGGCGGGGGTGACGACAGGGACAGCCGGGTACCGCGGTCCTCCCGACTCCCCCGGCTCGTTCAGCCGCGGCTGCTGCGGCAGCTCTGTAACACGTCCCCAGGAGACTCGCAGGAGCAACACGTGATGTGTCTACTTATCAGGGTGAGAGGGGGAGAGCGAGTCTCCGAGCGTGCGGGTGAGGAAGCGGGGCGGGGGGCCGAGGCGGGGGCCGGGAAGACGGCTAGGGCAACGGGGTCGCCAGCTCCTCGCCCACCTCCCTCCCTATGGGAGAAGAGGAGGAGGGGAAGTGACTGCGGAGTTGATGAACTTTGCACATCCAGAAACGCCATTTTGATTCCTTTTCCGGAACAAGTTTGCATCTCTCCTCGTTCTCTCCCCGAAGCCCACCGGTCCTCACCGCATCATGCCTGGGAGCCCAGCACCCTGCCGGGCCGTAAGTACCCGTCCCGGGTCCCCCCGCTTACGGCACTCCGGTGGCTGCGAGATGCCCGGGGCATTGCGGGAGCGACCTTTTAAAGAACTTTTTTTTGGGGATGGGGAGGGTGAAGTGTGCAGAGCGCGGTGTACTTCTGAAACTCGGCGTTTGGCAGAAAGGACCCGCGCACCCCACGCCTGGCAGCATGCGCTCGGTTGGGGCTGTGGGGTAGGGGAGTCGGGATGAGCTGGGCAGCCCTCTCCCCCTCGGGCTGTGCGCCCGGCCGCTCCTCCTCCTCCTCCTCCCCTTCCTCCGCTCCTTTCCCCTTCCCGAGCTGCCGGCTCTGCCAACCAGCTCCCAGCGCGAGCCGCCGCAGCGCCCCGCCAGCAGGACCTGATGCGCATCCATATTAGCCGTCCGAGCGCAGGAATCCGGCCCGACCCGCGCCGCCGAGTTTATTTTTAACCAGCCCTGCCGGGACTCGGATGGTGCGCGCACCGCGGGCCAGAAACATCTTCCCAGCGCTGCTCTCCATCTTCCGCCCTCTCTCCCCCGACATCCTCCCCCCCATGTGGGAGGGGAAACTTTTCTCCTACATACTTTCTAGTCCCTCTCGGGTCGGGAAGCACGGAGATGACGGAGCCAGCCCGCCGCCGCAAGGTATCCGGGGGGTTGCCCACCCGGGGTGCAGGCGCTGGGGGGCCGTGCGTTCGGGGCTGCTCGGTGGGAGCATCCGCCGCGCCCTGCTCTGCGGACTTTGATCCTCCCGGGCGGACGGCGCCGGCCGGGAGGGGCGGCGGGCAGGCAGCCCCGAGCCCTCTGCGGGCTCCCGGCTGGCGGCGGGTCTGTGAGCGACCACCGTCGCTGGGGAGGAGGTGGGGGGGGGGTGAGGCGGCGACCCGGGCCGCGGCGACGCGTATTGTTGGTGACTCTGAGGCTGGCTGGGTACGAGCTTTTGGGGAGCCCCCGGCGTGGGGCGAGCCTGCATCGCGGAGGGGGGGCTCGCGCCCGGCGCCGTCACGAGCACAGGAAGGAGGCCGGGAGCATCCGAGGCGGGGCCGGCGCCCGCCCCACCGCCCAGCTGTGGAGCGCGCTCGGAAACTTTTGTCCGCCACCCGCTGGACCAATTTTTCTGGAGTTCTGGGGCTTCGTTTTTTTTCCTCCCACCCAGGCCTGCACAGCCGAGAGAGGAGGGCGGGGGAAGCCGGTGTCCCCCCCCCCGTGGGGGGGAAGCACCGACGCCTACGAGAGGCACGGGCCCCCCATCAGGCCCAGCTCCCCGCGCCCCCTCCCCGTTCACGGTCTCTTAGGAAACTGCGACCTTAATGGTTGCTAAGGAGCAGGGGAGGTCCTTCCCGTCGCCGGCCCCCTCCCTGGGAGGCGGTGTGTTTTCTGTACAAGGCTAGGGTCGTATCGAGGATGTGACCCGCTCTCTGGCCCGGGGTGAGTGCGGGGCGCGGCTACGGTGCCCGCGGGCAGCCGGCCGATGTCTAGGGGCGTGGGGACCCCACTGGGCTCGGGCTCGACCGCTTGACAGGCGCCGCGTGCTGCTAGCTGCCCTCGTCCGCGGTGCATCCGTGATGGGTTATAAAAGAGGAGGAAAGTTATTTTTCCTTGCTCAGCAGATTTGCCCTCCCTCGCTCCTTACTGGTTAAGAGATAGAACGTGAGCCCAGATCCGGACGAGCAGTTCACATTCCATTACGAAATTCTACACGGCTTCAGAGCCAGCAGCAGCACACATTCGGGGCATTTCGGAGGAGATTTTCTTCTTTGGGGGATGCTGGTAGTGGTGGTGGTGGTGGTGGAGACCGACACAAGGGTGAATAAAAATCAACTTTTGTCGGGCTGTCGAAAACCTTACCCTCAGGTTTCCATCATTAGACTGCTCAACACTCGGTCTTGTTTTAGAGTTTAGTGCTAAGCATATCCTTGTAAAAGCCTATGGGAAGAAAGTTTGTTGAATAAAGATGTTGGAAGTTGGCAAAGTCTTTTTTTTTTTTTTTTTTTTTTTTTTTGCAAATGGTTCTGCAAAGCCTCAACTTGTTGATTGTGCATCCCTTGGTTGTGAGATTACCTTTTCAAATAATATGGTGGTCTGTGTCTGCGTGCGAGTTGTTGTGCAATAGTTAATTGGAGTGGAAGGTGAAGAAATGAGAGCAGCCACGAAAAGAATGTGTTGATGTCTTTTAACATCCTCTAGGTTTGATGCTTTCCTGAGCAGGCAGGTATAGTTTGTAATTTAACCCGGAAGTCTGAGTTGGAGGCTAAAGTCTTGGTTAAAACTCCTAAGAAAATTCTCTACGCCCTTAAAGAATCCATAGACTTTTTTTTTTTTTTTTTTGGTGGAAAAGAGTTAAGTATACTCTTCAAACACGTGCAAGGATGGACTCGTTTTTTTTTTTTTTTAGAGGTTTAGAGATGCTTTTGTTTGTTTGTTTGTTTGTTTGTTTGTTTGTTTGTTTTTTACCTCTGCCCATTGGGGTATCTACTGATGGGTCTTGCTTTGATGTATTTGGTTACACTGAATTAAACATTTGAATGGCTCTAATCAAGTTCTAAATGTTTCAAAAAAAAAAAAAAAAACCCGAAAAAGAATGTGTGGAAAAAAAAAAAAAACCTTCCCCAATCTTTACAGAAAAAAGGGAGAGAGGAGTACTTTGATTTAGTTATTTTCCCTTTCTCCTTCTTTATTTTTTTTTTGGGGGGGGGTGTTAATTAACTTGCACTGTCTCGGTCTTACAAAGCATTTGAAGGTGAGATGGTTGTCTTTTCAGCACGTTTTGCTTTTAAGAAATGCCTTACTTAAGAAATGCTGCTGCTGCTCCGTGGTACATGGGATATTATTCTCGGCCGTTTCCCTGGATACCGCTTTATTTCTCATCAGAAACTCAGACAGTGTAACCCTTACCGTGGACGTGATGGGAAGCAGTTGTCTGACTCAGCTGGTACAGGTGGTGGGTGCATCCATTCCTAACCATCTACATCATTGAGCAAGTGACCCTTTGATGGAAGGGGCCTTTCTTTTAGATTTCTTCAAGCTGAGAGAGCTTATTTGCATCCAGGACAGGTAGGAGGGAGGGAAAAGAAAGCCAGTGTGTGTTAGCCCTCATCTGATCAACAGCTATTTATTGCTGATCTGCCCCTAAGTCAGGTACTAGCTAGCAGCTGTTAGCAAACTTCTGGGTTGTTTTGTTGTTGTTGTTGTTGTTGTTGTTGTTTCTTCGCTTTTCTGCTTTGAACTGTTGCTGTCTTGGTTCACTTCCTGGGTCAGTTTTGAAGTCTGTCTTGCTATTGTGTGCTCTCTCTTGCTAAGATCGCTTAACAGCTTCAGCTAAGTACATTTCCTGGTTAGTGAAGTTTGAAAAAAAAAAAAATTCTGTCCTCTCAGGGCTTTGCATGACATAGTTAATATAAACTTTTACAAAAATTGGTTAAACGGGCTCTCTAGAAGCAGTTAGAAGTGGGTCCTTTTGATGTTTCTATTCATTATCCTTCTGAAAAGTAGGTGGTGCTTAGAAGGTCGTAGGATAGGGTTGCTAAGCAGCTAAACAGAAGGATGCTAAAATTAACTGAAGCTTTTTTGAAAGAGAGTCCTTCCCTGTTTTACATTATTTACTAGGTTTAATTAATTTCTGAATCTTCCATGGTCTTTGATCTGGGAAGGTAGGATGTTAAAGTTGGCTTTTGTTTTTGTTATTATATTCAAATAATCTTTCTTTTGTAAGTGTCTTTAATTGAAGTTCTGTATTCTCTCAGTGTTCTCTTGACTCCTTGCTGTGGTGTCAGATGGCAGCTTGTCTGGGATGACTCTCCTGTCCGTGAAGAGGCTGGACTTCCCTCTTGTTATTCATGTACAGCTTCACCTGCTTTTGCATTCATAGTGGCTTTTTATGTTTGTTTTGGAAATTCTACATGATCCACAAAGTGATGCTTTTACCATTGTATTTTATTAAACATTTTATTTGCATTCAAAAGATAGAAGTGCAATATAGTATCAATAGTAACTACACTATAGTCCCTCCTGATGAGAGGACAATAGCTTTCTTTCCTCCTAGATTAGATTGTGGATGCGGCTGTTCCTGGTTCATGTCACTCTACTTCTCTGGCTCTGTCTGTTCAACCCAGCTCATAGATAACTTTTATTTTTTATTTTTTATTTTAAATAAGTCTCTAGGTTTAAAATATGTTTGGAAGGACTGAACAGATGTTAGAAGACCAAAGTATTGTGGCTTGTGTGTTGTCTTTAAGTGTGTTTCAAGGTTTTTGAAGTTTTTCATGGAGATGAAAGATGGGCTGACCTGGTGGCTGGAAACTGTCCCTTCTGTTGAGTGGCAGGCCTGCTGCAAAGCCAGCAGCTTCCCTGCCTCAAGGTTATGTGTGTTTTCCTGACCTATCAAGCAGGCCTTGTTGAGTCATATTTTTATATTCAAATGTAATTGAGAGATTGATAGACAGGTTTTCTCTCTCTTTCGATTTCTTTTTTTTTTTTAGATTTAGATTGTGCTTCTAGGGTAGGAACCATGGAGTGCCTCTTTCAAATGCATGCAGGGGTCAGAGAATGATTTCCGTGCCTGGGGGGGGGGCGGGAGGGGGGCGATAGATCCGAGGTAAAAGATGTACCATCTGAACCCTGAGGAGGTAGAAGATGTGCTTTCTGAAATGCATCATTTACTTTTTAACTTCCCCCACTCCCACATGGCAAGCGGACCAAGGAAGGGAAACCTGGCTGCTGGGGTGTTCTTTGCTGCAGAGGTAGAAGAATGAGGAAGATGGGGCGGAGCCTCTCCTCGGTAGCAGTTAGTCTCGTCGTCCGTCCGGCTGTGTCATCGGCCCAGCTTTTCTCAAGGTCTCTCTTGTCACGTCCCTTGGGTGCCCAACACGGTCTGAAGGGCAGCTGAGCATGCCTGGAGATCTCACCCTGCTTGTTGGCAGCTGAAGAAGGGTGGGGGGAAGGAAGGGGAGGAGGGGGTCCGGGGAGCTGTGATCAAGCATCCCTGGTTCCCTGAGCCTCCTGGCTGCAGGTTACCCCGTCGTCTCTGTCTGCCCATCTGCAAAGGTGACCCGGCTGCTTGTGAATAAGTGCTTCAGACGAAGCAGTGGGAGGGCGGAGACTGTTTGTTCTGTGTGATTCAGGCAACTAATGCTGAGAGAATTTGAAAACCTCTGTGAAGGCCAGGGCCCAGGGACCCGGCTGCCTGCCTCTGTCGATTCACCTGAGGGCTGCTTGGGGTGGAGGAACTAAATCCCCCACTGGCTTTGTCAGACAGCCAGACTGAAGAGAGAAAGTCTCCGTGGGGGTAATTAGATAAAGCTTTCAAATGCTTTATTTGTTTTTCCCCTGAGCTTGCTTGGTATTTCATCTTTTTATCCCCCCTCTTCCCCCCCCCCCTTTCCAAGACTGGGGAAGGATTGTTACAAAAGCATTTGATAGGCTGGTCCTTGAGGTACTTTTACACCCTCTACCCCCCTCCCCCCCTTAGCTTTTTAGGCTAAGTGTCAGCCTCCTATTGTGAAGACAGTTAGCCAAAAATGTCTTAAGTTTATACTCAGAACAACAGGGATTGACAGCTAGGCCCATCCTGACCCCCAGTTTTCCTAACTTCAGGCCAGCTGCTGGTTTGGGGGCAGCTCAGCTTTGAGGACTTAGCATTTGATATATGCTGTGGGTTTCTCTTTTCTCTGGCGGTGTTTTAAAATAAGGTCAGGCCCTTTTGGAAGTAATTCTCTGCTTGCATTTGAAGGCTCGAGGGAAGTAAACAAACACAAATCCCGCTGGCATGCTACTGATGCCTGCCTGCCCTGCCGTTATCCAGTTATCCACACCCCTTCCACCTCACAACATTGCTGGAAAGGATGAAATTAATGTCCCAGCAAGTCAAAGTCTCTAAATGGAAGAAAGTGGTATATTTTGAGTGCAGGGAGCTTTGTGAGGGTGTCCACTCCAGATTTTGTCCGGTTCCTTTACCTTTGGCTGAATTTACCTACAAGTTTCTCTCTGGGGGTGTGGGGGTGGGGCGTGGGGATTGCACCTTCTGCGTCCAGTGTGGGGAGCAGACGGGACAAGCAGATTCCTTTTAGTGGGGTTCACTTAGTGATGGGCGTGGGGAGGAAGACAGGAGCCAACCTTAGGGCTTATTCTCCAAAGGGATGGTTGTTAGCCTTTAAGCGATAGAGACGAGATGGCCAGAACACCTCCTATAAAGGTCAGGTCAGCCTCCCACCGTCCACCCCTGTGCAATGGAGACTTGATTATCCATTCAGCCTCAGAAATCCAGGGAGCCAAGGTAGAAAACAAAAACAAAAACAAAAACAAAAAAAATCTACTTTCGAGCAGTTAGACTCAGGACCCAGCTCTGCTCTGGTGAATATGGTCCAGTTAGCTCACTAGTGGGGTGGGGGTGGGGTGGGTTTACACCCCATTTCGCATGTCTTCCGCGTGGAGAAATCCCCCACGGCGGGTAAGCTCATTACTCCATGCCTGTAAGGGAGCTCGGGTTGGCAGGTTCAAAGTATCACAGGCAGTTTGAGGGTGGAGCCATGGGTGCGTGCTGTTATGTAGGTTTGAAAACCCAGTGAGCCCCAGGACTCATCTGCTTCTAAAACAACCTTGATTCACTGACAGGAAGCTGCTCCCCCTCTGCCATCACGCTTTCCCGCCGTCCTTCCGTCAGGTCTCCCCCATTTTGTAAGTTAGCGTGGAGTACATCATTTCTTCTGAAAGTGTTTGAACTAGCCCCTACTTGCTTGATCCTTTCGGGCACTCATAGTCTCTCTCTCTCTCTCTCTCTCTCTCTCTCTCTCCATTTTGTTTCTCAAACTTTGGTAAAATTCTTACATAACCAACTATCTTTTATTCAAGGGCAGTTTTTTCTGAGCGGAGTGTGGCTCAGATCCCTCCTCTCAAGAGGGCTATCCTGTGGCAAGACTGGGAGGGGGCAAGGAGGGTGCAGAGGGATGGGGGAGAGAGGAAGTGGTTGTTTGTATGGGACCCCCCCCCCCAGATGGAAATGTCTAGAAGTGTCAGGGAACACAACTATCACTTGCTTTGAGTCTTACCCTTGTTTTTCTCAGCCACCGCTCTGTGGGCCTCACTCAGACAGGAGAGGGGCCTGGCGTCCTGGGGAGAGTAAAGGAGCCAGTGTTGCAGAGCAGGGGGGGACAGTGATGTTCCCGGCCTCCTCCGGGTGTGTTGCATGCCTCTGGACCGGGGCTTTTATCTCACACCAGTGGAGCAGCTGTGCTAAGGGCACTGAGCGCCACCGCTCAGCAGACACCCTGCCCAGGGGCTGGGTCCTGATGCATCCAGCCCTCTGGTGTTTTCCTGCCCACATCTCTCACCCATGAACTGGCAACTCCCCGGTCTTTTACAACTTTTGCCAGAGCTGGGCCCTTCCGGGCACCTCGCCCTGCAGGTACCTGTAAAAATGAAAACCATCTCCCTTCCTTTCTAGAAAGGGATCAGAAGGATAGGGTGTCCTCAGGCAGCCAGACCAGGCACCCCACTGTCTTCTTCGGTGGCTGGCCCCACTTTGGGCAGAAGCCCTCAAGGGGTGGCGCAAATGCCTCTTAAGTTAATTTCCTGTGGCCGGTTCCTCCCTTCTGCAGCTCACCCTGTCTGTCCACAGAGCGGTGTGTATTGTCTTAGCGGGCTTTAAAACAGTCCTGGGCTCCTTGTGTCTGCAGGAAGAAATCCAAGTGTCTCCACATGGCCCGCAAGGACCTTCCCCCCATGTGTGTTCCACAGCCCAACTCTTGCTGCTGCTCCTATCCCCTCACCACTGCCCTTCTGAGTATCTTCCCTCCTCCTCCTCCTCCTCCTCCTCCTCCTCCTCCTCCTCCTCCTCCTCCTCCTCCTCCTCCTCTTCTTCTTCTTCTTCTTCTTCTTCTCGACACAGGGTTTCTCTGTGTAGCCCTGGCTGTCCTGGAACTCACTCTGTAGACCAGGCTGGCCTCGAACTCAGAAATCCGCCTGCCTCCGCCTCCCAGAGTGCTGGGATTACAGGTGTGCGCCGCCATCCCAAACCCTGACTTTTGGGGACTGTTAGGTCCTCCTTACAGAATACTCTCTCTTCCCCCAGTGTTTTCCCGTTTCAGGAACACCCTCCACACACACAGACACACACACAGACACACACACAGACACATACACACACACACAGACACACACACACACACCGTCCCTAGCACCTAGTCTGATGATGGCTTAGTTGGCGCTCAGGCCTTAGCGTGTGCCGAGTTCTGATACAGAACCCAAGGGTTTTGGAGAACAGCCATGCATAATTTGGAGCTGAGGCCTAAATAGCACTGCAGGTCCAGTGAAGGAAACAGACACACGTTTTTGTTTTGTTTTGTTTTGTTTTTCTGCACTCCCCTCACACCACGGTTTGGTTCGAGGTGCATATTGGTGGGGAAAGACTTGGATTTCCAGAATCCTAGAATAGAAGTCGTCTCAGTAAGTGAAAAAGAAAAGAAAAAATTAAAGACTTTGTGAATGCTTGGTTGCTCTAAAAAACGGTCACACCAGGGGCCTTACTAATTATAGCACGTTCCGTGGCTCTTGGTTTAAAGTTTACATTAAATAGGAGAGATGGGCACCCAGATCAAAGACCACATCATTTCAGAGCTCCAAGGACTGGGGCCATTTTCTCTTCTTAGTTAGAGTTTTGCTTCATTAGTGGTATGAGTTAATGGGAGTGTTGGCCTGTGCATAATTCAACGTCTTCTCACCACCACCCCCCCCAGTTACTTCTTGGACTTAAAACACCAAACCAGAAACCTAGAGGATATGGGTCGTCCTCCATTTGTGTGTGTATGTGCACACATGCTTGGTAGCTGGTAACAGGTCATAGTGATGGCCTGCCATTGTTTCAGGGGACTATCCTTTATGCTGAAGGAAACTGCTATGAAACAAAATGCTTCCGAATATCAAAATCATCTCTGTCTTAACCTTCTTTAAGAGATAGACACTCTGTTTGGCGATAGATGCACTGGAATTGGAGTGGGAGTATCAAAAACAGCACGAGGAGCCGGGCAGTGCAGTAGTGGCGCACGCCTTTAATCCCAGCACTTGGGAGGCAGAGGCAGGCGGATTTCTGAGTTCGAGGCCAGCCTGGTCTACAGAGTGAGTTCCAGGACAGCCAGGGCTACACAGAGAAACCCTGTCTCGAAAAATCCAAAAACAAAACAAACAAACAAACAAACAAACAAACAAAAAACAGCACGAGGGCTCGGTTTGTAGAGAGAGAGCACTTGCTTAGTTAGCTTCCATCCAGAAAGAAGGCCCGAATTGCATACTCAGAACTCAGAAATCAGAGACAGGAGGATCAAAAGTTCAAGGTCACCCTCAGCCCCACAGCTACTTTGTGACAAGCCTGGAGTTTGATACCCTGTTTCAAGAAAAAAACAAACCACAATATACAGCCGTGCACATGGGTTTCCTCACTAAATAATGAGGGGGGGGGGAGAGAGAGAGAGAGAGAGAGAGAGAGAGAGAGAGAGAGAGAGAGAGAGAGAGAGAGAGAGAGAGAGAGAGAGAGAATATGAATATCACCAAAAAGCCAACCATTAAAGAACAGCAATTTATAGCATCCTTTATGAGGATGAAATCTGAAGTCTTGATTACTCCAGGCATGGTAGCTTACTTATCCCAGTTATCCCAGAGTTTGGGAGACAGAAGCAAGATCAGGAGGAGTTCAAGGTTATCCTCTGTAGAGTTCAGAGTCAGCCTAGGCTACGTGACACCCTGTGTCAAAGAAACAACCAAAAAATATGGTAATACTGCCAAATGTGTGCAAACGTGGCTTTGTCCTCCGTGAGGTGCATCTACTTTAGGTCATCAGTAAATGCTTAACCTGCCTGCTGTCCGGCCAACAGATCTGCTGTCTGCTAGATGCAGTCAGAAAGTCAAACTTTTATTTTTTGAGATGGGGTTTCTCTCTGCAGCTCCGACTGTCCTGGAATTTTCTATGTAGCCCAGGATGGCTTCGAATTCAAGATACTAAGATACTGCTTTTGCCTAGGAGTGCTGGGATTAGATAGTAGAATTTTTTTTTTTTTTTTTTTTTTTTTTTTTTTTTTTTTTGGTTTTTTCGAGACAGGGTTTCTCTGTGTAGCCCTGGCTGTCCTGGAACTCACTCTGTAGACCAGGCTGGCCTCGAACTCAGAAATCCGCCTGCCTCTGCCTCCCAAGTGCTGGGATTACAGGCGTGCGCCACCACGCCCGCCCGAATTTTTTTTAATGATTTATTAATTCTTATTCAGTGCACATTGGTGCTTTGCATGTATGTCTGTATGAAAATGTCAGATCCCCTGGAACTGGCGCTACAGACAGCTGTGAGCCACCATGTGGGTAGGTGCTGGGAGACCGGCCGGTGTTCTTTTTCTCCCAAGCCGTCTCTCCAGTAATGAAAGTAAAAAGTTTGAAAAGCCGTTTTCTCTTTTATAAGACATTTCATTGTTTGGAAAATGATTTTATAGCAGTGTTTGGTGAACATCTCCACATGGTTCCCATAGAGTGGTTAATTAAATCTGTGTATTTGGCTAAGCACTTGAAGTTTGAAATCTAGTATAACTCACCTTTGCGTGTAGTGCTGGGTATTGAATGTAGGGCATTGTACCTCTGCCTCTAAGTTACACAGCCTCACCCTGAAACATGCATGCGCGACTGCATACATACTTATATACATGTTACATTGTAATTCTCTTCTTTGTAGTTTTTTTGGTTTTTCACAGAGCAGGATTTCACTGTGTAGTTCAGGCTGGCCCTGAGCTTTCCGTGCTCCTGCTTTTCGTTTGTTTGTTTGTTTGTTTTTGTTTTTTTTTTCAAGACAGGGTTTCTCTGTGCAGTTCTGGCTGTCCTGGAACTCACTCTGTAGACCTGGCTGGCCTCGAACTCAGAAATCCTCCTGCCTCTGCCTCCCGAGTGCTGGGATTAAAGGCGTGTGCCACCATCGCCTGGCTTTCAGTTCTCCTGCTTAATTCTGAGTGCTGGAATCACAGACATGGAGGACCACCCCTGAATTCCAAGTAGAATTTAAAGAAAGGATGCTCAGCTTGCACTTCTCCGAATTGGATACCTGTGGACTGAGGGCATTGTTGGTGGTGAATGCAATGCCCTGCAGATGCTTGGCTACCGTTCAACCCCCAAGGCGCACACCTTCGCCCCTTCGTTCGTATCTACACTGTAAAAACCAGGTTTCATTGAGCAGTGTTCAGGAGCTAAGCTCAGGCTGGGCGAGGTGGTTCACGTCTTTAAACTTAGTACTTGGGAGGGAGAAGCAGGAGGATCTCTTGAGTATGAGGACGGCCAGCCTGGTCTACTTAGAGATCTGTCTTAACAACAACAAAACTAAATACTGTTATCAGGGAATGCAGCATCAATTCAGTCTCTGGAAAACAAGTCACTTTCTGTCACTCTTACAAATCCCACGGTATTTGTTTTGATTTTTTTTTAAGATTTATTTATTATATGTAAGTACACTGTAGCTGTCTTCAGACACACCAGAATAGGGCATCAGATCTCATTACGAATAGTTGTGAGCCACCATGTGGTTGCTGGGATTTAAACTCAGGACCTTCGGAAGAGCAGTCAGGGCTCTTAACCACCAAGCCATCTCTCCAGCCCTGATATTTTCTTTTCTTTCTTTGTTTCTTTCTTTCTTTGTTTTTTTTTTTTTTTGTGATTTTGGTTTTTTCGAGACAGGGTTTCATTGTGTAGCCCTGGCTGTCCTGGAACTCACTCTGTAGACAAGGCTGGCCTCGAACTCAGACATCTGCCTGCCTCTGCCTCCCAGAGTGCTGGGATTACAGGCGTGCGCCACCACTGCCCGGCGATATTTTCTTAATAGACATAAATATTTATGTCCTGTGTGAAGACAGGGATACTCATCCAGGTTTTATTGTAGGAGAGAAAGACACCTTAGCTTATAGCCTCGAAGTGGACTTACTACATACAAACAGGCATGTCTGGCAACACATCATTGATGCCTGTGGTATAAGTTAACATGGCAGAGGGAGGTGGGTCAGTGGAGGATTCTGGGTGACAACTTACTCAGAGGCCCTGGGGTTGGAAGAAGGAATGTCTCTTAGGATGGAAAACAACAAAACAAAACAAGACAAGAATTCAAAGATTGCTTGATAAAAGAGCTGCAGGCAGGCTGGGCTGGAGCATCTTACCTGGGGTACTTAAAACCCAGGCCTGGGAGTGGCAGTTTGAAATTAGCATTTTTCAGGCCACACCTACCTCCCAGAGATCATCACTTAGACCGGTTTCACCTTGTATCTGCAGCAGAGCAGTTAGAAGGCCAGTTCCTGCCACCTCCTTTCCTGTGGATGCAGAGATGGAAGCATCAGTGGACTTGATGTGACTTAAAAGGTAGGGAGGCCCACGGAGGCGTGGGGGTTCGTCTGCCACCGGCTTTTCTAGCTCTGAGAGTGGAATGTGGGGCTAAGTCGAACTCTGGAATGAAGTTTTGTTTTAAAAATTAATTCAGTTTTTTACTTTGTTTTCCCCTCCTTTTAAAAAAAAAAAAAAAGCCATTTTTCTTTACCTGTAATGTTTATTTAGTTAAGTAGGTGCCTGGAATAGATGAAGCACGAAAAGTCTCATGAGAGGAATTTGGTTTTGGTTTTTGTTTTGTTTTGAGGGGCGGTTTCGAGAGGGGTTGTTAAGCAGGCTCTTTCTTTTTTTTGTTTTGGTTTTTTTTGTTTGTTTTTTCCGAGACAGGGTTTCTCTGTGTAGCCCAGGCTGTCCTGGAACTCACTCTGTAGACCAGGCTGGCCTCAAACTCAGAAATCTGCCTGCCTCTGCCTCCCAAGTGCTGGGATTAGAGGCGTGCATCACCACCACCACCGCCTGGCTTGTTAATTAGGTTCTTAACAGGGGACAACCAAGTGGCTTCTCTCTTCTCTAATTTACTCATTTTGAAGGGAACAGGAACAATTTGCTGTCCCTGGTCAGAGCTTTTGAACAGTATTCAGATGAGATGGACACTTAATTATTATTCTTTTAAGTCACATTTACTTTTGAGTGTGGGCCTTCATGCCACAATACGCGTGAAGGTCAGAGGCCAACATGGGAATCAGTTCTTGTTCAACGATGTGGGTCCCTAGGATTGAACCCAGGTTGGCTGGCTTGCTGGCACGTGCCTTTACCCACTGAGCCATCTCACCAGCCCCCTCCATAGAAGTCTGAAGAGCTCATGGGTTTTCATTCATTTAGTGATGCGATGCTTTGTTTATGAGCAAAGAGCTCAAGGGAAGAAACTTCAAGTAAGAGCCAAGCTAGGACTCTCTGGATTGCTCAAATCAGGGCTCCTTTCATGACCTTATTTTCTGATTTAGTACTTTATCAGAACCACACTAAGGCCCTTGGTCACGTGAAACCCTCAGTCACGCGATACTCTCGGTCACATGATACTATGTCACATGATACCCTTGGTCACATGATACCCTCACTGTTTAGATGGTTGCATCAATATTTTCCTTGACAGTAAACTTGCGTGTCTACTGTGTGTATCCTGGGCTCTCCCTTAGATCTTCAGGTGCCAAAGACAAAGATTTAACCTTAGAATTCCAAAAGGGAGCAGAAACTTGTTCAGGCAGAGTAGTTGTCTGGTCTCTGATGGAGGACAGGCCACCCATCACCCAGGCAGTCTTCGGGTTTTACTCTGTTAACTTTTCTCCCAGGCTGACAGCAATCTTTCTGGAACCAGACAGAGTGTTTTCCGCTGAGTTGGTACGCACCGGAGGGAGGCTGGCACGCAGGCCTGTCCCCTGTGTTCTTGCCACCAAGGGAAGGGCTGCAATCTGACTCCCAGAAAGTTCCATGGGGTTCCAGGGCTGAGCAGCACCGGGACATCTCCGAGGGAGGACTCTTGCTTCGCCGGGGAGGGCGTGTCCACCTCCCTCAGCTGCATGGCCACCCCTGGTGCCTGAGTTGGGCCCACCCGTAAGATGGCCTCTCAGAGAAGGCTTATTAGCGCTCCAGATTTGGTTAGTGTTTGGTTCTGAGGCCACTCTCCCCAGGTGACCCACAAAGCCCCAGGGACGATGCTTTATCAACACCATCAGTCTTGGTTCAGCAGGACAGAGTTCTGTGTAGTCCTAGTTCTCCTTGGATCTAACTTTGTAGACACCTGGCTGGCCTTGAACTCCCTGATAGATCTTTGCCTCAGCCTCCCGGAGTCCTGGGATTAAAGGTGTGCACCAACACCACCCAGATATCCGAAGTCTTGATTGGTGGAACCTGACAGTCCCACGGGACACCCTGACACGCCCTAGGCAGCTCTGGTCCCACAATGGGGGAAGTACATGGTTTTCCATCTCTTGCTTGGGATCCTGGAAGTTTTTACATCACTGGTCCATACATCCCATCACAACTAAAAACACTTTTCCTCCAGCCTATATTTGATAAAGAACTGAACTTTATCAAAGAACTGAGGATGAGGAGGCCAAAGATCCTTTTCTAGCCAAAGCCTATAATAATACCTCAAGGTCATCTCCCCTGCGGCATAATGGCAAGGCCAGCCTGGGCTCCATACTGCTTTTCTCAGAATAAACAGTAGCCTAGGAGGTGCTCTGCAGGAATGAAAAAAAAAAAAAAAACTGGATTTAAAATAATAAGTTTTGAAATTTAAACCTGGGAAATTTAGATACTTAAAGCACCACTTGAGAAATATTTGAGTGGCTTAGGAGAGGTCTGTGCCCCCACTGTGACGTCGCATCTGAGTGGGTTTGTCATCTGAGCTGGTTGTAAATGTCGTTCACTAGATAGTTGCCCTGTGATGGATATCTGCAATTGTCAATGGTTCATTCCGGAGCCAAGTTTTTGGCGACAAACACTTGAATCCATTTTTCGACAGTCCATCCCATAACCACCTATTCCGATGTCCTTTAACAGACTTTGGGGGCACTAGCATATCGGAGGTATCTCCTAACCCTACACCCGAGGCTATCTGTTGCCCAATGATGAAATGGAAGCTTTCTGTGGCAAAGCTCTTGAGACTGATAAAATAATGAGGTGAATGCATAAGTATTCCAGCAAGCTTTGTTCAGAAGTTCCTCGTGACCTGTCCCGAGGCTATCTCTGTCCTGTGAACCAGGAGCCTCTGGTGTCTTGACTGTATGTGATACTGGAGCACATGCTAGCCCGGCAGGCGGCAGGCGGCGTCTTTAAGCCAGGTACTCAGAATGCAGAGGCGGGCAGATCTCTAAATTCAAGGACATCCTGGTCTACAAAGAGAATTAATTACTGGCTAGCCTGGGCTATGTATGGAGACCTTGTCTTTAAAAAAAAAAAATTAGCCGGGCGGTGGTGGCGCACGCCTTTAATCCCAGCACTTGGGAGGCGGAGGCAGGCGGATTTCTGAGTTCGAGGCCAGCCTGGTCTACCGAGTGAGTTCCAGGACAGCCAGAGCTACACAGAGAAACCCTGTCTCGAAAAAACAAAAAACAAAAAAAAACAAAAAGAAAAAATTATACTCAAGCTGGGCGGTGGTGGCGTACGCCTTTAATCCCAGCACTCTGGGAGGCAGAGGCAGGCGGATTTCTGAGTTCGAGGCCAGCCTGGTCTACAGAGTTCCAGGACAGCCAGGGCCTCAACTGAGAAACCCTGTCTCCAAAAAACAACCTCAAAAAGTATATGCAACAAAAAGACTTCTACTTATTCCTCAGAAAAGTGATTTGTACAGTACATGTTTGCTGTGTGTGGCAGTAAGAAGGGAGAATGGGGCTGGGTACTCTCTTGCTTCTTGGTTTTGGAGACTGGGGAATGGAGCGCTGTTCACACCAGGTAAACCCTCTGGCCACCCAGCTACATCTCCTGCCCTTGTTACCTTAATTTCCAGTGAGTTAAAAGCAGTTTTATTTTAGAATTTATACACAAAGCTCGTTTGAAATACACCTGGCACTATGGTTCTATAAGGTACGCCCTGCTTCAATGTTAATTCAGTCTTGATTTTTAAAAAAAAAAATACCTTAGCATATGCTTCTGAGTTGGTTTCAAACATTGGGAATGGCATGTAGTTTTCTCTGATGACTTTGCATAATTTAGGCAAACTTTTTTAGATCTTAACTTTTTTTTTTTTTTTTTTTTTTTTACTTTTTTTCCCCCCAAGACAGGGTTTCTTTGTGTAGCCCTGGCTGTCCTGGAACTCACTCTGTAGACCAGGCTGGACTCGAACTCAGAAATCTGCCTCCCTCTGCCTCCCAAGTGCTGGGATTAAAGGCGTGTGCCACCACCACTGGCAGATCTTTTTTGTTTGTTTTGTTTTGTTTTGTTTTGTTTTGTTTTGTTTTGTTTTGTTTTGTTTTTCAAGACAGGGTTTCTCTGTACAACCCTGACTGTCCCGGAACTCACTCTGTAGACCAGGCTGGCCTCGAACTCACCGGCTGCTTTTTTTCGTTTTTTGAGATAGAGTCTCATTGTGGCCTTGAACTGAGATTTTCTTACCTCTGCCTCCGGAGTATTAATATTATTAAAGGTGTGTGCAATCATGCCAGGCAGGCATTTGAAATCTTATTTTTATCCTCTAAAGTCACTACATTTCATTACCATTTTCACTGAAAGTTGGCAAGAAAGTATTTTCAGAGCTTCAAAATAAGTCATAAATAAGTTAATATATATATAACAGTGAGCTTTGAGATTTCCCCGGTTAGCTTTTATCTTAAGTGATTTTCTTTGCAGTAGTAAATCAAAGCATTGGAGAGGATCAATGAGTAACATGAACAGACAACCTGTACACACTTCTTTTCTTTTCTGAGGTGACTCTTGGCGCAGCTGTGGGTGAGTAATGGTGGCATGTGTGTTGTGACTGTCACCGTGCTCTGCAGTGGAGGGGAGATGGCTTGTGATCACATGACCGCATCATCTTATACCCAAGAAGAGAAGGGCAGGTTTTATACACACACACACACACACACACACACACACACACACACACGCTGAGGAGGTAGAGATGAGCCCTGGCTGAGTTACGATATTCAGAAGCATTGGGGAGAAAGACGAGCGGGTGGCTGAGCGGGCTGAGAAACGTGACGGCCTGGGTTTGGGCAACAGGCTGACAGGAGAGGACTGACTCCTGTCAATTGTCCTCAGGCCTTCACACATAACCCCGTGGCTTGTGCACACCCAGACACCTACACAACCCCCATACACAACACATAAGTAAAATGTAATTTTCAACAGCTAAGTTGCACTTGATCGTTGTTCTGTAGGCCTGTTTGTGTAGACTTGTCTCGGGAAGTCTGATAGCTGCTGTGGTGTTTCTGATTTCTTTGCAGAAGATTTTGTTTTGTTTTGTTTTGTTTTGTTTTGTTTTGTTTTGTTTTGTTTTGTTTTGTTTTTGAGGGTTTGAGGTGGGTGGGGAAGGTAGCATAGGATGGTCTGCTCCTCCTGGTCCCCTGTGTCTGCTTCAGAGACCTAGGATAACACCTGTACCTCCGCCCCTGCAAGACAACTAGGAATCTGTTCTTAAACCAGAGAAATTACCACATGGTAATTCATCCCATAAATGAATCTGTCTAGAGTAGTTTTGGAGACGTTCATCATACCAGGTTTGAGTTCCAGGCCACCTTTAGCGGAGGACATGTGCTTTAAACCAGACTCAGCATCAATGAAAACAGCCCGGTTCCTCCCAGTCCTACCCTACTAAACCCAGGAAGCCCGACTCTGCCACCACAACCTAAAGCGATTACACTTGACTTTCACCCTCCCTTTTGCCGGTGGTAGTCTGTTGTGTGAAAACAACCCTAGGCCCGATGGTAGGAGCCCCAGTCCTAGCTGATCATGTATTGAGGACATACTAACTGCCATTGTCCATGTTCTTCACGTGTGCTTTGTGGCTCTTTGACCCGGTGAGGTAGGCACAGTTGTTATCCCCAGGAATCAGATGAAGGATCTGAGACCCAGAGAGGCAGCAGGCAGCCGTCGACTCCAGAGCCTTGGCTACCACCACGCCAAACTGCCGTACCAGAAAGGCATCATTGGCTCAAGATTCGCCAAATAAAGACTCCCTGAAAGTTTTCTTCATACAGACGTGGTGCTCAGGGAGGGGACTGACAAACAAGATCAAGCAGCTTGTGACAGGGCTTCTGACTTCTAGAAACTTCTCACCTGTGAAACAGCTCATTCTGCAGGGAGTAGGGAGTTAAGCCATCCGGCCCTCTACAGTGGTCAGGGGGAAGAGGCATCTGGAGACTCTGGGAGTGCACAACTCACCCAGACAGCAAATCAGCTGTCTTCTAGGACGCTCCTAGAAAGGGGGTGTAGGGAGACACTAAAAACAAAACATAGGGGCCCACGCCTGTGGAGAAGACCTGGAGTGGGGGTGTGTGTGTGCAAAACCCATGGACAAAGGGAATTTTCACCAGTTTGTCACTCAGGAAGGTAGTCTCAAAGAATAGGTGGTATTTCAAATAGGAGGAGGGAGGGGCCGCTCTTCTGTCTGCCAGCTGGTAGGATGCTCTCCTGGATCTCTCCTGAGGACACCCATGTCAATGTCATTGACAGCTCCTGAGGTCTGCTTCAGAGTAAGACTTGTTTTATATGGTGGCCGCTTTTGACCAGAGTAGAGACTGAATGCTCTCCAAGTGAATTTTTTGTTTGTTTATTGCTTGCTTTGAGTTACTCTCCGAGTGAGTTTGTATGTTTGTGTATATATATGTATGTATATATATGTATGTATGTATGTGTATACACACACACACACACATATATGGTTTCTGAAGGGAAAAAACCAGCCCATTGGTTTTGTTGTAAACTTGGCTTGTTTGTTTGTTTTGGGTTTTTGAGTCAGGGCTTTTCTGCGTAGTTCTAGTTTTCCTGGAACTACAGGTTACAGACGAGGCTGGCCTTGCTTGAATTCAGAGATCCGTCTCTTCCTAGGTGTTGGGATTGAAGGCGAGGTTGGACTAAAGCCACGGACTACCATGCCCAGCTCCATAACCACTTGTTATTTTCTTTAACATACGGAAGGAATTTGCTCTCAGCTGCTGTTGCTGTGACCCTCAGCCCAGTGCTCTGTAGTGTCAAGTATGACCACCCAATTGATCTAACACTTTGTCTCTATTTGCCTAGGTCAGCGGAGAGAGCTTCCGTTTCTTTGTTGCTTTTCTTGCTCTTTCATTTTGAACTCTTGTTCAAAGGTTGACCCGGGATTCTTGGTCCTCCAGTCTTGGCCTCCAAGCGCCGGGATCAGAGGCATGAAGTACCTTGTTGAGCTGTTTTGTTTTCATAAACAGGAGGCAGCGTGGACTAGAGGATAGTCAGAGAACATCCTCTCTCTCCCTCTGTGTTTTGGGTGTGGGGGTTGTCACAATGCTTAGCTCTCTTCAGGGGCCCTGGACAAGTTGTAGAACTGGGCCTGAATTGCTGTGTGACTTCCTCTCTGCATCAGGAGGGTCTGCGAAGGGGGATTGTTTTGAAACTAGAAACAGAATCTAAGTTTTACACACTTACGGGCTCGGTTATCACTGGCCTGCGGGTTCTGTTGTTATAATCTGTGATTTTGCTCATGGCCCTTGGAGAATTTCAGTGCAGGTCGATTGAGAAGGAAATTGGGTTAGGAGAAATTTGGGCTCTTTATTTATTTCTCAACCGTGGATCGCGTGCCTGTGTCGGGGTCACTCTGCCTTGACACCTAGTCCAGGTACCAGGCCCCGGGGAGGCAAGGATATGCATAGGGTTCCTGACAGCACCTGGCAAGCCGGCAAGGCCATACTGCAGAGAGGCAAGTGATCAGCAGCTGGGAAAGAGGAAGTGCAGCCTCAGCCATGGGGGGGCCACTAAGGACCTGCCACGTGGAGGAGGAGGAGGCAGGAAAGGAAAAGCAAGATGCACTGCTCTCAGCTAAGAGGGCCATGCGCACAGTGTGGCAGGGGACAGAATAAGACAGGAGGTGACTGGCGGGTAGGGTTTGTGGGTGGGTGTTCTCTAGAGTGGAGATGGAAGAAATGTCGCCTAGTTTTGCAGGTTGTCAGAGGCTTTGCTTTCAAGTCATGGTGGGACCAGCCAGTGCAAGGGAGATGGCACCATGCATGTAGCACACACTCTTGGAATATAGTGTTTTCTTTTGTGCAACCTGGCTGGCCTGCAGCTCGCTGTGTACCAAACTAGTATGAACCTTGTAATAAGCCTCCTGCCTCTGCCTCCTGAGTACTAAGGAGTCAGGTATAGAACACCATGCTTAGCTTGGTCCCCTCTTGACTAGAATAATTTCTTTCTTTTGTGGAAGAGTTTCCATTCCGGGACTACCTTTCCAAATACTGTTAAGTAATAAATGGGGGATGTGGGGATATGGCTCATTAGTAGAGTGTTTGCCTGGGTTTGATTCTTAGCACTACAAAGGTGGTTCATTTGTTGTTTTGTTTTGTTAAGCAAAGATCATTGGAAGGTGGGAGAATTTGTTTGCAGCAAATAGAATTTTAACCAGACACTCTTTAAACTTCCTCTATTGTTCTTCTGCTAATTGGCACTTTAAGTTCGTTATAGAGCCAAAGTTTTTAGAAGGATAGAGACTCACCCATCTTCCCTTCACTCAAAAGTGTTGCAAAGATTGGGCTGGGGCTCGGTATTAAGGCATTTATCTGATATGTACAAGTCTCTGGAGTTGGTTCCCAGCAAAGGAGGTAAATGCCAGGAGTCCAGCCAGCCTGGACCATGTTATTCACTGTGACTGTTGGCCTGTCTGTCCTCATGGATTGGATGCGCACCAAGGAGACGTGAACAGAGGGCTAGCTACTTCCCAGTCTCGGTAACAGGGGTAAGCATCTTCATGGGCTGAACTGGTTCTGGTGGAAACAATCTGTTCATAAAACTCTGCTCCTCTATAGAACAGTTGCCCTCGTCCTCCTAAGGGCTCTACCCCTCAGTTTCTCCAGGCCCTGCTCCTCCTCCACTGTATGTAGATGTATGTGATAGCCAGGGAAGGGGGGGGCACGCCCAGGGCTTTAAAGTATTGTGGTGTGAAAGTAGCCAGATGGGAGGCTCCACAGACAATTAGTGGTTTACTAATTATTGTAGACACAGTGTTCCCTTGGACTCTGAAGTTTTCAGAGTCCTCTGTCCTCTGGGGAGGAAATATTAATTTTTTTTATAGGCCTGCCTTTACATTTCAAAGCCTATACTCACAGACTAAAGGAGCCGCCTGAGAGGGTTGGGGAAAATGTATGTAGGCCTAGGCCCCTGTAAAATTGGTGGGCCAGACAGCACAGAGACCTTCAAGTTACTCACTGGAAACTCATCGGTAGACTTCCTGGTTTTCCACATTGTTTCGTCTTGTCTTTAACACTGGAGCTACAAAGCGTGTAAGAGGAAGTGGGGTCCTCCTAAGCTGAATCAGGATTTTTGGGGAACCAGGATATTGGGAGGCCTCTGAAAGAGCAGCTCAAGGCTTCCTTTTGTGTGTGTGACTAGTGGGAAGGAGGCCATTTTATGATCCGTGTGTCCTGTCCATCGCCATCTGGTAGGATGCAGCCGCTTTTCTCTCCCGTCAACAAAAACACTGCTCTTAGGCTTGTGTGATGTGTATGACTGTTTCGCCTCCATGTGTGTTTGTACTCTATGTGCATGCTTGGTACACATGAAGGGCAGAAGAAGGTATTGGATATTCTGGAGACTACTGTGGGCTGCCACACGGGTGCACGGGACCATGCAGCCCTTAACTGCTGAGCCCCTGCTCCTGCCCCTTTGTCTTTCTTTTAAAGGAAGGAAACGGGAGGCTCTGAGCGGTTTGTTTGTCTAACATCATCCAGCTAATGGTAGTTTTCCAGGAAGCTCTATGGCACATTTTCCATAGTGTTAGGGACAATCTCTCTCTCTCTCTCCTCCCCCCCCCCCCCTTTACCTTTTCTGGGTTTTTTGCTTTGTTTTGTTTTGTTTTTTGTTACTTTGATTCTAGGTATGGAACTTGGAGTCTCACAGATGCTAGGTGTGCATGCCCACCCCACCCCTCCCCTCCCAGGCATTTTGTCATTTTTGCCTTGGATGGTCTCCACACCTTGGTACCTGAGGCGTTCTACTATTTAAACTCAACTCCTGTATTGTGATAAGTGCTTCGTGAGAGCGTTGCATACGATCTGATTGCCTCCACCTTCAGTCGAGAATAGCCTTAATTGAGCAGCTCTCGCGCTAAGGGCATTTGGTTTAGGTTTTGGCAGGTGGAACGGGGTGGTTTTTGCCTCCGGGGAGTCTGCCTTGTGAAAGGAACCCACAATGCTTACGGACCCCTGAGCCAGGTTTCCGTGGGAGGGTCAGGGTTCAGAGACGCTCACTGGACTGGGTCTCCACTTCCAGGAAGAAGCACAAGCAGGGGCTGAGGTCCCAGCAGGAGAGGACAGGTCGGTTTGGAAGTCCAGGGTATAATTTGCTGTTGAAGACGATGTACCAGAAGATAACAGGATTGACGGGTTACTTAGAGACCGGGTCAGATAGGGCAGAAGCTGACCTTTCCGTCTTCTGGTCACAGGAACCCTAAGATTTGAGCAGAGTAGTGACAGTTTGTCCTCCTGGGGCCTTGGCAACATCCTTACAAGGGAGAAGGAGGTTCGAGCATCGGTGCCTTGGTGGCCGCCATGACCCTAAGAGGAGAACACGTTCCCAGGGCATCTGGTACAGGATGCCCTAAGTCGAGTACTTAGGATGTTAATTGCCCTGAGCCATTGCACCGATGCACACACCAGGAAGTCTTGGTGAAAAGCTGAGTCACATTCTCTGGCTCGGTAGCCTCCGATTCAGGCGAGCTACCTTGGAGAGGTGTAAGAAAGGTGCGGCCGGGTAGCAGGCAACTGGATTCCCGTTAGGCCTCTACTCGGAAGGCTTGAGTTCATTTCCCTTTGGTCTGGGAAGCTCTTTTAGAGTGCTTTGTGTTTCTAATGTTGGCCTGTGTATCTGTAGGAAAACTCTTCTGCACATGTAGTATGGAGACAGCTGCCAGTTGGTCAGGCCACCAGGTACTGCGGCCCTGCCTGGGGTCTGGGTGTTGTCACCCAAGCCTATGTCTTGACTTCTTTCTCCATCCTGATTTTGGGGCTGCTGGCTTCTGTCTCTATCCACGAGGAGAAAATGTCTTCCTCGACTGCTCTCAGCACAGGGCAAGTCTGACTTTATGGCGTTTTACTGATAATAAACCCCATTTTGATCCTCTCCGGCTAACTGGCCTTCCTCTAGAAACCTGCAAAGCAGTAGTAAATCCCTTTACACTGCACTGCTTTGCGCTCCTCAGCCCTCTGGTAAAGCTGGAAGTGCCTGAAAGAGAGGCAGCCAGAGCCAGGGCCAGGGCCAGGGCCCACATAATCCACACACTCTGGACGTCACCCCGGGTGACTCAGATTCGGTTGCGTTTGCTGGGTTTCACAACCACCTGCATCTGATCTCCCTCCGGGCAAACGCTCTGCCTGGCGCCCTGCACTTGAAGCACCAAGCTCTTCCAGGGATGGCTTCTACCAGCTTTTTTTTTTTTTTTTTTTTTTTTTTTTTTTTAAAGAAGCAGGTATCGTGAGAGCTGAACGAGCCCCGTGCTTTTTTCTCTGCCACCATCCTAGCAACCCTGGCAAGGGTGTATGCTTACTGCTTCAGAGATCCAGACGTTCTAATCGCCATCCGTGTGACAGCCATCTCTCCGTCCACCTAATGAGGTCACTGTTAGTTCCATCCTACTGCGGCTTAGAGAGATGTGCCTTATTTATCTAGGGACAGCTAGTTAGTGAGTCGAAATTCAAACCCAGGCCAGGGGTCCCACAGTGCTCTGAATTCTAGCCCTTCTGTTGTTGTTGTTATTGTTGTGATGTAAATAAACAAATCTGTGCTCTTGAACCAGCCAACACATTTAGGCCCATGAAGGAAACTTCCCTTCTTTTTCATTTTTATTTATTTATTTATTTATTTATTTAGTGCCCCCCCCCCCGACAGGGTTTCTCTGTGTAGCCCTGGCTGTCCTGGAACTCACTCTGTAGACCAGGCTGGACTCAGAAATAATCCACCTGCCTCTGCCTCCCAAGTGCTGGGATTACAGGCGTGCCCCACCACCGCCGGGCATTCTGATGCTGTTTATTAAGTAAAATTATCTCCTTTGTGACTGGCAGAGCTTCTATTGCTTCCATTGGGCTCCTGTTTTTTTTTTTTAATTGTTTTTGTTTGTTTGTTTGCTTGTTTGTTTGAACCCCTCCCTCCAATTGTTAGAAGGCAGGAGAAAGTAAGCTCATGTATTTCAAGTGTCCAAGAAGTACCATGCTCTCTTTTTTTTCCCCTGAAAATGAGCGAAATCAGATTTCGTCATGCTGGAGTATAACCTCCAGGTGGCCCTTTGTCCTTTTAACTTTTGGGGTTTTTTGTTTTTGATGTATACGAAGCACTGGCTCATCATCGGGTGCTTCGTATAGCCACTGCAGACGGCTATGGCGGGGTTACCTTACCAGTTTGGCGGGTGTAGACCACGAGGACAAGCGTGCGGCTTAGAGCGTGATCAGGCACCGCCTCTGCTTTCTCACACCGCAGGGGCCTGCTTTGCTTTGTGTTTGTTTATAAAAAGCAGATCCTTTTTACACATGTAAGCTGAGAGTAATCAGATCTATGCCGTGGGATTACAGAGCATGATATAAAACACTATAAATACCCAATATCCAGCACCGTATAAACAGCGGATAGACTGGGCTGTATTTGCTGCTCGGCGTGTGTCTTCGTTTTGGATTACCCCACAAGTTAGTACAGCTGGAAACGGGCTGGTCAGTGGAACTCTTGGAAGTATCTTTAAGTCTAACATCGGTGCCTCTGCTTTTCAGGGGAGTAAGGAGTGAACTTGGAGAACTCAGCTCAGCTGCACTGGGTCGGCGAGTAGTTAGATCAGTGTTCGGTTAAGCTCTCTTCTGATCTTTGTTTTCAACCATTGTGCTAAGAAACATACCGTGGTCACTTATTCTCCTTAACCCCTTAACTAGTGAGGGAAAATGAGGCCCACTGAGGTGTCCAGGTGTGGACAGTGGGTCTTGCATGTTTGATTTCCTTAGACGTCAGCATGCCCCTGCCTACCCAGGAGACCCAGAATTTGCCTTCGTAGGCTTTTTGGAACCATCATGTGGTGGGTGGAGCCCCAGTTGGCCCAGGTTATCTTGTTAGCAAGCGGTTTATATCAATAATCTGCTACCAGCTGGTAAATCAAAATCAGACACCATGGGGCTGGAGAGATGGCTCAGCCGTTAAGAGCACTGACTGCTCTTCCAGAGGACCTGAGTTCAATTCCCAGCGACCACACGGCGACTCACAACCATCTGTAATGGGACCCGATGCACTCTTCTAGCGTGTCTCGAGACAGCAACAGTGTACTCATAAATAGAAAAAAAAAATCACACCACAACTGTTTAAAAAAAAAAAAAAGAAATGTTTGTATTCATGGTAGATAATGAGGCATTTGAAGAAAAAGTGATTTGTCTTCCCTTTAAGAGTAATGAAGAGCCCGGCGTCAGGTGCGGTGGTGCACAGCCTTAATTCCCCAACTCCACGGGCAGCAGAGGCAGGTGAGTTCTCTGAGTTTGAGGCCAGCCTGGTCTACATACAGAGCTTGTTCCAGCCAGGACAGTCCAAGAAAACCTGATTCAAAACCAAACCAAAACAACGAGAAGTGAGACAGAAAATAGCCCTAAGGAGTTAATTTTTTTTTTTAATGTGTGTGTGTGAGATTTAAAAATAACTTATAAGAATGTTTTGCTCACATAGATCTGCACCACATGCATGCCTCGTGCACCAAGTGGCCGTAGGAAGGCGTTGGATTCCCTGTAATGAGACTGTGGGTGCTGGGAATTAAACCTCTGCAAGAACGAGTGTTCTTAACCGCCGAACCATCTCTCTAATCCTGTTAGATTCTAAAATTATTCTCCTGCACATATGATCCCTATTCACCAAGGAAATGAATTAAAATAATGCCAGTGGGAAATAAAGTAGTTTTCCTGCAAAATCTGCACGCAGGCGGGTCTATGCTGGGCTGAAGCCCTTGCCTACTAGGCAAGCACTCTGAGCCACACCTCCAGGTCTAGAGGACCTTTTACTTGGGTAAGCAACACAATATGAAAGTAGGATTCATTTGTGGATAAGACGCTCACCTTTATATATTCCCCTTAAGTTCTAATTTGTCTTCTCTCTGCTATCTCTCCAGACCTTCTTTCCTTTTTTAAAAAGATTTATCAGTCAGGCGTGGTGGCACACTCCTGTAATCCCAGCACTTGGGAGGCAGAGGCAGGCCGGATTTCTGAGTTCGAACCCAGCCTGGTCTACAGAGTTCCAGGACAGCTAGGGCTACACAGAGAAACCCTGTCTCGAAAAATCCAAAAAAAAAAAAAAAAAAAGAATGTATGATCAGTCTTTTCTGGTCTAGTCAACCTTATGTTGGCATAAAAATCATGTGCATAATCTGGAGCATTGGGTTGGGTCCTAGGTAAATGTTTAAATTATCTCTTTCTCCTTGGGTTCTCATTACAGGGAGGAAAGATGTTTCCTCATTTAAATGAAGCCAGTCTAGGAGTAAGTTTTGTTGTTGTTTTTTTTTGTTTGTTTGTTTTAAACACAGAAATCAGTTAAACTTTATGTAAGAAAATACTAATGCCAAAAGTGTTTGCTTTTGTGTAGCAAGTGACCTGTCATCTTAGTATCCCAAACAAGCTAGAATCAACAATGAAAAACAAATTGAGCAGTTCAAAAAGGCCCTCAGAAGGGCCAGACTCCAAGCTGGCCTTGTAGCAAGGCCCTGGCTTGAGCTTTCAAATGGAAAAAACAAAACAAAACAAAACAAAAGAAGAAACAACAACAAGAAGTGTTTTTTACCTCAAATGAAGAGTAGAGTTAGAGGAGTAAGGGGGGCCAGGCTCTTTGTTTATTTGGTGTCTTTGAAATGGGGGTGTGTTACATGTAGGAGCAAAAGTTCTTTTTTGTTTGTGTTCTCAACATAGTACTGGATATCACCTGTGGTATACCAGTGGCTCTGCTTCTGTGGGATATTTTATTTTAATCTGTCATGATATTTGGGTAATCTTTTATAATCCTGTCAAATATAAGAGTTTTCTTATTACATATACATGTACATATTTATATGCCTTTGTAAATGTAATTATAGTTTTTATATGTATATGTATTTATATGTACATATCTATATACATGTATATACATATGCATATATAAATACATATGTATATATTTGCAGGGCTATGGGCTTGAACCTAGGGTCACATGTTAATCACAGGCTCTACCACAAAGCCCCCCACCCCCAGCCATATGGCTCACTCTCTCCCTTTTTTTCTTAAAAGATTTATTTATTTACGTATATGAGTACACTATAGCTGTACAGATGGTTGTGAGCCATTATGTGGTTGCTGGGAATTGAACTCAAGACCTCTGCTCTCTCCAGCCCCACTTGCTCTGGCCCCAAGGTTTATTAATTATTATATGTGTCTGTCTTCAGACACACCAGAAGAGGGCATCAGATCTCATTACGGATGGTTGTGAGCCATCATGTGGTTGCTGGGATTTGAACTCAGGACCTTCGGAAGAGCTGTCAGTCCTCTTAACCGCTGAGCCATCTCTCCAGCCCACTCTCTCCCTTTTTTAATTAGCATATAAAGTAATGGGTTTCATTATGACGGACATGTGTTTTGTTGATTCATCTCTCTGAATCTCTTAACGTTTAAACCTCAACACCCTAAAATTCAAGGTGGGTTTAGTGGTACACACTGGTAATCCTAGCGGAAGCCATGGGCAAAGGACATCGCCTTAGAGCATCATCCTGAGCTATAGAGGGGTAGATGCTCAGAAAACAAAGTAAACTGGGCGTGGCAGCCTATGCCTTTGATCCCAGCATTTCAGCAGACAGTGGCAGACTGTGAGGCCTGTGAGGCTGGCTGTGCCTGCATAGAAAGTTCTAGGCTAGAGGGTTACCTAGTGAATACCCATCTTAAATCTTCAAGACCAGTGACAAAGAAGTCATTAATAGCATTCTAGTGGCATTTATTATTGTCATTAGTTTAGCAGTCTTTATGTACATCATGCAGACCAGTAGTACTTACTTGTAAATGGACTGGGCTAGCAGATAACTTGCTGAAGAGATAATTAAGTGGTTCCCTTGAAACAGTTCCCCAGAGGCTCCTGCCCAGAGACAGTTCCTGTGCATGAATCACACTAAGGACCAATGTCAGGGAAATAGCAATTAGGTCAGCTCTGAACTCTAAATGGGATCCCTCCGTTCCATCTAGGAAGGGCAGCGGGGTGTGTGGAGCTGAGGGGCCGTTCTCTGAGAAGTTAGGGGGGTGGGCTCTGTTCCCACTGGTGGGTCGGGCGAGTGTCATTCCCCAAGCAGTGCCCAGTGCCACCTTCGGATCACAGTCATTTTAGAGCAAAGCATTGAGTCAGGGGAGTGAGTTCGATCTGCCAGGTGGTCCAAGCGTCTCGGCCTGCCTTGTTCCTCCAAAGGCCCTTTGAGTTATCTACTCTGATCTGTTAACATGAGCGCTGGGCTTGTTAGGGAGGAACCCTTAACCCCAAATCATCTGCCTTAATTACAGTTTTAGTTTTTTTTTTCATCCCTGAAATGGGCAGACTGTATATCTTGTACCATAGTGTTAGGCAATAAAATACTGCCCGTAGGCAGTCATCCCTCCCCGCCCCCCTGTAACAGCGCATACAGACCTGTGGGAGGAAAGGTCTTATTGTCACATAAAAAGCACCAGCTGCTTTAAGGTGGATGAACAGAAA
Organism: Apodemus agrarius; assembly: GCA_964023405.1. NCBI lineage: Eukaryota > Metazoa > Chordata > Mammalia > Rodentia > Muridae > Apodemus > Apodemus agrarius. Next base: position 25,863,635 of record OZ030019.1, on the reverse strand, counting down.
ACAGCATCCAGTGGAAGGATCCCTTCCTCAGAAACCTTATCTCCTCTCTCCTCTGCTTGCGTCTCCCTCTTTTTTAAAATGGGACGCCTTCTGTCCTCACCACGGAGGGCAACGTTCCTACACTGTTGAACTTGCCAAGGCGCGGGCAGAAGTGGCCACCATCTCAGGGAAACGTCCTTTGTTAACTATAGGAAGACCATTACACTGGTCCTGTTTTCTAAGAGTCTGGGCCAGAAGCAGGTATGCTGTTTACATTCTAGGCGGGTCTGTGTGTGTGTGTGCTCCAAAAACATTTAATGTGTCTCTATTGCAAGCCTTTAAAGCCTTTCCATGGCACCTTAGGTGGCAGCTTAGGAAAGGAGACAGTAAATGCTTCTCAGCTGAGCCTGAGAAAGCACAGGGTTCCAAAAGCCAGTGTTCCTGACTGGCCCACAAAAGGTCAAATCCTCCCAGGATAATTGGAGGAAGTGGATCTCATAAAGAAGGTAGCAGGTGACCCCGGAGGGTCAGCCAGGTCTCAGTTGAAGAACTTTGTGACCAATCTACCCAGTATACCTTTGCTGGTAAACTCAGCTGTGAGAAAGGCTCGTCTGCCCTGCCCTGAGGCCTGACTACGTTGGGTACACAGTGACCTCATGAAGGTCTCAGGGGGGAACCCTCCAAACTTAGTTCAGAGCAATTTGGTTCTTGCTGAGGTTCTAGTTGGAAGAAGCCTCTGCCGGCAGGGTCTCCATCACCTTTGTAAATGTAATTATAGTTTTTAAAAAAGACATGAGTTGTGATTGATATCTTAGGGTTTCAGTTTGTTTTGAAGTCTTAAACACCTAGGAATTTTTCCCCTTCAGTAGCTTACCCTGGGTCTCAGTGATTAGAAATAGGCACATTGTTTGTAAGAGAGAAGCTACTGGGAGAAAGTGGTTATGGAAGTGCACACACACACACACACACACACACACAGAGTATAGGAACATATACATAATTTTTTTTCTGAACAGACCTACCTTATTGAAAAGAAAGTGATTTTCTTTTTTTTTTTTAGGTGTAACAGACCATAAAGTAAATAACATTCTCCAAAGACACAAATCTATAAACAAAGCATAAATATCTTTATTTAAAATGGATTAAGTTCTGGAGCCTAATGTGTTTGTTGTGCTATCAATGACAAGTTTCTCACTGATCATGTGTTTCCCTCAGAATTACATTGGAAAGCAGACACGCACTGGCTCACAGATTCTTGTGTACAGTGGGAGTGAAACAGAAACCAGATACAGATGCTCAGGAGGTTAAAAAGATGAGGTCTCCACACACCTGGCCTCTTCTTCCCTTCCCTTTCTTTCCCAACTCTGCTCCTTTGAGATGTTCTTGCAGAAGATGGAGGAAGCTCTGCCCTTAGGGTCATCTTTCCTGTATCTGAAGATGGGCGTGGCTGGGCACTGAGACTCCTTCCCCAACCCTGCAGAGCTGACCCTTTGCTTTATAGGCTGTCAGGAGGTGGGCAGTCCTGTCCCCGGGCTCCCAGAAAGGCCTGGGAGGAGCAGGGAGGGACAAGGAGAATGTTCTGCTCTCCTAGACACTTCCTCCCCACCCCTGGGGCGCAGGGAGGAAGGAGCTGGAATCCACGGAGCCGGCTGGAGGGTCTGAAGGCTACGACTGCCTTTGTCTGTGCGGGCCAGAAGTTGCTCGGCTGTTGGTCCTGTACACGAACTCACGTGTCCGTGTTTAGATGCTCAATGCATAAGCAAGTAAAACTAAGCAGCCAAATGCTGAGGGGTTTGGTTCATTTTCTAAAGAATTGAAACTGGCTTTTCTGGCCCAGCGATGGAGTCAGCTGCTCGAATTACTCCAGGTAGTCATCGAGGTTAGGTGGGTAGAAATGACTGCAGAGAAGCAGTAGTCGAGTGCGGTCCGGTCCGGAAGGCCTCCCCTTGAGCCTTTTTTGCTTTTTTTCGTTGCAATGCTGGAAGGAGAGGATTGGAGAAGTCACTTGGTCCTGGCCTGACTCCTCCTCTTCCTCTCTCTCTGCCCAGAGCTGCAGCCACAGTGCTCAGGGTGGCTGCCTGGTGCTCAGGGCTGTGGCCGGATTTTAAAGTATTTTTAAGTTTCCAGCATGTCAGTCATCACATACAGGGTTCCTTTTTGTTCTCAAGGGCACCCTGTCTAACCGTTTAGCCACTCCCCTTTCTGTGTGCCTCCAGTTGGGGAGGGTGATGATGTTAACTGATTGACTCTCACTTCGAAGGAGCATTCGTCAGTTAGTTTTACACCCCAGTCAGAAGGCGTTCGTGCGTTTGTACGCAAGGATGTCGAAGATCCAAATCTTTGAAGGGGGAAAAAATGGAAAAAAAAAAAAAACCTAACCTGGCACTCTTTAAGTTTAAGCTTCTTGCTGGTCTCTGTTAACTAGGCATTTGTCCCTTGGTCTGGAGGTGATAGAAAATGCCAGTTACTGTGGTATTTAACTGACACCAAACTGCTGTCCAAATACTTCAGTTAGACCTGGGCTTCTTTCTTAATTGGTGGGGAGGAAAGCACACCCAGAAAAAGGAGGAAACTGTACTTTCATTGGGCATTTAAAAATTTCAGGCTGAAGAATCTGAAGAACACACAATGTGTTTCATTTTAATTAAGAGCCCATTTGTGCTTTATTAAAAAAAAAAAAAAAGGTAGTGGTCAGAATCTCTCCTAAAATTTGAGCCAGTCAAATGGTTTTATATAAGGAAGGACTCAGCAACTGACAGCCCCGTACTTCTTGCCCAAGGTCAAAAATAATTATTGCTATCTAAAGTTCTGGAATTGACGTATTTTAAGTCACTATAGGAAGATTCACCAGTACTGGAAATTACATAAGCCAGTTAAGGCACATTTGAAAAACAATTCTGTTGGCATATTAGAATAGTAAGATGCCTTGGTAGGAATACTTAGATGAGCTGGGCGGTGGTGGCGCACGCTTTTGATCCCAGCACTTGGGAGGCAGAGACAGGCAGATTTCTGAGTTCGAGACCAGCCTCGTCTACACAGTGAGTTCCAGGACAGCCAGGGCTACACAGAGAAACCCTGTCTCGAAAAAACAAAAAAGAAAAAGGAAAAGGAATAATTGGATGAAGCAGATGAAACATCCTTTTTGCCTTTTTTTTTTTTTTAAAGCAACTTCCTTGTTTTCTAGAGGGTGATCATCAGTAACAAGATATGCTTCTGTGTATCTTACAGGTATATAAAACAATTCTAAAGATAATGAAAAGCGTTTATTTTTTTGTTTTTTGTTTTGTTTTTGTTTTGTTTTTGTTTTTGCTTTTGTTTTTAATCTCATTTTGTGTCTGGTGTCTAGCCAGAGGCTCTCATGGTAGTGAGCACTTCAGTTTTATCGATGAACTACTTTTTGGTGCATTGAATGGATTTAATATGTAAATAGTCCTGTGAGGCCTAGATCTGCCTGGCTGCCCCTTGCCCTGCCTGCCTGGTACTGGCTGAAAAGGTACCATTGTTTGTTCTGCAAACACTGGGTGATGTTTGTTTCCAAGGTGACTGATTCTATTGCTGCTGCTCTTTAAGCAAGGGGGTGGGGGGATGGGGAAGAGAGAAAGTGGCTTTAAACACCTGAGAGCATCCTATTTGTGACCGGCTATGTCTGTCGGATGTACGTTGAAATTGTATATTAACTGAGGTCATTTGAGAAAAGGGATTATGTAGAAATGAGAAGTGCAGTGTCAATTATCAGCAAGTTCTGATTTAATATATATATAGTAAACGTGGCGGTAAGAGCTGCTAGAATAAGATCTACTTAGGCTGAAGTAAACTGTCAACATTGGAAAATGAAAGAGCTAAGTGAAAGCTATTTTAGACAATAACTTGAGAAATACTACTCATTTCCTTTCAGTTATAATAACCCAATTTACAAAAGCTGTTCGGATCAATACTTTGCAGTATAATTAAAATTGGTTATTGACAAAGCATATAGGCCTTCCAAAAATAATAAAGTATATAGTCCTTCAAAAACATAAGAGGACGTGAAAGATACATTTCTGGTTTGAGGTTTGTTAATTTTTTCCCCCTGACAACAGTGTAAGATCGTTGAGGTCCATTTCTACCCAGAAAACTTCCCAGAGGCAACAGAATGGATCGAGAGCATCTCTTCATGGCTGATACGTATTGACACGAGTCGTCAATTTGGACGCTTGTATGTTCTCACTGAGAATTTTCAGGTTCAAACTAGAGAAGAATATTCTTGGCGCACCCCGCAACCCCCACCAGCGCACGGATGCAGTTAACAGAACTTTGCCTTTTTACTCCTATCTGGTTTAGTACAGTTCATGCGCAGGTTTCAGTAAACATTAACCACTTTTATCAGAGCTTGCAGTGCGCTGAATGGTTAGTAAAGAGAGCGTACTGCAAGAGACAGATGAAAATGAGAGTCCAAGGTCAGATGGCTGGTGGATTTTTTTTTTTTTTAATTATTGAGAATTTAGGGGAAAAGCAAGTCATTATGAGGCCTACTGGGAAGCTAGAGCCATCCTGCCTACCATTTTATTATGTATGGAGACTAAGACCGATTCGTCTAGATGCAGTGCAAAGCAAGGTCGATCTTCCCTCTCCAGAAAAAGCATCCTTCAGGGGTGAAATGTTCTCAAGGCCTCAGGCAAGCAATGAGCTGTAGCATTCATTCATTAGGGTCCTTTTGCAGATCAGGGATTTTGAAGACAGGGCTTTCTTTTATTCTTTTCTAAAAAGATGATTCGTGTTTGCTCCCTGATAGTCATTTTGTATTTCTGCAGTTAGTACAGTAACCCGCAAACCAAAGCCCTAAGGATTCAATATCGCCAAATATAGAATAGGGGGGAAAAAACAACACGCGAAGTTTCACATATCAGGTAATATTCTAGAACTCTGGCTGTCAGGTTTGAAAATAAGAACTTGGTTCTCGCCTTTTTGGCAAAAAAGGGTAAAATTTCAGAAGCGGCTGAGCTGCCCTCTTCCTGCCCCTGCGACCCGGGGGTTTTAAAGCGACGGCGGCGCGGACCGCTCGCCCACTCGCGTCGCCGTTTGCCGGGCGGGCGGGCGGGCGGGCGGCTCTGGGTCTGCTCCGACGACTGCGGAGGCAACCTGGAGGTTCAAGTTGTCGAAGAAACCCCGAAGCCCTCGGTGTGAGCTTTAAACGTGGTGCATGGGCGTCCTCAGGCCCGGGCCTGTCCTTGTCAGGACGCGGTCAGCACGCCGGGTGACCCCAGAGCTTCCAGGCCTGTGCCCCGCCGCGGGGCATCTCCCGGGGTCAGTTCGGCTTCGCAGAGAAGGCCGTGGGGAAGACTTGAGGTAAGCAGCCATTAGACAGGCACGCCTCGGCGCGGACCGGAGGCGCGGTTCGAGGCACCCGAACCGTCGAGCCAGGCCCTCCGGGGGCCCGCGGGTCACCTCCTCAGCCGAGGGACTTGCGGTGCTTGGCCAGGCTCCGCCGGACCTGCACGACGCTCGCCTCACCTCTGCTCGAGTGCTGGGCACTCCGCGAGCGGGCCGCGGGGCCGTCAATCATGGCAGCGGCGGCGCCGATTGGCTGAGGCGCCGGCGGGGGGTGGGGCAGGGCGCTGGCATCCCCGATGGGGACCTTGAAGATCTGATCTCTCGCCTCTCAGGCTCTCCTCGCGGCTCAGTGGCAGCCAGAGGTTCCCCGGAGCCCGCTGAGCCCCGAAGTCTTAGAAAGGAAACTCTCAGGGACAGCGTAGAAAATGTGGGTGCTGTGAGCAAGACCCTCTTCCTCTTTATTGTGCCTTCCTCCTTCTGGCCAGTTCGAGGGCTTTTTAGCTAGTGACCACGTTTGCAGTTTCGGAAGTCTTCAGAAGCCTTTGCGGCTGGCCGGCTCGCATTCTGTATTTGTCCCCCAGAACGAGTCCCCTGCTCGGATCTTGGGTTTCCCTCGATGGCGTGGCTTACAGGAGGGTGGCGCCGGGCTGGCCAGCTGGACCCGCAGGAGCAGGAAGTCGGGGACTTCCACGCGGGGACAGCCTCAGAGTGGCAGCAGCCAGGTGGGCGAGCATTCGGAGAGCCCACCCAGCTCGGCCCTGCCTTTCTGAACACCCTGGTCACCAGGGGCAAACGGATTCCTCTAAAATGACTCTCGGTTGAAGAGCAGAAACAGAGCCCCCCCCCGCCCCAATAGTGGCGAGCCAGGTCCCCCAGCCACGCATCCTTCCCGGGAAGCCCACATGTTGCAGTCACTGTATTGAAAGTGGGGCGCCCTTGTCACATCTGAGGGCTTTTTCAAATTTCTCTTCACAGGAAGAGGGAAAAAAAGTTGTTAGAGAGAGAGGAAAAAAAAAAAAAAGCCTGTTTAGTTAGCCGAGGTGCGGCTTCCTCATGTTCTGAACTTGTACATCACACTAGTAAGGATGGTGTTGCCACTGTTGCTGCAGGCCAAAGGTCGCTGGCCACAGAGCTGGCCTGTTAGGTGTGCTCTGTCTTACTCTAGGACAGTCCACAGGGTCAGCTTTGAAGGTCCCTGGCAGGTTCTCTAGTAACCTTACAGTCTTGGAAGTCAGAACAAGGTTGGAGCCAGGGACCGTGATGCAGCCTCAGAGAAGGGGCCTCCCACTCGGTACACTATAGCCGCCTAGACCATTTCTCTGCCCTACCTTGGGATGCCTGGCCCACTGCACTTTGGGATTTGCCACCTTTTTACTGTTTGGTGACTAGCTTTCTCAAAACGGATCCATCATCAGGGTGAGAACACACACAAACCCACCTCTAGAAGCTTCTGATTAAGCTAGTTGAGGTCAATGTTAGAAACAGGTAATTTTTAGAGCATTTGTGTCAAAAAACAATTTGATGGGGTGGGTGTGGTGGCATTCATCTTCAATCCAAGCATCTCTCTGAGTTCAAGCTAGCCAGAACTACATAGATTAGATTCAACACACACACACACACACACACACAGCCATTTGTCTCATCGTGTATGTGTGTGTGTGTGTGTGTGTTTGTATGTGACTTTCAAGAGTCAGTTTGTGTGTGTGTGTGTGTGTGTGTGTGTGTGTGTGTGTGTGTGTAGCTTTCAAGAGTCAGTTCTTGGTGAATTCTGGGAATCAAACTCGGGTCTCTAGACAGATACCTCTACCCTCTGAGTCATTTTCACAAGCCCAATAACTAGAAAAAAAAATTTTTTTTAAACCATGGATGAAAGGTAAACTCCACATTCTCCTAACTGCTCTTTGCTGGAAAGCTCAGTGTGCTGTGAGCGTACTGTGGCACCTGTGCTAGAACCATCATGGCCCTCAGCACTGGCAGGTGTAAATGCCACTAATTAATATTTTAAGAACTCAGAGCTCTGACAGAGTTATCAAGGGTACGTAGCAGCAGGTACCAGATGTTTCTTTTGTGGAAGTCCTGGAGAAGTAGTGTTTCAGGTAGTCAGGCTATGTCTAACGGCCTCGTCTGATGTCTATGGGGCTTGCAGTATTGAGTGTTTTCTTTGAGGAGGAAAGAAGAGGGTGTGCATTCTGGTTTCTAGTGTGCCTTTCCCTTTCCCAGTATTATCTTTGGTGGAGGGGTTGACTCGATTATCATTAGGCCCAGGTCCTGTCAGAAGAGGGTTAAATGGTGCTCGGGCCTCTTTATCTGAGCCGTTTTGCCACAGCTGAAGTCGACAGCCTGCGCCTCTAACTGAATTCAGGCCTTTTCCACTGGGGAACAACAGTAAAGTCAGAGGCTCTTCATGTGGAGAAGACTTCACAGCCCCTGAACAGTCTTTGGTTTCCAAGTTCATGAATGCACCATTTGTTGTTTTGAGCACAACTGGTAGATACAACTGGTCTTGCGGCCCACTCTGCCTGTGACCAGCGAGCAGCCGTGCGGATGCATCCCTCCCCCAACCCCAACACTTGCCTGTGACCAGCGAGCAGCCGCGTGGATGGACCCCTCCCCCAACCCCAACACTTCCCCAACCCCAACACTTGCCTTTTTTTTTTTTTTTGGCATGGACCGAGATTTTATTCACAGTAGAATTTCTTTGACCCAATCTATATTTTTCAAAAGTGTAAATTTCAGAAAATAAGGTTTTTAGTGTGCTAAAACTGGCCCGAGAAATTGGGATAAGTATTTTAGTTGAATTTTAAATTGAAGTTATAAAATTATCTTTACATCATCTCTTAATCAAATATTGCCTTCAATTCAGAATTTAAGATCCCAGACGCTTTCATAGCAAAAATAAGCATATGAGGTAGTGGGGTAATTTCGTTTGATTTTACCATTTTACAATGTATACATACATCAAGATGTTGTGTGTATAATATAAATAAATACAGCCCCCCCCCCCAGCCCTACCCACTGCTCGGACTCAACCCAGAGTCTTTGCAGTGCTAGGCAATGACTACTACTGAGGTGTATATCCAGCCTGACATGTTTTGTCAACCACACCATAATAAAACTTATTAATTAAAAAATAATTTAAGGGAGCGGTCAGTTGAACTTTAACACGGTGTTCTGAAGCATTTCTGGAAAATGTCTGGATCACACAGTCATTCTTCTCTTAGGACAGGGCTCCACACACGACAGTGCTTGCGCCGGCTTTCTCACTTCTGTTTTCTTTTCCTCTCACATGCTCGTTTTGGGCCCTGATTGGTTGCAGTAGGTGTTTACATTGAAATTATTCCTTCTTTATCGTTGAAGGTATTTTAGCTAGGGAGTATTCGTTTCCCTTTCTGCTGTGTTTTGCATGTCCACATTGACCTTTCCAGCTGCTGTTGGTCTTGGATGGGCCAAGGATAGGAATTTCTGTTTCCTATGTTTCAAACATCCTGTAACAATGGATCCTACATGCATTGATATCCCAGGGCCTCTAAGAATGGCACTGTCGGGCTGCTGGAAATGAAGACGCTCTGTTTGTTGAATCTTCGATCTGGTTTGGTTTGATATGTTGTTCACTTTATTTTTGAGACCAAGGTCTCACTGTATAGCCTTAGCTGGCCTGGAGCTTGCTCTGTAGACCAGGCTAGCTTTGAACTCACAGATCCACTTACCTCTCCCCAAGGGCCAGGATCAAAGGCATGCAACACCACATGCCTAGCTATGTAGTTAAGTCTTAAGTAAATTCTCTCCCTGTCTCTCTCTGTCTCTCTCTGCGTGCGTGCGTGCTTGCGTGCTTGGAGATTGTCTTGCTCTATAGCCCAGGTTGGCCTCCTTCAGACTCCTTTGTTCTGAGATGTTTATTTGCCTTTCAGAGAAGTTATGGAGACCCTGCGTTATGTTTGTGTTTTGTTAAAAACTGGCGTATTGAAACACATACAGGAAGAAGGTGCAGTCTGGTGGGGATCTTTCTCACTTCACTGTTCTTTTGTGAAGATGTCTCCTAAGTAGTAGGTTAGCTGGGGGAAGCAGCTTTCTTAGCCTCGTCCTCAACTTTCGTCTTCCACGTTTCCATGCTTAGTTTTGATATGTGCCTTTAAAATGCATAAGGTTGCAGATCGCCCGCCCTTTACCACAGTTTGTGTGTGTTTAATTATGTGTGCTGTCTGAAAGGGCAGCTGAAGCCGCACGAGGAATCAGCAGGTAGAAACTGCTGTTCCTCTGTCAGAAGAGCCAGTGTGGCTTAGTTGATGCTCCTGTTGCTAAGCAGGTAGGTTTCTGGTCTGGAGGCTACCCGTTAACCCTATAAGTGCCTAACGGCAAACCGAAAAGAGAAAGGGAAATAACCCGGTGTTTGCTCCTGCATCGTGTTTTGTCTGAGTGCAAGAAAAGTAGACAAGGGCAGCTTAAGCTTGCTTGGTTTGCTCATTCAGAGGCCGTGGAGGAGAGCCGGGAGAGGAGGAGGACTCCGGGATGAAGGCTGATGGAGAGTGAAGCTCTCAGCAATATGGCCAAAATGCCGGGTTGGATGCCGGCGAGGAAGGGGGTTAGCTCTTCTCTGTGGTATGTTCTCTGTCAGCCCGCCCTTAACTGCCCACATGGCTGTGAGGAGAGGAAGGAGGAAGAAAGGGCTTGCTGTTCGCATCCATTTGCCAGAAAGGAGTTAACAGAACATACCACAAAACAGGTTGGGCAAGACTGTTAAAGTCAGCGATGAAGCCTGCCTCCCCCTCTCTCTTCTTCCTCCCTCCCTCCTCCTCTCTCCTCTCCTTCCCTTTAGCACTTTCAGGACATTAGAACATCTTTGGACTAGGGCCTTCATCCCCCTCCGTCCCCTGCACCCCCAACTCACTGCCTGGCTTCCCTCTCCTAGTCAGAACCCTTGATGTGAATAAAATACTTTGTGCCCGAGAGGAGCCGAGGAGCTTGTCTGCGGCAGGCGGGCGGCCTGGCCAGCTGTTTCTCAAGCAGTCCAGGGTGCCCTCTGTCATGTAACATAGGGCCCTATTCAGCAGCAGCATTCTTGAGTATGCATTTATGCCTCTGTGGGACTGTGGAGTGGACAGCTTGGGAGGGAGGGGGAATGTGGAGGCTGGAATGAAGAAGGAGTGTGTGCATTCACACAGTCTGGGAGCAGCGAGCCACCCAAATGCCAGTAAGCTGGGAGACACTGCTCGAAGCATCTTCAGTTAGCTCTGCCTTCTGGGCTGTCTTGGAGCCCTGGATGCAGGAGAACTGGTTTCATCGCAGGCCAGTTTGTGTTTGATATAAGTTGTACGTGGTGTTTGCATCCATTCATCCCATAAACATACCATATATAGTCACGCCTGAGCTCACTATAACATCACAGGGGAAGCCCTCGTAACGCACAATTCTCTTCTTGCTCAGAGAAGCAGACTCTCACTGTCTATTTCTGGTGTCTTGTGGCCTGCTGTCTTTGGGGAAGGGGAGGAAAAAAAAGGCTCTCGCTTTCCATATTTACACTGTTTCTGATTCTTGTTTGCCTGGCACTCTGAAAGTTAAAAGAATTTTACTGTCATGGGAGGGAAAACAGAATTCGCTGAGTGCATCTGTTTTTGTTAGTGTCTTTAGTGTCACATGCGTTTTGTTTTATGGGTCCTGATCGCCCACTGTTCTGAGAGCATCCTTTTATGTCGTTTAGGGAGAGCCATACCCTGAAGATGTAGCCGTTCGCAGTGGCCACAGAGAAGTTTTCCTTCTGTTTCCTTTCTGAGTCTTCCTGAGCTGTCCAGATTATTTACCACATGTCACAGTAGATGTTCAGGGAAAGACGTAGCTTCTGTGGAGCTGATGGTCACGTTCAGAACTTGACAGAGCAGAGTCAAGAGACAGAGGAGGTGGCAGTGAGAAACAAATACAGTCCCTTTGTCCCACGTCTTGAATACTGTATTTCAGCTTGGAGTTAGCATCAGGGCATTTGTGGCTCAGATAAGAGATCCATGCCCCCCAACCCGCTTATACCCCCACCGGAGTGTGTTTTTTTCCCCTCAGGATACATGTAAATAACTTGAGGGGAAAGATGGTTTGCAAGCTGGGACTTCTGTTTTGTTTTCTTTCATTAGCCTCATCACAGTGAGTCTGTATCTGACTGTGACAGTTAATTGTCCCATCCTTCCCTTCCCAAGACTGATAAGAGTCTCTGCTTCTGTCAAGCCTCACTGAGGAGTTCTTAATGCAGTAGAACAAAGCTATCTTTTTTTTTTTTTTTTGCAACTTCAGTCTTTCAACTTAAATGATTGTGTTTTTCCAAGTAGTACAAGCTGACTAATGTTGAAGTTTCTTCAAAAGCATCAGTAAGTTCATATTTTTTAAAAAAAAAAGTGGCTGGGCACTTGAGAGTCAGAGTCAGATGCAAATCTGTGAGCTCAAAGCCGGACTGGTGTATGTAGGAAGGTTCTGTCTTAAAAATCGACAAAATCCAAACAGATGTCTCGAGAGATGGCTTAGCAGTCAAGAGCACTGGCCACTCTGCAGAGGACCGATTCTAGTCCCAGCACCTACGTGGCAGCTCAGAACTGTCTACACCTTCAGCCCCGGGAGATCTGACACCCTCCCCTGGCTTCCTTTTTGCAAGCACGTGGTGTGCTGACCATGTACAAAGGAAAAACAAAACAAATTTAAAAAATCAAAACACTTTCAAGTGATCTACATTTCTTTCTAGATAACTGCTAATTATTAGTAGTAATTCCTCAATATTGGATAATGCTTAGAAAATCCAGATGACCTGTTATCACCATGGAGACCACAACAGATTGGTTAGGATAGGGTCGGCTCATATGAACTCTGTCACTTAAGCAGAGGTAGCTTACACGGCACGCTCCCTGTCCAGACTGAGAGAGCCAGTGTGGTGACTGTAGTATATATATGGTGGCGATTTATGCTTCCAAAAGCCACACGAGTATTAAATCCTGGCAGCTATACCCCTAACTTTGCTCTGTGTGCTATGCTAGCAATATTTATACTGTTTTGTTTGTTTGTTTGTTTGTTTGTTGGAGATAGGGTTTCTCTTTGGAGCTCTGGTACACATCTTTAATCTCAGCACTCAGAATGCAGAGGCAGGTGGATCTCTGGATTTGAGGCCAACTTGATCTACAAATCCAGGACAGCCAAGGACCACCCCCCCCCCCCCACATATACCCAAGTGACACAGCCAGCCCCAGCCCCATTGGGCGTGCATGTTTTGTTTTGTTTTGTTTTAAAGAGACAGGACCTTACTTTGTAGCTCAGGCAGGCTTTAAAACAAATTCCCGTCCTTTTGATTCAGCCTTCCATCTGCTGGGATGGGATTGTAGGCGCAGAAGGAGCACGTTCTAGTAGTCAGACTCATAGACACATTTGAATACTCAACACTTCAATATATTCACTTTCTTTGAGACTTCTCTGCACTTAGGTTTGCTGTAGCACATTTCTAACACGGAAGGATGGCATAAACTTTAATGCTCCTCTTCAGGCAAGCCCTTGGTGTTTTTCCTAAGGGAAACTGTTCATTTGAATATTTAACTAGAGTTAAAATTGGGTCTTGCCAGTATCCAGGGAAACTCTGACTGCACATTGCCACACTAAAGGTTGAAAGTATTCTCTTACATAGTAGTCACTTTTGACACCGTCCAGCAAGGGAAAATGCATTTGAATTACATATAAGAAATAGGGATTAGTTGTCTGTCTGCTAGATGCTCAGAACAGCTGGAAACTTAATTAAAAGCCCAGACTTCCCCAGAAGCAAGCTTCAGGTTTGAGAGCTGACTCTTTGAAGTGGGGTTAACACTGAGTGCATGTGCAGAAGGGGTGTGGCTGAGGGGTTGGGGTAGTTTGCCTTTGAAATCCATGGCAACTGGCAGAAGTGACCTGGAACAGGTTGTGGTGGCTACTGTGTTTGTGCCGGATCTTGTCATATCCGCTGGGTGGGTGGAGCCTCAGGGACAACTGTTAGAGTGGAGTGGCAGAACTGGAGGTGCAGGTAGGGAAGCGTCCAGGCATGGAATGGGATAGCCTCTGGGTGCCTGGAGAGCGGCCCTTCTGAATGAGTCATAGGCATAGGGAACTTGGTCCCGTTGGAGCTAATGGTAGAGAGCAGGAAAGTGCAGGCAGTTATTACTCTGTCCCTGCAGAGCTCACTCTGAAGACACCACAGACATTGCTGGGCTGTTACAGGTGGACCCTTGGTCTGCCATATCATATCCACTGGTTCAACCCTTTAAAAAAAATTAAACTAGATGCCACCAATCAAGTTTAAGGCTAAAGCCGTTGTTACAGATACCAAGTCACTTTTTTTGGGGGGGGGGGTTCGAGACAGGGTCTCTTTGTGTAGTCCTGGCTGTCCCGGAACTCACTCTGTAGACCAGGCTGGCCTTGAACTCAGAAATCCACCTGCCTCTGCCTCTGCCTCCCAAGTGCTGGGATTACAGGCGTGCACCACCATGCCCGGCTTACCAAGTCACTTATTAAGAGGGGAGAGGAGACCCAGATAGAAGAATTTGATCAATTGATTTAAGGTTGTTGGAGGATTAAAATGCGACTTGATTGCTGGCCTTGTCCTGGATTTGGGAATTTCAAGGAAAAGTGGGCAATGCCGGCTTTTGTCCAAGGAATCCGGCAGTCACATGATCTGTATAGACAGTCCCAGGGCAGAAAGTGCTGGCACCCTCTGCCTCATCCATTTAGAGGAGGAACTGCTGAGTGGGAAGGATGTTCTGACTTGGGAATCGTTTAGCCGAGAACTGACTTTGGTCCTGGCCTTAATTCTATTACAAAAGTTGGCACATCCCAAAGTCATGATGTGAATGGGCTACAATATTTGGGTATAAGTTGGAGTTTAAGAGGGAGACAATAGCAAGGAACCAGTAGAGGCAGTCACTTCCCGTCCCCTGTTGCATGGAGAAAAGCTGGCCCAGCCAGACTAGGGCAGAGCACAGGGATAGCTATCTCAGATAATTTAGAGATACAATTTATTCAAGTGTGAAGCTGCAGACCTCTGAGCATAAGTAAATGGGGATCTGGGTTATATAAAGATACCATTTATAAACTGCTAGGAATTTACTTACAGCTAGATTCTCTTGGGACGGCATGTGTGTAGAGGTGAAGTGATCTAGTCAGTGCGAAGAGCCATGTAGAATTGCTTTATATGGCTTTGTTTTCTCAGGGTTGGATCCCCATCTCTCTCTCTTTCACACAGAAGCATGCAAAGGACTGTGGTTTGATGAAACAGTGCGAGTGTTATGAAGTCACTGGGCTGAATAATGAATCATTTAGGAACCTCATGGGAAAGTCACCAGCAAGACGTGACGCTGTTTCATTCAGTTAATTTAATAAGGTGCTTTTCTAACAGTGCACAATTCCTGTTACTACTTTTTAATGGTCTAAGAGAATATTCCATGCTATTTCCTTATGAAAAGTGAAGAAACGATCCTGCTTTTATTGATCTTCATAACACAAATAGAATGGCCTTGATTTTAGGTATGGGGTAATTGAAAGCTAGGGTGTCAGGCCTGGGAATATAACTTAGTGGTAGGGAGTTTGCCTAACGAGTGTGAGCGCCTAGGTTTGATTTCTAGCATGGAATGGCGGGTCAGGTGGGCTCCTGGAGAGGGCATCTTGCTGGCACTCAAACTTAGTGGCTTCAACAGTCTTCCCGCTTCAGCCTTCTGAGTAGCAGAGCTACAGGCATGTACCACTGCACCCAACCTAGATTTTCTCCTTTCTTTTCTATTCTTTCTTTCTCTATCTTCTTTCTTTCTCCCGTTCTCTCCTTTTGTTTGCTTGCTTTTTTGTTTTTTGATACAGGGTTTCTCAGTGTAGCCCTGGCTGTCCTCAAACTCACAGATATCCACCTGCCTCTTCCTTCCAAGTGCTAGGATTAAAGGTGTGGGCTATCGCCATCATCTGGCAGTGAAAAGGCATGTGTGGTGTGGGGTAGGGAAAAATAGAGCCCTTTTGTTCTATATAGAATGATGGTGTGTTCCAGTAGAAAACTCTGCTTCCTTGAAAATGAGCTGTACACTAGGGTCTTCAGTGATAGCACTCCAGGATGTGCACTTCAGGCTCAATAGAATGAAAGACTGTGTTTGGTTCTGTTAAATATATTTTCATTATTGTTTCTTTCCAATTCTCTCAATTTTATGTGTTTTGCTTTTTAGTTTAAATCTAGTATTTTCGTGCATGTCTCTAATCTTGGCACTTGGGGAAACTGAGGCTGAAGATATTTTAAGGTCAGCCTGCCTGGGCAACTTAGTGAGATCTTGTCTTCCCTACTCTTCAAAAAGAAAGAGATTCCCCCTTGCTATTTAGGCAAAATAAGTTATCAGCTCACCTTTGTGCTTTTGGTCTGTCCCGAAGAAGCAGAATGAATGTCGAAAGGGTCCCACAGAGTACACAGAGAGAGACAGTCACCCTTCTCATCTGCAGGCAGTGGCTTCCAAGGTCCCTTGCCAAGGGTGCTAAAATTTAGTAATCTCTAGATTATTTTTAGTATCTAGTATAGTTCTTGCATGACTTCATTTTGATTCATTATAGCACTCAGGGCACAGCAGATCCCAGTTTTCCTTTAGAAACTTCCAGATTTGGGCGGGGAGGTGTGTGGGTAAGAGGGAGGGGATAAGGTTATAGAAGCCATAGGTACAGCAGGCTTCTGTGGACACTTCATCTCACCCAGCTCCTGTTCTGAACCCTCCAGTGTATTTACTCTTCACCCTTGAAATACTTGTGAGCATATTTAGATTTCTCAGCGAGAGTTGTCTCATGAGCATACTGCAGTGAAGGGGTTTCATAATTGCGTAGAAACAGACCTCAAAGGGAAAGACGGAAAAATACTTTTGCAGATAAAAGTTAATGAGGATAAAGTAGACATCCTGGCTGATTACACATTCCCCCTTACACACACGCATGTTCGATAGATTAGGAGCAGTTTGGGCACCTTTGTCATAAAGACAATAGGCATTGTTCTTGGTTGGTTGGTTGGTTGGTTGGTTGGTTGGTTGGTTGGTTGGTTGGTTGGTTGGTTGGTTGAGACAGGGACAAGATCTCATGGTTATAGCCCTGGAACTCAATAAACCATGCTGGTGTGGAGCTCACTGCAATTCTCCTCCCTCTGCATTCCGAGTGCTAAGGACTTTTTGTTTTGTTTTTTGTTTTTTTGAGACAGGGTTTCTCTGTGTAGCTCTGGCTGTCCTGGAGCTCACTTTGTAAACCAGGCTGTCCTGGAACTCAGAAATCTACCTGCCTCTGCCTCCCAAGTGCTGGGATTAAAGGCATGGGCTACCATATCTGGCGCAAATAGACACTGGTTATTTAAGCTATACTAAATGAGGTATTAAATAGGCCTTGAAACCTAGAACATTTAATTCATGTCTTTATTGCTGATATAACGTCTTCAGAAGAGTTACAGCTTGTTGGTGTAGCTCCCTCCCCGGCTAATGACTCAAGGATCCAGGCTACAGTGATGCGCATGGTCCTAACCAGCAAGTGACCTGCCTGAATGCAAAGTTACTCTCTACCTAGTCATTCTCTCACCAGCCAGTCATTCTCCAATGAGTGAGCTGCCCGCTCAGAGTCTCCTTTACCATTGCATCTCCTGAAGGTACTTTGAACATAACTAAACGAAGACTTAGGCCTAAAGCCTAAAGCGTGAACTAACTGTTCCCTTAACAGTGATTCTCAAAGTGTGTTTCCCCAGATAAGTCACATAAGCATCACCTGGGCACTTGGTAATGGAGATTCTCTTAGATATCATCAGATACTAGAGGGCTGGCGGGGGCCATGGTAGAGTGTATGTATGTGCAGGGCCCTAGGTTCTTGGATTGATAATTAGCACCATAAGGAAAAGAAGAAACTTCAGTCGGTTCATGATTGGAGAATTAAGCCTAAGGTTTGGATAAGCATTTACTACTATGAATGTCTGAGAAACATACGTGGGATCCCACATATGAAAACAGTAAGTGTTAGAGGGTATGTACTGTGGGTGCCAGTTTACACTCCTATCAAATGTCTTCATCTGTTGCCCACAGTAACCATATGATGTAGCCGTTTTTTCGACTTTGTCTTTTAGCTGAGGAAAATGAGACACAGTGGTGTCGCAAGGTCAGGATGGGAATGGTAAAGGCAAGAATTGAACCCAGGCACAAAGAGTGGCTCAGAAATCCACCCCGCAAGCACAGGGTGAGCGCGTGTGCTTTTGCTGGTCTTTAGGGTGACAGTTTACCGGGCCCCATCATATATTTTTTTACTTTTTTTTTTTTTTGAATGGAGCCGATCTGAGAAGTAGCAGGAAGTGTGGTGCGATGGTGGAAGTTCACATTTTAGGTTAAGCCCCCTCACCACGCGCTTCATTCGTTGGTGGTTTGCATGTGTGGTGGGCTACTGGCAGTATTGGCCAATCATGGAGGTGCCTGGGCTAGGTCGCAGTTGCTCAGCCATTTAAAACCGAACAATAAGCAGAATGAGACTGTTAGGTTAGGAGCAGGGAGTCAGTGGGAAGTGGTTTCTCAGAGTTCAGTCAGTTCAGTCAACATTACAAGAACATTTTCTTCAGTTATGTGCAATCTCTGGGCTTAGCGGGGAGGCCCTGTTCTCATCGTCTTCCCCTTTGAGCCTTCTGTGGCCTTTCATCTCTCTGCCCTCTCGGAGATGCCTGTGTGAAGCTGGATTCCATCAGACACTTTAAAAGTTGCTGTTGAGTTTTTAGTGTAATAGAGAAAATGTGTTTTTCCTCCAAGAGATGGGATAAAATGGTTCACACTCAGCCTTCCACTTGAGAGGGCTCTCGGAAGGGGTTACATGGAGGGGATCTAATCATTGGCCTTTTGAGCGGATGAAAATGCTTCGCAGTGACATTAAGAACTGCTTATTCCCTTACATTCTTTTAAAAGGAGTGACAGGGGCTGGAGAGATGCTTTAGAGCAACGATGGCTGCTCTTCCAGAGGCCCCAGGGTGGGTTCCCAGAGCTCCCGTGGCCGCTTACAGCCTGTGAGACTCCAGTTCCAGGAGATGCAATGCCTTCTTCGGCGTGCTCAGGCACCAGGCATGTAGAGAGGATACATACAGGAAGGCATATATTATATCTATATAATATACATAATGCACATAGACATTATGCACATATGTGTGAATATCTTATATCATACACATTATAAAAATAACTACATCTTTTAAAAAAAAAGATAAAATATCAAGTACATTTTCCAGACAGGTCTGAAATTTGTTGCTGTTAGTGATCCTTTGCTGGCCCACGCATCTCCTCTCCTGCCTTGTCTCTTATACTGGTTGAAGTGGCTCCCCGGCAGCTCTGCCGGGGACAGTGTCCTGGCTGACTCTAGGTGGAGGAGAAGGAGCATCACCCCTTTCACGGTTCGTGCTAGCTGGAAACAACTGCCATGCTTTGTATGGTTTGAACATAATATTTCATTTCCAAAGTGCTGGAATTTTTAGTTTTCCCACAAGCTAGAGCTGAACTGAGGTCTTGACATTCCGACAGGATTTTCCCTTGAGAAGCAGTTGTGGCACCTAGTAGTTGAATAGAGATGGGAAAGAGCGGAGGTAGGGGGGGAGGGGAAGTTGTTCTAAAGCACCATCCATCCGTCTCCTTGTTGGCAGGGTAAAAGGTTTTATTTGCTTAACAATTTGATTTGCCTCAAATGATTTTATATATATATAAATATAAATATAAATAACGTAATATATGTGCATATATATGTATATGTATACATATGTGTATATATATAATATATATATATTATATATATATATATATATATATGACATCTTGAGTCAAATCTAAACAAAAGAAAGAACTAACCTGAAAAAGATCCCCGGAATCACACTGGTTGACTAACAGAGGGGTCTAGGCTTGGCTGAACCTCTGAGAACTGTCTGGATCGCCATGCTTTTGGTGAGGCCTTGTCCTTCTTTTTGCTGGGTGTGGTAGCCCGAGTATTTGATTCCAGCACCTAAGGCCTAGGCAGGCACGTCTCCGAGTTTCAGGCCAGCCAGGATTACATAGTGGGACCCTGTCTTCTGTGACCTTCCAGCCTGCATTTTACACCAAGCCACATGTGAGTTAGAGCTACAAAGTTCCGCCTACAAAGAAAAAGGTGGAAGTATTTTGGGGTGAACATTTGGAAGGTGTTTTTTCTTCTCTGGGAGATCTGGTGCCCTTGGTATGTGGAACCCCCTAGTTTATATTTAACTAGAGAACAGCTACATGCCTGGATTGGATATCAGCTGGATGAACAGTAGCAGGCTTGCCTTTAGCTACTGGGGTATAAGATGCAGTGCTTGAAAGAATACATTTTTCTTTTCCTCTGCCAGCCATCTAGAGGAGGAACATGGTGCCATAGACTCCTTGAATAGGAATGGGGCTTTCCAGAAGTACCACTTAACTCTCCCTGGGACCATTTGGTATGCATGAGAGTGCGTGCGTGCGTGCGTGCGTGCGTGCGTGCGTGCATGGTGTGTGTGTGTGTGTGTGTGTGTGTGTGTGTGAGAGAGAGAGAGAGAGAGAGAGAGAGAGAGAGAGAGAAACAGACAGACAGACAGACAGACATGCATGCATGCATGGGTGCCTGCATGGTGTTTTTTTGAGGCAGTCTTATTTTGTAGTTCTGGCTGGCCTGGAATTCACAATGTAGTTGTGGATGGCCTTGAATTAGTGTCCTGTCTCGGGCTCTTGAATGCTGCCAGGAGTACAGATTATAGGCATATTTAAGGTGCGTGCATGAGGCCGTGTGTTCTGAGGTAGACTCCTGTAGCCTAGGCTGGACTTGTATCTACTTGGCTGAGCATCCTCGAGCTTCCTCCATCCTCCTGTTTCCACCTTGGATGCACTGGGGCTGTAGACGGGAGGACTGACGAGAACACCCTGAGGTCATATACCCGTAAAGACTTAAGAACCAATGACTCCCCTCTGTTCAGCTTCATCCTCCCTGGCTACTGGGCTGGTGTAGGGGGTGGGGTAGGTGGGGGATGTCTTTATCTCTGCCGGCCACTGGGCTGTCTCCTGCCTGCCCTCTGGGTTCCTTTGCTCATTAAACCATCACCTGCCCCATTCTCTTTCTCCGACTCACAGCTAGGACCAACTGCCTGTCTTTTGGAGATTACCAGTCAGCCAAATACTTGAGTTCCTACTGTGTGCTAAAGATTAAGACCCTCCAGCAAAGGGGCCTCCTTGGACCCTCTGGGATTCCACTCTGCCATATTGAGATGAAAGGGCTCTGTCTTGAGGGGGTGGGGTGTCTCTTCTGTTCCCTATTTCAAGTTCCCTCCCTCACCACTTCTACTCTGCCACCACCTCCTGGGCCTCCTTGCGTTGCTTCACATCCAGAGTCTTGAGAACAGACTTTAGCTCAGCTCACTCTGTCGGTCAACCATGTGCAGCTTCTTGTTGGCCACCATCCTAGTGCCTCGGGCCACTTGCCTGAGGCTGTTCTTGTCTCTCTTGGCCTGCCTGCCTTTCTTTGAAAGTTGTTCTGGTTTGCCTTCTCTGTTCCCTTTGTTCCCCTTTCTAGTCACCCCCCACCCCCACCCCCAGTCACCATGTTCAAACAAGTTTTCTGAACTCTTACATCATCTTCTCAGACTACTGTGCACCTATGCCCCTCACTACCCCAAACCCAGCTTTCCCAGTTCCCCCTAATTTGCCTCGCACAGCCTCTGTAATCATCCCCTGCTGTTCAGCAGCACCTGGTGCTTTCTGACCATCAGCCCCCCACCAGGTTTCCCATATCCTTTCCCATGCACACACCCATACCCTTTCCCATGCACACACACGCACTTGAGCACCTACTTAATTCTTTTGCCTCTGCTTCTTTCTGGCCCCTGGGTGGCAAGCTCTTGAGGAGTCCCCTTTCCCTGGGACCTTGTAATGAATCTTTGGGGGGTGGGGGGGTGGTTTTATCATAAATATTTACCAGGTATAGTGGTACATTCCTTTAATCCTATCACCAGAGAAGCAGAGACAGGCAGATCACTGTGAGTTCCAAGTTAACCAGGACTACACGGTGGGACCCTATCTCAAAATGTGTGTGTGTGTGTGTGTAATATGTGATGCCTTAGGAGTATTTTCTCCTCACATCTTTGGAAGTGAGAGTGCAAATTCCCTTTTGTTGATCTTAAGGAACTTTTGGGGTGGTGGTGAGGAGGGTGCTTTGTGAAACAGTCTCATTGGTATCCCTGTCAGGAATTTGCCCAGTCTGGAACATGTAAACCAGGCTGGCCTCAAAATCCCAGAGACCCACCTGCCTCTGCCTCCAAATGTTGGAATTAAGGGCACATGCCAACTCATATTTCTTTTTAAAACCCTGTCTTAAGCTTGAAGGTAAGAGGAAAAAACATTAGTTTCATCTTCAAAGGATGTAAGGGACAAGACCAAGGGCCAGGCTAGCTAGTACCAAGTACCTACTAAGCACAGTCGCATTTCCAGTTCCTCGTGAGTCTGGGTTTTGAATAGGCGGTTTATGCACTGCAGTTTGGTGGTGGGCACGCACAACTTTAAGGGCATCTCAGCTTTTATCGATTGTTTCCATTTAAAAGGCTCACTAAGACCCCTATAACCTTTTGTTACTTACAAAACAAACATTTTCATAAGTCCACCTCCTCGTCTGGTGACCTGAAATTCCCCAGGAGTTGATAGTGTGGGGTATAGTTACACAATCCTAAGGTTCTCTTGCAGCCCCTTTAGAGAAGGCCACATTATACTGCCTGAATGTGTTCTTCTAACAGTCGCCAAACATTCTGGAATCTTAGATTAATCGGGACGTGAACAAACCTGACTAACGGCCGTGACACGGCTGAGACTCACCAGTTCCTCTTCCTTTCCAGAAAAATGAGCCGTGTTTGAGGGTTCTCCTGCTTGTGTCAGGCATGGGAGGGTTTTAGAAGCTGATTTGGCCAACATGTATTGAGTTATTGTCACGCGTTCCTATGGAAGTTAATTTTATGCTTTAATCTCTTCACAAGCCAAAGAGAAAGCTAGATGTTTAGGTGTAACACTGTTGCTAGTCACTCTCTGGGCGCCCGCCTGTGGCTGTGAAGGTGAAGAAGAGCTGTGGGGACAGGGCAGTGGTTCAGTAGAGGGAGCCCAGTACCAGGCAGAGGGAATCTATCACTTGCACAGTAGCAAACACAAGACAAAAAGGTCTTGCTATATAACATACATCTCCCAGGCTAACGGGGAACTTGCTAGGTATCCTAGGCTGGCTTTGACCTTGCTCCCCTGCCCCCCTGTATGTATAATTTTAAAATTCTTTACATTCATTTACCTTTTTTTTTGGATTTTTTGAGACAGGGTTTCTCTGTGTTTCCCTGGCTGTCCTGGAACTCACTCTGTAGACCAGGCTGGCCTCGAACTCAGAAATCTGCCTGCCTCTGCCTCCCAAGTGCTGGGATTAAAGGCATGCGTGCGTGTGTGCGTGCGTGCGTGCGTGCGTGCGTGTGTGCGCGGCGCCACCACCACCACCCGGTCACATTCATTTACTTTTTAATTTTTATATTTCTGTCTGTATGTGTATGGGCATGTGTGTGTGCCACTTTATATATGCAAATGGAACAACTTTTTAAACCATTTTTAGTTTTGTGAGTCTGAGTGTCTTACATGTATGAGCACCTCATGTGTGCCTGTTACCCTGGGAGGCCAGAATGGTTGCTAGGCACCGAATGGATGGATGCTAGGGACCAAACCTCTGCAGGAGAGTCAAAGACTCCGATCAGCTGAACTGTCTCTACCGCCCCTAGATAGGACAACTTAGAGGCAGGCTCCTCGGGGTCCTGGGAATCAAACTCAGGGCTCAGGCTTGGAGGCAAGCACCTTTACCAGTGAGCCCTGTCTCACTAGCCCTCAAAGTAGTTTTAAATGCCACACATTAGCACGGCATTATGCTCATTTTAGATTAACTTTGTCAATGCTTAAATGTGCCAACTGGCTTTTCTATGGTTGATTTGATTTTGCAGACCTGAAGCTTAAGCCCAGGGCCTCAGGCACGCTTGGCAGGCAGTCTTTACCACCAGGCTATACCTCTGCTCCCTTACTGCACTTACAAGTGACCTAGATTTTTAAGTTTCCCAGTGTTTTCACGACTGTTTTGTTTTGTTGGAGGTGGGACCCAGTTTGAGCAGGATCTGAGCAGATGTGTAGGTAGAACCGGAATGACTCGGCTGCCTGCTTAGGAGACGACCCTGTCCTGTTCACTTCATGGGCTGTTTCCCTCTATATACTGAAACTTATAAATGTTAAGCAAAGTAGTTACTTCTGAACTAAACTCCCCTCCCATGCCCACAGGGAAGACCATACTAGACTATTTTTATTTCTGTCTTGGGGCTTAAAAAACAAAGGCCTACAATCTAGTAACCCAAGATTACCAGAGAAAAAGCACTAGGCCTACCCTGTCCATGACCAAGCCTCTGGTCATGACTAACCATTTAAAGTGGACTCACATAAAACGTTAACAGAGAGATGGCTTAGCCAGTAAAGGAGCCTCCTACCTGGGACTTCCTTAATTTTGCTGTTCCATAATCAGTCTCGTTCCACTGTATGGCTATGTTCCTCCACCACGAGGAATTCCCTCCATCTGCTAACCACTTTGTCATCCACTGTGGTACCGGATGCCAGGGGCATCCTGAACGCTGTCCTGGCTGCAAGAGCCTCCCCCCCCCCTTGGTGCTGCTCCACCCCACCCCCCACCAGTACCTCTTCATCTGCCCTTTAAACGATCATGGTTGCCGCCTCCTAACTAGGTTATGTGCCTCTAGTAATTTATTCTTTAAATTGCTGCCAAGAGATTTTTTAAAATATGGATATGATTAGTTCATCCCAGGACCAAAAAGGGGGGGGGATCAGTTTCCACAGTGGCAGGCTAAAGTTCATCCCGTCCCCGTGGAACCTTGACCCCGAGTCACTGCCAGCCCCAGCTTTGCCATTTCCCCTACTCCACTCTCCCTCCTTTGCACAGTGCTGTATGCTCGAGGCCTCCCCCTCCCAGGGGAGCTTTTCTCATGGGTCAGAAACAAAGCAAAAGGTTTGTACTTCGATTTGGGGTGTGGTGGGGGGCTTGTTTCTTTTGCCAAGTAAGGGCATAAGAAAACAATCTCAGTCATTTAATATCCTTATCTCGTTTTAAGATGTGCTTTTTTAACCTTAAAGCCAAAGAAATTTAAATGATAGAATAAATGAATGGATACATGAATGAATACAAACCAGTTAATTGTGGGTGTCAGCATTTCACCAGAGAAGGGTGAAAACGGTAGGACTTGGGGACTCCTGCTTTCTCCACACTGTGTTTTGTTACCAGCATCTGGTTCGCCTTTGCCCTACTGCCCCCGTGTTCCGAACCTCTTACCTCTCTAGTGAGCCTCACAGCTTGTGGTGTTTGGCTCCTGGTCCACTTTCCCTTGGGTTGGGATGTCACTCTTTGTGTCTGCTCTGTCTTCCCAGCCTGAAAGCCCGGGGCTCTTTTGCCCTCTGGAGCCTCGGGAGGCTCTCGTGGGCTGTCATGCCTGCAGATGGGGGCCTTGGATTTTCTTCCCACGCAGAGCACAGAAACAGTGCGGTACATCTCAAGCAACAAAGTCTAACAGAAGGTACTCGAGTCTGCGGTTTGGATTGGGCACCTCAAAAAGCACCAATCGTGGAAATGAAACGCCTTCTCCCCTCAGCCCTCCCCATCCCCCAAACCGTGTGTTTGGTAGTAGAAGCCAGAATGACACAAAGTAACCGAACTCCTTTGCCAGTAAAATTGGGCTATAAATTTGTGTTTGTTTTTTATTATTTTTACATTTCCACATGGCCACTTACAAGAAATCATAAAAGCTTTTCTCTTGCCTCAGCCTGATCAGAGAATTAAGGGTTAACTACAGGGAGTAAAGAGATGGCGCTTAGGAGTGTTCTGTTTTTATTTTTTGCTTTTCTGTCTTACCTGTGAACACCGTTTCTGTGAACCGGTTGTCTAGTCTTGCCAGACCTTTGATTTGGCATTAATACTGGTGTGTCGAGATCAGAGGTCACGAGGATCATGAGGGAATCCACTCTCGTTCCCTACTGTTTAGTGCTGGGACCCAACACAGGTCAGCAGGCTTGCCCGCCTCCGGGGCAAATGCCTGCTGCCCTGGGTTTGGTTCTCTGAAAGTGCTAAAATTATACACATGTTCCAGTATACCAACTATAGTTTTTGTTTTCTTAAAAAAATATATATTGATTCCCATCGGGATAATCACCAGCTTCTAATATACTTGTGGAAATGTGCTTACATATATAATTCAATTAAGCAACTGCTGTTCACTAGAATCGTCTTTTGACTTCTGCGCAAGCATGTGCGTGCCTGGGTTTAGTGGACTGTGTGTGTTTGTTTGACTCCCTCCTCTGGAATTGTAATGAAGCATCTTTCTTTAGTAATTTTCAAGTTTTCCTGGAGTGAGTCGAGTAAGCACTGTAAATACCTTGCACGGTTTCTCTTTTCTTTGTGCTGGTCCTTTCTGACCTCATCGTGGCCTGGTGCGGAGTTGGTGTTGAAGGGGTGCCTGCCGTGTGCCCGTCCTTTCTGACCTCATCGTGGCCCGGGTGCAGAGTTGGGGGTGTTGTACTGATCCAGTTAGCTGGCCCCTCTTCCCTCACTGTCTCTGGCTGGCCAGGTCCCGTACGTGTGGGACAGAGGCCACATGGCTGGCAGTTCTATCTAGCTTGTGGATGTGACAGCATGGCTCCTTTGGGTGTGCACGTAAGCACTTGCTCTAGGTTCCAATGGTTAAAGAATAGTAGCACATGCCAGTTACTTTCAGAATGGTAATGTATGTAGATGGGAATGATGACTTATGCCTGTAACCCAGTATCCACGAGGTTGAGGCAGGAGGATCATGGTTTGAAGGACAACCTGGTCTTAGTAGCAAGATCCTTTCATTAAAAAAAATATGTAAACTGTGCTTTATTCTAGCTAGTTTGTGCACCTTAAAGACAGCTATTGTGTTTGCTCTAGACACAGCAAATCAACAAATGACCCCAGAAAGCATGATCTTTTCTTAGGTATGTCAGGTCTGTCTGTCCCCAGACTCAGAAAGGTGAGATGGTTCAGTGGGTAAAGGCACGTGCCACCAAGCCTAATGGCCTAAGTTTTATCCCCCAGGACCCACATTGACACCCCCCCCCACGTGCCACGGGTACACTGATAGCACATTGCACAGGAAAGAAACGCAGAAACAGTTCTAAGCGGGCTGCTTTATGGGACTGCAAGTTGTTAACTTTGGAGCTGAAGTGGATGTTGGGTGGGTGTTGCTCAGACACTGACAGGCAGGAGAGGCAAGTATTTGGAACAAATCAAACAGCCCTTCCAGGCTAGCTACAGGAAGTCCAGCCCTTGGCTTCGAGTGGTCAGCAGGAGATAAAGTGTGGACTGTTAGAGGTTTGGCCCCTCCTATCACTTGATGGCAAACTGTGAAAGGAAGATAAAGAGAGTGGAGGCGTTTTGAACAACGGGAGAGTGCCTTTATCACGTGCTTGGTTTATGATTATATTTTGGAGAACTCTACTTGAGATGCAGGGCTCTGTTCCACAGACATGCGAAAGCAATTCCATGTCTTTTTGATTGAGAATGTGCAAATCACTTCCTACTTATGTAAATAGGCACCAGCTTGGCCATCCAAATCTATGTGCCAGGTGTTATGCTAAAGTATCTTTCTCTTGGAATTGTCTAGCCATCCAGCCGTGTCTGGGACCCTCCTTGGGTTCCTAAGTGGCACCGGGGCCAGGGCATTCCTTTCCCTTTAGCTGTGGGTCCAGTGTTGGCCAAGTGATTATTTATATATGAGATGGAGTTCAAGGAACGGACCTGGGGTTATCTTCCCCTTTCATTTTCTTTGTATACTTTGTAACACTTGATGGGAATTCGGTTCTTTGTAGAGGAGCTGTCTGTTTAGGGTGGGGCCTATAAGATGGGAACTGGCATTTAGAAGCCTGGGCATGTTCAGCACCTGGTAGGGTAGGAGATCAACCTAAAGCAAATGAGCCTGTGTACTTTGGCGACACAGGCTTCTTTCATAGCCGGTTCAGAAGTGGAGGGCAGCCCTGCAGAACAGCAAGACCAAACCTAATCCTGCAAGCTCCACCCCTGGCAGTACAGTTGCCATGAGCTAATCATCCTTCCAACGGTCAAGGCCAGGGCAGGCAGGACCAGAGCCTCAGACTTCCTTCAGTACTGCATTAAATCTAGCCTCTTGGTACTCAGTGTATGCCAAGATTTCCTGATGCACAGTCTCTTAGGACAAGTCTTTCCCCATAGTAACATTTGTTTGCCAATGATTTTTGGTTTGTTAGTGTATATAATCAATACTCACTAACCACTTGTATATCAGAATATTTGTTTGCCTTCACACCGTGGTGAATCCTTTTCTTAGAGGGAAAATTGGGGACATGGGGAAAGGAAAAGCCATCTGTTCTGTGCGCAGCGGGCAGTTCATCAGGTCCTTGGGAGCTCGGGCACGTCAGTCCCCCAGTACAGTCATTCTCAGCTGACAGTTGGTAATGTCTGGTTACCCACTGTGAAATTTTGACCACAGCTGACCACTTTTCCAATGGGCAATTGAAAGATGTGACTCTCCCCGTTCCATTGCCTTCTAGAAGCGGCCAGGGAAGGAGCAATTCACACAGCAGTTTTATCTTTCCCCAAATCATTTTGGTTTTCCAAGGAGTGTCTCCCTGCAACTGCCCTGAATTCTGGGAATGTGCAGCCCCTTCGGGTCTGAGGTTAACCACCTGCCCTGGGGTTGCTTCGCTTGCACTCCTGCAGGGAAGACTGGAGATTCCTGAGTCGGCTGCACCCTTTCCCCAGCATATCCGAAAGGCCAGCCTGAGACCTTGGGGCTCATGAAAGAGTTGCAGGATATTGCCCAAAACTCTGCAAACTGCGACTGAACTTTACCCCAGCTTTTCCCCCAAGCTGTAAATGTAACAGGATACTTAGTTCTATTTCAGAGAAGCACCCAGAACAGCCAGGTCACTGCAGACCAGTTGCAGACCAGGCACGTAGCTTGGCGGCACCAGGTGCAGGTGCTGCAGTTGGAAGAGAGGGGCTGCATTGGGGGTTACAACAAGGAAGAAGCCGCCGCCGTACCCTGGCCTTGTGGGTGTGAGCTCTTTCTCCGGTTAGCAAATGTGGAGCTGAGCAGGATTTGTTTCATCGGCACTGCTCGAAGCCGGATGGGTTTTATTTCCTGCTTGCCTTGCCGGGCCTGGAGAATCAACAGCTGTTCTGCTCTTTGTTATCAGTGGAATTGCATTTGTGATAAGCCAGCTTACATTTTTTTAATTGTCTCACTTGTGAGATGAGATGGGATTTTTTAAACAGATCAGCACACTGGGCTGCTGTCAGAGCTTTGCCAATATAAGAGAAGCTGGTAGGTGGACTAGAAGTAGACAGCCTCGGCACCAGAGGGAGAGGGGCAGGGGTAGCCAGAATGCTGGATGAAGAAATATAATAGCATCAGCTCAGACTGGGAGTGCTATACTGCTTCCCATATATTTTAATAATTCCACTTCACTCTCAGATAGGAGAACTGAGGCTCAAAAATATGTAACTCATCAGCCAGAAGAATCTTAATCTGATCAGATTTTTTAAATCTTTTCTTAATATTTGTGTAGTCGGTTACCCACCCTATTTGAATATACGCAGATGAAGCACGCTTTTCCATCCAATGGCTGCTGTTTTTCAAATCCCTGGTTTAAGGCTGGCAAGATGGCTCAGCAAATAAAGGTGCTTGCCTCCAAGCGTGAAAACTGAGTTTGATTCCCGGAGCTCATGATGGACAGAGAGCAGCTGCCTTCTCACCTCCGTACACAATAAATACATGTTTGGTTTGGTTCGTTTTCTTAAAGTCCCAGGCCCGAGCTAGCCATCCAGGAGCATCTGTCCACTGCTCGGCTTGAGTCCCTGCCTTCAGGTTCCTGCCCTGATCGCCCCCAGGGATGAACTCTTATCCAGAACCGTAAGATGAAGTGCCCTCTGCCCAGCAAACTCTAAACAGAAAGTCCTGGTTTGAAGAATCCTGGGTCTCAGCACAGCTCCTTTGCGCCTTCCACTGTTGGTCACGTTTGTCTGGGTGGGCCTGCCAGATGAGCTCGAGGGCCTTCCCGTCCTCCAGCATTTGCAGCCAGCTCTGTGCGCTTCAGAACCTTCTCTTCATTCCCAGCCGCTCTAGCTTTAGGCCCTTGTTTTTCTACTGCCTTGGTTCCCCAGGCCTTTAGCTTTCTCATGCCCTTCAACTGAAGGGGTTTTCAAGGGTCTTTCTGGTGACTTGAGAACCGGATGGAGACCTGTCACCACCCCACAAGACCATTGGAGCCTCCAGCAGAGAACAGTCATTATATAGGATTCCTAGGAGGACTAAGTACATAGAAACTGAGTATGTCCCCAGCTGTTCTCTGGAAGTGTCATACATGATTACAAGCAGGCTTCTGGTATACTCTTTCTTAAGTTGAATCCTGTTTTCAGTGACTCATAGTCTTGTCTTTTCCAGTTTTAAGTTCTACAACAGGTATACAAAGGCCCCTCCCTAACCTTTCCTGTACCTGTTGTTTCCTGAGAAGCCAGAACTGCTCTGGAGGTAGGGTAGGGTGGGAGTCAGGTTAGCCCCCACCCTAAACTAGCTGACCCTGCTCTCCAGGGAGGAAGGGCATGTGTCTCTCTCTCGCTCTGCTGTCCACACGGGCATTCCTTGTACATTTGCAGGCCACCTTGACCACTTACCCCTGATTTCCCTGGGCTGTTTGGTATAGTGTGGCTTCTGATAAACAAGGCAAGAAAGAGATGGTATATAGGACCCAGTAGCCAAGCAGAAAAACAATGTTTAGGAAAAGTCTGGCCTGCCCGGGGAAAGGGCCAGGGACTCGTTCTTCTCACAGCCTGGTGCCAAGGGCCACCCGTGTTCCCCTCCCAAGGGAGGAGGGTGCAGCTTGACAAATGGCTGCCAGGTGGCAGCTGCATCTTGGCCCTGTGAATCTGGCAGTTGTTAGACACTGCCTGTACGATGTGCTTCTTCAGTGCAGTGTGTCTACAGGAGAGCCTGTGATGGGGGAAGTGCTACCTGCTTTGCTTCCCGTGAAGAAGCAAAGAGGTGTAGGAGGAAGAGTCACTACTGTTCAGCCCAGCCAGCACCTACCAGAGAACGGTCTTTCCAGCAGTTTGTTTGCATTTTGTTTCTCATCTTTATGGGGCTCCGGATAGAACCCAGGGCATCGAAGCTGCTGAACAGGTACTGAGCTGTGGAAGGAGTGTTCTCTACTCACTCCTCCTCCCACCCTCCTTCCTTCTCTGAGTCCAAGAGGCGTGCTTCAGTAGATCCTGAGCTAGTGCTAAAGTTGTAGGGGCAGTAGTCATGCTCCCTAACTCTTTCCCCCCCCCCCTCTGCCCTTTGTCACACATTCCTTATTGCCCAGGAGTGACGAAGAAGGCACAGGGAAGTTGTCCAGGTCCACAGAATTCCTGGGTAAAGCGCTCCAGTCTCAAGTGAAGTTTCAAGGAGTAGCATAGGCTTGCAGAACAGCATTTGCTGGAGAAGTGGCACGTAGGGCCTAGGACTGCATGGTCACCCATGCATGGCAGTTCAGGAACACCCTGTCTGAAGCTTATATCCAAAATGTTTCTCTGAAGGGACCTGGGAAACAGGACTACTGTAGATGACTTCCTTTTCTCATATTTAGTTGTAGTAAGTAAATGCAAAGTTAGAACTCAATCCTGAGCCTCTGCTTCAGCGCCTTGCTGCTTGGTCAGAGACTTGATAGGCCAGTGGTTCTCAGAAAGGCTGTTGGAGTGTTTTGACCTTGTTGTACACCTGCATGAGCTGGTTCTCAGGGTTGACTAAATACAACCCCCACCTCCACCCCCACCCCCACCCACACCCCCACCCACACCCCCACCCCCACCCCCACAGAGAGCCTCGAGGAAGGACCGCCAGGCCTTCCCCCAGAGGTATAAGTTTGAAGTAGAAGCCATGGGTTTTCATTTCTGGTCAAAGGCTAAGCTATATAGGTAATGACCAACTTACAACTTACAACTTTCAACTTGTACAATCATGCGTTCTTGGCATTTGGGTTTGGATCTTCTCTCTGATTAGCAATGGTCTGAGCCTTTCTCTTGATGATGGCCAGATAGCTACAGTTTCCATTCATGTCTACACTGGGAGTGAACACAACTAAAGCTCTGCAGTGTGCTATGGGGACAATACGCTTGGGTGTTATATTAGTTTGGGCCATGAAAGGCATTTGAGCTATCACTGGGTTTGTTGGGATGGAGCTCCACGTCAGACTGAGGCGCACCTGTGCCCTTGAGGTGAGTGTTCACACATCAGCTGCAGTTAAGCTTCTTGCTGTCTAGAAAAAATTGTTAGTAAGAGTTCCTTTAAATTATATTGGTCTAGTTAATCTATGCTATCTGACTACTACCCTCTGTTTCCTACCTTTTTTTGTTTGTTTGTTTGTTTGTTTGTTTGTTTTTGAGACAGGGTTTCTCTGAGTGACTGTGTGAATGTATTGTATATACTGTGTACATGCCCTTAGCGACCACAGAGGGGTATTGGATCCCTTGGAAATGGAGTTACAGGTAGTTGTGAGCCCCAGTATGTGGGTACAGGGAACTGAACCAGGATCCTCTGCAAAGAGCCACGAGTGCTGTTAACCATTGAGCTGTCTCTCCGGCCGTCCCCTACTTCTAATATACAGACCTGGTTGGTTTGCTGTCTGCCCTATGACCCAGGCGTGTGGACTCCTCTTACCCAAGCCTGCACACAGTTTCTGTGGAAGCCGACATAACCTGGAAGACTTGGTTCTCCTGTTGATGGATAAGTTAGAATCAGCCATTCCACAGGACTGGGCCAGAAAATAATTGAGGTTGAGCTGTGGGACTTCCTTTTAGCCTTCCTGAACTTCATATGAAGGCCTGGGTCCCTTTGCACAGCGAGAGAATGTCTCTCCTTTGAAGGCCAGACCCGCCTCATTCCTTTGGCCAAGGACAGAGATGAGGAGGAAGGGGAGCACTCCCTTTCTTTTCTTGCCCTGATACAGATGTGAAATGAAAGACTAGGCCTTGGGTAACTGAAAGAGCATCAGTGACTGGCGCTAAGATTGTGAGAAATCAGGAGAGCACCTGTGCTCCCAAGCCCTGCACAGGGGTCATACATCTTGTCCAAAAGAAACTTAACAGAATTCAGAAACATTGCACGAGTCTGTTCTTCCGGGTAACAGTATTTCAGGGGCAATTAACATCCCTCTTCTGAGCAGTTGCTTCGTCTGCATAGCAAGGTTAATCCTCAGAGATATCACTTGATGGTGGAGCCGCTTTTTTTACAAAGTATATTATTAAATATTATGGCAGAGTTATATGTGTCTTCTTGTTTGGGATGAAAAGGCTTGGGTCCACGAGGATTAAGGAGGTGTCATATATACTTCGGGGCAGGAAACTGAGGAGAGTGGTAGCCATGGGTACTGGTGGGTGACAAGGCCAGAGAGCCAACTTGAGCTAAAGCCTGGAGAGCTTTTGAGTGATGGGTCAAAGAGCGCTCATGTCCTGAAGTCTATTGAAAGAAGTAGAGAAGTCAACTAAAGAGGAAGATCATGATCATGATCATGTCTGTCCTTCCAACCCTATATGCCCATCTCCCCCACTACTATCATGCTTATCTCTTGAATAAACTTGGACGGTGTAAAACTAGGCAGGAGTACAAGTCTACTCTCTTAGCACCCCATCTATCTGCAAAAGGAAGCAATGCAGTTGGCTGTCGCACCCCTCGGTGCTCAGTTACTCGGGGTTGCTGCCGCTGCCCAGTGCTTGAGCCTTCTCCATCATACCAAAGTCTGTGCCATTGCGGTGGAGCCGGGTGACTTTCATGGGAACCACCCTATTCAAGGTGTAGCCTAGCCCCTAAGCTAAGAACACATCAACATCCTGGAACTCACAGGGCCAACATCTCTGCTCTCTCGGCCTTCAGAGCACACACGAGGCCAGCCTGGTTTGCCTTGGGCTTGGTGGTAGGCAGGCTTGGACATGGTGGAACATCTAGTCAGGTTAGGTTCTGTCCCCAGCCTAGCCTCCTCTTTAGATGTTTTTTGTGGTTTGTCAAGTGCTTCAGTCATCCTCATACCCAGGCTTCTACTCTTCCCACTTTGCATCTTGTTCAGGATTGGCCAGGTCGGGTCAGGTCAGCTCTGTCCTCACACATCCCGGATGCGCCATCCTTTGTACTTGTGGACATTATAGGGGCTTAGGCTGCAGCCTTGTCAGTCAAGCATTATAAACGGCCAAAGGGCATCTCAACTCACTCCATATGGCATGGGAGCCCGAGGGCAGATAGATTTTTTTCCTTCATCTTCAGAAGCTGGGGTATCACTCTTCACTTCTAGACCATCCTTGCTTTTACCTTTCCGCTCTGTTCCTATCTCCCTAGACCCGGAGACAGGCTCCTTAATCTTCTCCTTCTGGCTTTACAAAGCATTGTCCCTTATCTGGGGGGGGGGGGTCGGAGGTGGGGCTGGCCTCCCCCTACCCTTCCTCCTCCCTGAGAGACCGCTGCCTTCTGTGAGATATCTTGCCTCTGACTTTGCACAAGACTTCTGGGAAGGAACATCTAGATATTCAACATCCCAGACCCACCCACCCCAAATGCTATAGAAAGTCTTTGTCACCCTTTTCTCTTCTAGGGCATAACTAGAAATAACACTCCCCACCCCACCCCCATTTTTCTGAGGTGGTGGTGATGGAGGTAAGGGATATCTTGAAGTTCCTTTTGAGAAACCACCTTGTATTTTTCTATCCTTTACGGCTCCGTTAGACCACTCGAAACAGGGAGGTGGCTCTTGTAATCCAGTTCGTCCAAACGTTGACATCAAGGTCAGAGGATGCTGTTTTCAGTCAGGCCTCACCTGACCTTTCGCTTGTCTCATATCCTGCCCCTGCGGTTCTTTGTGCTTGTGGGGGAAGCTACATGGGCATGCTTGCTTTTTTAAGTGTCTAATGGAGAGAGAAGGCACTGAGTCTAAAATCATTTTAATGGGATTTTTAGGTTCTGGAAATTTTTAATTCCCAACACTTGTCTCCAATTCTGAAGCATACTTGTAGTCCACTTATTTGGTGCTCTCCTTTCTAGACTCTACAACTAAATTTATCATTATATTTTAAAAATCAGTTGTACTCTTACTCATGATTTTTTTTCTCCCCCACAGTGGTATAAGTGAAAGGGATGAATCTAAGACCTCAAGAATACTAGGCCAAGGCTTTGCCACTGACCTATCTTATTAAAGGATGCTGGGCAAATAGTTACCACTGCGCTGTGTATCCCGCCTTCTTCCTCTTTAACTCTGTCACAGAGCAGTAGAACAAAGATCCTTACCCAGCTGGCCCTCGGTAGGCAGCTCCCATTATGACTGTTTCTGTGGGAAGATTTTTGCTTTTCTTCACCTGGAAAATACTGGGTTTAAGAGGTGCCCCCAGAAGTGAGGGTCTCCATTCATCCCTGTACGTTGCTCCCCGGTTCCCCGATATTCTAAAATCCAAGGAACTTTTCAAAGAGAATAACATAAAGAAAGAGAATGGAGTCACCGAAGTATGAAAATAGAAAAACTGCTGGAGGAATCTTGGTGTCAGATCTTGGTGTCACAACCCAGGAACTGCTTGTGAGAGTTAAGGGCGGTGGGGTGTTCTCATCCACACAGATCACCAGTCCTGCCCAAGGTGCCTGGGAGGTGTTTGCGGGTGACCTCTAAGCTCGAGGGTAGCTATGTGGTACACTCACACAGCTTGTTTCCAGATCAAGAGAACAGTGAGGAAATGTGCCAGACAACTGCATCTCGGCACCCTTGTTTACATGGGGCTCCCCCCCCCCTCACCCCGTGGTGCTGTACACGGAACCTGGAGCTCCTGCGTGTGCTCGGCGGATGCTGGCTCATGAGTTGTTTGCCAGCCCTTATTCAGCCTCTTCGGTTCCCCCTGTAGTGCAGTCTTGTTTCTGTGTTGAGAACAAGAGTTGTGGCTCCAGAACCTGCTGCACGCACCTCTCTCTGGGCTGAGCAGCAGGCCCAACCCTCAGATTAGTGCTTTCAGGGCTTGTGGACCCCGAGAGCAGACATTCTCAGACCCCCAAGGACTGTGTGTGAAGATGTTCTCTGTATCTTCTACAGAAAGCAGGGCATGCATTTGGTCTTAGTTGGAATAGGTCAAGCAGCGTCCCCGTGTTTATAGGAATCTCTACCTTAAGGTATTGTTAGTTGTTCACTTTTCATTCAGCTCTTTCCTCTCTGTTTCTGTCAGCACCAAGTGCTGTTTCTCTTTCCTTCCTTTATGCTGGAGAATCTTCTGAGTCTGCTCAGCCATTTTGTCTCTATTTGGTGTTTATGGTGCCGGGGATGTCACCTGGGGCTTCACATGCTAGGCAGGTGCTTTGCCACATTCCAGTACTCTGACCACGCCACTGGGATGCTCAAAGCTCCGCCTAGAGCGAGCATTCTGAGCATTCTCAGTGGCATTGATGAGCCCTCAGCATGGCCGGAATGCAGGATGTACTTTGGTAGAGGTTGGGGGTCCTGGCATACTCACTTTCAGCAGCTCTGGTACAGTCTGGAGGAATCAGCTAATAGCTTGCTTACGGGTGCAGATCCTGGATGGGCATTGTCCTCATCATGGTGGCACTGAGCAGAGGACTAGACAGAAGCAGACGTTTTTCTCTTAAACCCTTTTAATGTTTTCATTTATTTTTTTCAGGTTGTTCCAGCTCTGTGCTCCAGAAGTGGTGGCTTTAAGGTGTGACCCTGTCCACATTTGGGACCAGTCCTCGTCAGCTCCGCGGCATATCAAAGAAAACAGGTTAGTTACCCTTTCTAGGCTTCCTTGAGTCTCAGTAATGGCAAGTGCACTGCCTGTCCTGTTCTCCACTTGAATCATCTTGCTTTCCCAGGCCCTCTGCCCGTCCCGTCCCATCCCACCCTCCACCCCACTTCATCCATTCTTTCTTCCCAAGGCGTAGTAGAGAGAAATTGGGTTAAAATTGTAACTGCAACTTGCTGGTTCTTGTTCTCTTGTGTCTCTGGTGTGGGATGAGGAGTCTCAGAATAGGATGCCCAGGGTTTACCTCACAGGAAGCAAAACCTCAGACACTCCTCCTCCTTCTTCCTCTTTTCTTCTTTCCTCCTGACTCCCAGTTCCAAGTGCAGGTTCAAAACTAGAACAGTAAAACTGAAACAATCAGCTTGGTAGTGTCGGTCTGTCGCATCTGTGACTCGAGAGCTTCATCTGGGGTCTTTCTTCTCTGACTCCAGTTGGACATTATCAAAACAGGGCCAGTGGTTTTTATTTTAAAGATTTTTGCACTCACACCAGTGGATAACCTATGCCTATCAGGTCTCTCCCTTTGGCATGTGGATCTTAGGGATTGAACTCGGGTGTGGTCAAGTATGGCAGCAAGCACCCTTACTTACAGAGCTATCTCAGCAGGTTTACTGTTTTTATTTTTGTTTTAAAAAATGAGCTCAGTTGTACTACACAGGACAGAAGAAGTACATAGGAAAAAGAAATTGTATGGTAGAGAGAATAAAAACTTTTCTAGGTTTGTAACTATTGAGTTAAGCAAACACATACTGCACACGGCCCTTAAACTGTTAAAATAATCTTAGGCCAGTAGGTAGGCGGCCTAACAGCTTAACCCCACAAGGTTCAAGCCCAGGATTCTCCCTGAGACTCGGACGGGTGTTAAAGAATGGGTATTGGTACACTCTTCAAAGCGTGCATGGGAAATGACATTGTACTGGGGGGAGCCTGGACCGGAGAATCAAAGGGGAAAATGTCTTGCATGACATGAGATTGAGTATGAGCAGGTTAAATGTCCTCATTTGGAAGGCTGGTGTTCAGTATTGCTGGGTGGTTACATAGGATCGATCAGCTGGGACTAGCCATCTTGTTTCTGGTTAGATTATCCTTTACCCCAAGCATTAATGGTGAATTTGTTTTCAATGTTTTTCTAAAGCAGAACAATGAACAGCGCTGAGTTCTCACTAGGCTTTCCTTTCTGCCCTGTTCCATGATCCTAAAGGAAAATTCCCGAGCCAGACTCAGCCCAAGCATTCAGGTGTGCGGCTGTACGCAGCTCTGAGGACAGCATGCGGGGCGTGTTCTGTCTCCTCTCCTGGTGTTACCTGCATTCTCACCAGAAGTCAGAGCTCCCCCTAAAACCATGCTGCTGTTTACTTAACCTTTCAAATATGGGAAGTAAACAGACGGGTTCTTAGTGCCACTTTATCCCCAGGAGGAAATAAGTGTAGCCAGTGTCTTCCTGTGCAGACAGTGGGAACATGCATGCAAGGCTGTTCTCCCTTTCAGGTAGGAAAAGATGCTGGGTAGCTCGGACACACACACATAGCCAGCTAAATGTACTCATACCGGATTGAAAGTCTGCATTTTCATTACTTAATTTGAAAACAAAAATCCCATCTTT
The DNA here is from genome assembly GCA_964023405.1 of Apodemus agrarius. Taxonomy (NCBI): domain Eukaryota; kingdom Metazoa; phylum Chordata; class Mammalia; order Rodentia; family Muridae; genus Apodemus; species Apodemus agrarius. Next base: position 25,825,855 of record OZ030019.1, on the reverse strand, counting down.
GGTGTCATGCCTGTGGGGCAGGGATTATTGGTAGTTTGTCTCTATGGAGTGAATATATGTTTTGTCACTTCCTATTGAGCTGGACATGGTGGAACAAATGTGACTGGGCACGGCGGTGCACACATCTAATCCCAGCACACACACACACACACACACACACACACACACAAACGAGCTGACTTCCCCACCTAGCCTGCTGCTTGCAGGTACTGCCCCCTGTTCACCTCAACCTTAGGGGTTCCTCGGGTGGCAGTGGGGGACATCTTCACAAGAAGCAGTGGAGTCAGAGTCACGCCCGGCTATATTCCTGTACGTGTCTATATACCGGTTTTCAACAGAAATATAAAAGTAATCCAGAGTCTGTATAACTTCTTTGAAAAGACTAATACATATTCTAGTATGAGTATGTCTGACGGAGGCCAGAACTCTTGAGTTGGGGTGACTGGGAATCTCTGTGAGTTATAGGCCAGCCTGGTCTACATAGAGGATTCCAGGACAGCCAGAACCCTGTCTACCAACAAACAAAAAGATAGTGGTAAAACCAAAGATCAGCATCTAAACTTGGTATAAATTGGTAGAAAGATTTGCTTTCTCTTTCTTTACCCACATAATAGAATTATAGTCACCATTTCTAGTCAACTATCTTAAACTTTTCTGTGCATTAAAAACACAGAGGAGAATGTTTAAAAGAGGTGAGCTCATTTAGGAATAAAATGGATATTTATACATGTTGGCTGGTTACAGCCGGAACTGATGACATGCTTGCTACCAATCTGTTTAAGAAGGAGTACTACGCTCTTCTGTGTGTGCTCTCCTGCCTTCATGTTTCTTCCTCAGAAAAGAGAAACCAAGCACGCAGACACTTTTTCATCATTTTAAACGGTCTGCTGCTCGTGGGAGACTGCACGGACTGGCAGTGTCAGGCCTGACTTGTTTCTTTCCTTGGTGAGGCAGGTGGGCCTTCTGGCTCCCCTGCTGCTGCCCCCCCCCACACACACACACACTGGACCTCATTGGCCTTCTAACAGGCCCTGCCTCCCCGCCTGCTGCCGCCCCCCCCCTCACTGGACCTCACTGGCCTTCTAACAGGCCCTGCCTCCCCGCCTGCTGCCGCCCCCCCCTCACTGGACCTCACTGGCCTTCTAACAGGCCCTGCCTCCCCGCCTGCTGCTGCCCCCCCCCTCACTGGGCCTCACTGGCCTTCTAAAAGGCCCTGCCTCCCCGCCTGCTGCTGCCCCCCCCCTCACTGGGCCTCACTGGCCTTCTAACAGGCCCCGCCTCCAAAGACCATCCATCAGCCTGTGAACTTGAGAATTAAGTTTCTAATGCCCACTTTTGAGGGAACGCATCAGATCGTAACAGTGTGAGGCACATTTTGTTTTGAGGGGAAGTGCTAGGGATTGAAAGTAAAGTCTTGTATGTGCCAAACCCAATCCCCTACTACCGAGTGGCTCCCGTGTGTTTTATCTTTTGGTTAGGAATAAAGTCAATTTTGATGTGGCTTGGATTATGAATGTCCTTGTAGTCATTCGTCTCCTAACACCCAGTGTCTTCTAGATGTGACCTAATATTGTCTAGACTCTGAGCTCTTAAGAAATGAGAAATGGAGTGGGTCAAGTGGGGATCTGTGAAGAAATGGGGTGCAGTATAAAAGAAAATTTGGTGTGAAATAGTAGCTGAGAAAGAGTAAAATACTCTAAAAATGCCTTGGGTTTTGGGAGTACGTGAGGCAGTGGGGACATTAGGTTGAAAACCCATATCGTACAGTTTTGTGAGGAAAGAAATGACTTACTTTGTCCTCCTGGTATTTTGTGAGCATAATGATCTGAGATTACAGCAAATAAATGGTTTCACAGTTTTCTTACTAAGCAAGAAGACTGAATCTGTTTCTTTTCTGAGATGCAAGTCTCTATCCATAGCCCGACTTAGCATTGAACTCAGCTTCTCACACCTCCATGTCTGGGGTCAGAGGTCAGAGGCATGTGCCATTTACTCCCAGACAGTAGTACTGAGTCCGGTTTTTTTTTTTTTCTTTGATGAATTAACTAATCCAGCATCTCTTGTTTGTCTTCCAGTGTAAAGGAGTGATAACAAGGGAAGAAAAGGGCTCAGCAGAGCCATTTCCTGCTCCGTGTGGATGACAGCCTTAGCAAGGGACTATCACTTGGGGCAGAAAATGGAGGTAATTAGCAATGGAGATGGTTCTTTTATAAGGCATAGGTGACTTTTTTTTTTTTTTTTGTAAATAGGCTTTTTGATGTTGGTTTAAAATTGGTTATAATTACAGCAGTGTTGGTGTCTATAGAATTGGCATACACACCCTCTTTAAACTGCATGCAGTTAGAAGAAACCTGAAGTTTCCTATCAGCAAGTTCTTAAGTCTAGAACATTTAATTAGAAGAGAGCAAGTACAGGGTCTGGCCAAAAGGTAGCTGTGTTTCCTCTTGGAAAGTCTCAGGCCTTTCTGAACTCTGCTCCTAAAGATTAGGAAAAGCTTGGGCTGGGGAGATGGCACACTGGATAAACTGCTTCCCGTGGATGTATGAGGTTCAAAGTCTGAAACCCCAACACCCATTTTAAAGCTAGTGTGCATGGTACACAACTCACACAAACCCCACCACACCCTGTGACCCAGTGCTCAGGGGGCAGGGACAGAATCCTTGAGCAAGTGGAATAGGCAGACCAGCCAAATCAGCAAGTCTCTGGGTTCTTTCTGAATAAGACACTTCCTTGTGCATAAAGTAGGCAGCTATCAAGGAAACTATACATATGCACATATGTACCTACTAACATGCAAACACAATACACGTGGGAGGAAAAAAGGAAGAACTCTTATCAGATGGAAGTGCTCAGCTGTTCTCAGGAGCATCACTGATTTCTGTCTTTCAGTTCTGTAGCAGAGACGTCTTAGAAGCATAGAACCCTGTCCCGATGACGTCCAACTCACCCATTAGTTTGGAGGGCTCAGACCTGTCTTCCATCAACACCATGATGTCAGCAGTAATGAGTGCAGCCAGTGTCACTGAGAATGGCGGGAGCCCCCAGGGCATCAAGTCCCCCACCAAGCCTCCAGGACCAAATCGGATTGGCAGAAGGAACCAGGTAAGGGTGTGTGGCTTGGGTGGGAGCAGCTAGTGGAGTTAGTATTCGGAGAATGTAGAGTAGAAGTTCCCACACTGCCCAAGACGAAACCCTGAGTTAAAGGTGACCCAAAGGCTCTCATCATTTTTCAGGAGCAAATATTTTCATGATTTATATCCTTGCATGGAGGAAATCTTTTATGCCATGGTGTTTTTTAGGGAATGGACCCTTATTCTTTACCCTGTGATTTCCCTTAAGCCCAAGCTTATGTTTAATAGAATGAGCTGGGCTGCCTCTGCTGTGATGCAGTCTCTTTCCTTTTAACACAGATGATTAATGTGTTTGTTTGTTTGTTTGTTTGTTTTCTAAGCTAGCTCCTTGTGGAAATAAAGAAAAAATCTTCAAATAAGCTCCTGTTTGTTCAAGGTTCAGCTTTCTCTTTTGGCTTCAGAGAATCCCAATTAAGATCCATCAGATGGAACGGGCTTGGGCTCCGTTGGCTCAGAGCAGTGCAAAGCCCTGGGTTCAGTCTGCTTAATCCTCGTGAATTTCCAATGGTCACAGGATCAGGAGAGATTGGAAAGAGTAATTATATCAACAGAATTTGGGAGGAAGGAACGTTGTTAGAAAAACCCCTGTCTCCTCTGCTGGGAAGAAAGCCTTGTCTTTTTCAGTTAACGAACAAATGGGGCAATTTTGGCAAGTTGTTGCTGTCTTGACAGCGATATTTTTAACAAGGTAGATAAGTGGGCAGAGGGCACATAATTTTCAGTTCATCTCTGGAATCCTAGAGTGTAAAATGACCTCCCCATCAGTTTCCTGTTGGCATAATGTAGACACACTACACCTTATTTGGAGACAAGGTCGTCTTCTCGGGGTGTCTGGGAGCCCGCATGGGCAGGAGGACAAGCCGACGGGGCTTTTGTGAACCAATGACTGTTGCTATGCAGACTTCTCTCTGGGAACATCTTTGATGGGTTTTGACAAACGCTCAGGTCCTTAGGTCTCTGTGTCCTCGGAGGTGGCAGCGGCTCTGAGTTACCCGCAGCGTGTAAGTGTGCATGCCTCAGTTCCTCGCTGCAAGCCTCAGGCCTTGACAGAGCTTGGGAATGTGTTCTAGGCGTGGAGCATTGATAACTCTTTCTCTCTCTCTCTCTTTCCCTCTGCCTTCGTGTGCCTCTCTTCCCGTGGGTGCCTGAGAAAATACTCAGCCTGAGCACAGAAGGAACACTAGCCCTGGGAAGAAAAGGTTGATTTCCACTCTCATATGCCTGTCCGTCCATCGCTCCATCTGTCTCTCTGTCTGTCATCTCATTTAACAATAGACCTAGCTTCTATTCCCTTTAGCTACTCTGACGAGCATTCAAGGATGAGTAAGAAATGGGAGGCCATTAGCTGTCTTCCTCATCCGTCTCAGCTTTAACAAGAATGAAAGGAGCATGGGCAGGAGCTTTTCCTTAGGTGGCACAGCATGGCATAGCTGCCTCAAGGCCAGGCTCTGGTTCCTTCCTGGTACAGAGAGAGTTAGGGTCACTGAGGACAGCCACTGTTCATTCCTTCCACCTCTGGATCTGGGAGTGAAGACAGTGTGCAGTGTAAGTAACTGAGCCACTTACTGTCCACTCCTTTCTCCCTCAGGGATCCAATAGCATGGCTTTGTGTTTAGAAGGGAGACCTAGGCCAGAGGTAGCCTGCTAAATACAGCACCAAATTTAAGAAAACAAAACACAGTGCATAGACAGCATAGGGGGTGCGGAAGTGACCTTCTTACCTGACAACTGGACAGGCAGAGTAGAAAGGAGGGTGCCCTGGGAAAGGTTGTATCCATGTGACCATAGCATTCCAGGAGAGATTAACCACAGCCGGATGCTGACAAGGGTGCCAGATTGTTTCACTATGGACTGGTTAGTTATCACATTAGCTGCTAATTTTATCTCTCAGCTCAGGAAGCTTGTTTCTCCCACCAGCGTGACTATAATAACTGGGCTCAGAAGCCTTTAGTGGGCTTTTCCATCATCAAAATGTTCTTTTACTCACTGTTCACCTTTAAAAATTAGTAAATTTGCTTCCACAGACCCCCCCCCCAACAGGTTTGTGAACTTACGTTATAGCCTACACGACAGCATTGCCAGCACCAAGCCTGCCAGAGGTTAATGATCAACTCTAGAGTCAACATCAGTCAGCCCTCTGTGCCTCCACACAGTGTGCCTGCTGTCTACTTCAAGGTGGCCACAAGATGATTTTATTAAAATATGTCTCCTCAAGTCACTGGCCACTTGGATGCCTAGAGGTTATTTTGAGACAAGGTCTCACTGTGTTGCCAGACTAGCATGAACTTACAGGCTCAAGCAATCCCCTGCCGCAGTCTTTTCAGGGACTAAAGCCAGTATTTGCCTGGGTTTTTAAAATGCACACCAATACAATGTACTGTTGAATCTTTTCCTTATTTTTTTTTTTAAATCTACCTAGAATTGTTAATCTGATGAATTGATAAAAACACTTCAGAGCTTGGCTTTTCCCTGAAGTCTTGACCTAACTGTGAGGCATCCTCTTATTGTGCCTCTGAGAACTAAAAGTGTACAGATAACTGGGTGAAGCCAGGTTTGTTTGGGTTTTTTTTTTTTCTTAATGTCTCTGGGATCTTCAACTTCCTTAGAATCAGAGAGAACGCTTGACTGGCCTAGTTCTCTGACCCACTTCCTCAGCCAGAAAGGTGCTTAGACTGAGACCAGTTCCAAAGAAAGAGAAAGCAGCCACAAACAAGACATCACCCCACATCCATCCGTCTGATTCATGGCGCCATTTGTTTCCACAGTGGTCAGGATAACTTATTCTCATCACCTCTCACGAACATCACAAGGCTGTTGCTTTTCTGTGCCTCGGGGTCAGACCTTATACAGTATCATGGTTTGGGCGTGAGCCTTTGAGCAGCTAGTCTGAGGATTAAGCTGGTGTCAGTGCTTCATTGTTCTCTGTTTGGAGCAAGTCCCCTGTCCCTCTGCCCTCTAAAGTTTCCTTTTCCAGAAATTGGGACCCATAATAAGTGGCCATCTCCTAGGGATTATGGAGGGGGAGTGGGAAAGCAAACCTGATGTGGCTATAAATTTATTGATCAACGTGTGCTCAACAATTGGTATTAACCGTGGGAAAGCAGAAACACAGTTAAATGAGCTCAGGTGAGAAGACATCTACTTAGAGAAACTAAAGACCAGAACAGGATGTGGAGGTCGGCCAGAGCACCTAGCCATCTTTCCTCCCTGGCTTCTGACGTCATTTAGCATTGACATCTCCCCCAAATGCTTTCTCCTGGCTGGACGTGCTGCAGTGTGAGCTCTGGATCCAGCTCCATGTGACACTCCGTGGAAGTGCTCCCAAGTATCCGGCTGAGCCATCAGCGCCTTCTCGGGAGATCTCAGGTGTTCCCCACAATCCTGGACTAGCGTGTTGAGAGTCTAGAAGTTTGTATTGTACATAGCTCCTGGATGATCCTGCTGTTTTTGAAATCCCAGTGACATAATATTCAACCATCATAACTCCTGATAGCTGCTCAGGCATGAGTGCAGTTAGTTTTACAAACAGAGACAGGGACCCATGTCAAAACTCATGTCTGAGACTTGTGTGAGTAAGGAGGTAATATTGGGCATTCCTTGTGATTTCCCATGAATTACTTGGCAGGAGGAACTTGTAACAAAGGGTCAGTGAAAGAAGTTAGCCTTTTTTGTAGAAAGGTAAGAACATATTGCTTGAAGGAAGCTTGACCTGTATGTTTTGAAGAAAAATAAAATAAGCCACCTAACCAAACAGTGAGCTGGGGTTTTTTGCCACCTCTTGTGGAGTCTTCAGTCTGGGCTGTCATGCTGACTGGTTTTGATGAGGTCGAAGCTCTTCTTGTTCTTTATTTATGGGCACTGCCAAAAAGGCGCAAGCTGTATGGGCAGAGCCTTGTTAGTCCCACTGAGAAGTATTGCTGGGCACCGAGGACACCCAGCAGGATAGACTCTCCCGTTGGATCTCTTTGTCCCTGAGGTGCTTGAGACCTGTGATCTTCACACACGGAAGGCAGAGGCAGGAGAATGGAGAAGGCCTAGGCTCCTGAGAGGGTGTCAGGCCAACTTGGGCTGCATGGGGCAGTAACAACAAACACCAAGAGACAGTAGTGCTTGGAGCTTGGGTGTGAGTGACACACACCTAGTCGTCTGTGCAGAGTGCCATGGCTCTGCCTCCTCTTCCCACTAATGGAGTCTTAGCACAGAATGGCCTATGTCATTTTTCCCATTTATAAACAAGGAAACTGAGGACAGACTGGGGAGTGACCTGCACAAACACCTGGACAGGCTCCAGTGTAATGACTACAGCTGCTTACACCCAGCTCTTAAGACATGGGCCCATTACAAAAATAGAAGATACCAGTTCACTGTGATGGGCAAATCATCCTTTGTTTTAACCTTGCTTTAGGAAACGAAAGAGGAGAAGTCTTCCTACAACTGTCCCCTATGCGAAAAGATTTGCACCACCCAGCACCAGCTGACCATGCACATCCGTCAGGTTTGCCCCTACTTTTGTTTTATTCACTAACAGGATGATTGATTTTAATTAAATTAAATTGTATAATAAATTGTGAGCTGTGTTTAAAATTTAGTGTTTTAGCAATCTTGGGTACTTATGAGGTGATTTTTACAGTCATGTTTCTATGATTATCTAGGACAGAATATGTTTTTCAAAGATCATGAACATCCAGTTAGCTGATCACTTATATTGATATAATACCTTTTATTGTTTGTATTTACTAAACCTCATAATGAAAGATGGTAGTGTGCTTCTATATATGTGTGTGGAGGAAGGGGAACAGTCATGGGGCCTTTACATGTAATCTTACACCATGCTGGCTTTGAACTCAGTTTGTAGCCCTTCTGTCCTGGTACTCATAGCAGTCCCCTGCCTCAGCCTTCTTCGTGCTGCATTTGCAGGTGTCTGTCACCACACCTGACTTTTTTCCCCCTTGCCATGTAGTCAGCTGGCTGAATGAAGCCCAAGTCCTCATGTCCGTTCCTGCCTTATTTAAATGTGCCAGTGTACTTCCTGCAACCAAGGAGTTCCTGGACTTGGGGTCTTTCCCCCCTTATCACAGGATGTATCTTTGTCCCATTATGGCATTGCTGGTTTATGACAGACTGCTGGTGACAGTGAGAACAGTGGGAATTATGATGCATTAAAATCATAAGAGGCTGCTAAATAGTGACAACAGCGAATCACTGAGCAAACGTGGGTGTGGATAGAGACGTCCTTGTCATGTGTCAGAAGCATGAGCTACCTCATTCAGGTTTCTGTTCTCTAACAACCAGCCCAAGTCTCCAACCTGGAGGAGGGACTGTGGCCTATTCGTTTCTCATATTAGCTATGTCGTTAAGATTCCTTCTGCCCAGGGGAGTTCATAATATGTATGTCAGTCTAACCCGTGGACCTGCAAAGACTAGCTCTGAGTTTTGCATGTGAGTGGAAGATAATACAACAAAATAATCAGATACCCAGCCTCTAATGCATTTGGCTCTTTCGAAGACACTTAAAAAAGAAACCTGGAGGGTGGGCGTGGGGGTTGGGAGATGGAGAAACTTCACTGTACCGATTGCTTTCTGCAGCACAACACAGACACCGGAGGAGCTGACCACTCATGCAGCATCTGTGGGAAGTCGCTGAGCTCTGCCAGCTCCCTGGATCGTCACATGCTAGTGCACTCTGGCGAGAGGCCTTACAAGTGTACGGTGTGTGGCCAGTCTTTCACCACCAATGGGAACATGCACAGGTGGGTGTTGTCCTGTACTTGGGGAGCTGACTGCACCATTGAGCCCTGAGTAGACTTGCCTAAACCTTCAGAGGGTTTTTATTTGTTTGGTTTTTATTTGGTTGTTTGGTTGGTTGGTTCTTGTTTCCCATAGAGAAAAATCTGAGATCATTTTACTTATTTACTCACGCCATCCCAGGGTATAAGAGGTATTAGCCAGGCTAAACCTTTGGCCCTTGGGTTCTTTGGGGTGGAACAGCCTTATTTCCCCTGTGCCGCTAGTTTTCCTTTGTTAGAGAGGTAGAGGTGGGCAGCTCATAACACACAGAAGCACCCTTAGGACAAAGAGGCATCATGGATACAGCTTTTCAGTTTAAACATGTCTTCATGTGCCTACCAGATCTGCCACAGATTTTTCTTTGGGGTGGGTGGGGAATTCTGGAGCCTGTGAATAGTTAAGTGGCCTGCTTCTAAAGCTTCAGAAAGGAGATTAAACTGGGAATAAGAACATCTGATAAATGACCGGAAGTGACTTCCGGGAACGGTGCTCACTCAGGAGTGACACAGCAAATAGAGGTGGATTCACACCAAGAGGAGAAGCTATGGGAATATGTCTTATGGAGGTAGCATGTGTCTCAAGCAGTTAGAGCAGAAGCAGCTTTTACATGTCCTCTCTCTTTTTAAAAATGCAAACATTTTAAGAACATTTTAGGAATGGAGAAGTGACTCCAACTTGTCACATTCTCACAGTCAGTGACACACCAGAATCCGAATCTCAATCCAGTCCACTTAGTTGGTTTAGGATGAGGATTAGAAGGTATGAAATTAGCAAACAGTTCCAGGCCCATGGTAAGCACTCAGTAAATAGTACCTACTGTTATTTGGTGTCTCAGTAATGCTGCAATAATTTACCACTGGTGAATCTCATGTCTAAGCTTCCAGAAGGGGGAGGTATACCTCATGAAAGTATGAAAATAAATTTTACTTATTTTACTTTATGTGCGTAGGTATTTACTTGTGTAGTACAGGCCTCAATATCATGAAGTGTCCTGCTATACTCTACCCCTGTTACAATTGGGTATCAAAGCAGGGAGTGGATCCTTGCGTCTGTTTAATATACCTACACTACTTTGTATTGTCATTTTACATTAACACATTATTTTACGCTGTAGCTTTTTGCTGTTTACCACAGTGTTGGCCAGTTGATGTCACTGGCTTGTTTAAACCTGTTCTTCGTTATCCTGCCTCCCCTGTCCATCTCACATTTGCTGTCCACCTGCTCCTCTCTTAGATGACTTCCCCATCCTCTGCCGAATAGAGCCCGCTCTGTGTGGCAGCTTGACGCTGGCCTCAGTGCTGATGGCTGGTGCTCTCCACTGTCCATCTCTGATCCTGGCCCAGTTGTTTCTGATTGAAAATTTCTCATTTGAGATCACGTCTCCCGAGCCAGGTGGTGGTGGCACACGATTGTAATCCCAGCACTCTAGGAGGCAGAGGTAGGCAGATTTCTGAGTTCCGAGGCCAGCCTGGTCTACAGAGTGAGTTCCAGGACAGCCAGGGCTATACAGAGAAACCCTGTCTAAAAAAAAAAAAAAAGGGAGAGAGAGAGAGAGAGAGAGAGAGAGAGAGAATCACGTCTCTGATGAAATCTTATCAGACATAGTTGCTATTTTTGACAAGGGATGTGTCTGGCAGTGTGTCAGTGAAACCCTGCCCTGTGCGTCTCCCGTCTTTTCATCCACTCATTCTTTTCTGCATTGAATTATCTTGTCACTCTTTTCATAGGTGTGCTTTTCATTCTTATCCATTGATCTGTGTACCCAGCCTAAGATCATTATCAGAGTGTGTCGGTTATTTTGATTTTTTTAGATGAGTCTTCAATAAGGAAGTGTGGGTCTTTCAACTAAAATCCTTTTCCAAAAAAATTTTTTTTGAATTGTTTTTGTTTGTTTTGAGCCAGGGTCTCACTATGAAGCCTTGGATGGCCTAGGTCTAGACCAGGCTGACCTCAAACTCATTCTGCCTGCTTCTGGGCCTGGATCAAAGGCATGTGCCTTAATGTCTGGATTCAGACTTGTTTTGATTAATCTGACTTGTTTGCATTTCTATCCGGATAATTTGGTTTTGTTTCTTTTCTTGTTTTGAGGTATACTGGGGCCTCAGATATGCTGGGTAAATTACTGAGCTGTATCTGCCCTGTATGGAATTTAAGAAGAGATGGTCAATTTTTTTTTTTCAAAAAGAGCAGCAACAACTATTGTAGGGATGCATTCAGCCTGAGTCAGTTTCGTCTGTTTCCACCGCAGGGACGGTCCATCGCTGCGCTCCGTGCAGCACTGTCACTGGCATCTGAACAACGATCTTGTTCCCTGGGGTCCCTTCTTCGTCCTTAGAGTTACTTAGTAGATTCCTTAACATTTTCTTATTTCCCAAGGTTATAGAATTTACTGTAGAGATGGATTCACTCTCCTTTCCATCCTGGGCGGCACTAATTTCCTGTCTTATCACTTGGGGTGCACCAGACCCTTAGTATAATTCTAAATGGAAGTCTGTAGACATTGTTGTCTTCTTTCTCATCTTAGGAAGAAAGCTTTCCCCCTGAAGCCCTACCCCATTATGGTGCTCGTTGTGGGTCTGTTATCTTAAATGGAACTTACCAGTTGAAGGAAGCTCACTCATCTCTACTCCGCATCTGTTCGATGGTTTTTATCAAGAGTGTTAGATTTTGTTAATGAATTTTGTCTGCATCTGTGTTTGTTTTCTGGCATTCAATCCTGTCCTGTTCTATAGGTCAAATGAGCCTCTTGGATATAAGCATTCCCAATGGTGACAGACTTGGTTGACTGGTATTTTGATAACGGGTTAGGGCTGTGCTCATAATAGATGCCAGGGTGGGGTTTTCTTGCACTGTGTGCTTTTCCTATCAGAATTACTATCAGAAAATGAACTGAGAAGCATTCTTTTCTCTTTTGGAAAATGTTCTGACAAGTTGGTGTTTTTTTGTTGGTGTTTTTTGGTTGGTTGGTTGGTTGGTTGATTTGGTTTGGTTTGGTTTTATTTTTTTATAAGTTCATTAGAAACCACGCCTGAGTTTTCCTTTTTGTGAGATTTTTGTCAGATTAGCAGCCAGCCTCTTAACTCATTATAAGTCTGTTGAGATTTCCTATTTCTTCCTGAGTTGATTTGGCTACATTCTGCAGGAATCCTGACCATTTCATCTCAGTAGTCAAAGCATCTGCCATGCAGGCTTCCCTTGTAATGTTTTTATTGTTATGGGGTCCAAAACCTTGATAACTCTTTTGTTATTGTGTGTGTATTTATTTTGTTACTTCATGTGTTTGTGAGTGTGTGCGTGGCATGAGTTTATGTGCACCTGGTTGTGCCTTCCTAGCCTATGGTGGCCCACAATAGCAGCAAGCGCCCTGAACCCAGAGCCATCTCTCCCGCCCGAGCTCCACGTCCCTTCACTCGGTGTCCCTCTTTATTTTTGCTCTCTGTTTCCACAGTTTTTGGCCTAGGCATTGTTCGCCCTCCCTCCCTCCCACTCTAGGCTCTGTTTGTCCTTCTCCAGGGGTTGTCAGGTATATGATTAGCTTGTCAACCTGACGGTATTTTTAATACTGGCAGTAATAACTACATTTCCATACTTTGGGTGTGGGGGTGAGGGGAAGAAGTCTTGTTTTCCTAGAACTGTGTAGGGTAGGCTGGCCTTGAACTCCGACTGTCCCTGACTAGGATTAAAGGCATTTGCCGCCATGTCAGGTGGGTGCATAGGTTTTGTATACTGTATTTTCTTTGCCCTTTACCTTCATGTTTTTTCTAATTTATCTCATGATTTCTTCTCTGATGTATTGGTTATTTAGGAATATGCTGTTCTAGCCTAGAGATGCACCTTCCCAGATTTCTCACTATTACTGATTTAAGGTCAAATACTACATTTATTTTGCCTTTTCTGCTGAAACTTGTAAATGATGGGTTAAAAGAATATTTGAGTTTTGCTAATCAACCACAAAGTCATTATCACCTTCTTTTGTTAGCAGAGCTGTATCTTTGTATAAAAATGTATCAGAGTGGAGTTAGATGTATCTGCCTTGGCGGGTGGTGAGCTGGGACCTCTCTAGGCACATACTTGAGCTACACTGATGAGGAGCCACAGTGGCCCTGGGATATGTGTAGGAATTAAAACAGGAATGACACCAAAGTTCTGATAACCATGGCTAGAAGGAAGCAATCAACTGAGACTTTGGTCTTCGTTGATTAGAGTGCTTTCCCATATTTCCCTGCTGTTGCTTCCCAAGGTCTTTGGCACCTACTGGGGTTAAATAGTACCGGAAGCTCCTTTGTGGGGTTCCCAGAATTGACACTGAAATAGACTACCATAGGACCTACACAATGATTTCCCTGGATACCCGTATCTCAGTTCCATCCAAAGAGCAGTTTGATTTTTGCTTTAAGACAGGGTCTGGCTGTCATCAAAGCCAGCCTTAAACTAATTTCTTCTGATGCAGCCTCTCAGGTTACCGGCTATCAATGTGTGCCACCGCCGTACTGACACCTGTGTTTATGACTGGCCATAAGCAGTTTCCCTTGCTATGACCATATGATCTGAGCACAGATTTCCTGTAATCTCTGACGGGGCCTGATCTCTCTTGGAACTCCATTCTCTGAGGACGAGAGGAAAGGATACAGTGTCCCTGAGGACCCTTCCTTTGCCTTCCGCTCTGAAGGCTGACTATGTGGTGTGCCTCCATGCACACATAGGCCTTGCAGGTGAACTCTGACCTTCCAGTGGTTGCCTTGTAAGACATGTCTAGGCTCCATTCCAGGAATTTTTTGTTGTTATCACTCAGGGTGGGGTAGGGGCTGACAAACTTCACAATACAAACTCTAAGGATCCGGGGTTCAGGGTATTCTTAGCGGAATACTTCTCTCTCCTTTGGCCACTGGCTGTTTTATGAATGTGTTGGTTAACCTTGTTTTTAAGGCTGCTCAGCCTTTATCAGTATGATTGTTACATTAGTAAAATAAACACAGAGCGCTGGCATACTAAACCGCTCTGGGTCGTCACATTGACAGTTGCTTCGCAGCAGCCGCAGAGCCTGTGTTTCTTACACTTTAATTACACTGAGTAAATTTACATGGTTTGCTCTGCGTGTGGATGTGTGTGAGTCAGTTAGTCATTGAAGTATGCTATCCAGGTCTCTAGCGCTTGTACCATCTTCCTGGCTCCGCCTCCCAGGTACTAATATTACATATGCATAGCTGGACACCCAACGTGGTGTGCTATCTAAACACTCAAGGTAGAGAAAGGAGAGAAATTTGGAGGAAGCTTAGGTAAGAGAGTTTTTGAATAAAGTATTATCATATGTTGTTCCAACCCCCTAAGTTCTCATGTTGTTGTAGTTTGAAAATGTCAACTGTGTGTGTGTGTGGGGGGGGTTATATTCTTATGTATTTTTACATAAGCTGGTAGAGGCCCGAGATTGCCAGGTACCTTCTTCAGTACCTGACTGGCTCTTTAACTTAGTTTTTGAAACTGGTCTCCGTGAACCTGGAGCTCACCAAGTGAATTGACTATCTGGCCCAGCCAGCGAGCCCCAGGGCATCCCTGTCTGCCCCCTCAGCATCAGTCTGCCAGACTCGGCTTTCTGTTGATGCTGGGAACCCAAACTCAGGGCCTGCTCTTGTCCAGCAAACAGTTATCAACTAAATCTTCTCCCCGACTCCCTAGAAATACCCTATTCCAAACCTATGGCTTAGTTTATGAGCAAAATAATAGTCTCCCGTCAAGTACAAAAAATAATTTACAGAACCATCACTATGTCTCCAGCCTCTGACTTTCCCAAACACTTTATCAGATGCTCTCATGTTGAAAATTTGGATGAAACAGTGCATGCCTTACAAGTTAAACTTGGGAAACCAAGCCAGAACACACCCTCCAGGTGAGGCTAATGTAGGGGAAAGGGCACCAAACTCTGCGGCTTGCAAAGGTTGTTCAGAAAGCCTCCATTTGCAGAGCCCTGAAGAAATGAGGTGCCTGTAATGAAGGACTTCACTCTTTTTTGGCCACTACCTGTTTGATGAGTGTGTTGGTTATCTTGGCTTAAGGCTGCTCAGTCCTTTATCTGTAAGATATTTCACTTATTTCACATTAGTGAAGTAAACACAGTGAGCTAGCATATTAAACTCTTATGGGTATTCTCTTGAAAGAGAAGATGGGCTCAGATCTTGTTTGAAATGTCTATAAAATGACTATTCTTTTTTAAAAAATTGTGAAAGTAAAACCCTGAAGGCCATAATTGCCTTTGCAGAAAGGGAAACTCAATCCCACTTTGCTCCTCCTGTCCTAGATTTTAAGTTGTAAAGAATTGCAGGTGTTTATTAGGCTTAAAGAGATGCTGAGAACTCTGACGAGTGCTCTAGAGACAGCCTTTCTGCTCACTGTGAAAAACACGGGTGCATTCTCATTTGACAGTCACAGAGCTGTGAAAAGGGAAATCCATGAACTTATGGGATGCACACGATGTTTAACCATTGCTAAGTATGGAGTCCAGGTGCACGAGACCACAGAGGCTCTGGTTTAGCAGCTTCTCCACTGTGCTTGAGCTAAGCCTGCATGGCATGTACAGCCACACTCAGCTATCCGGAACAGGGGTCAGCACTCGGCAAGACAAGGAGCAGAGGTGAGGCAGTTTCTACAAGAGGGACGGCAGTAACAGATCCTGCCCCCTGCTGCTCGCGGTGTGGAGGGAAGCATGCAGAGGTTCAGCCAGTCCCATCTCAGCTACCTGCTCACTCTGCCACCACGGTCCTCCGTGGGAAGGCAGGCACCGGGCAAGAAATGAGTTCCAGGACAAAACCCTGCGGTCATCCCACCGAGAACAGATTGTAAAGTCTTGTTTCCCTATAAACATCCCCTGCCTGTTCTTGTTTGTTTGAGATATGGTTTGGCTTTGCCACCCAGCCTGTCTTCAAACACCTAGGCTCCAGTTATCCCTCTGCCTCACCCTTCCAATTAGCTAGAACTATAGGCACCTGACCTTGACATAGTTCTAAATGGGGAAAAAAACTTTTTAAAAGTCATTTACAACAAAGTAACCTATTTTGAGGAGACAAGATCAGTTAAATGGGAGTTGCTTTAGGGAACTGGGCATCTTTTTGTTTGTTTTGTTTTATTTTGTTTTGTTTTGTTTTGTTTTGTTTTGTTTTGTTTTGTTTGTTCGAGACAGGGTTTCTCCGTATAGCCCTGGCTGTCCTGGAACTCACTCTGTAGACCAGGCTGACCTCGAACTCAGAAATCCACCTGCCTCTGGCTGACCTCGAACTCAGAAATCCACCTGCCTCTGCCTCCCAAGTGCTAGGATTAAAGGCATGTGCCACCACCACCCGGCTGAATGTTCTGTTATCTTACATGCAGTGCTCTACTGAGGTTACCAAGTGTTTCACGTGAGGTTTTAATTATGTATACACAAGAGAATATTAGTAGCACTGAATATATGTAAATGCATATACATCACACACGTACATGTGCATGTTTATTATATATGTAGAGTATATATGTACGTGTGTGTGTGTGTGTGTGTGTGTGTGTGTGTGTGTGTGTGTATATATATAATATGCATGTTGAGTATTCGATAAGCGGTAGTTTTATGGTGATAGTATTGTCATCAGCATGTCTAATATTTTATATTGAAGTAAACACCTCCGATACAGTTTAGAAGGCTTTTTTTTAAAGATTGAAACTTCTAACCAGGGGAGAAGAAAAAACAAAAATATTTGTATATTCTAATCCTGGCTTACTCCCCCTTAATATGCTTTGTGTCCTATTGAGAGTCCATGTGATTCTGTGGCCTGCTGTTTTCCCTGGACAATAACATTTATCAATGTCTTCACCATAGAAGACTGTCTTTAGGTTAACAATTTCTTCCTAATTATATTATTAAGCTTTCAACAGATAGCTTTCTTACTTGGTTATATTTAAAACTCTTTCCACCTTTACTGACATTTCAGTGACCAGGCCTGAGACTTTGATGATGGTGACACTTTCTGGACAACCTCCTTAGCCATTCCTCAATCCTCCTTCCCTTCGGGTTCTGTTGAAGGGGTCCCCATGGAATGGCCAGAATGGCTCACATTAGGTGCTTAGCCACTGCTCCACATTTATCTTCCCTTTGCTATTTAGCCCAGCAGTCTCTTCTCTGCCAGATCAGCTCATGGTTTTGGAAAAAGAAGAAAGACATGTGCCCTTTAGGCTGTGTCCCAAGAGCCTAAGTGTGGAGCAGCGTGTCGCAGGGAAGCTAAGTGCGACATGCCCAAGCCTCCATCTAAAGCGTGCAGATCCCCATCGCCATCCCGAGGCATCCTCTCTGCTTAGTCTGTAACGATATTCTGTGGCTCCTTTCAGTGCTTTGACTTTGTATTTTAGAAATCTGCAAGTTGTAGAACACTACTATTATTCTCTGAAAAAGAGTAGGCGAGAGTGACCTATCGCTTGATTTTAATATTCAAATAAGATAAAATGCACGAGAATACATCAGAGCAGAAGCAAGCTCACGTCGATTGAGTCTCTTGAGTAGGAGTTTAGAGATTGTGTTTTCTCTTTTGCTGTGTTTTTTCTTTCTCTATTATACTTTTAAAGGATCACTCCAGTTTTGTTTTTGAGAGAATAATTTAAAAGTGTACTTATGCCGGGTGCTTATTTTTTCTTTCTTTCTGAAAGACCAGTTGGAGTTCAGTGAGTTCGAAGGGAGGGAAAGAGCTCATAAAACTGTCCGTGCACGGGGTGTTAAATAGCAGTTGGGCCTCTTTGCCCAGTGCCGCTTCTCAAATTCATGATTTGGTTCGTAATCCTTTATCACTTGGCTGGCTAGATGCTAATATTTTTAACAACCTTTCTTCTGTTCTGGCATAGGAATGTTTATCCATTCATCTTTTGGAGATGAAATAAATACCAAAGTCTTCTCTGAGATGCAGGCAGTGTGATGTTTTTGACATATTTTGTTAAAATATTTCAAAAGTTTAATCATCCTGGGTGAAACTAGTGGAAGGCATCACCCCCAGAGCGCTGTGCTTTCCCTCACTGGGACAGCCCAGTGCCTGTGAGAGCTGAGAACTAGGTCACAGCAGGCAGGGAAGGGATAGGTGTGTCGGGGCAGGATGAGAAACGGAGACTCTGGCCATGAGTGTATGTCCTGTTCAGTTTTATAACTCGAAGTTAGCAGCATGAGGTAGGATTCTGATTTCCAGCTCTGGCTCGCAGATGGAGACCTGCAAGTGTTCCGGCTGGGCTTCCTTCCCTAGGCCTTCTGCCTCACCGTCTTCTACCTTTGTTTAAATATCCAGCCTGTCGAACCTGTTTGGGCTGTGCAAGCTGGTGCTAGCAAACACTGAAGCGTGCCCACTCGGCCGTAGTGTTCTGATTTGTTCAGGAAGGCGACGTCTATTCCCCTCACCCACCTCAGTGAGGAAATGTGCAAGCAGCGGGGAAGGAAACCTTTGCCTGTGTGTTTGTGGCATGGAATCACCTTCTCTCCTCTGGTGCCTGTGTGCCTCTCCCTCCCCCACCCCCCATCTGTTCTTTACTGCTTTGAGGGTTCTGGGATCCTACACTGGGGGCGGTTATTGGCCTTCAGTGGAGATTTTCTGTTTTCTCGGTCAGATTCTGTTTCATAATGGGCTCAGAGGGTGTCAGCAGTTCATTCTTAGGCTCCGTGTTTATGTAACCCAGCCTCACTCTGGGGGAGCCGCCGCCAGCTTTCAGGTGAGAAAACTGAGGGCCAAGATTATATCCTGCTCTTCTGAGGCCCCCTCCCTCCTCGAGTGGCCGAATTAGAACAGTGAGGCTCTTCCCTCAAAGCATGGCATTTGATGGTGTCATCTGTGGAAAGCAGAGGCCATCTGCACTGCACACCTGCCCCCTTTCAGATAAGAAGCAGCTGTAAGTGCTGCCGCCCCAGAGAAGGCGCCCTGGTGGTTTGGTCGGGATGATTCTCTGAGCTCATTCGTCATCTTCCAGGTCCACATTTCTCCTTCCTCAGATGTTTCTCGTGGTCCTGAATGGTGCAAGGTGTCCCCAGGTGGTGGAGACCTCTCTCTACTACCGAGCTCCTTCCCCTCCACCCACCATAGTGCCCTCCGTTTTGTTTCCTGTTGGGCATGAGGTGATCATCTTGAAGAGCCCAACCTAAGAGTTTCTTGTTCCTCTTCTGGAAGGTCGGGGAGTGGCAGCCATTGTTGGCTTGCTATGAAGATGGTTATCTTTTCCTCCTCCACAGAGGAAGATGAGTAAATGAGGAGCTTATGACATCTTTCAGAGACCTAAGAAGAGCCTCCCACCAGGCTGAGGTGACAAATGGTCTCTGTGACTTGAGCATTCCATTCTACCATGAAACGTAGGTTTGGGCTTGGTTTGACACTATTATTTTAGCCCTTGCTGCAGACAGTCTTTCTCTGTGGTGAAGCTGGCAGTGACTTCCCACAGAGGTAATGGCTCTGAGCCAAGGAGGCCACTTTGAGCGTAGTGACTTCATTTGGGGCCCCATCACCTGAGACTTCATTTTCAAGACAAGGCTGCCTATGGGTGTGTGCGTTGGACTGCAGGCTACAAAGGGGAAGTTAAGGAAAGTGGGGCAGGTTAGCTTAGCAAAGAAATTGCCTGAAATGGAAGATGTGGTCTCTACAGGTCCCTCCTGCAATAAATACAGTTCAATCTTAGGACCGAGGGTCAGAGTTCACTTTGTTTTAGCCTCCATGGGGCTGCATTCTCCCGTGAGAGGACAAGGACTCTACCTGGACAGTGGCCATGTAGGGTAGGTTTTCTATGTGTAGGGCATCTTACCCGAGCACAGAGATGCCTTGGGAGCAACCAGCCCAGCCATTCCCACAGAGAGCCTGCAGACAGAAAGAAGGTTTTTGCCTCATGCCCTGCTGACTCCTAGATGTTTCTGAGAATGCCGCTGCTGGGTCAGTCAGCACAGTGGCTTCCACATCACCAGATCTTCCTCCACACCCCAGCATGGCTGATGTGACCTGCCTTCTGGACAAGCATGACTGAACATGAACACCACCTTCTAGTAAGGAGGTAGCATTGCCGTAACAGGTGGGGCCCACTGACTCTCCCAGCTGTCTCCTGTCTGTCTTCAGGCTCCACCCCCCTCCACCCTGCACAGAGCTTGACTGACATCCCAAGCATCACTCGCAGCATCCCCCCTAAACTCCGTCCCTAGGCATTTGTTACAAAAGCAAGCACAAATCTTTGTAGAGACATGCTTTTCCACAGTTGGAAATGTAGGTTGTAGTGCTGAGATGCTACGTAGTCAGTCACTCCTCCTTGGCTTATCACAAGGTACTGTGTGGAGGGCAAGAAAAGCTAGCACCGGGTAAATGGGACATATCTACTATCATCAGGTTACCAGGAACCTGTTTGAACCAGTTAACTTGAGTAGTGTAAAGTTGACTCTGTAGAGCTCTGTGTAGTGATGGGGTGACCTTTCTTGTAATGTCACTTGCTTGGAGTATCAAATGCTTCAGCCCCTCCACTCATGCCTATGAGGAAATTAAGTCTTAAAAGCTAACAAATACTAGAGATATCTAGCTCTCTCCTGAGCACTACCCTTCTGATGCAAATTAGCTATGGGAGGCTTAATGAACGCCACCTAACTGGTAAATCCTTAGTTTGGGTTCTATTTAAAACTGTGGAAAAGTATTTTAAGAAAGTTCCATTCCCAGCTTCCTTCAAGAATTTATACCCCCTTACTGGAAGATGGCCTGAGAGATGTATAATACATCCAAAAACTGTCCACATCCTGGTCTGATTTTAACCAAGTCTGAAGGCAGTGCTAAGGGCTAAGGAATTTGAGTAGGGTCTCCTATGTGTCACATTTGTATCTTCAGTGTCACTTGCAAAGTCTGTGACAGCTCAGATGGACTGGCCATGCCTCTGAGCCTCTGTGTGTAGGTCTAAGGTGTGAGGGTTTGTAGTTGTAAGAAGCTTCCATGTGGCACTGATCTGTCCCTGAATTAGAAATCAGGATCTAATTATTTATTGATTTATTGATTTGTTTTTTTTTTCGAGTCAGGGTTTCTCTGTGTGGCCCTGGCTGTCCTGGAACTCACTCTGTAGACCAGGCTGGCCTCGAACTCAGAAATCCGCCTGCCTCTGACTCCTAAGTGCTGGTATTAAAGGTGTGCGCCACCACTGCCCAGCTCAGGATCTAATATTTATATTTCACCACTACTTCACGGCCACTGCAGTCCACACTCATATGTTCTGAAGTCCTGATTGCTACTCGGGCCTAGATATTATGTAAGCTGCGGAAATATCAGCAAAAAACCCTGTATTTGGAAAAGATGTCAAGAGTTTGGGAGGGGTGCATTTTAGAGTCTAGGCCACCATCTGTCTTCCTTAACTTCCTTAAGAATGAACTATGGCTTAGCAGTGATGTCTGCAGCCTTCTTATGGTCATTCACCTTGCTAAATGATCTTCTCATGGCCAGGAAGGTTTAGCTCATTGAAAGTGCTTGCCTAGCATGCTCTGAGTTTCATTTTCCTACACTGTAATCAGTCAACCAATAAAATGAACCCCAAGTTTTAGAAAACAAAACAATTACATTTATAGGAGGAAGTCATTTATTTTTTGTGTGTGAGTGTTTTACCTACATGTTTGCCATGTGTATTATATGTGTACTGGGTACTCTTGGAAGCTAGAATAGGGCCCAGGTCTGCTGGAACTGAAGTTACTAGTGGTTTTGAGTAGACATATGGGTACTGTAAATCAAATCTGGGTCCTGCAATGAGTGCTTTTAACCGCTGAGCTCTCTCCAGCTCTCCATAAAGAAGGAAGTTTTGAGTTGAAAAATTATTGAATGGCCCTCAAATTCAAGAGGTAGTTCCGAGGATAAAGGTTCTTGTCCGTAAGTCTGATGGCCTGAACTCCATTGCCAGGACCCACAAGGTAGAAGGAGAGACCCAACTCCTGCAAGTTGTCCTCTGACCTCTGCACCAGTCCCACACATATTCCAACACTCGTCTACACACATATACGCAATAGGTTAAAAAAAAGTTTTTAAGAATACAGTTGGCCGGGCGGTGGTGGCACACGCCTGTAATCCCAGCACTTGGGAGGCAGAGGCAGGCGGATTTCTGAGTTCGAGGCCAGCCTGGTCTACAAAGTGAGTTCCAGGACAGCCAGGGCTACATCGAGAAACCCTGTCTCAGGAAAAAAAAAAAAAAAGAATACAGTTAGATACTCAATCCGGACTTATTCTCCATCTCTAAAACATCTGCATTGTCTTCGTTAGTCACTGCAAAAGCCTGTTGGGAATGACAAATGAGTTTGAGAGGCTTGGTGCCCTATCCAACAACTTGACAGCCGAGACAGTTACCGAACCTGCAGGCCGCAGGCCGTACAAAGGACTAAAGACTGTCACTAGTCTTTGGTGGAGAACATTTCTGACTCTAGAAATGTTAACAAAATTGCCTGTTTAGATCACAGTGGGTCAGGATTGCTACTGTCATTGTATCTAGCCACCAAAGGATAATTCTAGAACTTTAGCAATCCAGAAGTATACTTTGGCTGTATGTTAACCTCTTTGGAGTAGAGGCACTGTTTAGAACTGTTTAATTAGTTCTAATAGCAGGGAAAAGTAAATCTGTTTTCAGCATTCAGTTTTTGAATAATTTCCATTAAATATATGTGCTTGGGACAGACTATCTAAACTCAACAATCAGCTATGAAGTCTGTTCCCAGTACATGTTAGTCAGGCGAATTATACTATCCTGAAACATGAGGATGGTTGTCACAGTGATGCCCTGACTAAAATGGCTTTGACTTCTACTTCGTTCTTTCTTCATTTGTCTGTTCCTTGCTTTGACAGACTTGTTTCTTCATCCCTGTAGTCATGTGGTGGGTATTTCTTGTCTATATGCTCTATAGGGGCTAGTGTAGAGACCAAGAGAAAGCAGACTCTTTTGGTAGTAGGGCTCACTTTTGTTTGATAGCGAAGGATTGAATACATGATAGCTTTACTTTCTTCTGTGTGTTATAAAGGAAGTAAAACTGAGTAGTAAGCTTGAACATCTACAGAGACCTCACACTAGGAATTGCATGATGCCCAACCTAAGTAGCTGAAGCCAGACCAGAATGCCCTGGGGTACCACTTCCTAGGTAGAAGGTATGGAAATGCCCAGGCTGCCATAGCAGGAGCTTACTGGTTGAGTTTAGGGTGCCCTAGATATGCTGAACTTCCTTTTAAGAATCTTGAATGGAAAGGCTAGGATGCCTACCACTGAGCCTCAGGAAGTAGGTGACTGTCACATTTAATTCTAAGAATAATTACAAAGTCAGAAGAATTTAAGCAGGAAAGATGTTTGGATGGTTTTATATGTCAGCTTGATACAAGTCAGAATCATCAGAGAGGAAGCAGCCCCAGTTGAGAAAATGCCTCCATGAGATCCAGCAATAAAACATTTTCTCAATTAGTGATCAAAGGGGGCCTAGCCCATTGTGGGTGGTGCCATTCCTGGGCTAGTGTCTTGAATTCTATAAGAAAGCAGGCAGAGCAAGTGAGCCAAAAGGTAGCACCCCACCATGAACTCTGCATCAGCTGCTGCCTCCAGGTTTTAGCCCTGCTTGAGCTCCTGTCCTGATTTCCTCCACAACTTGATTTTTGGTCATGGTGTTTTTGTTGTAGCAATAGAAACCCTAAGACAAGAGAGTATGATATTATCTGTTTTAGAAACCATGCTTGTCCTCTGTGAGAATGAATAGCAGCAAGAGTAGGAAAGATAGTGTGTCTAGCACACAGCAGTACTGAGTCTCTATGATTCCTCAGACTTGTGTGCGGTATTTGGTGGGCTAGTGATTTAGTTATGAAGAGAGAACTTGGAAAGATGACATGCTGTAATCCTGTGCTGTCGAAATAGTGTAAACCATCACCTGTTGCCTCTGAGGACAAAGGACCACTTAAACAAGAGAGGAACCTCAGACGGGTGTGGCGGAGACAGAGCTTTCCACTGAGAAGAGCTGGTGAAGGGAGAGAAACCCTGTGGCCAGAAGCACGCAGGTGAAACAGACTGCACACTGATCTACTTAGATGGGGAGGCACTTCACGTGCTGCCTGTGCAGCTGGAGATCACCTCAGGGGGCTCCGGCCTCACTGGCCTTCACTGGTTTGCGGTACATGGACATTAGATAAAATCTAGGAAGAAAACAGACTCTGGCCCTTTAAGGACAGGAAATAAGGTTTTTGTTTTTGTTTTTGTTTTTGTTTTTGTTTTTGTTTTTTTGGTCTTTTCTGCCTGTCCTTGCTGTCATGCCAAGCTGATAGAAAAAGGTGATTACTGTCTCATGGGGGTGGCCCACGCATGTCCTGTGAGCCTTGGAAGGCTGTGTACAGCTGGGGTTGTCATCCCTGCCTCTGGAGGCTAGGGAAGCAGGGCCAGGTGAGACTTTTCTGAAGCTCTTGGCTGGTGACTGACGTGAGATCTCCAATTCTCCTGCCACCATTGTCACTGTGGGGCTAGCAGAACAGATGGGGAACTCCCCCATACTGTGGCCAGCAGCCAGAGGTCTCATCTCACCTAGATGGAAACTGTACTTGGGCTTTGAATCCAGCATCCCAGCATGACTGAGAGTAGAATGAATTGCTCTGTCCATGCAGCCTCCATGTGCCACAGACCCTTGCTTTGACCCGCTGCCCCTGCTCTGTGCCCTTAGCGCTCCTGCAGTTTAAGGTGTGAGGCTAGTAAGAAAGTTCTGCAGTCCTTGATCCTGCATTGAGCCTGGAGATAGGGAGTATTCTGTGCCTGACCTCTGGGCCCCTTACCATCCTCCAGCTCCCGTTGGAATCTGCTATCCTGCCTTGCCACAAGAAACCAGCAAGGAAGTGCCCGGGTTCAGGTTATGGTCCTGAGTTTCTGGCAGGGGATCCGGAACAGAACTCATGTGGCCTCTAGAAGCTGTCTTGCTTAGTAGGAAGACCATGAAGTCCTATTGGTTATACTGTAGCTCGTTCTGACTGGGAGGCCATGGCTCACTTGCACCAGAACTGTTCCATCTGTAGAATGGACACAGTCAGTTTTTTGTTTTGTTTTGTTTTGTTTTTTCGAGACAGGGTTTCTCTGTTTTTCTGGAACTCACTCTGTAGACCAGGCTGACCTCAAACTCAGAAATCCACCCGCCTCTGCCTCCCAAGTGCTGGGATTAAAGGTGTGCACCACCATCACCCAACGACACAGTCAGTGAAAAATAGTGTTCTCATGAGCCCCTCACTAGATACTGGTTCCAGACCCTCCTTCCTGTCTGCTGTGAAAACAAGTTTCTCTCATGAAACCCAAGGGCAAAAGAATACAGCATTGCCTTGTATTTCCATGTGTGTTTGTATCAGGGTTGGCAATATATAACCTGAAATGGGCCAGTGCTCACAGCCATCATTCTCGGATTAATTTCGCGTACTTTTACCATCTTTGGGCATAAGACCAGACTGATAACCCTTTTTTCAAATGCTAGATGTTTTTTCAAAATTTAACATTTCTTAAATTGAGGTTAATCATGCAACAATATCAAAAAGTAATTTGCAGAATTGGCCCTTTTCACATATAAATGTTGATATTAAAAAGAGATGAACCGGGCGTGGTGGCACACTCCTGTAATCCCAGCACTTGGGAGGCAGAAGCAGGTGGATTTCTGAGTTCGAGGCCAGCCTAGTCTACAGAGTGAGTTCCAGGACAGCCAGGGTTACACAGAGAAACCCTGTCACTAAAAAAAACCAAAAACCAAAAAACAACAAACAACAAACAAACAAAAGAGCCAGGCATAATGGTTCCAAGCCCAGTGTAGTGTGCATCTCCGATTTCGAGGCTAACCTGTTCTACATGGTGAAGTCCAGGCTAGCCATCGCAACAGAAGTGTGACCCAGTCTCAAAAGCAACCCAAGGATAGGTAGTCTCTTTGAATCGCAATCAGTGTGGCACTTAGAACAGCGCTATTTGTGTCTTTTCACTTTCTTATGGCTTAAGGCATCCAAGGACTAGTAAGGCATCCTTCCTTACAGGCTGAGCAAGGGATTATGGGACAATGGCCAACTGTCTGTAATTTTTGCCTATCTTCTCTCACTAGAGGTTTTAGATCCTTCTGCCCATCGCACGAATTCCCACAAAAAGAACAGTTTTAGCTTTGAGCCTTCCATCCCCAAGGCCTCTGCTCTCCGTTCTCAAAAGCCAGGGGTCTCTCTTGAGCAGCCTTTCAGCAGATGGCTGTGGTAGCTGCAGTCTAGACAGGAGGTTCTGATTCTGGAGTATAAGTGTGAGACTGAGAGAATGAGCCCGACACTCTGCAGCGTCTTTCGGCCACACCCTTATAGGACAGGGGGCTGAGTGTAAGAAAAGACACCCCCCAGCACCTCAAATCTTTGGCTTGTTCAACCTTTACATGTGCCTGCCACTGAGTCACAAACTGGCCTCTGAGAGGCATGAGCTAAGCTGCTTTTCCACGTGAGGAGGACAGAGCATGAGAAAGGCTTTTCCCATTCTATGAACTTCTTGGAACTGGGCCTAATGGTGCCAGCATATCATCCCAGCTAACTGGAGACTGAAGCAGAAGGATCACAAACTCAAGGCTGTGTGGACTGCAGAGAGAGAGCAGCCAGAGACGGGGAGGCCCTGTCTCAGGAAGAAAAAGAAAAAAAAAAAAAATGAACAGATGTGGATAAAGTTCCACTTTAGAGCACTTGCTAGCATATGTGAGGCTTCAACTCCAGCCCCGTGAAAATGAGCTATGGGAACAACTGCTTGTCATCTGGGTAGTTCTCAGTGGTAGAGAGTTCTTAACTAGTACCCACAGAGCTTCTTAACTAGTACCCACAAAGCCCCAGTTCTGTCTTAGCCCCTGGCAGCCAGGATGAGGAAGGATTTGGTCATCAAGAAAATCATCCTTTAACATAATTATTTGTGAAACCTGCATCTGTACACCTACATTATGCAGTTTAGCCTCTGTCCTTATGGTACTGGTGGTGGTCATTAGCAAAGTGAAACCTTTTATGTTATAAGGATTTTTTTTTTCTTTTTGAGACCTAATGCCATTCTGGTCTGTATGTCTTAGGACCTTTCCTGAGAGTGTTGCTCTAAAACTTCATAAAATAAGGCCACATGCATTGGTCACTCATCAGATACCCCTTTTGGAACTGACACATACATACTACTTATAGTGCTTCTTGTTGTGTGTGTTCTAATTCTGTAGAAGAGTTACACCATATAGTAAGAGTTACAACATATAATGCACTCATTGTACTGTAGGATGGTTTCTATGTTCCACATAGGTCTTAAACACTGGTCATGTGCTCTGCCAGTACACTTCCAATTTGACAGTCCCAGATGCTTCTATAGGCAAAGAGAAAATGACAATACAACTGTTAGGTAGAAGATTGTTTCTAGGAGCTAGTTCAGAACTGAGGCTTGGTGTATGATCTAGTGGAATGACTGAAGAACCTGGGAGTTCTTATAATATACACTTGCATGACCTAAAATAAGCTTTCTGTCCAAGGACAGTGGATCACCTGATAGTTTGTTTCTATCTTATTAATGCCAGTCAAGTTTGTGAATGTTTTCCAATATCAAAGCAGGACATCAGTGGTCTGTGCTTGCAAGAGCTTGAAGAGAGATTCAAGGAGCTGCTAGACTTTTACAAAGACCAGAGGCACTATAGAAATAATGTTCTTACCTAGTGAGGTTCCTGGGTGTGGCAGTATTCAAGGAGAGAACAGGTGCTCTAGAGAGTATGGGGCAGTGGGCTCTGCCCCCAACACTTGAGAATGATAATGGTGACTGAAAATTCAAGTACCCCTGCCTGTGTCTAATATTGGGGGAAAAAAGTCTGGGGGTGTGTTGTGGCTGTCAAATCACATTTTCTGTGTGTGTCTTCCCTCTAGACATATGAAGATTCATGAGAAGGATACCAACAGCACTACAGCTGCAGCCCCTCCATCCCCTCTGAAGCGTAGGCGGTTGTCCTCCAAAAGGAAGCTGAGTCACGATGCCGAGTCAGAAGACCCAGGACCAGCTAAAAAGGTCCTCTGAGTTTATAGCACAGACATGCTCCATTGTGTGGCTTCTGGCAGAAATGCCTTTATTATCATAGTGCTTGGAAGAGATCAATCCTGGACCTTTTGACCCGTGTTTCCTGCACTGTTTTCCCATAGTCTCTGCAAAACACCTGTGTGTGCTTTCTCTTTAGAAGCCCCACTTAGTACATAGATAAAATGATGAATTCCCAAAGCTGTTTTGTTTTGTTTTGTTTTGTTTACATTTTCTATGTATCTGAAGTGGAGGCTTCATCAGTGTTAGAGACTTCTTTTGTCTTTATTTGTGTTTATTCCTAATGCTCTGTAGATAGTAGATGCTCCTATGAACTTGTTAATTAGATGAGAGGACTGAGAAATGGGTGGGTAAGCAGGAGGGTGGATGTACAGTAGTAGTGTTCCCTGAATAGAGTGGATGGATGGACGGACAGATGGGTGGTGGGGTGGGTGGATGAATGGATGGATGGGTGGATGGATAGATGGATAGATGGGTGGATGGATGTTTGGATGAATAGGTAGTCAGATCTTTGTACAGAGTGAAGAACATAACTTTTTAAAACTTTCTAGTAGACCAATGTTAGGCTTTGTTCTAAAGCAACCTATGTGGGAGCCCCCACTTAGTGATGCCACTCTATGCTTTTTCCTAAGATGGTAGAAGATGGGCATTCCGGTGATTTGGACAAGATGACCAATGAGATCTTTCACTGCCCGGTGTGTTTCAAGGAGTTTGTTTGCAAGTACGGACTGGAGACCCACATGGAGACCCATCCAGATAACCCATTAAGGTAGGGAAAATATGAACTATACCTGTGGTCTGGGAAATTACTTGTTGCTGTTCTTCTAGCGTGTGACATCCCTTAATGTCACTCCACCATGGGCTCCAGCAACTGAGCTAGTTCTCGAGGACATTGGTAAGGCACTGAGGAAACACGTAGTCTGGGAAAAAGTGAGACTGTAAGCGAGGATGGCTGTGGCTGAGTCCACTCTGCTCCACTCTTCCTGGGATCCCTTGAGTAATCCCTGAGTCTCCTGTCACAGGGGACTGCTGTTTACCAGACATACTGTCCTTTGCAAAAAGTGTT
Source organism: Apodemus agrarius (assembly GCA_964023405.1). Lineage (NCBI taxonomy): Eukaryota > Metazoa > Chordata > Mammalia > Rodentia > Muridae > Apodemus > Apodemus agrarius. The sequence goes on along the minus strand of OZ030019.1, from coordinate 25,796,839 downwards.
GGCAACCCAACTGATTGCTTGCTACACGTGGAGAAGTGGTCTATATAGACACAGTCCGTGCATGTCATGTTCCCAGCACAGCACTGACATGTACCAAGTGCTTAGAAGTGCTTAAACTGAACTAGATGTGCAGTGCAGAGACCTGAAGCATTGTAGGTGAGAGTTCTCTGCATGCAGGTGGGAACGCCTGCAACACCGGGTAAGTGCTTGGAGCTTGCTCTGCTCCTTTAGCCTTGGGTGGTCTTTAACAACTGTATTTCTGATCCTCGGCTTCAAGGGACTGAAAATATGCATGGTAGTATGAGTTTTTCCTAGCAGGGATAGAGAGGGGAACACTCCTCTGTGTGTGTCTAACTTCTCTTGTAACTCATCAACCAAAAAAAAAAAAGAAGAAAGAAAAGAAAAAAGTTCCTGTATTCTTGGTGTACAAAAGGAGTTAGAATATTTCCCTACAGAATTTCTGCCGTTTATATGTTCCATCTATTTTAAGCAGTATAAAGAACAGAGGGAGCCCGGCGGTGGTGGCACATGCCCTTAATCCCAGCACTTGGGAGGCAGAGGCAGGCAGATTTCTGAGTTCGAGGCCAACCTGGTCTACAGAGCGAATTCCAGGACAGCCAGGGCTATATAAAGAAACCCTGTCTCAAAAAACAAAAACAAAAACAAAAAACATGAACACAAACAAAAGAACAGAGGGCCACATGGGAACCTCCCGCTCAAGTGTGTAGCTGAAGGTTCATCTAACCGCAGAGGGCAGGCTCCCGAGTCATGAGTACAGGATTGGGTGTCTGTCTGAGTTCCCTTATGTCAGTTTTATGACAGGTTTTCACTGAAATGGGAGGAAGAACTTTGGTAGAGATTCAAGCACTGAAGTGTTGTAAAGTATCTGGACGAAACTTTCCGATCTGGAGACAGTGGCTGATGGGCTGGCCAGTGTCCGTTGTGACTCCACCTCCAGGTTCTGTGAGGAGAAAAGGTGCCCATCCAGAGAGATGCCAGGACTGTGCTGACTGCCCTGCACCCGAGCCTAGCTCTGCGCACGCGGGCGCCCATCGGCTGCATCTGTCTCTCTGGGTTCCTAACTCACATTGAGATCGAGCGCGAGCGCGAATGCCTGTGCTCTCTCCCAGTCCTCTCCAGTTCTAAAATAGTTCTCTGGACTTTTATCTACCAAGAAATAGCTCTTCCTCATGTCACCGACCAGTGATTCTGAGAAATTCAGAAATCATTTGGTTGTTGAAACAAGATCTCTCTGATCTCTCAACTGTCTTGGAACTTACTATGTAGACTAGGCTGTCCCCTATGTAGACTAGGCTAGCCCCTTTGCCCTAGAGTACATAGGATTAAAGGCACGCACCCTCGTGCATGCCCAGGAACTTGACTTCAGAGTTCCCTTCCCCACAGCATCCTTGATGTGGCGCTCTGGTGAACAGCGGGCAGTAAATGACATAAGTGTCACGAAGAGTGTGACGAGCCGGAACAGCACGCAGAACCTTGATTCCTCCCGCCACGCGGCCATGAGTTTAATGCCCCTGTGTCTGTTTTATCTCACTTATTATTTTATTTTGTGATCAGATTCTATTGTAGGACCAACCCGCTTTTGCTTTTCCTGGTAATTCCATCATACAGGAAAGTGACCTGGCTCTTGTGATTTCCAGGCAACCTAAGTGGTGTGCAGCCCTGATGAGGGAAGACTAGGTGTCTCTTTCTGAAATGCTGGCTTGGAAATCCTCCTTCTGCAGAAAAAATGGAGGCGGGAACCCCATTAGACATGGCCCCTCACATTCAGAGCTGTCTTGGCCACAGTGGACAGATTACCTTTGAGGTGGATCCTTCCTGGCCCTGCCCCGCTAGCCAAGTCTGTTTCCTCACCTGCTTGCTGGGGACACCGTTTGGTGGGGGGCTAGCTGCAGATTCTGCTTAGCCTGCACGGAATTCGCCCCGTTAGGCAGGCAGTATTCATCCCAACCCCACAACAGCTCGCCAAGGATGGCCCCCTTGGCTTGGTGGCTTGGGAGCCCAGAGAACAGACCAGCCCCAAGCTTCATGGCTTTATCTAGTAGCTATTGTGAGGCCAGATGGGGCTGGCTTTTGAAACCTGAAAGGAGTTGATTATAGAACATCGTTAATTCCCCTTTTCTCCTCTCTGCTCAGCTTCCACATAATAGCCTACTACCAGAGGAAGCCTTGGGGCCAGGCCTGGGCCAGGAGGGGCCTAGCCAGGGTGGCACTTTATGACAGTAGCTGATGGGAGAGACTGCTTGTTAACCCAGAACTAAAATAGACACCGACTCCATTTTCAAATCCCAAAGGCGGAGAGCCACAGTGGGATGCTACCAGTTTAGAACCAGAGTCTGTAACTGAAAACAGCTGTTGGTTTCTTTCCTCTGCCCTCGTCCCACTCCCTCCCCTCCGACCCAAGTTGGCGAGGTGCCCGTGTCCCTTAAGAAAGTGTTGGCAGTGGGAACTTGTATATATGCTGAGTCTTTTCTCCTGCACGCTGCCAGGATTCTGGCATTGAACAAAAGGAAGGCACAACGCTGCCGCTGCCACTGGGAGATTCCTGTTCTTAAGGTCGGGTACTGCTTACCATCCCTCCTGGCCAGCTCCGGGTGAGGGGCGAGGGATGATTGGGCAGAGAGGAGAGCTGAACAGAAACATCCCAGGCAGTGGCCTTCAGAGCTGCGGGCAAGGGACAGTGCACAGGACAAGTGCGGGGAGGGAAGAGCGGCTGGCACAGAAGGTCTAGCTTTGTCGTTAGGGCAGAGCAGCAGGACAGGCTGCCCCGCTGGGGGCTTAGCGAGCTGGAGCCACAGTGTGCAGGTGGCTGGTGATCTGCCATCTCAGGGGTGGAGCGCACACGTGCTCAGTGTTTGAGGCCTGGGGCTCAACCTGCACCCCAAGGAGAAAGTAAAAACCAAGCTGGGTGCTGATCAAAGTCATTTAAGTCAAATAGAATGTACCACATGCTATACTTACAGTCAGTATACAGTATGGTATTTTTCACTTTCTCATGGTCTTATGTTTAGTAATCCAAATCTATGCTTGTTGTACAGTCATACCCCGTCTTAACGGGAACCAGTCCCATGCCAGGTGCCCATCAGCCCACAGAGCAGGTTAAAAGACAAGCCGGAGGCAGCGATGCCTTCCTGAGAGGGAGCTGGATCGCTGGACAGTCGCCGTGCTGGTGAAGGAGCTGCCACAGGCACACTTGGTCCAGGTTACTGTATAATCCTAGGTGGTTCCTTGATTAAAGGAGGTTGGGTAATGAGTAATTTTAACATTATTTTAGTTAAAATATATCCAACATATAATGGAGTCCTCCTTGTGACAATGTGAGGCATTTGACCAGTCTAGACTCAAACATGGATGTCTGAGGTGGGACCCGGGGGTTGGTTAGAAAAAAAGGGGTGCAAGTTCAGGGAAAGAGAGATGCCGTAACCAAGAGCTTTGGATCTGGCCATCATTATGGTCACAGCATTGATCTTGGGGTAATTTATAGTTTAAGGCAGTGTCCTCGGATCAGTCAGGAAACAGACTGTGGGAAGCTAGCAGGGTCTTTGGCAGGCCCCCGGGGCTCTGAGGGGAAGCCAAAGCGAGCTGCAGGCTGGCCCTCCCTTGCTGGATATCCTGGCCATGTGGTGAGACATACCAAGTCTTGTCTCTGTTTCCACAGTATTATGAGGAATATTCAGCTCTCTTCACTGCTTACCAACACCTGCTGAGAGACACTGAGACTCTTAGTGTGTCACTGACCCCATTTATTCCCAACATACTAAACACCAGGCAAAGGTGAATAGATATTAGAGTCCTTAGTAAGATTCTAGGGGTCCAAGGATCAGCCAGTGGGAGCTGGGGGTGGAGGACAGAGACTGGAAGGGGAGGGCACCTCCCTGGCCTGGCTCAGTCAGACTTTCATAGCCTCCTCACCACCCAAGGGCCAGGTTCTTCTTCTATTCCTGTCTCCTAGAGTCCCTTAGATACTCCCTGCTTAGTTGAACAGGCCTAGTGAGGTGCCCATCTGTGGAGGGCAGCCTGGGCATGTTCCTAGGCTGTGGCAAGGGGAAGCTCCCCAGCCAGGCTCTGTCCCGGGCCAGCATTGCTGCTCACAACAACTGGGAGAGATTACTGCAGCTGCGGGTGTCAGTTCTCTGCCCAGGATGGACAGGGAGGGAAGGCTGGGGGAGGAGGAGTGTCTGGGTGGGGCGGGCTCTCTCAGAGAAGGCATTGTTTGCACTTACTCCTTTTGGCCCCTGGAGACAAAGCAGGAAAAATGAAGCTGGAAATCCCTTTTTAAAAGGAATGCCATCAAAACACTGTAATGGGCAAGGAACTGAGTGTCTCGGGAAGCAGGCTGAGGCCCCCTTCCAGCAGGTGGTATTCCATGGATTCCGGTCACTGCATTTGCAGGAACAGGGAGTTATCAGTGTGAGGAGAAGTGCTCAGGCATTGAGGAGGTGACATGGGCCAACAAGGAGCCACCACATCTGTAAATGACAGGCAGCACTGTGCCAGCCTACTGCCTGGCACCTCTGTGACCTCGGGCAAGCAGAGGCTCGTTTCCCCATCTGGAAACTAGATTTGACGACTTGGGAGTACGAAGAGAGTGATCTAGGCCTGGAACTATAACGAATACTGAGGTGTTTGTTCTGATACTGTTACTTAGGATATGTTATGTGTTTGTTAATTGAGGGGTTAGGACAATGTGCTTTCATGAGTTTGAAAATTGATATCACACCCAGCTTTTATGTGGGTGCTGGAGGGGGGTCATCATGCATTTACTGACCCCAGCCCACTGGGTCTTCTCAGTATTTTAAGTCCTCCATCAAAAGAGTTAACAATTTGCCGTGGTCTTTCTTGGCTATCTCATTCCAGCGACACAGAGGAGTCAAATTCCAGAACAACTTCTCCAAGTACTGTATTACTGACCCAGCATGAGAGCATTTGTCCTTCGCTCTCCATCGTCAGAAAGAGCCATTTTTTATCTCGCTTTGCCTTTGTAAAGTCTGGGACGTTAAACAGCTATTTAAATGCAGCCTGAGTCCTACCTTCTGAGTGTCCTAACCTTTGTAGGCTATGTCAAACAGGAAGGTTTACCAGCTTGGAGGGCCTTGGTGCCAACAAAAAAGAGAACCACACATTATTTTTTGTAGGATGTTGGTGAAATCTGCAGTTGTTAAAAAAAGTTCCTTAATTTTGATATTTCCCCTGTAGAAAATATGTTTTGGGTCGTTAAGTATGTTAGTTCTTTATGCTAAGACGAGGGAGAGCATCTGTCTGTGCCTCCACCACCCCATCTTCTCTTTGTTTATTGAGTCAGGCTCTTGCTATGTCACCCTGCCTGCCTATCATAGAACTTGCTATATAAACCAAACTGGCCTTGAACTTTCTCCTGCCTCTGCCTCAGGACTTATAGGGTTAAAAGTGTAGACCACTTTGCCCAAGTCACTTGGGTTTTTTTTTTTTTTCAAGATTTAGTTATGGTTGTGTGTACATGAGGTGTGTGCCTACAGCGAGTAAGGGTGCTGGCTCCCCTGAGCTCGCCTTAGCTGCCTGGATGGTGCTGGGAACTGAACTCACGTCCTCACCTCCTGCCCTGAGTGTCTCTGTGGCCCTCCTTTTACTTGGAGGGGGATGTAGTTTGTTTGGGGTGTTACTGTTTTGTTTGAAGACAGGGTCTTGCTCTATACCCCATACTGGTGTCAGATTCCCCAGGATCTTCTTGCTCCAGCCTCCTGAGTGCTGCTGTTCCGGGCACCCAGGCCCCACTGCCCCGGAAGTGTACTTGCTGGGACACACAAGAGACCTTGGGGGGACATCTGAGTGCCTACCTCTTTAGGTTACATTTTTGAAACTCTCCTGCTGACTTCAGGATTTTAATCTTTCTCTAGCTCATTAAGGTCACCAGACCAATAAATACTACTGTTGCAGATGCTGGAGGAACACAGCCCAATGCCAATTAGCTACAAAGTTGACAGAGAAAAGACACCTGTCCTTTTTTTTCCCCCTACTTTGGGTTGAATCATTGGGTCCCTGTCGTGGACATGCACACCATAATGATACCCCACTCCATTTCCACCCCAGCCTCGCCGTTTTCTTTTAAAAGTAAAAAAAGTAAATGAAAGAAAGATGCCTTTTAACAAGGATGCTTGCCATCAAAGGAATAGATATCTCCGTTCTCTTCCTGATTGGGCCCGTGGCATGCAGCAGTTAGCAATTTCGTTTCAGATGGCTTGGCTTCTAACCGGATATGTAGCTGCAGCTGGCCTTGAGCTCCCTGATCCTCCTGCCTTCACCCACCCCCACCCCCGCCCCCAGGTACTTGGGACTAAAAGTGTGCACCACTGCTTCAATGCTTTTTAAATCGTTGACTGGACCTTTAAGACTAACTGGATTTGAGTCTGAGCTACAGCACTGCTTGTTGTACTATGATGTCTTTTAAGAACTGGAAGGACAAAACCTGAGCTCGTGTTCCTTTGACTTGGTGGATCTGGCTGGCCACTCCTTTCTGTGAGCAGGTTGACTGCTAGCTGTCAGGGTCCTCTCTTCTGTGGCCTGATGGTTTGAGGCTGCAGTGCAAATGCACTTCTGCCGAGCCAGACTCGTTAGCCATAACGTCTCTCCAACCTGGCAGAAGTCATGGGAAAGGGCTGGACAGTATGGACATAAGAGTTCAGATTTTTTTTTTCTATGACTGGGAATTGAACCCAGGACTTTACACACGGCAAGCAACTGCCCTACCCTCAGCTACATTCCCAGCTTATAGAACCAGTTCTCACCGTGACTGACGGTGGCTCCCTGTGACCTTGACAACTGCCGTATTGGGGGCCATCTGAGACCACAATTTTCCAGCATCCCATTCAACCTCTGACTTCACATGCTACCAGGTCCAGTCAGAACTTGGCTCCTTTACCCTGCCTGCTGCTAGGGGGAGCCTGCAGTCAGTCTATGGAACCCCCACCTACAGACCTCCCCTATCTGTGCTTCACACCTACCCTGTACCCGGCAATGATACTACAAGTGGTCCTGAGGGAGGCTAGGAGAGAAGAGATAAGCTGCAGGCAGCTCCCCCCTCCTGACACTGTTAAGAACTTCTGTTAGAGCCCTGCCTCTCCTTTCCACTAAGGTAGGACCCCAGATTCAGAGACTGGGGAAAATGCTGGGCTCTGCCCTAACACGCCAAATTCAAAATCTCATGGTCTTAACTCTACAGGCTAATGTGGTGCTGCTCATTCCGGTGCTTCTAAGTGAGTCAGCACGCGCGTTCTGCCTTGGGATACAACGCGCTGCCGCTTTGACCACCGTGCTTTGACAGCCAGTGTAGGGCGCATGCCTGTAGAGACTGAGGTCGGGCAAACATTTGTCTCTGTGCCCATCCCCTGTGGCCCATGTGTCTCCTTAAATTGTTCATTAGCAGTTTCCCCCACCCCTTTGGGAATAGCCTATTTCAGTGCGATTTTGAAAAGACAGTTCTGTTTTTGGAAGGAAGTATGAGTTCTTATAGTTTCTTTGGGTTTCAAGAAAACGACTCACTTTCCCTGAATACATTTATTTTATTGACAGGGATGTTGGTTTCCAACATAGGGCCTTTTCTATTGCCAGGAAATCAAAAGCCAGCCAGTCTGGTGTGTAGCAGTTCTCTCTGGCAGGTCATCAGGCTGTTACAAAATGAAAACCATCGGCTCTCCCCTCTGTGCTGTGACTCCAGGGTTTCTCCTCTTCGCAACATTTTGCAATCCCTCTCCTGGCAGGACTGAGATGTCCCACAAATCCCGGCTGAGGGTGACAGAGTCCTGGGACCACCCAGCCAATGGCTGTATCTTAAAGAAGAGTGGCAAACCCAAGCCAAGTCTATGGATACTCGGAGAATAGCTCCAGATGCAGGCCCTGCCTGCTGCCGCAGGCTCCACAGAGTTACAGTGACCTCCCTCGTCCTTCAGGCACTTAGAAACAAGGTTGCAAAGGCGAGTTCCCCAGCCAGGGGAGGGCTGCTAAACCCTAGGCTGGGACAAAGGGTCCTGCTTGGTGGCCGCCTCCTCCCAGGCTTGCGGTCTGTCAACAGGTAGAGTGTGAAGCAAAGAGGCCCGAGGTTTCCCGAGAGCTTCCCCTTTACCCAGCCTCACAGGGCATTCCTGGTCTCAAAGCAGATCTGGCTTTTAGGCTTCAGTTGATTTATTTAGGGGGCGTGTTTTGTTTTAGGAGGGTTATGGTGGGGTATTGCTTTTGCTGGAACACAGTGGGAATTTTGGTTTATTTGGAGTGTTATGTTTGGGGCATATGTCGGGGATTGGTTTATTTGCTTTTTTTTTTTTTTTTTAATCTGCCATTTCAAGCAACTTGTTCGTGAGATACGCTAAACCAGTGATTCTCAGCTTTCTTAATACTGCGACTCTTTAATACAGTTCCTCATGTTATAGTGACCCCCCCAACCATAAAATTATTTTGTTGTTACTTCATAACTGTAATTTTGCTACTGTTAGGAATTGTAATGTAACTATCTGATTTGCAGGGGTCATGACCCACAGGTTGAGAACCACTGCTCTAAACCTTTTCAGAAGTTACCCGTTATCTCAGCAACTTGGTGTCTTAGGGATCCTTACACACACACACACACACACACACACACACACACACACAAATCCAGTACTTAGGAGACAGAAGATATGGATCCCTGCAAGTCTGAGAGCAGCATGGTCTACATAGAGACTTCTAGGCCACCCACCCAAGACGACATACTTGAGACTCTTAAGAAAGAAAAAGAACTATAAAACAAAATATCGGTGCTTAGAGACTGGCAAGTGGCAGTGCCTGCAGGAGGCACCCGTGACAGGTCTCCTGCTGCCACAGTGATTTTACCTTTCAGGAAAGGCACAGTGGAACGTCTGCCATCTTCATCCCCGTGACCTATCTCTGGTTCATAGAGACCCACAGTGTCACAGGCTGGAGCCAGCAGCGGGGCACTGTGGTGCATTCTGAGCTCTGGGTTTAACACTTCCTCCATTCCCCCGAACCCTCCCCGCCCTTCCAGAAGGTCTCATAGTCTCATACGTGTGCAGGCAGGAAAACATGAAAGTGAGCCCTTTCTTATTACATGTCCCGAAGCCTGTTGGGGTTAGCTTCGGTCAGCCGAGGCCCCTCTGCACACTCAACGGTGGCTGGAGACCTTCACTGTTGAAACTTGAAGTGATAAAATGTCACCTCAGTAGCTGAGGTAAAGTACTTTTCCCCCTTCTCATGCATGTGTTAAGGAGCATTTAGCATATGCAGAAAAAAACAATTTCTCAATATCTACTCAGAGGTCAATTTATGGAATTCTGATATTCTCATCTGATACTTCTCATCCATATATTGTAAAGAGGCTGGTAACCATGTTCAAGTAGAGTCCTGTCTCCAGACCGAGGCTTGATCTCCTCAGCCTCAGAGACCAGCATCACGAGTGTGCCCTTAGAACTTGAACCTGTTCCAGCCAAACAGAGACCCTGGCCTAAAGTGCCAGTATCTGTGCTGCTGTCCTACTTAGTTGTCCCCTGAACTGTGGCTCAGCCTTCTTTGTATTCTGACAAGGGATGGATCCTGTAGTGTAAAGTCTCCCCAAGGACATGCCCCACCCACAAGGTGGGAGCTACACCAGGGGAGGGTTGTCTGAGCCCAACTTCTGAAAGAACTCTTGGAAGTTCAATAGACTCCCCTCAAAAAGAGCATTATGTTTGCAGTGGCCATGGGAACCCGTTATCCTAATTCTTGTTTAGGGGATGTTTCCAGATTAACAGAGGAGAGGCAGGAGGATGTTCTGCTGCCACTGCTAGGGAGTGCTGAGCAAGGCTGCCCACGCCACAGCGTGAGTGACTCTCATTGTCATTCTTTCCAGAAAAGAACGAGCAACAGAGTTTCCATTACCAAGTATGTAGCGTAAAGGGGAGCAAGTTGCTTTGCCTCTGTAAACTCCGTGGGGACCAGACCCTCCTTTAGAGGGTTTATTCCAGTGAGGTGTAGACCAGACCCTCCTTTAGAGGGTTTATTCCAGTGAGGTGTAGTTACACAAGTAACTGGAACTCTCATCATCTAAGGTACGCATTCGCCCCATACCAATGAGGTCTGTGAGTGAGGAATTTTGATGACGAGCCCCAGTGACTGTAGTGAGTTCAGACTGGGGGTGCTTCTAGTGGCATTGCTACAGCATTTGCAATGTCCCTGTCAGCCTCCTGTCCCGTCCCAGGCGGGGCTTTGCTTTTTTTTTTTTTTTTTAATTATTTATTGAAAAGGGAAGTAAAAACACTTTATGATAAAATTAAAGATTTACATGGAAAATATTTCAGATAAACTGGTTAAAATTGAATTTTCATGGAAAATTAAAGAGTAAAGTGGTAGACATGTAAAACATTGCTAAATTAATTGGAATATGGGATAGACACATTTTATGATAGAATTGAAGATTTATATGGAAAATATTTCTGATAAAATTATAGAAAATGTAGAAAAACACGTTAGAATTGAAGATTATCATGGAAAATTTTATATAGATATAATAATGGTAGGTATAAAAGTATTCCTAAGTTGACTGAAAGTAAAATTATAAACATTTTCTGATAAACTTGAAGATTTACATGGAAAATATTTCTGATAAAATTGAAGAAATACATAGAAGACCATGTTAGAATTAAAGATTATCATGAAAATTATATAAATAAAATGATAGGCATAAAGATAATTCTAAGTTGATTGAAGGTGGAATTATAAACATTTTCAGATAAAATTGAAGATTTACATGGAAAATATTTCTGGTAAAATTCAAGAAATATATAGACATACACATTAAAATTGTCTATTTCATGGAAAATCTTTTATATAAAAGTAGATATAAAACTAAATTAATTGAAGGTGGAATAAGAAACATTTATGATAAAAGATTTACATTGAAAACATTTCTGATAAAATAGAGGAAGTATATAGAAAGACATTAAAATTGAAGATTATCATGAAAAATAATGCAGATAAAATGGTAGACATAAAAAAATTACTAAATTAATTAAAAGGAGAATTACAAACATTTTCTGATAAAATTGAAGATTTACATGAGAAATATTTTGTTAGTCTATGTCTTTTTATTGGGGAGTTGAGTCCATTGTTGTTAAGAGATTTTAAGGAATAGTGATTGTTGCTTCCTGTTATTTTTGATGTTATTTTTATGTTTGTGTGGGTATCCTTTTTGGGGTTTGTTGGAAGAATATTACTTTCTTGATTTTTTTCTAGGGTGTAGTTTCCCTCCTTGTATTGGGATTTTCCATGTATTATCCTTTGTAGGGCTGGATTTGTGGGCAGATATTATGTAAATTTGGTTTTCATCATAGGATATCTTGGTTTCTCCATCTATGATGATTGAGAGTTTTGCTGGGTATAGTAGCCTGGGCTGGCATTTGTGTTCTCTTAGGATCTGTATGATATCTGCCCAGGATCTTCTAACTTTCGTTGTCTATGGTGAGAAGTCTGGTGTGATTTTGATAGATCTGCCTTTGTAAGTTACTTGCCCTTTTTCCCTTACTGCTTTTAATATTCTCTCTTTGTTTAGTGAATTTGGTGTTTTGATTATTATGTGCCAGGAGGACTTTCTGTTCTGGTCCAGTTTGCTTGGAGTTCTGAAGGCTTCTTGTATGTTAATGAATATCTCTTTCTCTAGGTTAGGGAAGTTTTCTTCTACAAGTTTGTTGAAGATATTTACTGGGCCTTTAAGATATAAATCCTCACTCTCATCTATACCTATATTCCTTAGGTTTGGTCTTCTCATTGTGTCCTGGAGTTCCTGGATGTTTTGGGTTACCAGCTTTATATGCATTTTGCATTTTCTTTGACTGTTGAGTCAATGTTTTCTATGGTATCTTCAGCACCTGAAGTTTTCTTCTATCTCTTGTATTCTGTTGTTGATGCTTGCATCTATGACTCCTGAATTCTTTCCAAGGTTTTCTATGTCTAGAGATGTCTCACTTTGTGATTTCTTTATTATTTCTACTTCCACTTTTAGATCCTAGATGGTTTTGTTCAGTTCCTTCACTTGATTGTGTTTTCCTGTAATTCTTTAAGGAATTTTTGTGTTTCTTCTTTAAGGGCTTCTGCCTGTTGACCCATGATCTCCTGTATTTCTTTAAGGGATTTTTGTGTTTCCTCTTTAAAGGCTTTTACCCGTTGACCAATGTTCTCCTGTATTTCTTTAAGGGAGTTATTTAAGTCTTTCTTGAAGCCCTCTATCAGCATCAAGAGATACAATTTTAAATCCAACTCTTGCTTTTCCAGTGTGTTGGGGTATCCGGAACTTGCTGTGGTGGGAGAACTGGGTTCTGAGGTTGCCATGTGGCCTTGGTTTCTGTTGGTAGGGTTCTTGTGCTTACCTTTTGCCATCTGGTGCTAGTTGGTATTCTTGTCTCTGGCTGGAGTTTGTTCCTCCTGTGGGCCTGTAAGCCTGTGTCCTTACTCCTCTGAGCTCAGAAGTGAAAGCACTGCTGGGAAATCTCTCCTGGTGGGCTATGCACAGAAGGCTGTGAAGTTTCCAGCCTCCCTGGTGCCAGGGCTTTGCATTTGTATGACCTCCGTATGTGGCTATTTTTCAGGTAATAGTGGGAGTCAAACAAGAATTTAATACAGTTACTACCAATAAACTATAGTTTTATCTCTGTTAAATACTGAGAGTGCTATGTGATTTCACTAGTTCCAAGTAGGCATGTGGTGTTTGTTTCTGAAAAGGGGTTTTGCCTTTGCTCCTCTCAAGTGCCCTGTGCCACCGTGTCCAGCAACACAGGATTTTTTTCTGTGTGTGTGTGTTTTATTGGATTTGTTTCCTTTGTTTGTTTTGTTGATGGTGGTAGTTTTGGAGACAAGTTCCTGCTATGGTGACTTCTGCATCCCAACTACTTTCTCTTTGTACACAAACTTTAGATGGTGGGATCATGCATACATCTGTACTACCTGCAAAGATTTGGTATCCAGAATTATTAGAATATATCTTCAAAAAAAATATCAAAGGGACCCAGGCATGGTGGTCTTTAGTCCCAGCACTTGGGAGGCAGAAATGGGTGCATCTCTGTGATTCAAAGCCAGCCTGGTCAGTGAGTTCCAGGACAGCCAGAACTGCTACACAGAGAAACCCTGTTTTGAAAAACCAAGGTGGGGGGAGGGGATCAGGGGAGAGTATATATAGCACACTGGCAAGGTGGCTTCTTTATGCATTGTTTGCATTTTATTCAGCTAAAATGAAGCAATAAAGCTTTCAGACCGTGGCGACTCTGAGCTGTCGCCTCATGCTTATTACTCTCTTCTCCTAGATGTGACGTATGCTGCGTCACCTTCCGCACACATCGAGGACTGCTGCGCCACAATGCCCTTGTCCACAAGCAGCTTCCCAGAGATGCCAAGGGACGGCCTTTTATCCAGAACAACCCTTCGATTCCTGCTGGCTTCCATGATTTAGGATTTACTGACTTCTCCTGTAGGAAGTTTCCTCGAATCTCTCAGGTATGCTGATAGACCTAGTCAGGAGTTGGGGGCCTCGGGGGTGTTATGATACCCACACTTTAACTAAAATTCAGCCTGGCTCTTGGGTTTCTTGGGCTGAGGAGTTAAAGGTCTTCTAGTTGAGTTTTCATCTGAATCTACCTCATGGGTACCTTTGCCCATATTTCAGGCTTTGAGATTGAAAGTTGTATATTTACTACTCCTGTCTCAGTACCATGTTTTAACTCTCAGCATCTGGGTCACAGCTAGGTATATGTGGCAGTTTCTGTTACAAAGGTTTGGATTTTTTTTAATGTGTATGTGTGTGAGAGAGAGACACAGAGAGAATGTGTGTCGTGTATGTGGATCATCATGAAGGCCAGAAAAGGGCGTTGGAGCCCCTAGAGCTAAGCCATAAGTGGTTGTGATCTGATATGGGTGCTGGGAACCACACTTATAGGTCTTAACTACTGAGCTGTGTCTCCAGCCCCTTGGATCGTTATGGATTTGAACGAAAAACCGAGCTGATAGTTCCCTGCCTATGCAGAAACTATCAAAATAACTTGTTAAGCTGATAGTTCCCTGCCTATACAGAAACTATCAAAACGACTTGTTAATTTTTCCATGATAAATTTGAGATACTAAGTATCCACACATAACTTCTTGACATACCTAAGTCTCAAGTGCAGTGGACTTGACACATGTGAACATGCACAGCTGTCCCAGGTGATTGATGTCCCCTTCGCCAGTCATGGAAGCAGCCATTTTGTGAAGAAGGCACCCTGGTTTGTCCTCTTAACTACTCTGGTACTGCTTAAGCTGGCAATCCTCCTGCTGTGGTCCGCCAGGTGCTAGAGTGTCCCCTAGTGTCAGCACTCCCCCATTTCCAAAGGCTTAATTCAAGTTCCATCATGATGTTATTTTGCTCTGCTTGTGTATATCCTAGAGGATCCCCTTGATCAAACAAGCAGGATTCTTTCAGGTGTGCCCAACCTTTTGACACTGCTATCTACTGAGATCACACTTGTGAACTGTGTAGTTGAGTGACAAAAGAAAGGTATCTCTTAACGTTCTAAGCCAGTTTACAATTTTGTGTTGGAGTGCATCCATGGCTATCTGTGACTCGCTCCAGCCAGCCCACAGCTGCTCACCCTCTCTTCTTCCTAACTCAGTCTCAGACTTGCACTCCGAGAGGCTGGCTCTGTTAATGGAAGCAGCCGCTGTTTCAGCAGGCGCCTCTCCCGTCTCCTTCACAGTCACGGCTCAATCCTCACCTTTCTTCCCTTGCTTTTGCTTGTGGGTTCCACTTAGGCCTGGTGTGAAACAAACCTACGGCGGTGCATCAGCGAGCAGCACCGGTTTGTGTGTGACACCTGCGACAAGGCGTTCCCCATGCTGTCGTCACTCATCCTGCACCGGCAGACCCACATCCCTGCTGACCAGGGACGGGAGAAGCCCCAGCCCCAGCCCCTGGCTGCTGTGTCCTTGGAACAGAAGGCCTTCCTGGCCTTCCTGGGCCTGCAGCACACCAAAGACGTCAAGCCTGCACCTGCTGAGCTCCTGCCAGACGACAACCAAGCAATACAGCTCCAGACCCTCAAGTGTCAGCTACCTCAGGACCCTGGCTGCCCCAGTGTGATGGCTCTGTCTTCTTTCGAAGCTGCTTCTTTAGGGGGTTCTCTGACCGTCCTCCCAGTCACCAAGGAGAACATGAAGCATCTGTCCCTGCAGCCCTTCCCGAAGGGCTTCATCATCCAGCCAGACAGCAGCATTGTGGTTAAGCCTATTTCAGGAGAGTCGGCCATTGAGCTGGCAGATATCCAACAGATTCTAAAGATGGCAGCTTCCGCTCCTCCACAGATCAGTCTTCCGCCTCTTTCCAAGGCTCCCGCCACCCCACTGCAGGCCATTTTCAAGCATATGCCTCCTTTGAAGCCAAAGCCCTTGGTCACACCCCGGACAATGGTGGCCGCCTCTACACCCCCGCCTCTCGTCAACACACAGCAGGCATCCCCGGGTTGTATCAGCCCTAGCCTTCCTCCACAGTCCCTGAAGTTCCTCAAGGGGTCAGTCGAAGCAGTGTCCAGTGCCCACCTACTGCAGTCCAAGTCTGGGATCCAGCCAAACACGACCACACAGCTCTTCCTGCAGCAGCCTGGGGTGGAGTTGCCAGGCCAGCCCGAGATGAAGACACAGCTGGAACAGGACAGCATCATCGAGGCCCTGCTGCCCCTCAACATGGAGGCGAAGATCAAGCAGGAAATAACCGAAGGTGACCTCAAGGCCATCATGGCCGGGCCCAGTGGCAAGAAGACCCCAGCCATGCGCAAGGTGCTCTACCCCTGCCGCTTCTGCAACCAGGTGTTTGCTTTCTCTGGAGTCCTGCGAGCCCACGTTCGCTCCCACCTGGGCATCTCACCCTACCAATGCAACATCTGTGACTACATTGCCGCAGACAAAGCCGCTCTCATCCGTCACCTCCGCACACACAGCGGGGAACGGCCGTACATCTGTA
Organism: Apodemus agrarius; assembly: GCA_964023405.1. Lineage (NCBI taxonomy): Eukaryota > Metazoa > Chordata > Mammalia > Rodentia > Muridae > Apodemus > Apodemus agrarius. The sequence continues at coordinate 25,780,845 of OZ030019.1, read as the reverse complement.
AGATCTGCCACTACCCATTCACGGTCAAAGCCAACTGCGAGCGGCACCTGCGCAAGAAGCACCTCAAGGCCACCAGGAAGGACATTGAGAAGAACATAGAGTACGTGAGCAGCACCACAGCAGAGCTGGTGGACGCCTTCTGCTCCCCGGAGACCGTGTGCAGACTGTGCGGAGAGGACCTGAAGCACTACCGCGCTCTGCGCATCCACATGCGCACACACTGCAGCCGCGGCCTGGGCGGCTGCCCCAAAGGGCGGAAACCCTTTGAGTGCAAGGAATGCAACACCGCCTTCGCAGCCAAGCGCAACTGCATCCATCACATCCTCAAGCAGCACCTGCACGTGCCCGAGAAGGACATTGAGAGCTATGTGCTTGCCACAGACGGTGGCCTGGGCCCCGCAGACACGCCCACAGACGCCCCTTCCAGAGGAGAGGAGGGCAGCTGTGTCACTTTTGCAGAGTGCAAGCCCCTCACCACGTTCCTGGAGCCCCAAAATGGCTTCCTTCACTCGAGCCCCACCCAGCCCCTGCCTTCCCACATCTCTGTCAAGCTGGAGCCAGCCAGCAGCTTGGCCATGGACTTCAACGAACCCCTTGACTTTTCGCAGAAAGGCCTGGCCCTGGTCCAAGTGAAGCAGGAGAGTGTGCCCTCCTTGCTGAACCCCTCCGCCGCCCTCTACGACTGCTCCATGGAGCCCATTGACCTGTCGATCCCCAAGAGCGCCAAGAAAGGGGGCAAGGACACAGCTGTTCCCGGCGACACTGAGAAACCGAAACCGGAACCGGAAGCTGGGACCGCTGAGCAGCTCTCTCCCTCCGCACCACCCTGCTCTACCTTGTCAGGGACCGTGGAGCCCAAAGGGAGCCTGGAAACGCCCACAGGCACCGTGGTGGCCGTCACCACGGCCGCCAAGCTGGAAGCCCACACTCAGCCCCTCCAGGGCTCCGTGCAGCTGGCCGTCACACCCTTCTACTCCTCGGCGCTCGTCGGCAATTCTCCCCTCTTGGGCAACTCCGCCGCCCTCTTGAACAACCCAGCCTTGCTTCGGCCCTTGCGGCCAAAGCCACCCCTCCTCTTGCCAAAGCCCTCAATGACAGAGGAGCTGCCACCACTGGCCTCCATTGCCCAAATCATCTCTTCTGTGTCCTCGGCCCCTACTCTGCTGAAAACGAAGGTAGCCGACCCGGGGCCATCGATCACCAGCAGTAACACTGTGGCCACAGACAGCCCAGGAAGCTCCATCCCCAAAGCCACCACTACCCCCTCTGACGTCAGCAGCTCTAAAGAATCCAGTGACCCACCCCCTACAGCCAGCAGCCCCGAGGAAGCCTTGCCTACTGACCAAGGGCCAGCAGCCTCATCGAGGAAGAGGGGTAGGAAGAGGGGAACGAGAAACCGGCCCCTCCCCAACAGCAGTGCTGTGGACCTGGACTCCAGTGGGGAGTTTGCTAGCATCGAGAAAATGCTGGCCACCACAGATACCAACAAGTTCAGTCCCTTTCTGCAGACTGCAGAGGATGACACTCAGGAAGAGGTGGCTGGAGCCCCTGCCAACCACCATGGCCCCACCGATGAGGAGCAAGGTAGCCCTGCCGAAGACAGGCTGCTGAGAGCAAAGCGGAACTCCTATGCCAACTGCCTGCAAAAGATCAACTGTCCCCACTGTCCCCGGGTCTTCCCTTGGGCCAGCTCCCTCCAGAGGCACATGCTTACACACACTGGTAAGAAGGCCCTCAGGGCTCACCAGGCGGTGAGTCTTGAAAGAAAAGAGTGAGGGCAGGGGTAGGAGTAGGGGTAGGCCTAATGTTTGGGCCTTTTTCTCACACTCCATTCTTCTTTGTCTCAGAAGTCACAGGCTGTTACTTTCCGTATAACCTGTGCCTGTGGTGTGAGCCACCAAGGCTTATCTGTAAATAAATGTATCAGACAGAGGTGACAGCGGTCACAGACTCCCTCACTTACCTCCCCAGAACCTTTGTCTGACAAGTTTCAAGAGTTTCTACTAAGCATGGAAGCCATTCCAGAGAGGTGGGACTGTGCATTGAGGTAACAGCGATGTGCTGTAATGAGCCTGGTGCCTCGACATGACCTTATGTCTAAAGTGCTACCTTTTTGTTTTGAACGTTCTGTAGAGTTCTTTACCTGCATACATGTAATGCAGGAAAGTAGGACTGGATAGTTCACCCCCACTGTAATGCAGGAAAGTAGGACTGGATAGTTCACCCCACTGAGGTTGCCGCAGCTTCTCTCATTTACTCTAACGTTTTCTCCTATTTTGAATACTTATTATAGGTGATTGATAGTCATAGTTTTTGTAAAGTTCTATTTATCCTAAAGTTGTCAACTGTTGAGGAAAACATTCTAAGTATAATTTGAATGTTTTAAATAACAGAGCTACATTACCAAAACGACATCCCAGAAAAAGTTTTCATAAGTCAGTTTCTAGAAGTTGAACTTTAGAAGTTGAGAATAGAGAATATTTATTAAATTATTTTATGCCCAGTGCTTCTAATATTTCAATAACTATATACTTTTCATCATAATTATAATCTTCTGAATAGTATTACAGGATTTGTGTCATTGATCAATGGGTGAAGGACATTCAGTGAAGTCCTTATCCTTTTGGAGTTTACAGTTTAAAATACAGATCACCATCAGATTTGATTTTCAGACTAACAAGCATTTTTGTATTCTTTGGGACAGATGAAAACATTACTTGTTGATGAGAATGACATTTAAATTTTACTGCAGATCTTGTCATTTTGTTTGCAGACTGCAGCTGCTCAAGGTAGTTAGGAGGTTTACAACAGTACCATGAAGTGACAGTGCAGAATGGGTGGGAGCTATACTCTGTGCCTGGTGGAAACACTGTGGGAAGGGCTGGTAGCCCACGTAGATGCTGTGATTTGCCCCTGCCACACCCACATTCCCTTGTAGATGAAGCTCTAGGCTTGGTAGATTTTCTGTAGATAGGTTGTCCCTCAGCAAACTGACAGTCTTCCTGGGAGACAAAGTGTCCATTTCTTTGAGAGAGAGAGAGAGAGAGAGAGAGAGACAGAGACAGAGACAGAGACAGAGACAGAGAGAATGAGAATGAATATCTGGGCAACAGCATTGAACAAAACCCAGTTTCCACTGTAGTTAAGCAAACTGCCTCCACCATGAGAGGCTCTTTCCACCCTCTCAACTAACTGCCTTGTAGAATTATCCCGGCATCTGTACTTGGCCTCAACCCGTTTCTCCGCTCCACCCACTCCCTACCGTGGAGCCAAGGGGTCAGATGCTGGCTGTCCAAGCAGGGGTCCACCTGCTGGCTGCTGGCACGACCGTGGCCTTAGCTCTTCACCCTGCTTAGTGAGGTTCCGAGAGCGTCATCTGAGGAGGAAGCTGTGGTCTTTCATGTCCTCCCTCCTCCTGCTCTTCAACCTGTGGCTCAGTGCACTCTTCTCTGGACATGCTGTACCTCATGAGACAACAGTGCACTGTCTCTGCCAGTTCCCCTCACAGCATCTTGTCCTGTGTCTTTAGGCCACAGGAGGACAAAGTGCCAGCAAACACAACCAGTCCCTTTCAGCTTCTGTCTTCATCTCTTCCTCCTTCCCTTTGCTCTGGTTCCTTGTTCCACAGTGACGGGTCAGGCTGGTGCAATCTCTGAGAACCCCCTGAAGCTGTAACATCTGGGGTTCCCCAGCTCACTCCCTTTCTCGTGGGTGCTTGGGGCTCCTTTGCCAGCTCTTCCCTCTGACCTCCCACCCACTGCTAAGGGAAACAAGCTGTGACGTTTAAGGTTGGGAGCTGTCCTCACAGTATAGAGAGCAGCGTGAGCCACTTGTCCTTAGCTGCCTTTTACATAGGTTTAACTGGTGTGTTTGTGTGTGCGTTTGTGTCTGCGCATATGTGTGCAGGTACCTGCCCGGGCTAGAAGAGGGACTCCCCTGGAGTCAAGGTTTCGGGTGCTTGTGAGCCAGCAGATGTAGGTGCTGAGAACCAAAGTCAGGTCTTCAAGAGCACCAGATGCTCTTCTTTACCACGGAGCCATCTCTCCAGCCCAAGTGTCCACTGCATTAAGTGGTAGCTTTGACTGCAAAAGAAGAAAAGTACCAAAAGAACCATGTCTGGGCCCTGAGAGTAGAGTTTATGAGAAGTCCAAGGATGCTTAGTTCCTACAGTTTTGTCAGCACAAAACCTCCATGTGAGTCCCAGGCTAGTTCTAACCTTGATTCTCTTCAGAGAACATTTGCAGCTCATCCATTTAGGACTTGACAAACAAGGTCCCGTTGTCCTCAGCAAACTCTTGTTCCTTCTGCCTGGCTTTGTTCCCAGTGCCCTTCAGATAATGCCTCTCTTCCTTTTCTGACTGCTCTGCATGAATGAATTTGGCTGACTGGTGGCTTTAATGTTAAGGTTGGGGTTGGGGACATACAGGCCCTGGGTACAAAAGTATTGTTACAGCTGCTCTTACACACACAGAGACACACACGCACACGCGTGTACACACACACTTCCAATGCTGAGATACGGATGAAGTACACTAGTGACTTTCAGACATATCAAAATATGCTAAACAGGCTCGCCATTTTCACATCTCTACAAAGCAAAAAGCAATTACTGTTTTTAAAATAAATTTTTTGCAGCAAATGTATGAGGTTTAAATGATCGTGTTACTTGTCAGTTTGAGGTCCTTCCTATCATCTAATGCTTGGGTACCATGGAACTGTCTTTTAAAATGGCACCAATGTGACTGTTTGTTCATCATGGAATACAGCCTGACTGTCCAATCTACATATAAAGGAAGAACATGTGAAAATTAAAAAGTAAATCACTTCATGCATAAAAGCCTACCATTTTCTTAAAATCTGGAATCCCAGCATAGTGGAGTCGGGGAGTTGCTAGATGGCTAAGTACGGAGTTCAGATGCCAGCACCCATGTGTAAGCCGTGCATCTTACAAAGTGCTTGTAGCTCCATCTCGAAGAGATCCCACACCCTCTGTGGCCTCCTACACATGCATGCACATGTATTCATACACACACTCAGAGGCACAAATAAAAAGAACGAAAGAATCCCAGTATAGTAGCTTCTGGCCCTTAACTCTTTCTGGTTTTTTAACCCTCTTTTTGGTGCTGGTACTTGACCCAGTGCTTCAGTGTTCTCCGTAGCTTCCCTGCCCCAGCCCCCCAGCCCCCCAGCCCCCCAGCTCCTGTTCTCCCTTCTCTTCCTCCCTATCTGACCAGACCTGAAGAAGCTGCCATCTTGCTTTTGGACAAAGAAATTTTAAAATATTCTGTTGTTATTAATGAGAAGCAAAAGAGCCACCTGGAAATACACAGCAAGATGTTTTACACCCAGTCACTTCGAGGTTGTTTTTTTTGTTTGTTTGTTTGTTTGTTTGTTTGTTTTTTAATGAGGGTATTTTCTGTGCTTCAAGCAATTGGTGGGTTCTCAGCTAGTGTGCAAAGGTCCCTTGTCTATACACAAAGCAGGATTTTCATATGGCCTTCCCAAGGTCTTTTCGTGTGCTTGGATTGATGCAAATGTCCCTGTCTCTCCTGCCTCCCCAGACTCATACACCTCTTGGATGCTTCTCTGCTCTGTGGAGTAGACGTTGCTGGGGTCGGGGTCTTTGGTTGGTTGGTTGGTTTCATGGGTGGGGGTTGCTGCTGCTGCTGCTGCTGCTCATTTCAATGCTGTAGTTCAAGCTCAGGGCCTCATCAGAGATGAGCTATGTTTTGAGCTGCATGCATCCCTGGCCCATCCACTGTCAGACAGCTCCTCCAGAGCTCTGGGAGTGTCTCTGAAAGGATGTGTGCCCTCAGGAGGGAATAGAGGCCCCTCTCCTCTGATTGATTGTTCCTGTTAACAGTCTGGGTTGCTTTGTCATAGGCACTCTGGGCCTTCCTTCCCCTGGAAAACAAGAAGCCCTTCTGGCTTGTCCTAGCAGCAAGGGTCTTGCACACCGCGCTAGTCCAGGCTTTGTCAGTCTCTTAAGTATTAATCTAAAGGGACGGCCCCTGAGTTGTGTTTCCTGGGAGCCTTGCCACGTGACGCTTCCTGTTAGTTATTGAAGGTTGGCTACAGGTTCAAGGTTCCAAGATAGCAGCACTGGGCAGCAACGTGAAGGTGTTTTATCCCCAGTGGAGTCAGAAACTGGGACCTGGAATCTGGAGCAGGGGTGAGAGGGCAGGGGCAAACTAGTGACACTGAACAGGCCACCGTCTCCTCTCCTGTAGCTCAGAGGCTGCCTTTCCCCTTCCTGTATTCCTCCTGCTCTTCTCTTTCCAGTCTCTCTCTCCTTCTCCTTCTCTTTTCTCTTCCTTCTTTCTCTTTCCCTCCTCCCTCCTTTGTCTTTCCCCTCTCTTCTTTTCCCCTTTGTCTTCTTTACCTCTGTCTTTTTCCCATTCTCCTCTCCTACTTTCTCATGCACACTCTCTCCCTCAGCATGCCCTTTCCCCTCCACCGCACAAACCCAGGACTAGCCACAGGGGAGCTTCCAATGCATTTTGAAACACAATGTTGACAATGCAAACAGAATCAAATAAATGAAGGGTCTAAGCAGGCCAAGGCAGAAACCTCCCCCTGGAGGGAACGAGGGCCTCTCTTGCCATCATCCTGTTTGTAGCGCTGGCCTAGGGTTTGGGCCAGCCTTGCCTGTGCCTCTGTGGAGCAGAGTACCGAGCCTGGTGCACACTCCCTCTTAGCCCAGACAAAGCAAGAATGTGAAAACATGGGAACCCTCACCATGAACCCTCCTGTCGGCTTGCCCCTGGAGGGAGGGCTCGCTCTCAGTGTGGGCCTTGGAGGTTGTCTCCCCGGGGAGGCTTGAGCCTGTGTCCACCCCTCCCCCCCATCTCCTCACCAGCTCGTAGTGCTTTTTCTCTGCTTCCTTTAGGCATTGCTTGTCTTAGAATTGTTGTGGTGTTTTATTGTCATGCTTCAAACACATGTATCTTGGTTTCATTGTTAACTCTCTTTTAGTCTCCTGATGACAACTCTTTCCATTACACGAAGGCTAAGGGAAAATGATTATTTTAGTCATTGTCTCTCAGTTTCTGTTTCTTTTTGCTAAGTATGTTTCTCTTATTTTCTTGAAAGGAAAGGGTGGAGGGTTGAACGAATGCCAGCAATCCCAGACGAGTAAATCAAAAGCAACTTTTCTTTTTCATTGCAGTAGAAAGCCAGATAAATGCGTATTTTTTTCTCCTGCTTCAGGTCAGAAACCCTTCCCTTGTCAGAAATGCGATGCCTTCTTTTCTACCAAATCTAACTGTGAACGTCACCAGTTGCGCAAACACGGAGTTACCACCTGCTCCCTGAGAAGAAACGGGCTTATTCCCCCCAAAGAGGGTGATGTTGGATCCCATGATAGCACAGGTAGAGCCTCTAGGTGATGGAGAACCAGAGAGAGGAGGGTGCTCCCCAGAGCTCGGCTAAGGCTGTGTGAGCTGGAGCCCTGCCCAGCCTCGGCTTCGGGGGCCTAGCCCCCGAAGACTGTGGGACACCAACACCTGTGGAGCTGGGGAAAGAGTGTCAGTGCCCAGGGGACTTTGGAGCTGCTAGGGGGAGACCCAGCACCCTCCGCCACTGCCCTGATCCCGGAAGGTAGGGCGAGCTGGATGCTGTGCACTGCCGGCTCCTGACTTAAGTCCCTGAGGAACCACGAAGCTCTGACATCTGGGAACCCAGATTCTTCAGCTTTCTTTCATGAGCAGCCCTTGCCCCGTGGACTCGGTACTGCAAGGACTGTGACCCCCAAGCTGTCGGTTGGGAGGCGGATGGAGGTGGGGCAAGGCAGGGCTTTTCTTCTCGATAATAACTCCTCCCTGTATAAACCTGTCCTTGTTTGAAAGAGCACTGTGCATGTCCTTTCTTAATCACGACTCTGCCTGACCTGGATCCGGGTATTCTTCTCCTGTGCTGGTGTGTGCTTCCTTCCCCGGCCCGTACAGTAATTAACACTGCTCCGCTCCTCTCCTGCCCCAGCACCTTCTGTATTTACACAACGCTCTACTTAATACACCCCGTGGGCCGGCTGCTAGAGTCTGCTACCCCTTCCCCCAAAACACACCGTACAGAAAGTTAGGTGCCTCGGGCCACGTGGTCCAGCCAGGGAGCGGGGAGGCCACTGCACGCAGGCTTCAGCTCGGTGGGTGTTGAAAGTTAGCATTTGCCCATATCTGGGGTCTAAGCCAGCCCCCGACATGTTCATCTAGGGTTGCAGTCGTGTCTCGTGACTTTGCCTCAAACTTTGGCGGCCTAGAGTGCTGTGCACCCTGACCCTTGGTACTGACCTCAGTGTGGACACATGACAGTGGGCTGAATATCTAGGAGAGCTGACCCCAATGAGGAAGACACCTCGACGCTTCCCACACTTGTTAATTCAGCCCAGCGACAGCAATGGAATGCCTTGGGCTTGCTGGCTCCTTCTGCCCAGGTTAGACCCTCTTGTTAGGGCAACAGTGGTACAGCTGGTGTGCTAACCTCAGCCCACCCCAGTCCCCAACTTCCACTTCCACATAATTCTCCAGGATCTAGGACTGACGGAAGGTATCCTGCCATGGCTGAGTCCCTGTGAGTCAAGCCTGGTCGGCTTCCCGAGCTGCTGGAAGCCCGAGGCACTGCAGCAGCTGTCTTCGCCACCGACTGTCCTGTTAATTATTAACCTTCATTGCCACAGGACCTATTAGACTGGAACATTTTCTTACAGCCTGCTTTCCAGAATGGTCCTGCGTTTCTCCCCAAACCAGTTCAAGAGGGAAGGCAGCTGGCATGGGGGATGCTCTGGCTGGGGTGGGAACCCGTGTCCTCAGAAAAGTCTCAGGCCTGCATCCTGCCTGCTCATCCTGGAGGCCGTTCACGGGAACTCTGCTGATGCCGGAGCTCGGTCAGAATTTATGGTTAGAGCTTAGCCTTGGCACAAGTGTTAGCCTGTGGGCGTAGTTATTTTTTAAGTTTACAATTACAGGTTTTCTTTTTCCAAGGCCCTGCCCCAGAAGTTATATAGATTTTCTTAAAGGGGCACTGCCTCTTAGAAAAGAAATCACTGAACGTTGTAAAACTATCGAAGAGAGAAACATTTGGTTAAACTATAGATACAGCCCATGGTGGGAGAGAGGACAGACTGAGGTGGGAGAAAAAGCAGAACAGGAAACTTAGGAGCTGAGGGAAGGGACTGAGAAATGTATAACCAGGGCAGCGTGATACTAGCTGGGGGCAGAGGAACAGGTGGTTTGGTTTGGTTTGGTTTTCTGGTTTTGACCTTAGAGACCAGATAACCCTAGGCTGTGGTTAAACTCGGGGTGACCTTGAACTTGTGATATCCCCCTGCTCGTCCCTCAGGTGTGCTCACCCCAACTGCCTACCATCAGCCTGGGTAGGCGAGCACCCTACCGACTGAACTGCCTCCTCCATCCCAAACAGACTTTGTTTTAAAGACAGAGGAAATGGCCAGAAGTTGCTGAAGTTTTGAAGGTTCAGTTTATGTGCATAGATTGAATTCCTTTTAAATCCCTAAACATGTTTTATAACTTCAGTGCCACTTTTCCAACCACACGAGGTCTTCCATGAAAATGTACCCCAGATTTCCTCCTATACCCGATGCTAAAAATACTAAGGCAGGGACAGTTTTCCCTTCTAGGGTCATATGACATACTCAGTGTCACACCGAGACTTTTCCCTCTGCTCAGCAGATGTGGCCTACTATGCTCTTGAATGTTCTTGGTTCTGATGTGTGAAGGAGCCATTTCACTGGTGGGCACCTGCACAGGACCTTTTACAATACGAACATGAAAGGTTTTTATTAAAATATTTATTTATGTGTTTTTATATGTGTGAGTTCTCTGTCTGCACGTATGCCTGCATGACAGAAGAAAGCATCGGGTCCCATTACAGATGGTTCTGAGCCATCCTGTGGTTGCTGGGAATTGAACTCAGGGCCTCTCAGCAGGCAGCCAGTGCTTTTAAACTACATTTCATTTGTAGGAAGCAAGAGACCCTTAACTGTGGCGATGACCAACAAAATACGTGGGGTTTTTGAGGAGAAGCCATAATAGGACCTGCCCTTTCAAGTTGACCACTCTGTATGTGAGGAGGTTGCTACGTCTATTGTTCCCAAGAATCATAAACCAGGTCACAGGCTATCCTGCTAAAGCACTCCCCCTGGTGGAAGTCTGGAGTGCAATCAAGCCACCTTTGTTCAAAAGTGTGAGTCCCGATCTTTTTGCACAGAAAGACTTTATCCACCCTCAGAACAGAATCGTGAATGAGCCAGTTCAGACTGAGGGCATGCCCTTGGCTTTAGTTTCAGAATTCATTTTTATTTTCTTTTTTTGTTTTTTTTTTTAATTTGTTTTTTTCGAGACAGGGTTTCTCTGTATAGCCCTGGCTGTCCTGGAACTCACTCTGTAGACCAGGCTGGCCTCGAACTCAGAAATCCTCCTGCCTCTGCCTCCCAGAGGATTACAGGCGTGCGCCACCACCGCCCGGCTCATTTTTATTTTCATAAGTCTAACATTTCTTTTTTTTTTTTTCAATTTATTTATTTATTTATTTTTGGTTTTTCAAGACAAGATTGCTCTGTAATCATTTTAAATACCGTCTTTCCAGTTCAAACAACCTGTGTGCTGGGTTAGTCCAAGCTACCCCAGGGCTAAAATGGGAGAAACACAAGTTTGAGGGACTGGCCTAGTATACAGAACAAGCTTCATTTTCAAAAGCAGAAAGAGCCGGGCGTGGTGGCGCACGCCTGTAATCCCAGCACTTGGGAGGCAGAGGCAGGTGGATTTCTGAGTTCGAGGCCAGCCTGGTCTACAGAGTGAGTTCCAGGACAGCCCGGGCTACACAGAGAAACCCTGTCTCGAAAAACCAAAAACAAAAACAAAAAAAAAAAAAAACAAAAACAAAAGCAGAAAGAAAGGTTTTTGCTGAAAACCCAATAATAGGAACAGCCTAGGATATATTAGAAAAAAGTAGAAATAACCAGAAATTAACCTTATTTTTAAGTTGGACTTGGCTTGTTCTGAAAAGTACTTGCCACACAAGCTTGAAGACCTGAGTTCAATCCCTGACACCCATTGACAGGGAGGGAGGGAGGGAGAGAGAAAGAGACAGAGAGACAGTAGTGTTGGCGCACATCTAAGATCCCACCACTGTGGAAGCGAGGTGAGAAGACCCCTGGAGCTGGCAACCAGCCACTCTGCCCAATTAGCAAGTTTCAGGTTAGTTGAGAGACTCTGTCTCAGCAAATAAGTAAATAAATCAAATAGAGAGCAGTTGAGTAAGGCACCATGTAGACATTGACCTCTGATTCCCAAACACGCGTGCACAGACGCCCACCGTGATGTCTTCCTCCCAGCATAAACCCTGGGGTGCACCTCTCAGGCTCCTGCTTCCTCTTACAAATCATCTTCATTTAACTCTTGAGAGAGGCCACACAGTGGCCTCTACTAGGAGCTATAAGAGTGGAACCAGTGTGTTCATACGGGCAGTAATGTCCCCACTTGGTTGCAGGGAAGCCCCAGGCAGGCGGGAAGTATGGGTACCTCTCTGAGGCAGCTCCTCTCTCTCCCCAGCCAAGGCCTGCCTTGATGGCGCATGACAGAGCATGTGACCCTGAGGAGGAATGGTAGGCATGTACGTGGCCTTCTGACTGGTTCCACCACAGGCAGGAAGAGTCTCAGCTGAGGCGATGAATCTCAGCTGCCTCCGGCAGTGATCAGAGATGTGCCTGTCCTAGGGCACGCCTTCGGGATTTGCTGTGAAACAGAGACCTTCCTCTGGGGAGCTCAGAGGAAGCACTGAGGGCCATTAGTAGTGGCTGCACAGTAGTCCTCAGCCGAACAGTTCTCAGCCAGCTTCCACGTCTCTGTTAAAACCATTAAGTCTTTGTTCAACCTTATTAAAGAAAAGGCAATGTTCCCGGTACTGTTTGTGGGTTTCCCGCTGTGGTCTTGTTCTCCTTTTCCTCCTCTTGTTCTTCTCTTCCTCCTCTTCTTCCCCTTCCTTCTTCCTCCTCTTTCTTCCTCCTCTTTCTCCTTCTCCTCCTCCTCCTTCTCCTCCTCCTCCTCCTCCTTCTCCTTCTCCTCCTTCTCCTCCTCCTTCTCCTCCTCCTCCTCCTCCTCCTCCTCCTCCTCTCTCTCTCTCTCTCTCTCTCTCTCTCTCTCTCTCTCTCTCTCTCTCTCTCTCTTTTGCTGTCTCATAGCCCAGGCTAGCCTTGAACTCACTGTGGAGCCCAGCCTGGCCTCAAACTCTTACCTACCTATTTTAGCTTATGAAGGTCTGAGGTCGCAGGTGTGCACCAATGTGCCTGGCCTTGGTGCCATTATTGTTGTCCATGGGTCCCTCTTTTAAGATCATTGAAAGCTGGTGGACTTCCCAAGTCTGTTTTGCTATTGGGTGGGGGTGGGGGGAGGCGTAGACAAGTAAGAGCAAGAAATCACTGTCTGCACGAGACTCACCTACAGATCCCTGTCCCCATGCCCACCCACAGCCCCTCAGAGCGTCCTGCCGTTCCCCCCGCCCCCCACGTGCTCCTGGCCAGGCTTGTGTCCAGGGCCCTCTCCATGCGTTGCTCACAGGGGCAGAGCATCTTTGGTCTGTGGCCTCTGCCGGGAGATGTGCCTGCGGACCAGACACACCGAATCCGCATGTGGACTCGTTTCTGTGAAACTCTTTGAGGATCACATTTAGAGGATGGGGTGGGGGGTTGTTCCTGTGTATGTTGCATGTTTGTAAAAACCTCTTTGCACTGGAAAGATAACCCTTACAACTTGGCTTCCTCAACCTCCCTAGTCTCTGGAATGCACGCCCTCTCTGCCTGCACTGCCTGAGTCACTCACACCTTCCTGGGGGTGGGGACAGCTGAGTGTACATGGGTGCGATGGTGGAAGTCAGGAGTTCTGAGGCGCAAGAGCCCATCTGCCTTCCTTGGGATTCAAGGACTCAAGTACAGATTCAAAAAATCCTCCCTAGGTTCAGTATCCAGGGTTCCAGGGTGGGTCTGGCCACGTTCCAGTGGGGCCCTTGAGAAGGGCTTGCTCGGTGTCACCTCATCTGAACCCCTTCCCTACTCTGCTTGCTTACACAGACAGCCAGTCAGACACAGACACATTGACCACCCCAGGTGAGGTGCTGGATCTCACAGCACAGGATAAAGAACAGCCACCATCAGGGGGAGCCAGTGAGCTCAGCCCAGCTACGCAGGACATTACCAACAAAGAGGCCAAAGCAGAAGCAGCACCCCCTGAGAAGGAGGAAGAAAAGAAGGCAGAGGAGAACCCAGAGCCAGAGGAAGAGAGTCGCGCGGAAGAGAGTGCCAGGGACACCGCGGAAGAGAGCACCAGGGACGCCGATGCCCCAGAGGACGACACGGCCAGCAACCAGAGCCTGGATCTTGACTTTGCCACCAAGCTGATGGACTTCAAGCTGGCAGAGAGTGAGGCAGGCACTGTGGACAGCCAGGGCCCGGGCCAGCAGGAGCCGAAGCATGCCTGCGATACCTGTGGGAAGAGCTTCAAGTTCCTCGGCACCCTGAGTCGCCACCGGAAGGCACATGGCTGCCAGGAGCCGAAGGAGGAGGCGGCCGCGCCTTCGCTGGAGAATGACAGCGTTGGCAGAGCGGCCGAGGGGCCCTCGCCTTCCCCGAAGGCCGAAGAGAAGCCTGCCGAGTCCCCAGCAGTAGATCCAACACTAGGAACCAGGGAGGACTCAGTGGAGAAACAGAATGAAGAAACAGAGGGTCCCTCTGATGGGAAAGGTACGGCTGAGAAGAGGGGTGACGGTGGCAAAAGACCAAAGACAGACTCCCCCAAAAGCATGGCCAGTAAGGCAGACAAGAGGAAGAAGGTTTGCAGTATATGCAACAAGCGGTTCTGGTCCCTGCAGGACCTCACCCGGCACATGAGGTCACACACAGGTATGAGAGAGCAGACCAGCCGACCAGCAGAGGCGGTGTGCACTGGTCACTGGGAGTCTCACTGGAAGTCAGGTCCAGGGGCCACTGAGGACTGGCTAGGTGGCGGGGTTATCCTCTGGCCTGGGAAAACTGGGGGTCTTAAGGAGCTGTGTCCTTGGCCCCGGGGTGGCACGAGCCTCTACAGGGCAGTGGCCCCTTCGGAAAGCGCTTTTCCTCAGCCACTCAGCCCCCCAGTTTTGTCCTCTGTAGATAGGGAGGGTGGCTGCCTTGTCCACGGGTTTCTAGAACAGGAAGAGTGGGCATATGTCCATCTGGTGTAATCCTCAGTCAGATCCTGAGAAAGATGAGGGCGTGCCAGGGAAGGCAGTGCTGGCCTGGCCCGTGTTGTGAAGAGCCCAGAGAAGGGTCTCCTATTTTAATTGGGGACAGGGGGAGAGGCCTGGATAGAAGCACGAAGCCAAAAGGTAGAGAGCTCCTTCCTCAGCCTGCCCTCCTAAGAGAGCACCCAACCCCTTGGCCGCATCTCACCATCACGGCCTCCCGTGCACAGTGGCCCTGCCACAGCCAACCGGGCCCTACACTGAGGTGTAGCGTGCTGGTACCTTTTCTGGCAGAGATGTTCTCTGCTATTGGAAACTTGGGGTGCAGGCTGTTGGGAAACACCCAAATGCACCTCTCGTGCCTTGATTTAGGTGGCTGTCGATGGCCTTGCAGAGCCTGAGGAAAATCATTCCTCATAAAGACTCTGCTTCTGAGATTCCAAGATCCATTTGTAGAAAGCCTAGGTTGAGAGGTACAGGAAAAGAATGTGCCCCCTAGCCTTGCCAGTTTGGGCAAACAAGAAGGCTCTTCATGAGCATCAAGAAGTCCTGTCCCTGTGTATTTAGTTCTGGATGCAGCGTTCATAGTGGGGGGTGGGGGGGAGGGCAGTGGCCTTTGTGTTAACGGACAGTTCCTTTCCATTCTTTCATTGTTCAGGAGAAAGGCCATACAAGTGTCAGACCTGTGGGCGAACCTTCACCTTAAAGCACAGCCTTGTTCGACACCAGAGGATCCACCAGAAAGCCAGGCACAGCAAGCACCACGGGAAAGACAGCAGCAAGGAGGAGCGGGCCGAGGAGGACAGCGAGGACGAGTCCACCCACAGTGCTCACAACCCTGCCTCGGAGAGTGAGGCCGACTCCGCGCCTAGCACCAGCAACCATGTGGCTGTCACCAGGAGCCGGAAAGAGAGCTTGTCCAGTTCTGGGAAGAAAGGCAGCCAGGATGAGAAAGATGCATCAGAGCAAACGGCTGAGCCCAGTGCCCCCAAAGAGCAGGGGTCACCAGGCGAAGCCGAGCCCCAGAGCCCAGCAGCCATTGTGCAGGACTTGCTGGAGCTCTGTGGCAAGAGGCCTGCCCCAATCCTGGCGGCCACCGACGGCGCCTCGCAGCTCGTGGGCATGGAATGACGGCCTGCCCTGCCTCCATCAGCACGCAGACGAAGCCAGCAGAGTATCCCGAATGTCCATTTCACAAGGTTTTCTCAGCACCCTTCAGCTGTCTGGAGAAAGAGGAAAGGGCGAGAGAGAGACAGCAAGCCTGTGGCCAACCAGCCCGTGCCATAGCCTTACACATGACCCGGCCCCAGTACAGCCGGCTCCAGTGCCTTAACTACTTATGGGTCCTCCCGTGTCGTCGTGGGTGTCCCCCCTCCAGAAAAAAAAAAAAGACGTTTTAACAAAACATATTTTAATGAATTTTTCAGAGGACCTTTCCATTTAAGCATTAACATTACCTTTTGTATCTGTGTGTTTGAGCTTGTTTTTGTGAATTTGTGAATCTGGGATAGTACTGTTTGTTCTGAGAGCTGGAAGCAGAAACCCTTCCCCTTGGATCCTGTAGCCAATAACTGGAAGAAACGATGTGAATTTCATGTATGCGGCCAGAGGGCAGGGGGTGCACGGCTTTCTAAGCTAGACCTGTGCTCTCTGGTCCTGTGGCGGAGGAGCCGCGGCCTGGCCCTCGCTGGTAACGGATGTGGTAGATGCAGGGTTCCTGTGTGCTGTGAGCCAAAGCCAGGAAAGAGTCTAGCTCCGACCTCATGTGTGTCTCCATGTTAGAAATGGTTAGTGTTCCAATTCTTCACTTACAGAGAAAAGTGACCTTCTCGGCACCCTAGCCTACGGAGGACATGCCTGGAGGTCATATGTCGACTTTCCCTTCTTCCCATTCGGTATATGTTATTAATATTAATATTATTTGTATTTTTATTTTAACTTCATCAGTTCGCTGGGCTCTGCACTCTGCAGAAACAAATGGGCAATATTTGTCCTGGGTGACCTGTACTGCTTCCTGGTCCCCGCTGAATGTGTGCCTGACGCTTCTGGTGGCACACCAGTGATGGCTCTTCTACTGTACTCAGACCTTTTCTTCCATGACTGTAGAACCCAGCAGGGGCCGGGAGTGGTCCTCCAAGCTTGGCCAAGGAGTGACAAGGATGCACGAGGGGGGGGGGGCGGGCATCCGAGACGCCAGGCCAGACCTGGGCACCTCACAGTCAGTTTGCGAGGCATCCCAGTCTTCCTGCTAAGCTGGGTCAGCGCCTTCCCCGAGCTGTGCTACTGCCGCCTTTGGAGAAAGAAGCATTGAGATACTACTGCCAGTGAACTGAAGCGCATGCGCGGTTTAGATGCGCGGGTTGTCTTCGCCTTCCCGCAGTGTGGGGTTGCTGCTTGGAGAGAGGGGTGCTTTCCAATCCCTAACTGGCCCAAGCCCCTGGTGCACAAAGACAGGGTTCCTTTAGTTCCAGAGTCTTCTGTACCAAGCAGTAGACCTCCCTCCTCAGCAAAAAAGAAACCGTTCCTACTGTAGCTGAGCTCCGTTCAGCACCCTGTCCTCTAGCGGAGACCCGAGGATGCCTGAGCCACACTGCTACTAGAGCCCTGTTGTCCCTTGCCCTGCAGAGCCCCAAGCCTTCCCTACGGGGGGCCTTTCTCTGCCCCACCTCTTCCCCTTATCCTGTGGCTCCACATGCCCCTCCGCTAGGACGTGCGCCCCAGACATGCCTAGCCCTTTGTCCACCAGTGTCTAGTGGCTGAAATCCAACCACGCTGACATCAATGGAAGATAGATATTCTAGAGATAATGAAAAGCAATATATGTATGAAAAAAATGAGGTATATATGATTTTTAACTGTATTAGGGATGTGTGGACCCGTTTAAAATTGAGATTTTATTTACTGTAGAGAGAGAAATCAGACCCATTGATCTCATGGTCTTCTAAGTTAAACCCAGCTCCTACATCCCTTAGTTTAGTTTTTTATTATTACAATTGTTGTTTTCATTGTTATTATTTGGGGTTTCTTGTGTTGTTTTCTTTGCAACTCTCCACACTAAACTCACGATACTGTGGGGTGAAGCCATGACTGAGCTCAGCGCTGTGGTAAGATGTAGCACGGGCTGCTCCCAGCAGCGGCCGGCGCCAGGGCTGCAACTGGCAATAATCACTATTGATTTAAAGCTTTACTTAGGCTCATCTGTTCCTTCATAGTTGATAAGGTCTTGCCACATTTTATTAGTGCGACTGAGAGATGAATTATTCCTGTCGTCCCGCCCGCCTTCCTCCCCCAATATTAAACTGTGAAGTTTGTGATTTTGTTTAAACGCTGGGTGAATCATAGTGTTAGTTTGCATGTCCAGCTAATTTGTTTCTATACATTTTGTTTGATTCTCTTTCTCCTCAGGGCTTTTACAAATATATATATATATTATATATGTATATATATATGGATCTTCTGAAAAAAAAATTGAGGTGCAAATTTTCTCTTTTGTCGTCTTGTTTTGTTTTTGTTTTTGTTTTCTCTTTAATGGACACAATGCTGATATTCAATCACTACATAAAATATCTGGCTGTGAATCAGACGAGAGAGGCCCCAAGGGGTCATCCGAGCGGTTCTGCGTCGGAGACCGGTTTCAGACAGCATCCTGCACTCGTCTCTTTCCTCTCCTCTCTTTCTTCAAGAAAAAAAAAGTTGATCCTAATGATTTCAGCCCATGCATTAAACAGAAAACAATAATAACTGTAGAATTCATATTTTTCTAAAGGGAACTTAAAAACTGCTGCTACATGTATGTACAAAACTGGTTTTATGCCACACGAACAGAATCACAGGTTTGGTTTTGGTACTTTTTCTCTTTGTACTCAGTTGTATAGAACTTCCAAATTCAGAATGAAAAGAAAGCTGTTCTGTATCAAACCATCTAAGCAATAAATGTTATATTTAAAAAATGGTGCATGGCCAGCTTGTGAGTTCCCCTAAGCCCGTCTCCAAGCCTGCGGCTCGCTGAAGGCGGACCCCAAAGCCTGGGCACCCAGGCAGAGACAAGCCGACCCCGGAGCTCCTGCAGCTCGTCTAGCCCGCTTGTTTATTTGCAGGTTCACTGAGAGTTCAAGAAATAAGGTGGGGGGCCGGCATGACCTCAGTGGGTAAAGGCACTTACCATCCAGCCTGACAGCCGGAGAGTGATCCTTAGGACCCACGAGGTGGAAAGAGAAAGGACTCTCGGACAAAAGAAACGGGAGTCAAGCACTCACATACATAAATAATTAAAAAAAAGAAATCAGAAAAACTTTCATAAATACTAAAAGGCAGTTGGCTGCAGTTAGATGGTCTGTCTTGTGAGTGTGGACAGGGGATGTAGAAGCTGTGGTGAATTTCATAATGAGGCCACAGGGACAGACTTAAGGGGCAGCAGCACAGACAGCCACCCTCAACTTGTTTAGCTGGTCCTGTGCACTAGTAACTCCAAAGGAGAATGCTGGGCCTTCCTTCCCCAGTGAAGTTGTAAGGGACTGAGTTGGCCTGGTAGAGAGCAGTGGGTTTCAACCTGGTGGGTCACAGGACCCTTCTGAGCCATCTGTCATCGTGAGGAGCCCTGTACCCTCTTCCCTGGGGAGTAGCCCTCAAAAGGCAACCCCAAGAAGAACCGTGTGGGAAGCTAATTATGGTGATGCTGCAGTCATTGGCCATCCTATTTAAAGTGCCAGATCACAGCAGGGCAAGCGGTAGCGGGCCCTAAGACTCCTCAGGCTGTTGGCCCCAGCAACTGGTTTTTATGAAATATCAGTGAGGATCCTAATATGTTCCTCCTCTGGGCCAGACAGATGGCTCAGTGGTTAAGATTCTGGTGATGGCCACAACCAAGCATCTCATCAGCACAGCCCCAGCCTTTCCAGCCCGGCAGAAGGGGGCTGCAGGTCATCGGGTGATGCTTAAGGCACCTGTAAGCGGTGTCTGGATGGCACTGGGCGACAGCTGGCATTCTAGTTTGCTCTCTCTCTTGCTGGGACAAACACCATGACCAAAAAGCGACTTGGGGAGCAAAGGGTTTATTTCATCTTAGCCCTTGGGTCACAGCCCATTACTGAGGGAAGTCAGGTCAGGAAGTATGAACTATAGAGGAATGCTCTTTGCTGGCTTGCTCCCCATGGCTTGTTCATCCCGCTTTCTTATATACCCAGGACGCAGGGATGGCACCACCCACAGTGGGCTGGACTATCTCTCATCAATCAATAATCAAAAAAATGTTCCAACACACCAGGCCTGGTCTACATAAAGACCTATCTCAACACCAACAAGGGAGGGAGGGAGGAAGGAAGGAAGGAGGGAAGGAAGGAAGGAAGGAAGGAAGGAAGGAAGGAAGGAAGGAAGGAAGGACACACTGAGTTGCTCATTCCTACCCCAGGATTCAGTTAACCTTGACTCTGCACTTAAACTGTTGCCCAGCAGGCACTGACGAGGGCAGTAAGAGATGTGCATAGAACAAACCTGATGTCTCTGCAATTTTAGTTCTAACAGGGAAACTGATAAGAAAGGAAGAAGATGGGCTGGAGAGATGGCTCAGCGGTTAAGAGCACTGACTGCTCTTCCCAAGGTCCTGAGTTCAAATCCCAGAAAACCATATGATGGCTCACAACCATCTGTAATGAGATCTGACACCCCCTTCTGGAGTGTCTGAAGACAGCTTCGGTGTACTTACATATAATAGATAAATCTTTTTTTTTTTTTTTGGATTTGGTTTTTTCGAGACAGGGTTTCTCTGTGTAGCCCTGGTTGACCTGGAACTCACTCTGTAGACCAGGCTGGCCTCGAACTCAGAAATCCTCCTGCCTCTGCCTCCCAGAGTGCTGGGATTACAGGCATGTGCCACCACACCCAGCTGATAAATCTTTTTTTATATAATTTATTTTATTTTCTATATTCTTTGTTTACATTCCAAAGTCTATCCCCTTTCCCAGTTCTTCCCTCACCATGTGTCCTATAAGTCCTCCCTCCCCTCCCCCCATAAATCTTTTTTAAAAAGGAAAGAAGGGCTGGAGAGATGGCTCAGTGGGTAAGAGCACTGTCTGCTCTTCCGAAGGTCCTGAGTTCAAGTCCCACAACCACATGGTGGTTCACAACCATCTGTAATGAGATCTGACACCCTCTTCTGGAGTGTCTGAAGATAGCTACGGTATAGTTACATATAATAGATAAATCTTTAAAAAAAGAAAGAGCCGGGCGTTGGTGGCGCATGCCTTTAATCCCAGCACTTGGGAGACAGAGGCAGGCAGATTTCTGAGTTTGAGGCCAGCCTGGTCTACAGAGTGAGTTCCAGGACAGCCAGGGCTACACAGAGAAACCCTGTCTCGGGGGTGGGGGTGGGGTGGGGGGGTGGGGAAGTGGATGATAAACCAGATGCAGTGTGGGAGTGTAGAGCAGCCAAGGACAGACACATTAGCTCTGACTTCCTCTGGGGGCCAGGAGTTAGCTTTGATGATGAGAGGTTTCCCTCCTCACAAGTCATCTTGGCAAGAAATACTTAAACCTATTTCCAGGAAAACACCCCTTAAACAGACTCACAGGCCAGTCTGATGGAAACAGTCCTCAACTGAGGATCCCTCTCTTCAAACACATTAAGTTGGCCACTAAGATTAGCCGGCACAGCCTTGTTGGCCTTCGGACCTTACCACAGGTCCAGAGCATCGTGGCAGAAACAGCTCGGAAACAAAGAAAGAGCAGGGAAGAGTTTGGATTTCACAGCATCCCTCTCTAGGGCATACCCATACGACTTAATAGATCCCAGCCTTTAAAGATCCCACCTCGCCGGGCGTGGTGGCGCACACCTTTAATCCCAGCACTTAGGAGGCAGAGGCAGGCAGATTTCTGAGTTCGAGGCCAGCCTGGTCTACAGAGTGAGTTCCAGGACAGCCAGGACCTTGCTATTTTTAAGGGTACAACTCAATGGCATCAAGCCCGCCACACTGTTGTACACCCCGAAAAGCCCCCTTAACAGGACCTCCCTGTTTCCTTCTTTTCCACAACCGCCTCTGCTCTTTTTCCTGTTTCTATGATTATGACTCCTTAGGTAACTCACACAAGTAAAAAAAAAAAAAAAAAAGCATGGTTTAAAGACAACATTTTACTGAGATCTTGATTTGTGGGAGGGACCTGCCTCTCGAAATATATGTCCAGAAAGCAGGTGTGGGTTAAACAGCGCTGGGTACAGGGACACAAAGCCGCGGGTCTTCCTGGTGAAGACACAGCCTTCTGCCTGCTGCTGCTGGCTGACATGGTGTGGGGGTTGACATGCGTGGCCAACTTGGCTGGATGTAGAGTCACCTAGGAGACAAAGTTCGGGGTATGCCTGTGAGAGAGGTTCTAGGTCCCACTGAGTGAGAAGAACTACCCCTAACTGCGGACCGCATCGTTCTGTGGGCTGTGGTCCCTGTCCCAGTAAAAGAGAGAAGAGATGAACACCACTGTCACCTCTCTTGGCCTCCTGACTGTGGCTGCAATGTGACCTGCTTGCTGCCTCAAGCTTCTGCCTTGACTTCTCCATCCACCATGATGGGCTGTCCTTTAAGGTATTGTCTTAGTCAGGGCTTCTATTCCCATACAAAACATCGTGACCAGGAAGCAAGTTGGGGAGGAAAGGGTTTATTCAGTTTACACCTTCCACACTGCTGTTGATCACCAAAGGAAGTCAGGACCGGAACTCACACAGGTCAGGAAGCAGGAGCTGATGCAGAGGCCATGGAGGAATGTTCCTTACTGGCTTGCTTCCCCTGGCTTGCTCAGCCTGCTCTCTTATAGAACCCAAGACTACCAGCCCAGGGATGGCACTACCCACAGGGACCCTCCCCACTTGATCACTAATTGAGAAAATGCCTTACAGTTGGATCTCATGGAGGCACTTCCCCAACTGAAGCTCCTTTCTCTGTGATAACTCCAGCCTGCGTCAAGTTGACACACAAACCAGCCAGTATAGGTGTGAACCCAAATAAACCCACCCTTCTTACTGTCAGAGCACCAGGAACAGCAACCAATACGAATGGGTGGGTGAGGAAAAAGCGAACACCTGGGTCTACAGGGACAAGCATGTAGGACCGAGCTCTGCCTCTGATGAGGGTCTTTGTGCCTTGGGCTCTCCTTCCTTAGAAGGCAACAGAAGTATCTGCCTCCTGGGATTATCGTGTGGATTATATGAGCGTATATGTATATGTATATGTATATGTATATGTATATGTATATGTATATATGTGAATATCCACAGCTTTCATTGACATTGCTGTGGTAACCCTGAAGGGGGTGTCCCAGGACAAAGCCTAGTCCTGGCTGATCACCCTGGGTGTGGCTGAGAACTGACAGCATCTATATTCCTTAGGAGCTTGTTAGAATGAGAACTTCGGGCCTACCCAGACATGCTGGATCAATATCCCTATTTTAACAAAACCCCAGGGAACTCCTAACTAAGTGAGGCTTGGACCTAGAGCCTAAAGTTTGGTTCAGAAGCTAAATCCAGCCGCCCGCTGAACAGAGCTCCTAATAGACTCCAGCTGTGTTAGCTAGTTTCCCGTGACTATAACAAAAGAGCCAATTTATTTATTTATTTATTTATTTATTTATTTTTGTTTTTGTTTTTGTTTTTGTTTTTTCGAGACAGGGTCTCTGTGTAGTCCTGGCTGTCCTGGAACTTACTCTGTAGACCAGGCTGGCCTCGAACTCAGAAATCTGTCTGCCTCTGCCTCCCAAGTGCTGGGATTAAAGGCATGTGCCACCACCGCCCGGCACAAAATAGCCAATTTATAAATTATAAATGTGTAAGTTATAAGATTTTGCTGGGCATGGTGATGCATGCCTGTAATCCTGGCACTTGGGAGGCAGAGGCAGGCAGATTTCTGAGTTCAAGGCCAGCCTGGTCTACAGAGTGAGTTCCAGGACAGCCAGGGCTACACAGAGAAACCCTGTCTCGAAAAACAAACAAAAGATTTTATAACCAACTTATAAAGAAGAAAGGGGCTGGAGAGACGAGAGCTCAGCAGTTGGGAGCAGTGATGTTGCGCTTGCAAAGAATCAGGTTCGATTCCCAGCACCCACATGGTGGCTCACAACCCTCTGTACCTCTAGTCCCAGGGGATCTGGTGTCCTCTTCTGAACTCCGTGGGTACCAGGAACATACATGGTACACATACATGCATGCAGACAAAAACCTCAGACACATAAAACAGGTCAAAAATCTTAGGGAGGGACGGAGAGGGGGAGGGGGAGGGGGAGGGAGGGCGGGGAGCCTAGCCAGGCTTGATAGTGTAGGCCTGTAATCCCAGTGTCTGGGAGGCTGAGGTAGGAGGGTCTCAAATTCAAGTCCAGCCTGGGCTCATTGCATAGCAAGAAGCTCTCTCAGCAGAAACAAGAAGTGGAGTTTGCTCACGTTTACAGCTTCCCAGGTTTCCAGCCACAGTCAGCTAGCTCCCTGCCAACTGTAGCTGAGGAAACCGCTTACCTCACGGCAGCCAGGAAGCAACAAGACAGAGGGCGGGGCCAGCCTCCCTATAAAATCGGGACTCTCCGAGCATTCCTGCCTCGGTTGCCGGCAGACCTAGCCATAGCTTTGTGACGCTTGCTCCGGGTTTGCCTTGAGTTACTTCTCTGTGGCTGTAATAAAACACCATGACCAAGGCAACTCCTGGGTGAAAAAGGAAAGTTGGTTTGGGCTTTCGATTCCAGGCTTAGTAGCGGAAGCAGGCACTGAGAGCTCATGTCCTGAACCACAAGCCTGAAGCAGAGAAACCTGCCCCCAAGGACAGAGTTCCTCCAGTTCCTCCCTACCTCCTAATGCCTGAGCCTATGGGTGTGTGTGTGTGTGTGTGTGTGTGTGTGTGTGTGTGTGTGTGTGTCACTCTCATTCCATCCGCTCTAGGGGTTCCTGACATGTGCCACGCCCAGCGGCTGCCTGCCAGCTCCCAAGGAGGCCTGGGGGCAGGGGGGGGGGAGGGCGGGGAACCGGGGAGAACCGCTGGATTTATTTTAAACCTATAATTGAAGGTTGCTCGTTAACAACAACAAACCAGTGTTCTCCAAGCACGGGCTGCCCAAGTCAGTGCCCTAAATAAGGACCACGCAGTCGCAGTCGGCTCCTTTCAGGGGAAGAAAGTTGAAGCCAAGCAGGGAAGGGACCTGCCAGGTGCTGGCTGTGGGCTGTCCTGAGTCTTGCCGGCCTCTCCCAGGAATTGATTGCTGCGTCTCAGGTTCCCAGTTGAGGAGGGGCGGGAGGTGGAGCTGCTCATCAGCCCCGCCTTCCCACAAGGACCCCAGGCGGGCTCTCTCACATAAATAGTAGTCCTACTGTGCACAAAAAAGAAAAAAAGAAAAAGAAAAAAGAAAAAAATAGGGGCGTCAGGGAAATGGGAAGGGGGAGAAAGAAACAATGAAAACGAATGCAGCCAGGGGAGGTGCTGGGGGGGGGGGGTGTGTGTGCTCCGTAGCTTTAATTCTACGACTGGGGAGGCAGAGGTAGCAGCTCTCTGTGAGTTCAGGACCAGCCTGGTCTACATAGAGAATCTCAGTACAGTTAGTGTTGTATACAGAGGCCCTGTTTCAAAAAAGCGAAATCAAAGAAAGGAAGAAGCAGCGAAACCCAAGTACAGTCGTCTACTTTCCCCCCCAGTTTGTTCACCCTGCAGAGTGCGATTCTTAGATTGCCAGACCAGGGAGCAGAGGAGGAATGAATGGAACCCTTTCCGGTCGGGAGCAGGGGTGGAGGAAAGGGACTGGCCGGGATCGGCCTCGTTAGGATGAAACTGCCTATCACGCACACAGCCCAGGATGGACGTGGTGTCAGGTGTCCACGACAGGTGGATGTGTGCCCACCAAAAGGGCAGTGGCTGCAAACGAGGACACATGGCTCCCGTCAGCTCTGGAGACAGGTGCAATGTGGCGCCCTTCTACCCCTGGTCGCTGGGGAGGCCCTGCTTCTCCCACGCATCACAAATGCCACATGACTGATGGTTTGTTTGTTTGTTTGTTTGTTTGTTTGTTGTTTTTAGAGCTCTGCAGTGATGACTCGCGCCTGCTATGTCAAGATGGAACATCAGAAATGTGTCTTTGCCTTTCTGTCAGGAGCCTCAGACACTGTAAGACGAGTCCCTCGGCTGCTCGTTGGAAATCCCATTTCAGCCCTGCTGATCCAGGATTTCAGGCTAGGAAACCTAGCCGTGGGCTAGGTTAAACGCTCGTGGTTCCGCTGCTTGGGAAAGTCAGCCAGCCCCAGCTCCGGAAGCTGAACGCTGACCAGGATTCTACTCCCTTCCCGCAGATATCTCTCTGAGTCAGTAGCGATTGTCTCCAGGATCTTAGTGGAGAGCCACATTGGAAGATGGTCCAGGCGTCTCTACAAATTAGGATTATAGAGACGGGAATGATTGGTTAAGAGCACCAGTGGCGAGCCAGGCAGTGGTGGCGCACGCCTTTAATCCCAGCACTTGGGAGGCAGAGGCAGGCGGATTTCTGAGTTTGAGGCCAGCCTGGTGAGTTCCAGAAAAAACAAAACAAAACAAAAAACAAACAAACAAACAAAAAACCCAAAAAACAAAAAAGAGCACCAGCGACTCTGTCAGAAAACCAGGGTTCAATTCCCAGCATCCACGGGGTGCCTCACAATCATCTGTGACTCTAGCCCAAGGGGGTCAGAAAACCTCATCTAGCAATCTCATCTGACCTCCAAAGGCAGCAAGCATGCATCCACGCACAGACGTACACGCAGGGAAAACACTCCTAGGCTAATGGCAGCTGTCGTTATTATTTAAATGGCATCATGTTTGCATAGACCTTGAGCACATCTTCCCTTATAATTTCTACGTTTTTATTTATTCGATGTGTATGCACACGGTGTGCCGTGGTGTGCACACGGAGGTCAGAGGACAACCTGCAGGAGTCGGTTCCATCAAGTTGGTCTTAGAAATCTCAGTAGGAGGCGCTGCTACCTGCTAAGAATACAAATTAACGGCCCGTGTGGGAATGGCTGTTTAGTCTGTTCTGTAAGGACTAATGACAAGGGAAACCATCCACTGTATTTTCACAGGAACAATTTTTTTTTTGTTTGTTTTTGTTTTTTGAGACAGGGTTCCCTGGCTGTCCTGGAACTCACTCTGTAGACCAGGCTGGCCTCGAACTCAGAAATCTGCCTGCCTCTGCCTCCCAAGTGCTGGGATTAAAGGTGTGCGCCACCACCGCCCGGCCAGGAGCAATATTTTAAAACATTTGTTTCCATCCACTGCTGCTTATATCTGCAGATGTGGACCACAGGGACTCAGGACAGATACCTATAGCACCCTAAGGACAATGGTAAAGCAGATTCTATGCAAACCTTCGACTCTGGGGCACTGCTTTGACAGGAAGAGCTCTCTGAGATCTGGTGACGCCACTCTCCATAATGTCTGGCCTCTTCCCCAGACTGTACTCAGTGTCAGTATAGTGGGGTGACCCCACCCATCAGGGCGACTCCACCCCATCAGGGCGACCCCACCCCATCAGGGTGGCCCTACCCCATCAGCTCCTTATCCTTCTGGAGAAAACGTCCCAGCAATTGTGACATGGTTCAACCTTGGTATGCAGTCTGAGAGCTGGATCCTCCAGAATACTACCATAGCTCTCCCATCAGCCTGAAACTTTGGGCCGCCCTGCCTCCTGACCCCCACATGTCCTTCAGCCAGAGCTGGTGATATAATGGGTGGTGAGACTGTTCAAACAGTAGAGAAAGAATTTTCCCTTTTGTGTTCTCTAGAGAACCCTAGTTTTCAACCAGATGCAATCTCAGCTATGTGGGGATCTGAGGCAGGAGGATGGCTTTAGTCTCCTATAGAACACAAGACTTCTATCTTAAAACAAAACAAGAATCAAAGTCCTGATAATCTTAGTTTACTACAGTCATATACCGTGTTGATGCTGACATCAAGGGACTGCGGCAGTCCTGGGAGGCTCACCTCCAGATTCAACACGAACCCAACCTCCACACCTACAGCCACACCCAAGCCAGTGCTCTCAGTTGAGGACAGAGCCAGCCAGTTCCATGCACTGTGACATCATTGGCTGCCCCAGGAGCCCTAGGCCAGGCAGGAGCCTGTGCTTGGAGGCGCCATATCAAAATCCTCACAGGGTTCTCTCTGGACTGGCTTAGTAAATCGATTCTGTAGGACAACGGGTGTGGCAGCTTCCTCGCCCGCATGGTCACAGCTCTCTGAGAAGGTCCTGGACTGCCCGTGACCCCCAACCTTGTATGCCAACCACAGCCCACCCCACAGTGAGGCTGTGCAGAGCGAGCCGCTGGTCTTCAGTCCATATCGGGAATTGTCCACCCCCCAAAAACAAACAAACAAACAAACAAAAAAACAGAAAAAAACCTGGTTCTAATATCAGCAAAGTCATCAGCAGTAGCAGCAACAGAGTAGATGCACTGGACAGCAAGAGCAACAGCAAACAGGCAAATAGAACGCTTTCCTTCTTCCATGTCCTATCTGTGCTGCGCTCCGTTACGGCGAGCCTTTCCACTTCAAGCAATCAAGGACATCCCCACAGTGGATCCCCATCCCCAGCAGCCGGCCTTCTCGTTGATCCCAGATCCAGTTAACTTGACCGCCGAGATTAGCCACGCCATTGGCTCGGGCAACAGGGAGCGAAGCTGGAACCGGGCAGCTCAGAGGAGCCAGGGCAAGCTCAAACCCATCGCTGCGTGGCTGAACAGCACGAAGATGAGGGCTAAGTCGACACATCAGTGTTGTAATTTGGGGCCCCGGGAGAGATGAGGCTGTGATAAGCCGAAGAAGCCTACGGAGGGCCTGGGTTGATGGCTCATGAGATTGCACGTTCCGTCTTGTCTGAGGTTCCTTAACGAGCCTTAGTTAGCAAGCGAGGAAAATCCAAGCCAGACCAGCCCTGACACAAATGAGAACATGCCAGCCTATATCGCGGGAGTCCAGACAGTGGCCTTATGTGCAGACTGATCCAGGCACTCGGGCTAGCTCTGGAACCTAGCCCGTGCGGCTAGTCTCCCCTCCCCCTCTTTTCTTCTCCCGCAGGTCCCCAGGATGGCATTGATGGTGGCCCCGCTAGGTCACTTGATACTGAATTAGCTGAACAAACTTAGAAGCTTGTCCTGCTAAGAGACCAGAGCCTCTTCTTCCCGGCCAGTCTGAACCAAGACCCCATGTCAGGCCACAAGCTATTTGTGTAGTAAAGGAGCCAGACAGATGTCCCTCACCGCCTGGAAAGACCCTAAAAGGTGGGCAGACGTGTCACCTCTCCCAGTCCTCGAATTATCACTGAGCCTTCACCTTAATAGTCTTTCTATTAAGAGATGGTTCCTGGGCCTTGGTCCTCAGAAGAATGGCCCCCAGGTCATGTTCCTAGGAAGCGGTTCACAGGAGGTGCATCCCAGGAGGGCGGAGGCAGGAGGTGGTCCCTGGGAATTGGGACTCAGGAAAGTGATCCTCAAGAGGAAGCCACCACCCAGAAGGTAGTCCCCAGGAAGGTTATCATCAGGAGGGCGAGGCCCAAGAAAACTTGGCCATGTAACCAGGAAGGGGATGGTTGTTCCCGTCAAGTCCTCTAGGTGGCGCAACGGGAAACTAGGGCGCTCTGGAGAGCCATGGCCAGGAGTGAGTCACACAGGAGGTGAAATAGTTCAAAGTCGCTGTGGAGAGAGTTGGAAAGGAGGGAAGAGAAGGAAGAGGAAGAAGAAAGGGTCAAAGAGCAGGAAGGGAGGAACAGAAATTGGGGGAGGAGGAGAAAGACCTAGAAAGAGTCTGGTAAAGGAGGTGCAGGGGCGGGGCGGGGGGTGGGGGGTGGCGAGAGATGGGCAAGAATGCCACCACCCAAGGAAAGGGGAGCGGTGTGTGGCCTCTGCGCCAGCCTCCCAGGTAGAGGCTGACACCAGGCGCCGGGAGGTGAAGGAGGTGAAGACAGGAAGCTGGAAAGTGGGAGAGATTGCGCTATCACCCGAGGGGGAGGGGTGCAGGGTACTGGGGAGTCTTTGGGGACTAAAGGACAGGAGCACTTTGGAGAGGGCAGATACAAGAGAACCAGAGAGGACAGAGCTGTTACTAAGGCAGGAGGGAAAGGGCTATCATCTGCTATGCCCCTAAAGGAGAGAGGGCGGGAGAGCTTCACGGAGTGGGTGGCCCAGAGAGCAGGTGTCTGACTTCCTGAGATGGGGACCTGGGAAGAAAATGGGGGAGCACAGAGGTCAGTGACGGTAGAAAGGGCCGTGGGGAAGTTCAGTTTGGCTCAGCGAGGTGGGTGGTTATTTGCAAGGAGCCAGCTGGTGGCGAGGACTGGTTTAGGAACGATCGATCCTAAACGAACGATTGATCGATCGCAGGACAGTGTGGTGCCAGGGAGGTCTTTGTAAGGCTGGAGGGACAGCAGATCTGGGTCATGACCTCGTAGGTGAGTACGAAAACCAGCTTAGCGCGGCTGGAGAGACGGCTCAGCGGATGGGAGCACTGACTGCTCTTCCAGAGGTCCTGAGTTCAATTCCCAGAAACCACATGGTGGCTCACAACCATCTCTAATGGGATTCGATGCCCTCTTCCGGTGTGTCTGAAGAGAGCAGTGGTGTATTCATATACATAAAATAGATAAATAAATAAATCTTTAAAAAACAAAGATTAAAAAAAATCTAGCACAATCTTCATCAGGTACGCCTCGCTCCTGTGTCCTCTTCAGTGGAGTCTAACTGATCATGGCTTAACTGTTCTTCCCAAACCTGGCTCCACCCACCCTGCTTTCTGATGGACCTGATGCTCTTGGGCGACCACGTGAATCATCGAGGAGGGATTGTGAATTTAAGGTCATCCTGGACCACAACAATGAGAGCCTGTTTCAAAAAAAGGGGGCGGTGGGGTGTGGTGTGTGATTATCTGTTAAGAGTGACATGCCTCTCTTTGGGATGTGTCAGATGTCAATTTTCTTTTTCTAAAACAGAACTGGGCAATGAGGTAGCCAGCACCACCGCTTGCGGTATGGTTGCTACTGTGGTGCTGGGCGCTGACGTCCTCTGTCCGCTGTTCTTGGAATTGCACCCCATCCAATAGACTGATGGATCACAAGTCAGACCGGAGGAGTCAGAAGGTAGCCAACAGGTAGGAGTCCAAGGATCACTGGCCAGTGGGAGTCTGTTTAGTCTCCCCCCTTCCCCACCCTCTATGTCCTCATACAGTCTGCTGGGTCCTGAGTTCAAACGCAGGTACTCATTTGTTCGTTCATTTGCGTTGGGTCTCGCCGTGTTACCTTTGGCCTCTGACCCCTGAGATCACGCATTACCTGCAACTTCCGGGGGCACCGCCCAGACTTCTGAGTTTAATATTTCACTAACACTAGAGAAACAGCTCAGAATCGTAAAGATGGAAGGGCTTTCTATGCGCTCAAGAGCTTGGAAGGTGCAACTATGTTGATTTGAATCTAAGATAGAGTGAATCCTGAAGTTCGGACAAATGGGGTGCAGGCAGCCCTGCTGAGATGCGGGAGCACGCCCACCTCCCCGGGGGTTCTTTCAGATTTTTTTTAAAGCAGGTTCTTAAGCCCTGAGATTCCGGAGTTTGATTAGACAGGGGTGGGGTGAAGGTGGGGCTGTGGGGAGGGGCTGTTTCCAGGGCATTTAGGTGACTGTGGTTCTCTGGAGAGGTTGGGGGTTCACTTTCCTGGTCTGTGACTGTGTATGACCAAGGGTGAGCCTGTGTCAATGGTCGGGTGCAAGGCTTCGTCCCGCGGCCAGTCTCCTGCCTCCACCAAAAGTTCCCAATGTGCTCTCTCCCCAAGTCCCACAGCGCTGTCACTGCACACACCTGTGAAGAGGGAGCCCACGATGGCCTTCATCTTTGCCCTCCCAGCAAGGTTCAGACGCGTCTGGAAGCCTTTCACGTCAGTTTATTTCCATCTAATTTGATTCAAAGCAATTCAACTCAAGTCACACCGGGACAGTTTGAGCCCGGGGTGGGCGAGCCACCACACCCAGAGAAGCCAGCCTCCAAGAGCCAGCTGGGGGAATCCACCTGCCTCCGGATAACTCACATTTGCCTGAAGCATTACTCAGCTTGGGTGCCTGGGTCACCCCCATCTCCCAGGGCCTGTGGACTCTAGGGGTGGGGTGGGGTGGGGGGAGGGCGGGGATCACACAACCCTTTATGAGGCCTCCTGTAAGCCCAGCCTGTAGACACTCATCATTGAATATTTCTTCAAATGGTCATGGAAGCTGCCAAGTTATGTTCGGTCAAGGAGGTCTTGCTTCACACAGAATCCTGTCTCCCGCCATCTTTGTCCTGAAGACACGGATGATGTGGGGACATGAGAGCCCGCTGACCCAAGTGGCCCTAGAACTTGGCCTGAGGTCCCCCCCATTCCCGACTGCTCGGCCTCCTCCCCTCCTACACACTAGCTGTGAGAGATGCAGCGTTTCCTGGGAACGCTCCACCCAGAGACAAAACACAACAGCTGCTATTCATCAGCCGCAAAGCCCTAGTGACACAGCCATTGCCAGCGGCGACTTCATAGAAGGACCCACGTGGGGGTCCGGTCAAGAGGCTGGCGCAGTCCTAAATTTCACACACAGCAAGCTGGTGCAGAGAAGACATCCAGGCCGCAGGAGCCGCTCGCTGGTCTAGGCGACTTCCTGAAGGAGCTGACGCGGGCACATCTTGCACCTGAGACCACAGGATGGCCGAGCTGCGGGGGGCCACCTCAGTGAGCCTCTCTCTTCCTGCGCCTGGAAGAGCAGAGGAGACGGTGACCTGAGAGACTGCTAGCTGTGTTCCCAGCCACTTCCCCAGTGTCTGAGCTTGTGGGACAGGGAAATGGGACCTCGGGCCGTCTTATTATAAAGGCGCCTTTATACTGTCATGTAGCCAAACACTGCGCCCGTCAAAGAGCCAGGGATTCTCCCCGCCACGCTCTCCCTCTTAGGAAGAGTCAGATAAAAGACTAAGCTGGGAGTTCAAAGTTATTAAAATTGGCCCCAGAATAGGAGTCCCTCCCAGAAAGAAGGCCTAGCAAGCAGGCCTCTTCGCTGAGATCTCATCAGAGCGTCCTGCTTCCGCGGCATGCAAAGCGAATGGTTGGCCGTGCTGCAGAGGAAAGCGGGGAGGCCGCAGAGCGCTCATCTGCAGAGCGCGAACCAGCGAACCAGACCCTTCTCATTCCTGCGTTCCTTCGACATATTTTGAGTGCCTGCTGTTCCCCAGACTCCAGACAGGGGGCGCTGTCGTCGTTGTTGCTGTCTGAGGACACAAGACACGACCCTCACAGTCAACCGCGACATACACACCCTGAGAACTCGGTGTGAATGAACCCCTGTGCCTGGGATAGACACCTCCCGTCGTTACGAGGTAGGGAGTCTAAGACAGTCTCGGTGATGACAGGGGCTGGGGGGAGGGTTCAGTGAGTGTGAGGACCAGAACCTGCGTCCCCAGAACCCACGTAATGCTGGGTGGACCCAGAAGGGACCGGAATGGTAATTAGGAGAGTGGGTCAAGTCTCTGACAGTGCCATGACCAAAACCTACCGTCGCCACTGCGGACAGTGGCATCTGGCCCATGCTTTAGCAGCACCCGGGAACCAGGTGTAACCATGTACATTTGTCCAGCAGCAGGCGGTGTGGCTGGCTGGCTGGTTGCATGCACCAGAGCAAGACCTGAGATTGCTGGGGGATGGATGGAGCGAGGGAGGTTGAGAGGCTTCTAAATCAGGACATGATATGGCGGCAAAACACGCCAGAGTGCTTTCGGTGATAGACACACAATCACTGCTTAGACTGGGAAGAAACAGAGTTACTGTGGGTCAGGCATTCGGATCAGATTTTTTATTTTATTTATTATTTATTTATTTATTTATTTATTTATTTATTTGGTTGTTTTGAGACAGGATTTCTCTGTGTAGCCCTGGCTGTCCTGGAACTCACTCTGTAGACCAGGCTGGCCTCGAACTCAGAAATCTGCCTGCCTCTGCCTCCCATGTGCTGGGATTAAAGGTGTGCGTCACCACCACTGCCCGGCTGATGCTGCACTTTAAAAAAAAAAAAAAAAAGTGAGATAAGCGAAGAGATTTAGATATCTTCATTTGATTAACTAGGAACTCTAGATTATCCGTAGTTGACGGGTGAAGAAATAGGCGAGCCAAGTCAGGGGGTTAGAGGACCATTGGGCAGGCAGTAAGTGCGTGGGTGGATTCAGGGAAGGGTCACCCCGTTAGCGGGGCCATCCTACTGTACTGTCAGTCAATGAGCGGGAACAGCCGCCGCCGTGTTCACCTCACACCACCAGGACGTAAAATAACGCCCCGTGGCAGGCAAAGTGGAGGAGAGGTCGGCTTTCTTTGCTCAGCTTGCATCTGTTGGGGGAGACAAAATGAGTCTAGAGGGTACATGCTGAATGTGGCCGGTCACTCTCTATGGGTGGCCCATGTGGGACGCACATCTATTACAGCGTTCATCTTCCTACTGACAAACCATAAACTTAACCACCCAAGAGCATCTCACAGCTGTCTGGGTAAAGAAGTATTTTCCACTCTGCTGTGATGTGTAGCTTGAAGTGGGGTGCAGCGCAGACATGCTGCACCAAGGGTCGACTGGAGTAAATAGGTGTGTTTAGGAGTCTTCCCAGGTTTCTCCAGATTTTGGGCAATACCAAGGGCCTGGGAGGCCCCGAGAATGGGTGGTTCTGTCGCCGCCATACCCACCTTAGCCAGCAGGGGGCAGCAAAAACACATCCGTGCAGACTGGCTTCAAGAGCGTTTAGGATATTTCCTAATACGCTTTTAAACGACTCAACTTTATTATTACAGTGCGCACACCATGGTGTGTGTATGATCAGAGGACAACTTTGTGGAGTCAGCTTTTCCTTCCACCCTGTGGGTTCTCCAGATCCTATTTCATTTGGATCCTATTTCACCACGAGCTGGTGGGCCGCTCGCTCGTGTGAGAGGCTAATCCCTGCAAGGGAGGGGGTATCACCTCTTTAAAGTTATGAGCAAACCAAACAAACAAAACTCCCCGCAGGTGAAAGTAAATATCTCCTATAAGAAAATTTTATATGCACTTGAAATATTTACGTTTTCCTCGTGATTTTTAAAATTCACTCAAAATTTAATTGTGTATGTGGGGGGGGCAGATATGCGGAGGTCAGAGGTTAAACTTCGGGGAGTTGGCGCTCTGCTTCTCGGGTTCTGGATTGTGCAGGGCACACCTTATCCACTGAGTCATTTCACTGGCCCTAATTAGGTTTTCTGAGACCAGGACTTACTCTGTAGCCCGGGCAAGCCTCTTGCCTCAGCCTTTTGGTTGCTAGGGTTCTGTGCGCATCCACAAGTAGCTGGTACTTAGTTTTAACTATTAGTAACATCAGTTGTTGACTATCTGGCAGAAGGGGCTAAACTTCTACAGAGACTCTTCTGGGTCTCCCCCACCCCACCCCACCCCACCCCTTTTTTTCCCCTTTCTTGAGACAGGGTTTCTCTGTGTAGCCCTGGCTGTCCTGGAGCTCACTCTGTAGACCAGGCTGGCCTCAAACTCAGAAATCCGCCTGCCTCTGCCTCCCAAGTGCTGGGATTAAAGGTGTGCGCCACCACGGCCCGGCTGGCCTCTCCACCACGGCCCGGCTGGCCTCTCCCCTTCTAAAGCAGGCACAGCTGGTGGGCCGCTCGTGTTGTCTGTGAGAGGCTAATGATTTTGCTTGGCACCCTTTGGTAACGCCTGCATTCTGCATGTAAGAAAGTATCTGTGGTTACAGTCAGTTTCGGAACAAGTCTTTCACACTGAAGCCACAGCTGCCCGTTTTCACGCCTTTTACAGATCCACCTGGTGGAATCTCACAAGAAATGTTTACCAGCGATACGGTGCACTTGACTGCCATTTCTTCCTGTCTTGTTTGCCCCTCACCAAATATCAGCCGGGCGGCAGTCTATGACTCCAGATGGGGTAGCTTGTAGGGTTCCTGCCTGTGAATCCCAAGCACAGCATGCAAATGCCTCCTCCTCCTTGGGTTTTCAGTAGATAGTGACTGGGAGGTAGTTTCGTTCTATAGGGACCAGGGAAGAAAAGCCTCAATATTATGTGGAAGGCGCCTTTAATCCCAGCAGTTGGGAGGCAGAGGCAGGCAGATTTCTGAGTTCGAGGCCAGCCTGGTCTACAGAGTGAGTTCCAGGACAGCCAGGGCTACACAAAGAAAAATATTGTGTAGAAGGCAGCAAAATCACATGACTGCTTGGGACACACACAAGCCTGTGTTCAAATTGCAGTTTTTGGTAGCTTAAGAGTGGATTTTTTTCTTTCTTTTATCAAGTTATCTTGTACTTAATAATTTCCTTATTTGCAAATGCATCACAGTGTGACTGTGTAAAAAATTCCTATCATCAGACACCTACCACTCAGGTGCTGTTGGAAGACTCCGTCTGGTGACTTGGTTTTTGACTGGGGTAGGTGTACATGTAGGGCCATGTGTGTTTGTGGCAATTGATCTACCCCTGAACTACATCCTTAGCCTTTCAACAGTTCTGGTCCTAAAGCTCACATTTATTTCATAAGAGTGAGACAACGTAAGGACCAGGGAGTAAGAAGCTGACAAAGCAAGCTGCGTGATGCACTCGGCCAGGGGAAGCATCCCCAGGTAAGCTGCTAAGGCCCCGCTGCTGGGGTTGAGTGTGGGGCTGGAAGATGGGGAGAGGCGGGAGAGGCTGTGGGAACAAAGCAGGGATGTTCTAATCTAGACCCTGGCACACCCTGCAGGCCACAGTGCAGCGCCATATCCACCCGAGTGCCGTGGAAACGAAATCCTCAGACGTTCAGCAGGGCAGAGACGAGGTCCTGACTTGGGTGGGGCAGGGAGGGGCAGGGATGCATGCAGCAATGAGCATGGAGGCTGTGCCTCATGCTCGGAGCTCGGAGCAGAGGGGAGAATGGGGCATTCAGAGTTCGCAGGGAGGGAGCTGGGCCCTGGGAGAAACACCTGTAGGGCCTTCTGTGAATGGTTACCCATCCTTCCAACAGGACGCGCAATAGCACCGTAAGCATCGCTCGATTTTTTTTTTGGGGGGGGGGGCAACAGGACAGCTTTGAGGATCACACTCATCTTTGGAGGCCCAGTTAAATTCATCATTCATATTTATTGCTTTCATTATAAAATATAAGCACTTTACAAACATTTTGGAAAGGGGGAAAATTTCACCACCCTAGCACAAGGACTGCGTCCACATTTTGGTATGTCTCTCTTTAGATTTAGCATTTAAAGGTTAATCTGAAATTTAATACTGTTCCAAGTGTTTCTTTAAAAAACAGAAATACTGGTTCTTATAGACCCGGGTTTTTCTAACTTTCCAGAGCATGTTTTTCTCTCACGGAAAGACTGAAAACACGAGCGATAAAGCCACATTCTCCAAGTTTGCAGCCTCTGGACAAGTGACATTTCTGTGAGGCACAGACACAGTGTGACTTCGCAGATCAGAGCTTGAAGAGACCTAGGCTCGACTGCTCCAGCTGATAGAATGGCCAACTGGCTGGTCCGTGGTGTGTGTGTGTGTGTGTGTGTGTGTGTGTGTGTGTGAGTGTGTGTGTGTGTGATTATTGGAAACCCAAACTCTTTGTGTGTGTGTGATTATTGGAAACCCAAACTCTTAACTCTTTGTGTGTGTGTGTGTGATTATTGGAAACCCAAACTCTTTGTGTGTGTGTGTGTGTGTGTGTGTGTGTGTGATTATTGGAAACCCAAACTCTTAGTATCAGTGGGAATGGGAGGAGGGTAGGCCTCTGAAACCTCATGTGTCTTTTATGACTATGATCTGCAAAGTCAACAGACCAGCAGCACACGTGGAATGTGTGGAATGTGTGTGTGCAGGGTGTGTGTGTGTGTGTGTGTGTGTGTGTGTGTTGGGGGGTATGGGGGGGTGCGGGGTATGTGCAGTGTTGGGGACAGATCCCAGGCCCTCACACATCCAGAACGAGCTCTGCTCCATCCTCAGCTCTTTTTGGTCTCATTCCATTGCCCAGGCCGGTCTTGAAATTCATCCTGCAGCTCAAGCAGGCCTACAAGTCATGATCCTCCTGCCTCAGCCTCCCAAGTAGCTTGGATTAAAGGCCTACATTATCAAGTTTAGAATGAAATTCTTTGTTAGTCCCCTTGATTCTACAACATGACTTTGTTATCCGAAATGGCAACACTTTTGTGTGTAGAGTATGCTGCCTTTTAAAAACATAATTCTGAGCAAAATGATGATGGAGTCTGCAATTCCTTTTTAGACAGGATCTCACTACACAGACCAGATCTTTTAAGAGATCTGCCAACCTCTACCTCCCAAGTGCTGGAATCAAACGCATGCACCACCATGCCGGGACTAGGTTTTTTTTTTTTTTTTCTTTTCTTTTCTTTTTTCTTTTCTTTTCTTTTCTTTTTTTTTCTTTTCTTTTCTTTTTGCTGTTTAGTATTATAAGATATCTTTGTGCATCTCAACTCTCAAGACCGACCAGTGATATGGCTGGTACTTGAGAAAGTTCGTATATCGCTGAGGTGCTCTCCCCAGCAGCTGTCAATGGTGGGGTACACTTTGGGAACAGGAAGGGGCGTTAGGCTCACCAGACAGCACAGTCATCTTGACACGCATGTGGAATGTGTATCGGAGTTGCGTGAGATTGCTGATTCATTTCCTCCATTTTCACTGAATAGACAAGCAGCACCTTCAGACACGCCACCGTGAAGGCCCTCACAGTGTAAAGCTTCCTAATAAGTGAGCCTGCCTGAGCCACACTGCCAGAAACCACGCCTGGGGAAGCGCTACGTTAAAATAGCAGCTCCAGTGGAAGGGACTGGGGAAGAAAGAACAGAGAACCGAAATCTAATGTTCACTTGAAGCAGAGCTAGGAGTAGCTGTCACTCGCAGTCAGAATGACCATGAAGGAAATAATTTACATCAGAGACCAACCCAGGACTGAAGCAAGCAACCCCAGCAGTGACAGACTGGTGAGGTGAGCCTGAGCTAGCCCCGTCCAGCAGCGCCATCTTAGACGTGGACTTAGGGTTCATGGAGGCCGAGGAACTAAGTGAAGGTCCCACACAATCCCAGAAGAGCAGGTGTTGCCAGCCGGGGCAAAATCACAGGCAAACACATGAAAGCCTGGGGGAAGGGAACTGAGGCAGCCTTTCTACTTTCAAGAAGTAGAGCACATGCCAGCGATGGAGAGGATGGGGGGAGGAAGGGGTTCAGCCACAAGGCTCAGCAGCTGAGTGTTCAGTGTGGCCTGGTGTTGGTCGGGACAAGTGCTTGGTCAGGACGATCTGTGTAACCCTGCCCAGGCCAGCAGACCACGTGTAAACAGCAGCGCGGTGACCACGGGGGTCACTATTCTCTGTGACTCCTGAGATGTAAGGACTTGTAGGCGAGGTTTCAGTATAAAGCAAGTGTGTGCTATGGGTGAACTAAAGGGGCCAAGAATGTTCTCATGCTGACGCTGTGACCCTTGGCCTCTGCTTTACCTGCAAACAAAGTAGCCTGAAGCCTGTTCCAGGACTCGGCCCTGCACTACAACTCTTAGCCTGGAGGCTGGACAAGCAAGGGTTTGAGTCTATTAGGGGAAAACAGATTATGAACAGGACAAGGTACACGTGTAAAGCAAACACATACAACCCTAACAGGCTGTTCAGGAGTCAGGTGATGGCATCCTGTCCTCATATGTACCAGGAGCTGAATGCTTTAAACTTCCCACAGGGACAACTGCAAACAGTGTTAGGAACTTGCTCAGAGTGCTGGAAAGATGGCTCCTCTTTGCTGAGATCCCAGGTTCTATTCTCAACACCGACACGAACTCACACAGACCCACCTGCCTTGCCTCCTAAGTGCTGGGATTAAGGCGTTTGCCACCACTGCCCAGCACTGAAAGGAATTCTAAGAGGTGAGTTCACAGAGTTCTGAAGGCCAACGACTTCACTGGAAATATTTCAACATTCTGACAAAGAGCCACCAGCTTGTAAGCTGACAGACTACAAGACCTGCCCCGCCAGCCTTGTCCCTCTGTGGGCTCGGCACAGGGCACACCCTCCTAGCCTTTCCCTTCTTGTACTGGGGACTGAACCCAGTGCCTCCCCTGCAATCAAATGCTAAGCCACACTCCCTTAGCACTAATTCTTACTCTTTCAAGAAAGAACCCGCCTTACATAGTTAGTGGACTGTATTACTTCACATCTACATCCAAGCAGTGCACTGCCCCCCCTCCCCCAGCCCTGTACTTCATGGGTAGGGTAACAGTCCCACACGGTCACAGAAGAGCCATCAATCACGGCTGGTTGGGTAAAAGATAACACTGCGTGCCCTTGACTCCAGAAACACCTAACCCCCCAGGACAGCGGGCAACCCATCAGGGAAGAAACCAATGTTGCCTCTAACAGAGACACTGGAACTGAACTCTGGTGATACGTGACCTCTCCCTCCCCTTTTCTAAGTGTACAGCTATTTTGAAATACTATTTGATTTTGCTGTACTGACTGGAAGTCTGCAGTTAACAGAACCAAACAATGAAAAAAGCAGAATCTCAAGTTCTCACTCAGCTTACGGAGAACCAGACCGTGGATACATTTTTGTTAGCGGCCACGGCTTAAGACCTCAGTGCCTTCCCGTTTCCAAGGGGACAGATGGCATCATGCCAGCTTTCCTCCAGCTTCACAGCGAATGAGTTCAATACCAGGGATTATTCATCTTACCCATATACATGTATTAAGGTACTGTTCTGAAGCACCCAGTATGGGTGCCAGGAACTGCCTCCGGCCCTCTGCAGAGCACTAAGTGCTCTTTTTTTTTTTTTTTTCCAAGACAGGGTTTCCCTGTGTAGCCTTGGCCGTCCTGGAACTCACTCTGTAGACCAGGCTGGCCTCGAACTCAGGAATCCGCCTGCCTCTGCCTCCCAAGTGCTGGGATTAAAGGCGTGCGCCACCACTGCCCGGCCAGCACTAAGTGCTCTTAACCCCGGAGCCCCTCTCCAGCCCCACTGAAGTACTCAATGAGCCACGCAAGTCACCTGGCAAAAAATGGCACGTGAGGACGAGCCTGCATGGAGGCCAGAGGACAACCTTGGGTGTCACCCTAGGAATACTGTCCTCAACCTTTGAGGCAGGGCCGGCCAGCAAGTCCTGGGGACCCTTCTGGTCCCTCCACTTCCCCAGAGCATGGCACACCTGGCATTTGCTCGTGGGTTCTGGAGACCAGCCCCAAATCCTCATGCTTGCAAGGACATTGTCACCTGAGCTACGGTCCTAGTCCTTGTCTTTTTTTCTTTTAAATGCCATGTCCAATTTTGATATGAAAGTTTCTACTTAATCTTCTATCTTGTCATGATTAGGTGTTATCTTTTAAAGATTATTTTATTTATATGAATACATTGTAGCTGTCTTCAGACACACCAGAAGAGGGCATCAGATCCTATTATAAATGGTTGTGAGCCACCACGTGGTTGCTGGGAATTGAACTCAGGACCTTTGGAAGAGCAGTCAGTGCTCTTAACCACTGCGCCATCTCTCCAGCCCCCCAGTTCTTGTCTTTTTTTTCTTGAACTCACTATATTCCAGGGTCTCACTATGTAGCTCTAGACCACAGGCTGGTCTAGAACACACTAAGTAGAGCAGGCTGACCTCAGGCTGAGACCCACCTGCCTTGCCCTGTTGCTTCTTTAGGTAGTAACAGGTTTCAACACAAGTGTGAGCTTCGGAGTGCACAAGGCTTAGGGCCCTCCACGGGGCAGAGGGAGATGTCACAGAGGGACAAACTGTCACAGGCACCTACAGAAGTCTAGACAGGGAAAGCACAGAACACAACAGGCACAAATTACCTGTGCCTTCAAGACCAGAGAGCTATCCTTCGGGCTTTCCAGATGCATTGGGGTTTCTTTGTGATGTCTTACTGTGCCTGAAGATAATCCAAACTGAATAGAATCTAGATCAGAAGTCTTATAAGCCCAGCCCCAACCTGTCTGTATACGACGCTCCGTCTCGGACAGGAGTATGGGGATCTCAGCTTACAATCCATCCAATCAGAAAATCCAAATATCCTGGTTTTGTTTGTGAAACAGGAACTTATGACACGGCCAGGCTGGTCTGTCTTATGTTCCTTCTACCTCAACCTTCCCAGTGTGGGCGGGGACTACAGGCATGAACTGCCACACGCTACCACGTTTGTAGAGAACATGACTGTTTTAGTAGGGAGACATATAACATTATTTAATGAAGGTTAAATGGGGTATTGTGGTTAACTACATTACAAAAATTAAATCTATTCAAGTAATTCTACACACACACACACACACACACACACACACACACAGAGATGCATTTCTCGCAGCACCCATGAGCTATGTGGTGAGCGTGTTCAGTGTGTGCATGGTACAAGCACATCTGTATATTCAATACCATACCATCTCTATAGCTGCTGGATTCTAAAAAATAAATATTTATAAGCTGCCTAAATGCTTGGTTTTATAAAATTTCCAAAATGTTGTATGGAGTGAAAGGAAAAAGCACTAAGGTTTTTTGTTTTTGTTTTTAAAACACCTCTGAAGCCTCCAAGTCACTTAAGTTCAATGGCTCTTTTCCATGTACAAAGTGAGACCACCACACCTGCCCCAGGGAGCTGTTGTAAGGGCTCATAAACAGGCGGGCCCACAGAACACGGCTCAGGACTCGGGTTTAATAAACCAGTTAGTTTCCCTTCCCATTTCCTTACAAAGGTAACTACTGCCTCTGTGTTTCCATACAATTCTAAAATCTAGAGACTCCCAGCACTTCAGAGATAATCACAGTCTGGGTTTTGTGTAAAGGAAAAACAAACAACCAAGCAGACATCAACACAATGCCCTGAACCAACGACTGCTTAGCGACCTGCAACTGCTAGCAAGCACTCTGCAGAGGCGAGACCTGTCCTCACAAGCACACTGCTAACAAGAAATGTGTCAGGTTGCTCCTCTCCCAACTGAGTAAGGATTTACTTAAGAAATACAGACCAAGTTTACTGACTAGTTATATGGCTATAGATGCTACACAACACCATGTTAAGTACCTCAACTCATGGATCTAGAAATGGTCTTAATTTAAGCTATTTTGGAGTTCAAAGAAAAATCAAGGAGCTAATCTGGCCAAGTCTTGATGAGGGCACAGATATTGTTCTAATTATTTTATGCCATACTGAAGGAATTCAAAATGCTGAGCAAGGTTGTCAGACCCCAACTAAAAACAAACAGAAATCATGAGTCAGATGAGTCACTACCAAGCACCGTCCTTTCTTCATTTTTTTTTTTTTTTTTTTGGTTTTTCGAGACAGGGTTTCTCTGTGTAGTCCTGGCTGTCCTGGAACTCACTCTGTAGACCAGGCTGGCCTCGAACTCAGAAATCCGCCTGCCTCTGCCTCCCAAGTGCTGGGATTAAAGGCGTGCGCCACCATCGCCCGGCTAGCACTGTCCTTTCTACCAAGAGCAGGAAGGCCGACTACTCCCCGGTCAACTTGTAAGCGCACCTCCACCTTCAGTCTCAGCATGGCCACCAGTGCTCTCTCGCTCACCGCTCTACGGACGCGAGGCTGACGACAGGCAGACAGCAGCCCTTTACTGCCCACCAAGTTCTAGCTCATGACATCACTGCTACTTCTCACTTCTACTCGATTCTTCCCCCTTAGCCTTTTATACGGTCTCACTTCTCCTTCCCAAACTCCTGAGGCAAAGTTTTAACGGACAATTAGCAGTCCCAAGCATCCCTCACTCCACACAGCACATGGTCCAAATGGTGCAGCTATACAACAGGTGAGCCGGTGCTTTACAACACATTCTTCTCGAAGGTCTAGGTGACAGTCTGATTCACATGATCCTTCAATTCATGTAACAGGTTCTAAAACCAACTTGTTCAAAAGATAAATTCTGAAAACATGGTTCAAGATGTAAATGACTATATTAAAACAAAGAAAAGCTTTATCCAAGTATTTACATTTTTAAAAAAGACAATTAAGAGTAGACTACTTATTAAGTGTGCTTGAACAAACCATGTGTGGAACTGAATTCCATTCCGTATGGAGTTAGTTTCTGCTACTTACTGATGCTATGGTAGACGCCTGCCACCTGAAGCCTCAGGAGTCAACTGTTCTCAGCCTATACTAAGAAGGACTACACTCTGCACTCCTGAGGCTCTCATCTGGACCTCAGAAACCAGAGCTGTATGTAAGGCAAAGACTCAGGGATGACAACGTAGTAGCTGTTAAGTGTCGTTTCTGCAATTCCCCATGTTTTATCAGCTATTTAGTTAAACACTATGGGCCATTTACAGGTTTTAATTACTTATACCTTACTGTAGTATGTTACAGTAGCTTACCAAATTTAGATATTCAGAGAAGGTTTTGGAAAATGTTTTCTGAGAATGAGAAGGGTCCCCTATATTACATCAAGTCAAAAACCATACAGTTCCGCAGGCCTCAAAATAAACAGATTATACAGCTCAATTAAAAACCACACACATTATATTACATACAAAGTTTACAGTCCAGAAACGCAAATACAGGCAATTTGACATTTCAGCCCCTTTTGCAAAGTGATTAAAAATTACAGAAGACACAGAAGACCGTCAATCATTATTGGCTTTGGCATACATGTTAAACAGCTTACAAGTTTTGTTTCTGTGTTTTAATTTGTTGCTTTCCTTTAGGTGTATGTGGAAGGGATTGGACCACACGAAAACAGGAATGGAAAAGGTCAGGAACAGAAGGGCTCCTGAAATCCCCACTTCCTTACAATGCAGGAAGAGAGTACGGCTTCAGAGACAGAGGGAAAGAAGCACCTTACCCAGTCACATTCAACGTTAATGTAACTTCTACTAAGTGTGACAATAATGCCAAACTTAATTCACTAGATCAGGCAGGAGTAACTAAAGTCATTTTATCAGAACCAACTTAATTTTGATCTTGAAATCTTAAGTGCTCGGAGTTTGGGAATTTTTCATATTAATAAAGGCAAAAGAGTAGGTCAGCATTCAAAATCCCCAAAAGATAGGGTCAAAGGATAAACCTTGTAACTACTTTAAAACTTTCCAATTAAGATTTCTGGAGATTAGGATTAATTAGAATGTATTCCTGCCCCTAAAATGTGATCCCCTTGGACTACAGACCATGGCAATTTTTACTTAAAATTCTTTCTACTAAGAACAAAATGTCTGCTTAAAGCCAACAAACAAGCAAAGAAAAGAGGTCCCCCCAGAGGCTCCCAGGCCACACGGAACAACGAACAACACAACAGCCCAGCTTGCACAGACGTACTCTTTGTTAAGAAAACAGACAAAACAAAAACCAGGCATAGAGTTAGGATTTATATACTAGTGTCAGGAGAACCATCAGGCTTCACGATTTTGTTGCTAGTGATTCGGAAATTCTTTGACTCCACTGGTAAGTTCCTGAAGGGTGCACACAGCAAACAGCAGCCAACTACCCAGCATGCCTCAGATGCTCACAGCAGCCCCCGGGCTGTGCAGTTTGAAAAGCTGTGACAGACAGCGAGCAAAAGGCCACTGTGCCATCAGTTTGGATTTGATCAATTTTGAGAAGTAAACAAATTATTTCCTCAAAACAATTCACCTAAAACCACACTGGGAAAAAA
This sequence comes from Apodemus agrarius, assembly GCA_964023405.1. Lineage (NCBI taxonomy): Eukaryota > Metazoa > Chordata > Mammalia > Rodentia > Muridae > Apodemus > Apodemus agrarius. The sequence continues at coordinate 25,735,994 of OZ030019.1, read as the reverse complement.
AATATTAATTGAACTTGGGGGGCAAAACTGGATGACAAGGGAAGCGGCAGGAGCGTTCTGCTGAGTATTCTAAAGGCGTATTCCAGGCAGTTTCACAATGATTCTGGTAGACAACCGCTCAGACATCCACACCCACACAGTTTAATGGTTTTTTAAAAAACCCAAATTTGTTACTTTAGAAAACAAATGCAGTGCATTTCAGCAATCTTATGGCCACAGACGCCGACTGCTCAGTCCACACGTAAGCAGAAGTTGCCGGCTATGGTGACATGGCTTCTCTGCACTAACTCCCAGGAGGCCGAGAACACAGGGCAGGGGAAGCACAGACTGGACTGGTGCACACACAACATTTACTCATCAGATCCCACCGGTCGCTTCTGCGCCCGCTTCCGGGGCAGCCTTCTCGGAGACGCTTTATCTGAAAGAAAAGGAGCGAGCCAAAGCTGAGTAACGCAACAGAGCGCTGCCTCTCAGGCAGCTTTAAACTACACACACACACACACACATTCTCTCTCTCACTCACACACACACACACACACACACACACACACACCTCACCCTGTAACAAATACTTCCTACCTAGCTCTCGGTTTTTAAAAGAACGTTAAAAATACCCTTCTAGGGTAATACAAATTAGCCGGGCGGTGGTGGCACACGCCTTTAATCCCAGCACTTGGGAGGTAGAGGCAGTCGGATTTCTGAGTTCGAGGTCAGCCCAGTCTACAGAGTGAGTTCCAGGACAGCCAGGGCTACACAGATAAACCCTATCTCGTAAAAAAAAAAAAAAAAAAAAAGGCAGTGGGGGAGGGGGAGTAATACAAATTAAAACAGTTTTCATATGTACCATAGGAAATGCTCACACAATGGTTGCTGTGTTGCCGCAGACACCATACACATTCAATACCATGCCTGTCAGTGCAGAAGTAAGGAGTCTGAACTCCTTCACAAGACCCAGGCTCAGAGAGAGCTCTGCATCCCAGCACTTGGGAGAAGGAAGCAGGAGGGTGAGAAATTCAAACCCAGCAAGGACCCCTGGAGACTCTGCTTCAGAAACAAGCACCACACTTAAAAGACATGGAGCATTCTTATGTTCGGCACAAACACAACATTCCGTGTTTGTGGGTGCAGTGAGTTTGGCAACTATACAAATTTAACCGGAAGGAGCAAGCAGAGGCCACCAGCGCCTCAATGCTAAGCCAGCCAGCACACAGCCTTGCTTTACAAGTGCGCAGAGACATCCGTGGTGCTGAGTCTCTACTATCTCCTAATAGAAGCAGAGGCAGGCGTGGTGCTGAGTCTCTACTATCTCCTAATAGAAGCAGAGGCAGGCGTGGTGGTGCACGCTTGCACTCTTAGCCGTGGGGAGCAGAGTCCGAGGGCGGCCTGGGCTGTGTCTGGCGACACTGTCTCAGACGGAAGGAACAAGTGAAGGTCTGACACCGCCTCTCTCTACATCCTAGGTTCTCTCTCCACACCAGGCGCAGCAGCTCGCTGTCAAGGAAGCTATTATTTTTTCAAAAACAAAAATACAAAAAACATATACAGCCTGGTGTCGTGTGCTAACTGCCGAGGCAGTAGAATCATCTGAACCTACGTACAAGGCCAGGCTGGGCACCATATCAGGTCCTGTCATCCCTTCACCACCAAACTTCTGCATATTAAAAAAGTAAAAACTAGAAAAATATACTTTCACCAAGGTGTGAGGGTTATTTATGAGCATTTGATGAGATACAAATGAACATGGCTAACATTCCTTTCCCTAAAAAATTACTAGGTCAGTATATATTTTATAGTAAATGTTTATCAACAATATTTAAAGACTAAGGAGGCTCTTATGTCTGCAAGCATGTATCCATTTGAACAATTTCCAAAAATTTTTTTTCAATAAATAACAAGCTATTATAAGCTCTGAACATTCGGGAAGCACTTCCCAACCTGTCATCAAGCCATCACCGGGAGCAGTGGGGTGATGTAACTACTAAACCCAGTACCCCAGCCGCCCGGAGCACGGTGACCAAGCGGGGTCTTCCTTCTGAAGAGTCGTGATGCCTGCTTCCGTCCCTGCACAACGTCGGCCTGCTCAGGCCGGGCAGCAGAGAGCAGCCTGTGAGACTCTACAGTCATTTGTTTTGGGGGAAAATAGTTTAAATGCATTAACATCAGAAAAAAGCATGGTACTTAAACAAAAATTAATCACACATGTGTATCAGCTATCAAAAACAAACATTCTTCAGCTATCAAAGACAAACATTTACCATTACTGCCTATTAAGGGCAGGAGAACACAAGCAAAACAAAACCTAAGGAAAAAACCTAACTCCAAATTACTTAAAATCAAAATACTTTTTTTTTTTTTTTTTTGGTTTTTCAAGACAGGGTTTCTCTGTGTAGCCCTGGCTGTCCTGGAACTCATTCTGTAGACCAGGCTGGCCTTGAACTCAAGAAATCCGCCTGCCTCTGCCTCCCAAGTGCTGGGATTAAGGCGTGCGCCACCACTGCCCGGCCAAAATACTTTATTTTTCCAGAGTAAACATTAAATGCTAGGTGGAGAAAAAGAATCATGGATGAAAAGAAACCCCTCACATCCTACACAGAAAACAGACATACAGAGTGCCCCACCATTTACAACATGCTCAGCAAAGCCAAGCCGTCTCACCACAGGAAAACTGCAAGTGTCATTCTCTTCATTTTTAGTAAAGTCATAAGCAGCATGGTATCAGACACTCAGGGCCACCTTCCTCCCCGGCCGCAGACAACAGCAGGAGGTCAGGGAAGCTCACTTCTGCTCACTTTTGTTTGGCTTTGGAGAGAATCTTATCATAGAGCCCAGGAGGGCCCCCAAAATGTGATCCTTCTGCCTCAGCCTTTTTAGTCCTGAAATTAGGGCATTTACCACCACACCTGACCTGAATTGTTAAATTATTGACGCACACAAGTGTGTGGTCCTGTGTGCACACGAAGGGGTGTGTGTTTATATTTAGGAAGAGGTCAGAAGACAACCGTTGGTGTTGCCCTCAGAAGCTGTACATCTTGTTTTTAGAGATTCTCTCTCCCTGCTCATCATAGGCCGGGCTGACCAGCAAACCTCAGCAGGCTGCCCACTCCTGCCTCCCAAGTCCTGAGGTCACAAACGTGCCCCACTGCCCTTGGCTTATTTCGCTGGAGTTCTGGGACCACAGCAGTCATCTCCATGATTGTGCGACACACCTCACCGACACACCACCTGCACTATCCTCCCAGCCCATTCCATGGCATTTACATAACAAGTTTTCTTTGTATTTGTGGGTTTGTATACATTTAAAACATTATTAAGGTGTGACTCTAATTCTTTTAAGAAAAAAAAAATCAGAACTGTGAGTCCATAGGTTAAAAAAATACTTAAGGAAAGTAGACCCACTCCACCTTAAAATGTAAAATGCTTATCAGAAAATCTGATTTGCCAAAGCTCAAAATGCCTCCACGTGTCCTACACTGTGTTGAGGGAAAATGTTCTGAATGCATATGAGCTATAGGAAGGAAAAGTGAGGCCTTGAACATTGTGATTACCATGCAGACAGAACACTTAGAGAAATAAATACGTACAGAAAATCATTTTACTATGTAAGTACCGATTATTTATAGAAAATGGCACTAATGATGCCAAGGACAGAATGTTACATCCTTGTACAGTTTAAGTCTTCTACAGATGCTAACCCAGAGCTGTGGAGGCCAGGAGAGGGGACGGCCCCACACCACTGGGCACCGCCGCGTCGGAGCTCGGGAATTGGCCCTGCTCCTCTGGAGGAGCAGCCAGCGCTCTTAACCGCCGAGCAAGCTCTCCACACCCCCAAGTGCTAAAAGGTCACTCACCAAATGGGGAATTATTTTCTATATTCCTTCATAAAAATTAGTATATTTAATACACTGTTCATTAACAAAAAAAGCATAATATATTAATATTTTAGATTCATTCTTTCAAAAGTAGTTTGTAGCAGTTTTCCCAAACACTTGTTCTACTCATGCACTGTGCAAGCGGCCCCACACTGCGGCAACGCCTACTGAAGAAGTTGAGCGCCTCACCTCTTCTACTCTGCACTGAAGCAATAGGAAGGAAAAAAGACAGGAAACAGGTTAGAAAGCAGTCAGACATTTACAAACAAGCTGCATGTTTGAAAAAAAATTCCAAATTAAACCATAAAACACGATAAACGGAACACGTCGTTAACCGTGTCACTAATCATTATGCTAGAGTCTAACAAGCGATGGGAAAGATGGATGGTAAATAGGACCGACCAGACATTTTTGGCTGAATCGAAACTAATTTCCATTTAAGGAAAACTTTCTCACCAAGTCTGTAAGGCTACTTACTGATCTGATTCAAAGTTTCCTGAGGGATCCAACTCATGTCAACATCGTTCTGACTTGAGGTACCCATTTCTACTTTCTGTATGGGTCTCTTGCGCTACAAGAACAGAAAAGACAGATTTTTTTAAAAAGACATGTGACATTATTGTTTATTCTAAAAAGTTTTGTTGTTTTGAAGCAGTGTTTCTCTTTGTAGCTAGGGTGTTCTGGAACTCTGTAGACTATGCTGGCCTCGAACTCAGAGACACACCTGTTTCTGCTTCCCAAGTACTGCGATTAAAATTGTGTTCCACCACTGTCTGTGTATTCTAATTTTAAAAACATTGATGAACATATATAATTTGAGTATCTTAGCAGACAAGTTTCATTCTTCCTTTAAAACACCCTAATACATATTTAATCTATTAGGAGGATAAAAACATGCTCAACTGTCCAATCAGTCCTGGGCTGGTAAGATGGCTTCTCGGCAAGCACCAACACTTGCTATCAAGTCCGCTACCTGCATTTAATCCCAGGGTCTCAGATGGTACAAGGAAAGAAAGCAACTCCAAGGTGCCCTCTGACCTCCTTACACATGCCAAAGTACACACATGTGAATGCACACATACACGTGCCCTAAGAGGAAAATGTTTCCAAAGAATAAATCTTGATCATGTTCATTTTCAGCCTATAAAGATCCTTATCCTTGCTACAGAACTTAATTTGTTGTTATATCACTGATTTTCTTTCTAAAGAATAAATTTACAGTCAATGAAATTAAGGATAATTACTGAAACACTGTAAGCAAGCAATCTTGCATTGTTTGCAAAACACAATTGAAGAATAGGTACAAACACAAAACACATAAAATCCCATATAGGCTAACAACACTGAATTCATCTAAAAGTGTGAAATTTTCAAGGCATAGTGTGTACAAGCAATCCCAGTACACTGCAGGGAGATGCAGGAGGATCAGGAATTCAAAACCTGCCTTTGAAACACAGTGAGTTCAAGGCCAGGTTAGGCTACATGAAATCCTGTCTCAAAAACAAACAAACAAACAACAACAACCAACCAAGAGAGAGGGAGAGTTTCTCTGTAGCCCATCTCCTGAAATTCTGCAAATAAAACCCACTTAATTCCACTGTCTTAAGCTTTGCTATGAAATTTAAAAATCAAAATCTGTGCAGGAAGCTGGGCATGGTGGTACACACCTTTAATTCCAACACTCAGGAGGCAGAAGCAGGTGAATCTTTTTAAGTTGAGCCCAGCCTAGTGTACACAGTAAGCTCCAGGTCAGCCAGATCTACATAGTAAAATGGTCTTAAAGTTCTTTGTGGAAGGTTTATAAGTGTGTAATCCCAGCAGCTGGGAGGATACAGCTGGGTCATGAGAGGCCAGCCTGAGCTACATGGACTCCATCCACGGCCAGCCTTAAAGACTACACAGGAAAATCCTGCCTCAAAATCCGTAGCTCAGTGCAAAGTGCTTGCCTAGCAGGCAGAAACTCTGATATCTAACTAACCAGTTTTGCACAGCCCATAAATTCTGAATACGTAAAAAAACACTCTAAGAATTCTAATCCAAATAAATTGGTTGATTACAGATAATACAACCCAATCCATGAGAAAAAATGTATTAAGTAGCACAATAAAATCTTTCTGAGCTCAAGGAACATTATTACATTAAATGTAAAGATCACGTTAGAGAGGGCAAACAGTACACACATCTCAACAAATTCAAGTCACATATCCAAAGTCTTGTCTGGGGACTGTTTTAAAAAGGACCAACAACATCCCAAGTCCACAAACCTCCAGTAAAGTGAGACACCCAGAGACCCCAGTGTGGTTTGTACTGCAGCTCTGAGTGTGGCTCTCAGGGCTGCTCATTCACAATTACCTTTCTAGACTCGAGGAGCTGATGGAGGCCAACCACAACTAGAAGCCCGAGACCAGCAAGGAACATGTACATGAAAATTCTGGCACAGAGAAGAGAAAATACAGCTGATGTTAACTCATAAATACCACATCTAACTAAAAACAAAATCCTAATACGTGCTATAACAGCTTTTCAAACAACATGTGAGAAAAAAAATAAAAAATTTTAAATAATTCCAGGCAACTAGCTTTACAAATTTCCTTTTGTTTAGTTAAGAACACTTTGTGAATAAAAAATTCTACCATGTAAAATGCGTTTTACTTCAAATTCAGTTTAAGACCATTTCAGTAGTTTTTCCTCACATTTATATCATTTTTCATAATTGGATCTATAAATCCCTTCAAGTGAGTCATATTTAAGTTCACAGATAATTCTTCACTCAGAACAAAACATTTTTAAGAAAAAAACTTTCTAATTTCTGTAATTATCTCAGAGGCACGAAGTTAGATAAGCTAAGGCTCAACTTAAAGAATGGGGCGGCAAAGAATTTGGGAAAAGAAAACGATCAACTACTGTCTCTGTGGAAGCACCGCTTCAGGTTCGGACTCTGCACCTCGTCAACGTGTGGCCACTACACTCTGACCGGTTAACGGTGCCCCGCAGTCCGGGCACGGCACCCTCCCCGCAGTCCGAGCACAGCACCCTCCCCGCAGTCCGGGCATGGCACCCTCCCCGCAGTCCGGGCACGGCACCCTCCCCGCAGTCCGGGCACGGCACCCTCCAGAGCAAGCGGGCGCGCCAGACCCACAGGGGCCGCGTCACTCACGTTTCTCCATCTAACCCGTCCTCTCTCTCAATAACTGTGACCGTCTGGTTGAAGACAGCATCTTGGAATACATTGCCCTGTTTAAGAAACAGATGTTCAAATTCACATGTGAGATGCAATGAAAGAATAAACATTACGAGTGTTCTCAGAACTGTTATCCTGATAGACTTGACCTCCCCACCATTAGTTGTAAGAGACAAGGCCATAATTGTACTATTCAATGCCAGGCCCAATTCTCCTATAAAATAAAAAAGCCTAGCATCTTTCCGAAGCCGCCCTCCCCCTCTGCAGGAGCAGGGGGACGGCAGTGAGTGTGGAGCACTGGCTGAGGGCAGTGGGGCCCACAGAGCTCCTCAGCAGCCCCAGCTTCCTGTGACCGGCAAACGGACAGTGCAGCCCCAGGAGCAGGGCTCCTCCGGAGCAGAGGCGGACAAAGTCAGGTCTGTGCTCTAAACTCAAAGTGGACTGGAATCCAACTCCACTTTAAGGAATCAACCAGTGACCTCCAGGACCAAAGTATTTTTTTCCATTATCATCTTAAAATAATTCTGATGGGCTACAGCTCGCAGAGGTCCTGAGTTCAATTCCCAGTAACCACACAGTGCAGCCATCTGTAATGGGATCCCATGTCCTCCCTCACCTGCGGTGTCTGAAGACAGTGGCAGTCTCATATAAATAAATAAATCTTAAAAAAAATAATTTTTGCCAATTTAATCAAGCTTTAGTTTTCCAATACAGGGACTCACTGGGACACACACAGCTGTCTTCCACAAAGGAAGCAGTATGAAATCAAAACCAAAGTCAGTTCAACTCTACTTAAAAACCACGAAACGATAAGACACAATGACATGAACTAACCCTAACTATTTAAATGTCTCATTGAAGACAGCATGGAAAGCTCGTCCTCCGCACTGACCACAGGAAAGCGTACCACAGTGCAGGGCCAGGCTGAAGACACAAGGCTAAGGCATCAACGTGGTGAGGGAGGTGTGAGCCCACTCCTGGAAGGGAGCGCTTGGGAAAGGGCAGGGGAAATACACTCTCACCTAGAGCTGTCACTTGGGGTCTACTCCCTGCGGCAGTACACTCCTCTCGGGCATATGCGAAATTAGCGCATACACCTGCTAAAACTGTATTTCAGAGTGGGTTGTATTTTACTTATGAGTACACAAAAGACCAAAGCAGTAGCAAAGTCTTCAGAAGCATTTCAATGCGCACAAGGTCTACAACACACTGGGGCAGACCAAAGGTGTGACCGTTCAAGCGCATGTGAGTAAGAGCAGACGCCACTGTACACGTCCTTGCCCTTGTCAAGATCCAGCTCAGGTGACTTTCCCACACGACAGCAGCAGTGACCAGCACGCAGCTCAGACATGCCCTCACCACCCCGCTATGCTCATTTGGGCCATGTCTCTCACCATCTCATGAATGTAGACAGACAGACAGGCAATTCCTTTTGTATTCCTGGTGCCTATTACAGTTTGAATCACAAAATAAGCACTTAAAAACAGACAGGATTCAAGCCCAGATATTTTCTATATAATGGTCACTGTCCACTGCAATCTCTAGCAAAAACAAAATACAAGTCAGCAGGTCTTACGTTCAAATCTTTGTAGTTCAGATTGATGACCAGACCAAAGGGCCGCCCCCCCATGGGCTCTGCAGGGATGAAGGAGTACTCGAAAGTCGCCTGTCTCTGGGGAGGCACTATAGTGTTTAGAGGAAGAGCTGTGAAATTCTGGATGTAAAACTGGTAGTCCTGAGGATAACGGAATGAGGCATCTAGCGATTCAACAATAAAATCTTCTGTCCCCTTGTTTGTAAAGCCAACCAGGAACTTCACAATGTTGTTTGCGGGAAAATCTAAAACACAGAATAGGAGAGGTGGGGTTAGGATCAAAGTGAGATGCAGGCATGGGCATGGTTTCAGACTTCTCCCCAGCAGAGTGCTCTAGAAGACTGTGCACCAACCAGCTCCAGAGAACCCAGAGCTGCAGTCTAAACACAGCCTGCCTGTTCTCTGGGATTCCAATTTAGGAAATAAACTGGGGATTGCAATTTCAGCCAAATAACCTCTGGATTAAGAGGCTAGGAAAATCATGGTAGCAAGATTATCACCCCAGAGGTTTATACAACTTAATATATTACTACAAAAATAAAGTGTCGAGAACGGAATGGGGCTTTGTACAACCTAGGTATGTGAAGAACCAGAGTGCACTCCCAGCAGTCCAACCACTTTCTGTGGGCATAAAGTTGGAATATAGAAAACAGAATACTTAAGACCAGGAAAACTAATACTTTCTGATGTTAAGTCCTCTATAACATTGTAGACAGTCTAATGGGCTGATTCACCTAGTATAACACAGGCTATAGAACAGACATATCTGGGCTTGAATCCTCTCTCTGCAATCTATTTTATGCTCTGGGTAACCCTAGGAGAGGTTTCTTAACCTCTCTAAACCCAAAACCAACAATAACTCTATGCTCAGGGTTTGCTGGGATTAATAAATACTGCAAAGCATTAAGAATAATGCTATTCACAAAGCCCTTGATAAAAACAGAATAAAACAAAACAAGCAAACACACAAATAAAAAAACCACTTCTGGTCCCATGCATTTGGAGCAAGAACTATGCAAACTTAAGTTTCTTATTCTTATTTAGTTTTCAAATTAATGCTATGCTATAACCAAGGCCTAATTGTAAACATTTAGTATTTTCCTGACATTTAAACATTCAAATATATGCCCAAATTCCAGACAGTCCTGATGATGCATGTCTGTAATCCCAACACTAGGGGGGCTGAGGCAGGAGGATCTTGAATTCAACTACAACAAAAATAATAAATTCTTTTTGCAAGCTAGTGTGTGCGTGAGTGTGGATGCACACAGGTAGAGCAGAGGACCGTTCTGGGAGTCAGCTCTCGCCTTCGCTCGCTGAGGAAGGCTCTTGTTTCGGCACTGCTAATCCACCCCAGGCTAGCTGCATTGAGTTCTCCATGAACCACCCTAACTGGCTTTTTCATGTGATCGATGGCTCTTTAATAAGGTTCCAGGGAATAAGCTCAAGTCCTTGGAACAAAACAAAATGATATTACTAACAGTTTAGAAGATGTTTCATGGGTGGCTTCGGGGCTGATGAGAGGGCTGAGTGGGTAAAAGGGCGAGCATGCAAGCCTGCCTACCCGAGCTGGGCCCAGAGCCCACAGGCGAAGGACAGGCCTCCAGCAAGCTGTCTGCTGCTCACAATGGCCCACGTGCACCCACAGACACGCATCATGTTTTGAAAAGTATGTCTGAGAAGAATGTTTCTTTTCTAGTAAACCAAATAGTATTTATTTTTCCCTTTAAAAGTTAGCATTACTATACACATCAGTAGTCACATGTGTAAGACTGGAATTTAAACAAACAATGTTGCATTACCTTCTCCTTTTACAAATAGAATAGTTGTGTCTGCACTCGGCGAAGCTTCTGGTTCACTAGACACATCTTCTTCTTCTTTATCTTCTGCCTAAGGGAAACAACATTAAACACAGACCTCTGTGAAAGAGCTGCAAGTCACGGAGTCCCTAGACTGGGGTACAATACTGCTCTGCTGGCTCCGGTCTATCTGGTGCTCTGTCTTCTTCTGTGAGGTGGAGAACACAAGCACCGTCCCCTACTATCACAATTTACACAGCATAGTTTCTGCACCGGGGAATTCAGAGTCGGAACATCCTGAGTGCAATGCACAGGCCTTCCCTTGGGAAAGCCGCCCCTGGATCACCGCATCTCTCTACTCAACCCCCTGGATCACCGCATCTCTCTACTCAACCCCCTGGATCACCGCATCTCTCTACTCAACCCCCTGGATCACCACATCTCTCTACCTCAACCTCCAGCTTCGGAACAGTGTCATCAAGGGTGCGTGAGTGTTTGTACGAATGTCACGACAACTCAGGATTCTGCCATTATCTCCATGTCTTCACTGCAGAGTGTAAGTTGCTAATAGGAAACTTGGGGAGAAGTTACCACCAGAGCTCTAGCCCACTGCTCCAGAGGGAACTTCAGGAGGGCTGTGGCTCTAAGAGTCTGTCTGTCTTCAACAGACTACACATAACTGAGGACACTTCTGCTTCCTGTTTCAGCTCATCTTGACCATTTATTTTTATGACAAGAAAAATTCAGACCACCTTCTTAAAAAGACCTAATTCTTCCCTTCCCTTTTGGATCTCCTTTCTCCACAGCAAGTACATTCCAGCACTAGAAAGCTTGAGTAATTCAGGAAACGATACAACCCAACACTGTCATGTAGGCTCAAATTTCCAAGCCTGAAACACCATCTTTAGTCCTAACTTAAATTCCAATATACTCTAAATTATCTTACCCAAAGCATTACTTTGGTCAAACATTTACAACTTTGAAACAGGAATGTATTGATCTAGTCAAGGCTGTTCATGTGATGAGACAGTTTGAAGATGCAGAGCCTCGGGTGTTAAGGCCTGGCACACATCGCCAGAAAAGTGCGCACATGAAACACTGTGTGCCTATATGGCAAATCACCACCACCACCACCACCACCACCACCACCAACAACAACAACAACAACAACAAAATCAACAGCAGAGCGAAGCACCACTTAGTGGCTGGCATGTCCATAAAAATGAAAACAAACAAAATCTATGGAGGACAGATGTAGGAAATAAAATTAGCAAATTAGCAGGAAGCAGGTTGCAATGACCCTAATTTGAGCTCCTTTCCCCCCGCCCAAACGTTCTGTGTATGGGTGTTTTGCCTTCATGTCTATCTATGGACCATATGCAAGCGGCATCCATGGAAGCCAGAACAGGGCACCGGATCCCCAGGAACTAGAATTACAGATGTTTGTGAGCAGCCACGTGTGTGCAGGGGAAGAGAAGCCAGGTCCTCTGCAAGAGCAGTCAGCATCTTAACTGCTGAGCCACCTCTCAACTCTGAGCTAGGTATTCTTTTTTAAGATTTATTTATTTATTATATGTAAGTACACTGTAGCTGTCTTCAGACACCCCAGAAGAGGGCATCAGATCTAGCTACGGATGGTTGTGAGCCACCATGTGGTTGCTGGGATTTGAACTCAGGACCTTTGGTAGAACAGTCAGTGCTCTTAACCACTGAGCCATCTCTCCAGCCCCTGAGCCAGGTATTCTTACTGTCATCAGGAGACTACAAATTTCAGAGCTAGCTTCGAAGCTATCTTCTCTAACCCTTACCTACATAAGGGCTATTTTATCTACTGCTCTTCAACCCCTGCTCCCTAAACACACACACACATTACCCACCCTACCCCCCATAACAACTTTAAGAAAGCAAAAAACAAAAAAAACCTCATCTGTTCAATTTTGTACCCAGAACAGTGCTTGGCTACATGGTACAGATGCCCCCAAACGCGTCAATGGCAGGTCTCAAGCACAAAAAGAAAAGACAGCCCCAGAAAGCTAAGTGCCGCAGGCTCCAATGTAACAGCTCAGGGTCTGGGGCTGCCCTCACTCTACTGTTCCGTCTCCGTTCCCAGCTGGATGATCTTGACTTGTTCAGTGTATCTAGTCTCCCCACTAATCCAGAAAGCCCTTGTGTTCATGCTCAATGACTTAGGCCAACTTCAACCCAGGGGAGATAGCTCAGAGACCCGGAGCACATACTGCTTTTGCAGAGGACTCATGCCTAAAAGGTCACACTGTTTGCAACCCCAGCTCCCCATGACCCAACGCCCCTGGACTCCCCAGGCATTTGCTCTCACAGCCAAGTACCATACAAAACCCAACACAAAAAATTTAAGAGATAATTAGCACACTTGCCAATAAGAGGGATATATTCTTAGATGGACTCTCTAGCTCAGAATAAATCATATACAAATACAGTATAGAGCACTTACCAAATCTGTAGGCTCTTCTTCTACCTCAGCTTCATCATCTTCATCTTCGATTACTGAATCTTCCACTGTTTCTTCATCTTCTGTAAGATCTTGAGCCACGGCTAATGACCCTGAAAATAAAATAAAAGACGAGCAGTTAACCTTTATCATTGTCTAAACATCAGGGCTAGACAAGAAAATGTTCCACCTACCGTAATATAGTCCCCCTGGTCAGTTGAACAAAGCCACTACACACAAAAAAATTTACATTTTTTACTAATAGTCTTAACTACTGCATGATATTTTTAATGGGAATGTTTATAATATTAAAAGGCACAAAAAGCCACGGTAACCTAAATGGCTCAGTGGTTAAGGGCACTTGCTGCCATGCCTGACCATATGAATTTGATTCTTGGTATGCACCCCGCAGATTGTCTTCTAGCCTCTAGATATATATTACAAGACAGACAAACTGACAGACACACATATAACACACTAAATATAATTAAAAAAAATAAAATAAATAGTGGTAGTTTCTTGGCTAGTAGCAAAGAAAAAAATCCAATTGTTTTTTGCACATGACTTCAAGCACATTTTCAGACAGATAGATTTAAAATATCAAAAAATAGAGGCTAATTATAATGCCAAGTTATAAATCAGAGACTTGTTTACAAAACTTTCTCAACAAATCCCACTGCATCGCTTTCAGGCAAAACTCTAAAAAGCCCTTTAAAGTTCAAGCAGTTCTTATTACCACTTCTCGGATAGTGATGATGTGGCAATTCGGTGGAGAGGGAAAATGTGGGAAGAGCCACACGTGCAATGCCCAAGAGAACACAATATCCTTAAGACCATGCACTTTAAGTCATTTACTTTCCTGACTTAAAAAGTTCATTCATAGTTTATAGGTCATTTTCAAAAGACAGTTTAAAAATAAAAAATAAAAAAAAAAGAAGAAGAAAGAAAACCCCAAGGGTCTACGGTTGCAGCATGCATGCCTGGCATGCCAGAAGCGCTGGGTTCATCTCCGCCACTTCATCCACGGGGTGTGGTGACAGACACCTGAAACCCAGCACCCCAGAGGTACAGGCACAAGGATCGTAAGTTCAAGGACACACTAGCTAGGGCACGGACTTACAACGCGGCCAGGGCTACCTACATGAGACTCTGTCTCAACATCTGTCTTGTATCCCCACCACACTGCCTGCCAATATCCCTAAACAGCCATAATTCAAAGTCATGCTAGCCACTAAGTAGAAGCCAAGCGCTTCTGTGTGCTAGGCTAAAGAGCTCATGAACGTGGATCGTTATTTCTCACGCCCTGGGCCACAGAAACTTAGAGAAAGAAAAGGAATTCTCTCTGGTGACCAAACTAATTGTTTTTATAAACTAGCAAAAGTAATGGACATGACGGGCAAGGGGGAAAAAAGTTTCTACGTCTTTACATTCTGCCAAGTTTTTACCCCCAGGTTAATCGTTGGAAAGAATAAACTTATAAAGCTCGAAATAACTTTTTCCCAGCATATTTCCAACTGCTGGTTGGAAAAGGGAGGGGAGGGGAGAGAAATTAGAAAAGGAAGAAAGCCATCCAGCCATACTCTTCGGCAGCGGCTGACAAGCAGCAGGAGGAAGGGGCGGATTTGGACACCGAGCCTCGCGATCCACACGGACCGTGATGGGTGAGCGAGGGGACCGAGGATCCACGGTGCCGAGGAGGAGAATGGACTGTGGGCGAATGAATGGAGGCGCGCCGGCGTGGGGCTAGCGACACGTCAGCGCAGAGGCTGGGGACGGGCGGCCCGCGGCGAGCGCGGGCGGAGAAACGAGGCCGGCCCTGGCATGGGTCCCGCGGACCGAGGGCTTCGGGCCCGCGCTCGCAGAGGGCGCCGAGCTGCGGTGGGGTCCTGGGGGGGGGACAGCACGGCCCTCGAGAACCGGGCCGGAGGGCGGCCGTGGTGCCCAGCCCAGCCCCGCGTCTCTCACCTCCGGGGCCGCCTCGGAGCAGCACGGCGGCGGGGAAGGCCAGCAGGAACAGCAGCAGCAGGCGGGGGAGGAGTCTCATGGTACGGCCGGTCGGCGTCCAGTGCGCGTCCGCTGGGGCTCTCGGAGGCTCTGGCTGTAATGGCGTTACTCTTCATCCGGGCCGCGCCGGAGGGGCGGGGCACGCACGCGCGCCATCCGTCGCCCCTCCCCGCCACAGTCGACGTGGCCACTAGGCGCCCGGGGGCGGGGCCTGCGGTCTGCGAGATCACGTGGCCGGCGGTCAGGGGGTGGGGTGGGTGGGGGAACCGCCCCGCCCTCACCCTGCAGGCTCCCGCGAGAGCCTGGCTGGGCAGGCCCACCCCTTCCAGATGTTTAGCATCTGCAGCGGTTGCTTTGAGGGACCGAGGACCTTAAACTTCCTGCATGTGTGGCAATCGAAAGACAGGAAAGGATGTGGGTAACGACACAAAAAAGCCATGAGCGATGCCTCACATTGTAACCCCAGAGTTTGAGAGATTGAGGCAGGAGGATTACAGCGAGTTGGAGACCAGCCTGGGCTATCTAGCGAGTTCAGGGCAAGTCTGGACTAGAGAGTTAACACCTTGTCACAGAACAATGGCAGATAGAAAGGGAAATACTACCCAGATTAGAAAAATCTACCCCTGTCTTCTGCACCAAACAATCGGGAGTTCTAGAGTTTTATTCTTTTAAATTTTACTCTGTCTCTGTGTGTGGTGTAGAATTGCCAGTGCACAGGTGTAGTAGAGGTCAGACAGAAGACAACTTCTGGGGGATTGATACTCTCCTTCCACATTTCAATGGGATCTGGGTTTGAACTCTGGTCATTAGGTTTGTACCACAAACCCTCTCCTAAGCTCTGCCGTTCTGTGATTTTAACAACCCAGACTTAGAAATCACCAAGCCTCTCTGCAGTTTCTACACCAAAGATCTCACTTCTGGTATATTTCTGGAAACGTCAGGAGGCCAGTGTGAAACACTCAGGATGGAACTGCTGGACTGAGACTTTCCAGACACAACCCTGTATCAGGGACTGTCTTAGTTACTGTACTGGTTAGTTTTGTGTATCAGCTTGACATAGGCTAGAGTTATCACAGAAAAAGGAGCTTCAAGAAAAGAAATGCCTCCATGAGATCCAGCTATAAGGCATTTTCAAAATTAGTGATAAGGGGGGAGGGCCCCTTGTGGGTGGTGCCATCCCTGGGCTGGCAGTCTTGGGTTCTATAAGAGAGCAGACTGAGCAAGCCAGGGGAAGCAAGCCAGTAAGTATCATCCCTCCATGGCCTCTGCCTCAGCTGCTGCTTCCTGACCTGCTTGAGTTCCAGTTCTGACTTCCTTTGGTGATGAACAGCAGTGTGAAATAACCCTTTCTTCCCCAATTTGCTTTCTTGGTCATGTTTGTGTAGGAATAGAAACCCTGACCAAAGCCGGGTGTGGTGGCGCACGCCTGTAATCCCAGCACTTGGGAGGCAGAGGCAGTCAGATTTCTGAGTTCGAGGCCAGCCTGGCCTACAAAGTGAGTTCCAGGACAGAGAAACCCTGTCTCGAAAAACAAAACAAAACAAAACAAAACAACAACAACAAAAAAGAAACCCTGACCAAACAGTTACTTTTTTGTTGCTGTGAAGAGACACCACTACCAAAGTAACTTATAAAGTGTTTGATTTGTAGGCTTGTTTACAGTGTCAGGAGGTGAGTTCATGGCCATGATGTCAGGGAGCAGACCATCAGGCCTGGTGCTCGTGCGGTGGCTGAGAGCTTATATGTTCAGCCAAAAAGGACAAGGCGGAGAGGAAACTCCAAATGGCATGGACTTTTGAAACCTCAAAGCCCACACCCGACAATGCACCTTCCCGCATAAGTCCTTACCAAACAGTTCCACCACCTGCGACAAAACATTCAAACAGAAGCCTACTGGGATCATTCTCATTCAAACCATTACAGAAGCTAAGCAGCCAAGATCCCTGGAGTCTCTGAGCCACAAAGGGACACAAACTCCCCTCAGAATTGTTGGAGATGACTGAACCCCAACAGGTTCAGAGGGGATGAACGCATGTCCTGAGAACAGGTGGAAGAGACTGTCTGCATGCTCTATGGGCATTAAGAGCCAGAAGTGCCACCACCTCAAGTCAGACCTCGGAAAGGCAGACAGTGAGGCCTTTAGTGCAGGGAAGTACAGTGTCTCTCTGTACCTTCCCCTCAGTCACAGTCCTTGTCAGTTTCTTGTGCCAGGAGACACTCCCAGGTTAGATACGAGGATCTCGGATATCCGATGGGGTTGAAGACTGGTTACAGTCTCATAAGCAAACTTAAGTTGTTTGGCATTGCAAGAGATGATATAGATTTGAAAGGATGGTTTTCTGATGATAATGTAAGCTAAAATCAGAACATAATTCAGGTATAGAATTGTAAGCTCTTTAAGTTAGGGGTAGATGGCAAAATACTTTATCTAGTTGACAAATATAATGGACTGGATGTTAATTGTATATCATACTTTGTAATTTACATAATTGTTATGGTTATGCTCAAATTTATGTCTAAGAGTTTTTTTTTGTTGTTGTTGTTGTTTTTTTTTTTTTTTTTTTTTGTTTTTTTTTTGGTTTTTTGAGACAGGGTTTCTCTGTGTAGCCCTGGCTGTCCTGGAACTCACTCTGTAGACCAGGCTGGCCTCGAACTCAGAAATCCGCCTACCTCTGCCTCCCAAGTGCTGGAATTACAGGCGTGTGCCACCACCGCCCGGCTAAAATGTGTAGCCCAGGCTGGCCTCAAACTCGTGATCCTCCTGCCTCTGCCTCCTTCAGCAAATCCTACTGGCGTGCGCCACCACAACCGGCTTGTTTTTTTTTTTTTTTTAATTTGGACAGAAAAGGTAAAATGTTGGGGATTGGTTCTAATGCTTTGATTAATCCGGCCCCTCCAAATCGGGAATCTGCATGTCCAAACACAGAAGGTCCTTGTCCCCAGTTGGTTTTTGATGGCTCAATAAAGAGCCAGCAGCCAATGGCCGATAAGATAGACTGAGGTGGGACTTTGAGATTGGCTGGGCTAGGAACCAAGAGGAAGGAAGCAGAGATTGCTATGACAGGGAACAAGGAAGACCAGACCTAAAGGCCCACGGACATGTGAGAATCAGGGAAAATGGCCACAGGAGCCACTTCCCCAATTGTGTCTGGGGTAGCAGAGATGAAATACAGATTCTAAAAGATGTTAACTCAGGAGTATCAGAGGGGAGTGTTTGCTAGTAGTGGGAAGGATTAGAACTGCCCAGCCATTAAGGCATATTAAAATTAACTGGTGTGTGTGGGTGTGTATGTGTGCCTTTCATTTGAGAATCCAGATAGCTCTTAGGGGCGGGTGTGCGACCTATCAGGATCACAGAGTGGTTAACTACTGCTACACAAGGGCATGTTGAAACAACCACAAAAACAAAAAACTGTGTCCATCTTTATAAGCGTGGCTGCCATGGGCTCAGATATTGAAATGCTTAGTCGGCTAAGAGTAGCATATTGGAGGAGGATTAGGAGGTGTGGCCTTGTTGGAGTGGGTGTGGCCTTGCTGGAGTGGGTGTGGCCTTGTTGGAGAAAGTATGTCACTGAGGGTGGGCTTTGGGATTTCTAACACAAAAAAGTCCATGGGAAAAGGGAACAGGGAACAAGGCTGTCCTGGTCAGCTCCTCCATTAACAAGAGAGCCTTCACTCCTTCCCCAGCCCACACTTCAAAAAGAACAAGGGCAGTGTAGCCGCCAGATTGATCACCACAAAACCCACCACTTAACCTGCCTCAGTTCCCTCGGGCTCTGCCCTCCTTCCCTCCTTTCTCTTGCAGTAAAATGTTTATAGGCCAATCGAAAGCCAGTCATCCTTTGCAGCCTACACGCCAGTCCCCGTATAAAGACGCGGTCCTAGAACATCCCTCTCTATGCCACGGTGAATGCTGCTCAGGTGGCTGTTGTCCTGGTAACTTAGGCAGGAAATAGGGAGTGGGAAAGTTCTGGTACAGAGAGAGGATTCTGGGGAAAGAGACAGGCATGAAGGAAGAGATTCAGACCCAGACTCCGAGGAAGAGGGACGCATGTGACTGAGGAGGGGGTGGGGGTGGGTAACCAGCCACATGGCAGAACTTACAATACTGGGATGATGAAGTTACTACTACTCTGGGAATGATCTGGAGCATTTGGCCAAGGCATTTGTAAACATATTTAAGGCTCAGAGTTATTATTTTGGGAGCTGGGAGAAAAAAAACAGAAGCTTACAGAAAACACCTTACAATATCCAGCACTGAGTTTTCCAGGCTCTAGTCTCACACCTCTGTGCCCCCTCTCTGCAGGACGACTAAGTACTACTACTACGCTTCTGAGAATGGATACATTCTACCTCTGGGTATCAGCCCTACCTGCTTTGGGTCTCCATGAGGGCTCCCAGGACACTTCCTTTACAGAGTGGGACAAGAGCGGGCAGATGCGGTTTGGAGGCCAGGACTAAGTGCAAGAAATCCTGGGTAGAGCTGAGATGAGGATGGGCCAGGAAGGAATAGCCTGGGCACAGTGGAATGACCTTCTGGATCAGACTGGGAGCGGTGAGGGGGTGGGGGGGATGGGCAGAGAAAGGACAAGGGGACACGTTTCTTTTAAGATTGCTGTGATGAAATACTCTGACAAGAGCAACTTGGGGGAGATAGTTCCAGGTTCCAGCCCATCGTTTTAGGGAATTAAAACTGCAGCCACAGGCAGGAAGCAGAGAGCAAAGGCGCTTATGTTCACCCCCCTCCCCTTTTCATTAGCCACAGACCCAGTCCAGAAAATGGTTCCATTAGCAAGTCTTCCCCCAACTCCCCACCCCTGACTTGCTAATTTGATTAACAAACTATTTCCCGGGCATGCTCAAAAGCCAACTAATCTAGACAGTCCTTTACTGAGCCTTCCTTCCCAGGTGGTCCCAGATCTTGCTGAGTTGACAACGGAGACCCCAGCGGGGATATTGCCTGATTTCTACAATTAAGGGACTCAAATCAAGCAAGTTCAGGGGCTGAGTGCTGGCCACGCTTTAAAAAATTTTTTTTACTTATTTTTTTAAAGAGGGTATAATCCTCTTCGTAGCTTAACTGACCATTTTTAAAATTTGTATTCGCTTGTGTGTGCGTGCGTGCGTGCGTGCGTGCGTTCAGAACAACGCTGGATTCCCTGGAGCTATGACTAGATATCCACTGGAAGGGCATCAAGTGCCCTTCAATGCTGAGCCACCTTTCAGTGCCGCCCAATCTTTTTCTCTGGGTTGTGTGGTTTTGTTTCGAGACGGGGTCTCCTATAGCTCAGACCCGCCTCAACTCCACTTTGAGGCTAAAGATGATATTCAATCTGGTCCTCTTGCCTCTACCTCCTGAATTTGGGGATTACAGGTGTCCCTTTTGGGATGGTTAAGCATGTGGACAGTCATAAATTCAGTTAGTGGATCCTCCCCGCTCGCAGGGGACTGCAGGGGACTGCAGGGGACTGCAGGGGAGCTAGCTAGGCTCCTTTCCCTTACTGTCTTTTGTCCCAGGCGAGAATACAGCATTCAACCTCTCTAGAGGGCAAAGCATCAAAGTGCCATTTTATACGCCGTGACAGAGCCAGACACCAAGTTGACCTGCACATCCAACCTCCAGAGCTATGGGGAATACATTTCTGCTCTTTATCAATCACATGACCTTGGCTAGTTTGTTGTAAAAGCAAACCCAGACTAAAACATACACACCACACCACCCCAGCTTGGCCTGAGCCAATACCCAACGCCAGACGTAGTACCTAAAGAAGCCTGGCTCGTGTGACAGCCCAGAGATGCCGCAACAACCACTGTCACATATAATCACCCCATTTCCCCTCCAAGAAGATCAAGGTCATTTATACATAACGTCTTAGCTACTGTCTTATTGCTATAGTGAACATGGAAGAGACCCGTGACCGAAGCAACTCTAAAGCATTTAACTATGGGCTTGCTTATAGTTTCAGGGGCTTAGTCCATTGTCATCATGGCGTGGGGACCAGGCAGAAGTGCAGGAGAAGTCTAAGAGCTACATTTTGGTCTGCAAGTGGTGGTGGGGGACTGGTGTCACGGGTGTGTGAAACCTCAAGGCTCACCCTGAGGGACACATTCCCTCCAACAAGGCCACAGCTACTCTAATAAGGTCACACCTCATAATCCTTCTACTCCTGTCAAGGAGTTCTTTCCACTCCCAGTGCCAAAGTATTCAAATATATGAGCCTCCGGGGCCATTCTTATTCAAACCAACACACACACACACACACACACACACACACATACACACACACACACAGTAACCATGCTTTGGAGAAAGGAAACCCCCACATTTCTTTAAGGCAGGAGATGCTGGATTATGGAGCAAGGACTTGAAAAAACCTGTCCACAAAATAGGAGTCGGTAAATAAAACATACATATATATGTTCTAGGGAATACTATATAGCCTTCACGAGTTACAAAGACTGGTAGACAGTAGCCAATACATAGTCTACTTAATTAAGGCTGTATCAAGGTGCTGTGTGGCTGCGACAGTCTCTCGGAAGGTCTAATGGGGAGTCAGGGGAAAGGAAGCATGGGTAAGTACTCAGTAATTATAGCGTCAACGTGAGAGACAGCGAAAGCATTGGAGTAAGTCATGACAGACATAAAGGGTCAGATTCAAGGGGGCAGGAGACTAGCACAGTAATCACACAGGGATGGGTGTGAGTGGGGCTCCTGAGGTGCAGCCAAAGCCTGGTGCCACGCGAAGCAGCAGCAGGGTCCACGGGCAACCACTGCCTTGCCCCCGAGCCCCCCAGGTGAGACCCCAGATGCGAAGCGAACCCTCAGCCTCTGGCTCCTGGAGTTCCAGTCTGGCGTCCGGTCCTTGGGCTCTGCTGGTCACTCTTCTCCAAGGCCTCGTCCCGTCAAGTATCCCTTGCTTCCCTTCAGCTCCAGTCCTAGCACACGCCGTCTCAGGACATGCTATGCTGATTCCTCCACCAGCCTTACAAGGTCTTCATGCCTCTTTGCAAACCCTCCGTCCCGCTTACTGTTTTGAGACAGGATTTCACTGTGTATCCCAGGCTGGTTTCAAACTCACTTCGTAGCCCAGGTTAGCCTCAAACTCATGGCAGTCCTCCTGCCCCAACCATTAGAGCATTGAAATTAAAGGCATGCTTCACCACACCTGGCCTTAACCCTCTTACTGTTACCGTGCATGGTCCACATCACTCCTGACTGAAGTCCCTCCAGGAGCTCTTGGAGATCAGGTGTAAGTTTGCTAGGTTGGTGGTTATTGTTCTTCACGATCATCCTAATCTCTTGCCACGGGAAGAGCTTGGCTTTCAACTGTGTCTTGTGGGTCCAGGATTGACAGCCATCTCAGACCTACATGTGTTGGGCATGTTTGGCTTTCCTTTTTCAACCTGGAGCTACGCACTCAGGGTTGAAGATCCTGCTCAGGGGTGTGGCTTCTGTAAAGTCTTCCCAGAGTCCTCTCTGTCAGGACCTCTTCCTACCAGCTTCTCCAGCCGCAGGACCATCACTCTGCACAGGGGTCTTGAACAGTTCCTCATCTACCTTCCTCCACAGGAGTATCCTTACGAGTTCCATCTCTTTTTCTTTGCTTCCTCAGCAGAGTTCCATCTCTTTTTCTCTGCTTCCTCAGCATCTTCCTCACTGCCTGCCGCACATTTTATCAAAAACATCGAATGGTTCCTTTTTTTTTAAAACATCATGTACAGTGTCCTGCCTGCAGATGTGCCTTCATGCCAGAAGGAGGCACCATATCTCATTATAAATGGTTGTGAGCCACCATGTAGCTGCTGGGAATTGAACTCAGGATCTCTGGAGGAGCAGTCAGTGCTCTCAACCTCTAAGCCATCTCTCCAGCCCCATCTAATGATTCTTTCTCCCTTTAAGCAGTTTTTCTATATTAATTAAATTAATTAATTAATTAATTAATTAATTAAGACAGGGCCTCTCTAGTATAGTTCTAGCTGTTCTGGATCTTGTAGACCAAGCTGGCCTTAAACTCAGAGATCCACCCGTGTCTGCCTCCTCAAGGCTGGGACTAAGGGTGTGCACTACCACACCCAGCTTCCCTCTCATCCTTAAGTGAAGATATCTATCTATCTATCTATCTATCTATCTATGCATATAGATAGATAGAAATATAGTTATAGATATATGAAGAAGCAAGAACTCCTGAGAGTGGGGCGGTCTCCAAGAGAGAAATGTCCCATTTAATGTTAAAGGACTGGCTTGTAGGCTGCAGCCTCCTTGAGCCATGTACCAAGGATGTGTTTGCACTTTGAGATACCCTCCGTCCTGTAGGCAGGGAAATTCCGCCTAGCAGAGCCCTCAACTCAGCGCTTCTGCACGGGGCCCTGCCTTTGGACAGCCTGTGCTGGCTTTCTTTCAGGTGCTTCGTCCTGTCTGTGTGCAGAGTCTAGCCTCGGCTGTCTCTCTAATAGTCACGTTCGGTTTTCCTAGAGGACCCCCTGAGCCTGGGGACATGAACTATAATGAAGGTGTCTCCTCGAGCTGGGTCATGCTACAGTACTCATGATCACCTCACAAAAGGGGGAGTCTGCTAAGGCTGTGGTTCCTTAGTTGCCCACGAGTTTATGTTTGACATTTTTATGTGATTTTTTTAAAAAAAATATTCTGATTTTTATCATTTTTAAAGGGTTTTATTGCTATGAAGAGACGCCATGACCAAAGTAACTCTTACAAAGGACAACATTTAATTGGGGCTGGCTTACAGGTTCAGAGGTTCAGTCCATTGTCATGCTGGCAGGAAGCAGGGTGGCATGCAGACACACGGTCCCGGAGAAGGAGCTGAGGGTTTCTACATCCTGACCCGAAGGCAAGAGGAAAGAAACTGTGTGCCACACTGGGCACAGCTTGAGCATAGGAGACCACAAAGCCTGCCTCTACCGGAAC
The DNA here is from genome assembly GCA_964023405.1 of Apodemus agrarius. Lineage (NCBI taxonomy): Eukaryota > Metazoa > Chordata > Mammalia > Rodentia > Muridae > Apodemus > Apodemus agrarius. Next base: position 25,712,154 of record OZ030019.1, on the reverse strand, counting down.
ACACTTTCTTCAACAAGGCCACACCCACTCAAACAAGACCACGCCTCCCTATGGCCAACTATAAAGTGTATGGGGTGGGAGGGTGGAGGGGCATTCGTATTTAAATGACCACAACCACACTCCTATGTTTCTTTAAAATGAATCAGTTGAATTGTTGAATCTCAGCTGACCCAGTGCTGGCTGGGCCTCTCCTGCCCCTTGCTCCTCCCCCATCCAGAGCCCTCCAGGTCATCCACCTAACTAGGTCATGAGACCCCTTTCCCAAAGACCAGGGCTGTCTGAGCCCCTGTGGGGGGTTCTGGTGGACCACTTTGTCCAAGTGTTCTAAGACTGGAGTGAACAACGTATTTTCTGTTTCCAAGTTCACAGAGGACCCGCTATATAGAGCCCTCCAGTTCTCCCACAGACAGAAGTGTGATCACGTGACTCGTCCAGCACGTCCTTCGGAATGTGCACTACACATATACCCCCCTCTTGTACCTGACTGATTTAAGTGTAACCCCGACTTTGGTGAGATGAAACGATTTCTGCATCTCCGTGGACAGAATATGTTGATTAACAGCTGCGCTTCCAGCCTCGTTTGGGAATTTGACAGAGGGCTGGAATGGGGCAAACCGGTGACCGAGCAGGAAGTAACTTCAACAGGTCACATGTGTGGTGAGTGAGCGCAAGGACCTGATTCACATCTCCGAGACCCACATTGTGAAAGAGCTGGGTTGTGCCTCACACTTGTAGTCTCAGCGCTATGGAGATGGGGACAGGAGGCTCCTGGGCTCACTGGCCAACTAGCCTGGCCTACTACTGGGTAAGTTCTAAGCCAGTGAGAGAGCCGGTCCAAAAATGACATGGATGACTGCTGGGGAGGGATACCTAAGTTTGTCCTTCACCTTAGACAGTCAAGCACACACACACATGTATACACATATGTACACATACACACATGCATACACATACACACACATACACACAGGCACACACACACATGCACACATACAAATAAGTTAACATAACTTCAGGAATGAATATTTAATCATGTATTACTGTCAGTTCACATGGAAATAGAACATTCTTTATGGTGGCCCTCAAGATGACTTATCAAGGTCATGGACTTTGCGTGATTATCTAATCTTGTTCTGTAAGAAAGAAGGAAAATGATGTAAAAATAGGGAGTAAAGACTAAAATAGTGATTATGGCGGAAAAAGCATACCATTATTCAACATACGTGTCTCTCACTTTCAAAAACTTGTCATTTATATCAAACTATGAGTCCCTAAAACGATCAAACTTTTCAACACAGTGTGAGGACCATCCCCGGTGTGGACCCTCCTCGGTAAGGACCGTCCTTGATGCGTGTGAATAACACACAGTGCCACAGTCGCATTTACTTAGGTCAATGATTCAGCTTTGAAATGAAACCTACAAAATCTTCTTGCACATGATGAAGCAAAAATTAGACCTTTGGGGTGGAGATGGCCGAGTGGCTTAGAGGGCTTGCTCTTCTTACAGAGGACCAGAGTCTGGTTCCCAGCACCCATGCCAGATGGCTCACCACAGCTTTTAACTCCAGTTCCAAGCTTCTGGTCTCTGTGGTCACCTACACTCACATGTACATACCCACACATTGACACATATCTACATGAAATAAAAACATATTCTAAAAAGTTAGACATTTCTTAATCTGAAAATTCAACTGTTTTCATGGCTAGATACAAGTGGACATATCAGAACCATACTTTTGTTTTGTTTTGTTTTGTTTTGTTTTTTGTTTTTTTCAAGACAGGGTTTCTCTGTGTAGCCCTGACTATCCTGGAACTCACTCTGTAGACCAGGCTGGCCTCGAACTCAGAAATCTGCCTGCCTCTGCCTCCCAAGTGCTGGGATTACAGGCGTGCACCACCACCACCAGGCCCAGAACCATACTTTTAAAAGATGTTGAGGAATTCTAAGGCTGAACTTCTGACTGGCACCCTGAGGTCAGCAGGCCAACCAAGACTACAGAGTTACTCACAGATGTAGCCTACAGGAACTCTGGAGTTGTCACACAAATGGGCTTACCAGCTGAAGGCATCCTGTGAACTCTCCCTTGTTTCAAAGTCAATAAATCCACATATATAAGCCTCAAAATCAGTGCAAAAATAAATGTGATAAGTAAACAAATGTCTCAACTGGTAAATGTGTAAAATTATATTAAAAGAATTTAAAATAATTCTAGAAATAAATCCCATAGTTTGTTTCTACAACACAAGAGAAAATCCATGCTGTGTTGGAAATCAAAACTCCTGAGCTGAGTTAAACTAGTGTTTTCAAGGTGGTCATATAAAATAGCTATGGATTCTTTCTAACTTTTCAATTGTTGTGTATGGACTGCTGAATCTAGAACCCAACTGTTCTTACAGTCACCCCACAAGCTTGTGTATGTACCCTACAGCTCTGGGCGACAGGACTGACCGAGACTCTTTTAAAAATAGGGATTTCAAGGTTTCATGCAAATAAAGACAGTCATTTTATAAGCATGTAGAAGGTAAGTGTTTTTATTGAAGACAAGCACCTTGCTCATAACCATTGTAGAATCCTGCTTACAGCTTCTGAGAGGGCGGGCAGACTGGCCTTCTAAGTCAGGCTCCACAAAAACCTGATAGTACTAAGGTAGGCGAAAGGTGCCTGTAATCTCAGAACTGGGGGTGCTTGGTGGAAGGAGCTTGTATTGCAATCTGTGCTGCATAGCAAAACATAGTTTTAAAAAAGCACATGAAACCATCTCAAAAATAAGATTAAAAAAAAATCTGCTTTTGACGCAGGATCTTGCTAACTTGCAGGCTGGCCTCCAGGACAGACAGCGGGGGTTTAGGTATGTGGCACTGTGCCAGGCCTACAAGAGGGCTGTGATCAGGCAACTGCTTTATACTAGGAAAGCACAGAACGCTTCATAGTTATCTTATTATCTTAACTAAAAATATAAGGGGAGAAAAAAATGAAATGTACTATTTAATATATGTATTTTAAAGACATTCTTTTTTAAGCACAAGGAAATCTTACCTTGGCCTTCTGGCTTTCTCTCTGGGCATTCTAATTAAATCTTCCAAATGTCTATTTCTCTCTTCCAAACTAAAGAAAGAAACAGTTTCATTTTACACAAAAGTCGACTTCTCTAGATGAATATTTTGTAGATTCTTTGGAGACTTAGTTACTGTTCTATTACTGTGAAAAGACACCAAGACTAAGGCAACGTTTACAAAAGGAAACATGTAACTGGGGGCTTGTTCACAGTTTTAGAGGGTTAGTCCATTGTCACTGGGCAGGAGGCAGGCAGGCAGGCAGGCAGGCAGCCACTGAAGCAGGACATCAAAGTTTTACATCTCAACCCACAAGCAGCATGTTGAGAACAAGAGACACATTGGGCCTGGCACAGGCTTTTAAAACCTCCAGTGACACACTTTCTCCAACAAGGCCACACCTCCTAACCCTTCCCAAACAGTTCCACTAACAGTGAACCAAGCCTTCAAACGTGAGAGCCTATCGGAGCCATTTTCATTCAAACTACCATAGAAACTGAGCATTTTTTGGGGGGGGGGCAATTCAGAACACTTGGTTAATTTTTCTCTTTACAGATTCCAGAACTAAAAATAAGAATAGATAATAGCAATATATAGCATGCCATTCAGCTATTTTTTTGTTTGTTTGCACAGTGCATGCACTGTGATATAGCCCTAAGGTAGTGTGTTAACGGAGCTCCTGATCTGGGGCTGCGTGACCACAGGAAAATGCTTGGTGGTGTCGCAGCATGGTTATTCTGCTGTTGGTAGAGATTTGCCTGATTTCTATTTTTATTGAGAGAGAGAGAGAGAAAGAGAGAGAGAGATCCAAGCAAAAGAGACATTTAGAATCTAGGGCACATAGTCAACGTGCTAAAAAAAAAAAAGTTCAAAACAATCAGTGCTATAAGCTACAGCCAGCTCACCTACAAAGGCAAACAATGGTGCAGCAAACCTCTAAACAGGAAAGAACAGAATTACTCAAAGGCAAACACAGTGCATCAAACCTCTCAAAGGAAGCCCTAAATCCAGAAGAATGGAATGACAGATTTCAAGTCCTAGAAGCAAATTAACTTCCAAATAAGATTGTTACATTGTCTTCTAGAATGTTCAGAATATTGTCTTCTGGAATGTTAGAGAAATATGGATATTTCAAGGCAAACACACACTAAAACAACTGAAGACCACCAAGCTAGATTGCAAAGGAGTCTTAAAGGAACCTCAAATAGAGAAGAGGAAGAGTCTGAACAAGGAGCCCACAAACAGACAGACAGACAGAAAGAGACAGACAGACAGACACACACACACACACACACACACACACACACACAGGAAGCCACAAGCCCTCAGAAAGGTAGGAGAGATAGAAGAGAACAAGTAATAATCCATATAACCAGAAACCAACCAACCAAGTCATGGAAATCAGCACAGCTTTCAATACTAACCCTTTAATTAACCAATTAAGACACCGAATTGCTGCTTGGATTAAAAAGGAAGATCCAGGTGTCTTCTGTCTCTGGGAAATGCACTGTAATGGCAAAAACCAGTCACAGACTGAGAGTGACAGATGAAGTCAAGTTACCAAGCAAACGAAAGTCAAAAACCAGGCTGGCAGGACTCAGGAAGCACCAAGGTGGGCAGAACGGGGGGTGGGGGTGGTGAGTGAGCTGGATCAGTGGACAACAGTTCTTGCCACACAAGCCTCAACCTGAGCTCAATCCCCAGAGCCCACAGTGGAAGGAGACAACTGACCCCCCAAAGTTGTCTTCTGACCTACACACACACACACAGAGGCAAGTCTGTGTATATACAAAACACACACAAACTAATTGAGAGAAAACAAAAACCCAAACAAAATATTAAAGATGCTAGGCAGGCGTGTTTACCTGGCTTAGGTAATAATGTAGATCCTTTTTGTACCCTTAGAGCCACGACTGACATTTAGTACCATTATTTCGGATGTTAGAACCTTTTCTATGCCTGAATTTCTTCCGCTTCTAATGCTGATAGTCATTTTTAGAAATTGACAAGCACACAGGATGATCTCTGTGTTTGCATTATATCATAGAAACAAGGGAGTTCTTGTCTTCCCTCTTCCTAAGTGGGGTCTGGCATAAACCCTGATACCCCAAACTTCCAGCCCACCTCTGGCATTTTGTATACCCAGATGTTCAACTTGGATTTGGAACAGGAATAAGACAGAGTGGTTCTTTGCCCCCATCTCTTGATCTTTGTTGTCTAGATTCCTGTCTCCAGGTTTTACACTTTCACAACTAACCAGGTTAGTCTTGTCAGCTAGGCTCTTCCCTTCTTGGGAAGGATGTGAAAGAAAGACTGGGGTAGGGGCACACACGCAACTGTTTCCTGGCAGTTCTGTTGTTTTATATCACAAAATAACTTTTGCTGGTTTGGTTGGTTTTCTTTTTTTTTTTTTTTTTTTTTTTTTTGAGATGGGGGTTTCTCTGTGTAGCCCTGGCTGTCCCAGAACTCCATCTGTAAATCAGGTTGGCTTCAAACTCAAAGAAATATCCATCTGCACTGCGTTCCTGGCTCCTGAGTGCGTGGATGAAAGCCGCACCAGCACACCTAGCTGCCCAGGAAGTGTGAGGTGAGGCAGTCCCACCTGGAGAAGGCTGGGTCACACTGGAAGTCCACGCCCTGTGTGTGGCAGTAGTGCCAGGGCCAGTTCACTGGAGCCTGCATGTCTACCCACAGCTGCCTCTGTCGGTGGTTTGTAAGCAGATGCTCAGGCAACCACAGATCTCCTACTCTGGGCAGGGGATCCTCTGACAAGCAGAACCAAGCAAGTATCATGAACTCTGGGGGGTGGAGCTGGGGGGCTGGTGATGGCCCTGCAGGAAAAGGGTAGCTGGGAGGGGGGAGGGGGCTCCCTGGAGTGCAGTGGTTTGGCAAGCAACAGTCACTGGCACTCAGCAGTTCCTCTTCACCTTGCAGGAGTAACCCTGTCACAAAGCTGTCACCGCAGGGGGAAGTCTTTATGTGCTGGTACCTGTGGCCGAGCCGCGGTCCAGCTTCCAAATGGGCCCATAGGTGCTCACCAACTGTGCAGAGGACCCTGCCTGCTCAGTTCTGAGACACAGGGTGACCTGTGGCAAAGCTGATGACCGGCTGACTGCCATGCACGATATTAGGGTTCTCAGCACCAATTTGCCCAACAGCCCCGTTGGAGTCTGCTGTGTGGTGGCTGTCAATCAACCAGGTGGGAGGGGGCAGTGGAGGAGGCGGTGCTGCAGACAAGCCCAGGTCTGCTCTATGAATCAACTGCTGGCAGGGCACGGTGGCAGTTCTAACCCAGAAGAGGAGGATGGAGCTGGTGTTGGGGGGGACACAGTGAAGACCGACCGCTCATTCCCGATGAGATAGTCAGTTGGAGAGAATAAAGGCTTTGAACTGTGTCTGTGGCTCTACCAAGCCAGGGGGGTGAGGGGTGGGGAGGGGGCGTGGTTGCTTCTTGTAAGAGCTCTTCCTGGGGCCGGAAGGCGGGGAGGAGGGAATGCACCTCACAGCCTAGCAGCCAGGTTGTCCAAGACCAATGAAGATTTAAGAAAATAAACGAGGGCTGGTGAGATGGCTCATCAGGTAAGAGCACTGACTGCTCTTCCAAAGGTCCTGAGTTCAAATCCCAGCAACTACATGGTGGCTCACAACCATATGTAATGAGATCTGACGCCCTCTTCTGGCATAGAATAAATAAATCTTAAAAAAAAAAAAAAAAAGAAGAAGAAGAAAGAAAGAAAATAAACGAAATTCAAGATTGTGAGTCTCAAGATTCCCGGGATACTTTTTCTTTGGATTAAATCTAAACTGGTGGTACCTTTTTAAGAAGTTCGTTTGTATACTAAAATTCGCAGAAAGAGCTGTAAAACTCTTGAGAACAGCAGAAGGCAAGAAAGCAGGCTGTCAGAAGCCAGGCTGTCCCATGACACCGAGTGTCCCCCAGATGAAAGAAGTAACAAAGCAACTTATTCTGAACCAGGTCGGGGACATGGTTTTAGTCTATACTAAAGGATATATGCCCTGTTATCCTATTTCTAAGAGTCAGAAAAAAAAAATCTTAGAAGCCAGAAAATAAAACATCAGTAAATATTAAAAAAAATAAGTTTTATTAACTTACTGTGCAATCTGAGAATGGGATATCTCAAGTCTTTGGTCAGCACATTTGATAATTTCTTCATATGATGTTACCTTGGGGAAATAAATATTTTCTATAAATATAAGTATTTGTATTTAATTTTATTTTCTCCTTTTTAAAATCTTTACAAGTTGAAGTTTCATTATTTGACGGCAATAAATGAAAATTTTACAAGAGACAAAATGTCCTTTTTCTATTTTGATATCAGAAATCTGAATAATGGGCTGGAGAGATGGCTCAGCAGTTAAGAGCACAGACTGCGCTTCCAGAGGTCCTGAGTTCAATTCCCAGCAACCACACGGTGGCTCACAACCATCCGTAATGGGCATCAATGCCCTCTTCTGGTGTGTCTGAAGAGAGCAGTGGTGATGTACTCATATACAATAAATAAATAAAATTTTTTAAAGGGTGGGGTGAAGTGGGGAGGGGCTTTAGCTCAGTGGTAGAGTGCTTGCCTAGCACTAAGTCGGCAAGATGCTTAATTACCTTGAAGGCAGAGTAACAGACGAAATGCAGACTAAAGTGCCTGCAGCAAGGCTTTGGGCACCTCCCAGCTACCCAGCTAACAGGGGCATTTAACGGGCATTGGGAGTTAGGAGGGACCATTATGGTTGTAAAAGTGGCCGGTGTGGCAAACCTCAGATCCCTTTAATCCTGGAGTTCTGTGAGTTCTGACGTGATATTTGGGTTGAGTTTATGCTGAGGACCAAGAGCAGGGCACATGGAGGGCGGAGGGTCTTCCATCTGGGCCGCACCCCAGCCTGACGTTTCCTGAAGTAGGTTTTGTTCTGAAGGGAGCCGCGTACCTTATTTATCAGGCTGCCCACGTGCCTCCGGTACTTGTCGTTCTCCTCGATGAGTCTGCTGCAGTGGTCCTCTTTGCTCTCCAGAAGGCCCCCTAGCTTTGTGATCTGTGGAGAAACATCAGCAAAGATAACCTGGAAACCACCTCGAAACAGGCGGGGAAAATAAAAAAAAAGAAACCCATCAGCTCTATTTTATTGTGCTGCCCTCTGAAACTGAGTTCTAACGGAGTCTTGACGCAGATGGCCGGATCTGGGGGGTGGGGTGCATATAGATCAGGAAGTATGGTGGACTTTCATTGTTTCTGTTATTTTCTACTGTGAAATAGCTTTGAAGCTAGCCAGGCATCTGCTAGCACCTGCAGACATGCGTCACACCCAGGCTTCATTACAATCCTTTGCCCAGATAGCCAGAGGCATGCTTGAGTTGGAGTTAAAGCTGTGATGTGTGTGACAACGTGCGTGTGTGTGTGTGTGTGTGTGTGTGTGTGTGTGATGACGTAGACCCTCCCTTGCAAACGACACACATTTCTAAGGCTCCCCTTCATGTATTTCACAGGCCAGCCTACCGTCTGTTTTATTTTTTTGCAAGAATATTATTGAAATTAAATATTATACAGGTTGGTGAGGTAGCTTAGTATGGAAAGGCACCTGTAGCCATAGCTGACGATCTGAGTTCTACCCTCCAGACCCTTAGAAAGGGGACAACCAACTCCTGCAGATTATCCTCTGACCTCCATGTGTGCCATGGAACTTTTTGTGCTAACACACACACACACACACACACACACACACACACCAATCAAATGTAATAAAAGTTTTAAATAAAAAGTTAATTCATAAGCCGGGCGTGGTGGCACACGCCTGTAATCCCAGCACTTGGGAGGCAGAGGCAGGCGGATTTCTGAGTTCGAGGCCAGCCTGGTCTACAGAGTGAGTTCCAGGACAGCCAGGACTACACAGAGAAACCTTGTCTTGAAAAAAAAAAAAAAAAAAAGTTAATTCTTTTGAGAGTGGCATTTAGGGTCACTAGGAAAACATATTAATCATTTTCTCTGAAAGCTAATTTTCAAAGCAATTATAGAAGAATAACTATAGAAAACATCCTACTAAATAGCAGTGCCAGGAGCAATTGTCAGTCCTCTCACACTTTATATACATTACGTATGGTAGAGGGCGGCCCTATGGGGCAACGGCAAAGCAGTCTGCTGTACAAGCTGCAACAATCCCTCCCTCTCTTTCTCCTTCTCTCTTCTTCCCAGGAATGGGAAAAGAACCTAGGGTCTAGATCATGATAGGTGAGCTCCACTTCCACACCATTTATTACTATTACTACTACTACTACTACTACTACTACTACTAGTCTCCCTAAGTTGGCCAAGAATTCAATATATAGCCTAAATAGCCTCACCCCTGAAACCCTCCTTCCCCAGCCTCTAGGGTTCTGGGATTACAGGCATTGATTGTCGCTTTTCTTCTCTTTTGAAGGTTAACAGCTATGTGATGAATATGGTGCCTGTACTGGCTAGTTTTGTGTGTCAACTTGACACAGGCTGGAGTTATCATAGGAAAAGGAGCTTCAGTTGGGGAAGTGCCTCCATGAGATCCAGTTGTGGGGCATTTTCTCAATTAGTGATCGAGTGGGGGAGGACCACTTGTGGGTGGTACCATCTCTGGGCTGGTATTCTTGGGTTCTATAAGAGAGCAGGCTGAGCAAGCCAGGGGAAGCAAGCCAATAAGAAACATCCCTCCATAGTCTCTGCATCAGCTCCTGCTTCCTGACCTGCTTGAGTTCTAGTCCTGACTTCCTTTGGTAATGAACAGCTGTGTGGAAGTGTAAGCTCAATAAACCCTTTCCTCCCCGAATTGCTTCTTGGTCATGATATTTGTGCAGGAATAGAAACCCTGACTAAGACAGTGCCTAAGTCTGCTTGTAAGTTACTTAGAAATACAGGACAGACTTCTGGGATGTGTCCCTTTCATTACAGCCCGACCATAGAGGTTTCTGGGATTGTTTTCATTGCATTTGTGGCACAGTGTAATAATCAATCTAATATATGCAAAGTCTACTGTGATAAAATTAGAACGCTTCACATTTCCATCTCTTTACATCTTTTAAAAAACAATCTTTGATTATCATCTAACAGTTATACATATTTATGCAGCTAAATGAATGGAACAGGAGGATATTAAAGTCGATGAGATACATCAGACTCAGGAAGATAAACACTGTGCGTTCTGTTTCATAGAGAGATCATTGTAAACAGTTGAAATAAATGTCCAGTCGTGATGTTTAGAGGCTGGAAGGGATGGGAGAAGACCGGGATAGCAGGGGTCGGACAACAGGTATCAAAACATGGAGAGCAGTGATAGATCCCGTGTCCACAGTAACCTGCAACATATCCTATAAATAAACAGTGGGGAGGCAACCAAAACTCCAAACACAAGGTTATGGTACGAAAGAGACTGGTTTGATTGACACACATTGTATATGTATGTTAAAATACAGTATGAACACAGGAATATTACCCTGTGCCAATTCAGTTCCGTTAATTGTTTTCTGTAAATCATGTTTCTATTTACTTCCATCTTTCTACATTCTCTTCTGGACCATCTCAGGTAAACTAGGAGTGACTTCCAACCACTGTGACTGAATGCAGCTAGGAAGGCAGGGCACATAAAAAGCTAAGCGTGCTTCACCCACAGTGAAAAGTTGCACACATTTCAGAGAGCTGTGTGCGGTGAACATCCTCTATCCCAGAACTTCAGAAGCTGAAGTGTAGGACCCTGTGGGAGGAAGACTGGATGAACTAGCCAGTAAGACCCTATTTCAAAAAATAAATGTGGTCCAGAGAGAGGGCTCAGCAGTCCAAATCACGTTTGCTGCTCTTTCGGAGGGCGTGAGTTTGGTCCCAACACCGACATCCGGCAGCTCATACTCAACTATAACACCAGCTCCAGGTGATTGGACATCCTCTTCTGGCCTCTGAGGGCATGGATGTACAGACGCACAAATAAATAACATTTTTAAAGTTAAAAACTAAAAAAGAGCCGGGCGGTGGTGGCGCACGCCTGTAATCCCAGCACTTGGGAGGCAGAGGCAGGCGGATTTCTGAGTTCAAGGCCAGCCTGGTCTACAGAGTGAGTTCCAGGACAGCCGGAGCTACACAGAGAAACCCTGTCTTGAAAAACCAAAAAAAAAAAAAAAAAAAAAAAAACCTAAAAAAGAGGGTTATAGCTAGTAGTAGGTAGAACTCTTGGCTGGCAGGAGGGAAGCCTTGGGTTTGGTCCCTCGAAATGGGGAAAATAAAAGCACAGTTACCTTTTGGCTTCTGTGTTTTGAAAGGCATAAAGTTTATTAGCCGGAAAAAAAAAAACAAATTATGCTGAGCAACATTTATATTTTTATAAGCATTTTAAAATTAATTTTTATTTTATGAGTATGGGTGTTTTACCTGCATATATGTTTGTATACTCATTGCATATCTGGTATCCGGAGAGGTAAGAGGAGGGCATTGGATTTCTTGAAACCGGACTTACAGACAGTTGTGAGCTACCTTGTAGGTGTTGGGAATTGAACCTGAGTCCTCTAGAATTACAGCTTAAGCACTGAGCCGTTTCTCCAGCCTGATATGTACACGAACATACTTCCATATTTTTGTTGGCAATATTGCCACAGTGCCAGTGTGAATATTTTAATGATACTTTTATAATACTTTGAAGGTGGATAATGTCTTAAAATTTAATGGGTAGCATTAGGTATAAAAAGGACCATAGAGCATTGGTCTGTCTTACCAAAAAGTCAAGCTCCTCGTTCAGAGTGTGGTATTTATCCAGTTTGACTGCCAATAACACGGGTGCATCTCTGGTATTCTTGATCTCTTCTGCATCAAAATCTGTGATCTGAGATTAAATGTTTGTACACATTTCAGTCATTACACACTCCTAGCATTTCACAGTATCATTTTAACTCAAGAATCAGAGAGAGAGGGATGGAGAGATGGCTCAGCAGTTATGAGCATTTGCTGATCTTACAGAGGACTCAGGTTCGGTTCCCAATACCACACAGTGGCCTCACTGACATCTGTAATTGCAGCTTCATGGGATCCGATGCCCTCTTCTGGCCTCTTGCATATACATAGTACACACACACACACACACACACACACACACACAGGCAAAACACTCATATATATAAAAGTGATATGAGGCTGGATTCATAAAAATACAGAACTTGTCAGTGGATGATGGCACACGTCTTTAACCCTATCACTTGGAAGGCGGCAGCAGGCAGATCTCCGTGAGTTCTGGGACAGCCAAGGCTACACAGACAGACCCTCTCTCAAAAATCCAAAACCAACCGACCAAGCAAACAAAAACCACAACCAACCAACCAACCAACCAACCAACCAACCCAGAACGTAGACCTAGAAGGACATTAGAAAGTTGCCAAGAGAACATGACTATCTGCGGTGTATTTGCACATCGAAGCCAAGTATAGCATATTAAACTCACCTCAATAGCGTGGTCTTGAAGTGCCTTTTCATTAGCAATTAACTCTTTAAGAGTTGCAATTCTGTTTTTATGTTTTAATAACTAGGGGAAGAAAAGCATTTTTATATTTTTAGAGGAAAAGAAATAAAATTACCTGCTAAAACATTTATGAAAAAATCATCCAACTACGTAAAGTCCAGTCTTTTAAATGATGTCACGGTCTTACCGTTTCCATGACAGAGTTCCTCCAGTGGGCCCAAGACTGCTATGCTAAGCAAGACAAGCTGGCCAGTCACCCGGAACCCTGCACTGTCCGCGGTGTCTACAGTCCCTCCCATGGGACTCACTGTTGCTCACAGCATGTTGTTTAGACTGAACATTTATTTGCCTGTTTTCTGGTGGGTGGGACTTTGGTACGTGGCTTTCTCAAAAAAAAAAAATCTATGGACAAGTGCTTTTACTGGACGGGCAGATGGCCCTTCACCTGGCAATCACTATTTAGTGCAGGGGAGATGATGCACAGATTTTGTGACTCCTCCAGGAAACATGGAACCTGTTTTCTCCCCCACCCCTCAGGTAGCAAAGGAAAAGAATTTCATTCTAAAGACATAGGAAATATTTTTAGCATAATTTTTATTAACTCTTTGGGGACAGCTGGGCGGAGGTGGCACACGCCTTTAATCCCAGCACTTGGGAGGCAGAGGCAGGCGGATTTCTGAGTTTGAGGCCAGCCTGGTCTACAAAGTGAGTTCTAGGACAGCCCGAACTACACAGAGAAACCCTGTCTCAAAAATACCAAAAAGAGGAAAAAACAAACAAACAAACAAACAAAAAAAAAAACAAAACTCTTTGGGGACTTCACATCATGCTCCCCGAGCCCCTCATTTCTCAGTCTTTCCATATCTGCTCTCTACCCTTGTAGATACCCCCAAAGGTAAATAAAAGAGTAAAAAAAGAAAAATTAGAAAATAAATAATTCTCCATCAACGTCAGGGTTCCTGTACCATTCCGCTCCTCCGTCTTTCCCCACCTCCATCACACACCCCTTCGTTGTAGCGGTACTGGAGGTTGCGGCATGTCACGCACTACATCCCTTTGCCCAAACAGCCCAAGCATCTCCATTTGCAAATGTTCATTGCAATGGATCATCAGGCCAGTTCCAGACTTTGGCTTCTACTACAGCATCAATACTGGACCCTCCTAGAGACTCTCAAACATCCTGCCATTGCCCCGAGGTGTGTGTGTGTGTGTGGGGGGGGGTCAGCAGGACTTGTCCCTTCTCGCACTCCAGCAACTCCTAGATGGGGAAGAGGTTGGGTGGGTGACAGCATCCATGCAGAAAAGGCTATGACAAGCAAGCGAGTTCTCTGGAAATGGTCCACCGCTTTGCATGGCTGTGATGCATGGCTGTGATGCATGGCTGTGATGCGTGGCTGTGATGCGTGGCTGTGATGCGTGCACTCCGAGGGGCATGGACCCCAGAGACTTCGCCCAGGATTGCTTCTTGCTGCTGATATACCTTTCCTGCCACCAATGCAGAGGCTAATGAATCCTGAGCATTATCCCACCCTATTGGAAACATTTTCCGCAGCTCAATACAAAGATGTACTTTCATGTAATAATTCTGTTTAGACAAATTGATGATTTCATAATTCCCGATAATGATTTTATTTATTTTTTTTATTTTCATTAGATATTTTCTTTATTTTCATTTCAAATGTTATTCCCTTTCCTCATTTCCCTTCTGAAAACCCTCTATCCCATCCCCTTCCCCCTGCCCACTAACCCACCCACTCCCACTTCCCTGTCCTGGCATTCCCCTACACTGGGGTATCAAGCCTTCACAGGACCAAGGGCCTCTCCTCTCATTGATGTCCAACAAGGTCATCCTCTGCTACATATGTGGCTGGAGCCATGGGTCCCTTCATGTGTACCCTTTGGTTGGTAGATCCAATTCGCAGACCATATAAAGCTTAAGAAGAAAAAAGATCAAAGTGTGAATACTTCGGTCCTTCTTAGAAGGGGATCAAAATACCATGTGAGGAGATACAGAGACAAAGTGTGGAGCAGAAGCTGAAGGAAAGGCCATCCAGAGATGGCCCTACCTGGGGATCCATCCCAAATACAGTTACCAAACCCACACACTATTGTGGATGCCAACAAGCACTTGCTGACAGGAGCCTGACTTAGCTGTCTCCTGAGAGGCTCTGCCAGTGCCTGACAAATACAGAGGTGGATGCTCTCAGCCAAGCACCGGACTGAGCACAGAGGGTCCCCAATGGAGGAGCTAGAGAAAGGACCCAAGGAGCTGAAGAGGTTTGCAGCCCCATAGGAGGAATAACACTATGAACCACCCAGTACTCCCGGAGCCCCCAGGAACTAAACCACCAACCAAAGAGTGCGCATGGAGGGACCCATTTCCTTCCGATGCAGCTCCACTGTGCCTTTCCCTGGCTGCTCTCCCTTGGCTACCTTTTGGTATAAGACACCCTAGCTTGCTGAATGCTGAGTCCTGTTCAGCCCCTGGAGTTCATGATGGAAAGCAAGAACCGACTCTCGAAACTCCGGGCGTGGTGGCTCCTGTCCCTAGCTACTGAGCCATCTCATCAACCCCCCGTGAATAAAACTTTCCAGTGGAGATTTAAGTTGTAAATACATCAAATGCTGGATATTGTATCTACTTCCAAAAGGCGTAATTAAGCTGGTCTGGTCCCCAAGCCCTTATTAAGCAAATCCAGAACTTTAGGAGCTGGCTCTTCCCACTAAACTGAATCAGGTTTTAGAAGAAATAGTTACCTCTTTATCTAACTCTTTCTTTCTAAGCTGACAGTCCTTCAGCCTTTGCAGCATTATGTCATTGGCTTTCTTGCTCTCTTGGCAAAGCTCCCCATCAGGAATGGCGCGGTCCTAAGGAGAATGGTTTGAGAAACGAGATTGAAAGGTTTTCGGTGAAGCTAAAATGGAGAAGGAAAAACTGTTTAGAAAGGAGGGGCCAAAGGAGATGACTCCTATCGAATCCCAGGCTTCAGACATTCTTCGTCATTTCTCTAGGAGCCAATACAAAGGTTAATATGAGAGTTAAAACAGTTATCATATGGATTCACACATGTGCATAGGTTGCTATTGGGAGTGGGCAGTGTGCTGTTATTCCTCATCTATGATAAATGCAATGCTTATATATTCACATGTACATTGCTCCTTTGCCTGGCCAGTTTACATATGCAAACTTTAGATAAATTGGTACCTCTGACACGCTAGAAAGGCCAGATATCCTGGACAATATACAACTAGGGAGTTGGAGAGTAGCCAGGATGAAGGTAATTGTAGCAGGATAACCTAGAGGTCTGATACGTAACGGTTTGTGTTTGCGCTCTGCTGCTTATCTGTGTAACTTGGGACAAGGAGGTCAGCTCTTGCAATGCTTGTCTTGTTTTTCTGAGTTCAATGTCTATAAGGCCGAGAATAATGCAAGGCTGACCGGAACACAGCAGGGGCAGGGGCGGTAAATGTGGATGGCTCCAGGGACGGTCAGGAAGTCAGCAAATACTTGCTGTGAGATTATGGGCTTGAGCCTGCATCGGGTACAGAACACACCAGTGGGGTGGGAGGCACAGAACAGGCAAACGGGAAGTAGTTATTTAAGGTGGGGTGGGACCCACTGAGAAGGCTGGTGACACGCTGCCATCAAGACATCGGGTACCTAAGCAGCCAACAAAGGGGACTGAGGGGGAAAAAAAGACAGTAGCCAAGGGGGGATCAGGGAGTCTAAGCAACCACTGTACATGACCGGAAGGATGGGATGAAAAAGCTAGTTACCAAGAACGGTCTGTACCACATTTAATGTGATCCTTTTAAAACCGTGTTATGTGTTTGTGGGCCATAGCTTTGTGACCTGTGACCTGCACACACAAGACTTAGCATGCTATCTCACACTCAGCAGATCCAAATGTTCAACAGCTTTTAGGTAGATGAGACAAAGGTTTTTCTCTTCTATTAAAAACATGGTAGGGCCGGAGAGGTGGCTCAGTGGTGAAGAGCACTGACCGCTCTTCCGAAGGTTCTGAGTTCAAATCCCAGCAACCACATGGTGGCTCACAACCATCCATAATGAGATCTGATGCCCTCTTCTTGGGTGCATCTGAAGACAGCTACAGTGTACTTAGACATAATAATAAATAAATCTTTAAAAAAAAACAAAACAAAACAAAAAAAAAATGGTAGGGCCGGAGAGATGGCTCAGTGGTGAAGAGCACTGACCGATCTTCCGAAGGTTCTGAGTTCAAATCCCAGCAACCACATGGTGGCTCACAACCATCCATAATGAGATCTGATGCCCTCTTCTTGGGTGTCTGAAGACAGCTACAGTATACCTAGATACAATAAATAAATACATCTTAAAAAAAAAAAAGGCAATGCCAGATAGTGGTGGTACTGTCTTTAATTCCAGCACTTGGGAGGCAAAGACAGGTGCATCTCTTGAGTTCTGGGCAGCCTGGTCTACATAATGAGTTCTAGGACAACCAGGGCTACAAAGGAAAACCCTGTCTTAAACAAATGAGCTGGGCAGTGGTGGCACACGCCTTTAATCTCAGCACTTGGGAGGCAGAGGCAGGCGGATTTCTGAGTTCGAGGCCAGCCTGGTCTACAGAGTGAGTTCCAGGACAGCCAGTGCTATACAGAGAAACCCTGTCTCAAAAAACCAAAAAAAAAAAATTATTCACTTACTCAACCTTTGCTTGCTTGCTTGCATGCATGTCTGATGCCCACAAAGGCCAGGAGAGTGGTTAGATCCCCTGGGACTAAAATCATTAGGTGGTTCTGAATCTCCATGTGGATGCTGGGACTCGAACCTGGGTTCTGAGGGAGGGTCTCTCTTAACTCCTGAGCCACTTCTCCAACACCGTTACTACTGTTCATGCCGCCCCCAGCTAGGTTTTAATTAGGCAAACAACTCATTAATGTGAACACTCACTAAGAGCAGACTAGAGCAGACTGGCTCAGAATGTAAGGCGACTGCTCTGGAAACAGGAAGTCTAGATGGCAAATTACTATCGTTAGGCCTTACCACTGTACCATCCCATCTGACTGCATTCACCTGTTGGTACTGAACATCAAGGGTAAACAGCTCGAAGCCTGGGGAGCACGGAGGCCTGGGTGGCTAGAGGGCTGGTTCTCTTTTTTCTTCTCCTGTGACTTAATTCTGCTACCTTTCACAGCCTCTCTCAGTTCACTCCAACTGAAGAATATGATTTATTTCTTTATTTTGTTTAGCTATTTTACCTGACACGTGAGAAGTCCTATTGTCAGGGCCAAAAGGCTGTGAATTCTAGAGGTCAGTGGAGAAGTTCTCTTCATAGGTTGGAGCTCCAAGTTTTCTTTACAAGCCGAGCAATTCAGGTACAAATTACAGTGAGTCCCCTTTGTATCCTGCATGCACACAATTCAGATTTATCACCATAAGATCAAAGGACCCGAGTTAGTGTTTAAACACTGATAAAACACTATGCTTAAAGCTCTGAGCAATGGTTCTGAAGCATTTTTCCAAGGGACCTTCATACTCATAAAATTTGTTGATAAAAACAAAGCACACTTTGGAAAAAATAGTTGAGGACCAGATTTGTAACATTAGAAATTGTAACAGAACATTTTAGAGTATTTGTTTACTAATTCATTTGGCTAACAATCTATTAGGTCTCAGCATAAATAGACCTTTTATTAAAATTACATTTTCTAAAACAAAAATATTAGTGAAGGAGCAGTTTTCTTGGTTTTGCACTTTTGGGGGTTGGTACTGGGTCTCAGATTCTGGGGTCTTAATTGTGCTCAGCACAGTAAGAATCCTGGCTCATTTGTAACTAATTTTAATTCAATAGTTGAAATAAACAGCAGGATTCTCCTGTGTGATACACATATCCTGTGGTGGTTTGAGTAAGAATGCCACTCCTCGCCCCATAGGCTCATTTATTTGAATGTCTAGTCACCAGGGAGTGGAACTCTTTGGAAAGGATTAGAAGGATTAGGAGGTGTGGCCTTGTAGTGGGTGTGGCTTTGTTGGAGGAAGTATATCACTGACAGTGGTGGACTTTGAGGTTTTAAAAATCTCATGTCAGGCTCTGAGTCTCTTCCTTGGTCTACATATCATGAAGTAACTCTCGGCTATTTCTTCAGTAACTGCCTGTGTGCTGCCCTGCTCCCTGACGTGATGATAATGGACTAAACCTCTGAAACTGTAAGTGGGCCCGAATTAAAGGTTTTGTTTTATAAGAGCTGCCTTGGTCATGGTGTCTCTTCACAGCACACATCAACCAGGAGGGCAATTACATTACCACATATCACAGAGTTTCTAAAATACCATATACTTGGGAAAAGCAATAATTTCTTTTGAGGGAGGGTATCTCTTAAAACTGGTATTCTCACATGCACAGCAAATTCTTCACCAATTATCTGCCTCTGCCCATTTCTTAAATTTTTAAGAGAATGTTGCCAAGGCTGGCTTTGAACTTGGGATCCTTTTGCTTCAGACCCCAAATGTCTGAAGCATGTTATAAACATGTGTTCCATTAGTTACAGACATATTCATTATACCACATGAATTCCAGAGTCTGAGCCACTTTCAAACAGATTGTCCCTTTTAAGAATACTCTGCAGCCTGGCAGTGGTGTTAAACACTGGGAAACAGAGGCAGGTGGATTTCTGTGAATTCAAGGCCAGCCTAGTCTACAGATCAAGTTCTAGGAGAGCCAGGGCTACACAGAGAAACCCTGACTTGAAAATAAACAAAAAGAATACTCTTCATATCTCTTAAAATAATAAGAATATCCTTATTATTTATTACATTTCATTTCATTTTGTACATGCAACACATGTGGGGGTCACAGGACAGGTTTTTTGGAGTCAGATCTTTGTCTCGGCCGTGTGGCTTTTTTGGAGTCAGATCTTTGTCTCGGCCGTGTGGCTTTTTTGGAGTCAGATCTTTGTTTCGGCCGTGTGGCTTTTTTGGAGTCAGATCTTTGTCTCGGCCGTGTGGCTTTTTTGGAGTCAGGTCTTTGTCTCGGCCGTGTGGCTTTCAGCCACTTGACTCAGTTCTCAGTCTTGATGGCGAGTGCTTGTACCCACATGGTTATCTTGCCAGTCCCAAAACAACCTTGTTTCTCCCACAGCTTGTGACTTACTATAAGAGATGCCACCAGGCAAGGCATGGTGGCTCGCACCTGCAATCCTAGCAGACAGGAGACTAAAGCGGGAATATTACTACAAATCAGAAGCCAGCCTAGGTTACATAATAAAACCCCATCTCGGAAAAACAAAAACTGACTGACTAGCTAACTAGAGGGAGGGCGGGAGGAGGAGGAAGGAGCAGCAGATACAGATCCAAAGCCAGGGCCATCATTGCCCGGGAGCGCCACTGGTTTCCCAGTGGAGCCCTCATCACAGAGGCTCTGATGCTCTGCTCCAGGATGACTGTTGGAAGCACCCATGCTCCAAACGATGCAGAGACGGAAGGCAGAGGTACCGCCCCACCAACCCCATCAGTGACGTCTTAGCATCACTATAAACTACTGTTCATGTCATAGATGCTTTCAGACCATATTTTGAGAGTAAAGAAAGAGCAATAAGACTGTGAATCTGTAAAAGGTTAAAAAAATTCTTTGGTCAGGATTAGACTAGGAGAACTTTTCCTTTTCCTATCCCAACCCCCCACTGCCCCTGACAGGGATTCTCTGCGTAGCTCTGGCTGTCCTGGAACTCACTCTGTAGACCAGGCTGGCCTCGAACTTCTGTCCCCTAAGTGCTGGGATTAAAGGCCCGAACCACCACTGCCCAGCTAGGATTTAACTTCTTAACAAGAAAACTAAGGGGGAAAAACTATGTCATGTTAAACCCCTGTACATAAACATCTGGAAAGTGTCCATGGGTTGGGAGGAGCTAAACTCAAGGCCTCTGCTAAAGTCAGCTGCTCTGAAAAGTGGCCCCTGGGATAGTACCCTCTGCATCCCCTGGGGTCTTGCTAGAACTGTGTGCTCTCAAGCACAACCCAGCTAGTCTACACAACCCTCCAGGCCATGCCGCACACATCTGAGTTTGATAATCACTAATCTAGGTGAACCTTAGTGAGCTTTTTAGTGTTTCGGTTTTGTTTTTGTCTTTTTTTTAAAAAAAACTAAGACAACAGTGTTTTCCTAAAAATGAAAACTAGGTTTACTTTCAAATAATATTTATAATGATGATAAAAACGACTCCATGACACTTCCAAGGCAATATACTAGGTCCCGACAAGTTACTACAACAGGAAAAAATAACCATAGGCGGGCAGTGGCACGTGCCTGGAAAGCCCTACTTGGAAGGCAGGGGCGGGAGAATCACCGGAAATCAGAGGCCAGCCATGATACCTGTGGAGGCAACACACATATCAAGACCATCTAAAAACCAACCAACTATTAAATAATGAGCTTTATAGTAAAGTAGACTTGTCCAATTTTCTAGCTCAAACTGGTTTGATCTTTTCTTCAGCAAGGTGTCCACTAGCATAAACCACACAGCTGCCAGTTCTGCCTTCATTTGGTTAACAAGATGTTACTGCACCTGAGCGGCACAGAGGCTCATCCCTGCAAATATAACAGTCAGGATCTCAGGCATTAGTATCTTGGGTTCAAGGCCAGCCTGGGCTACATGGAAAGACCCTGCCACAAGCTGATAAGCTAACCAAAATAAATTTTACTCTACTTAGTTAATATTTATATACTGGGGCGGGGGGGGGGTGAGGGAATAGAACGGGTAATAGAAAATTACCCCTTCCTCGAGTTGCTTTCGGGTACTTTGCCTAAACAAACAAACCAAAGATGTAGAATGACATTTTGAAAAATGTGGTTTCTCCAAATGTGTTAACAAAAGGTTTTAATGCTGTTTTCAATGCTTTACCATTCTGATATCTGCTCAAGCACATGTTTTACTTTGTAAGGAAAAGAGCAATCTTATTTTGTTTACTGCTAAATCAGATTTGGAACCACACTTCAAAAATCCTCTGGCAGCTGGCTAAAATAAACCAAACAGGCCCCACAATTCCCAACCAAAACAAAACAAAAACCAAAAAAAGAGAAGAAATAGTAAGAAAGAAATCCTCATTCAAAGGAACCTTCTAGACCTTGGTCATGGGTACCCACGTTAATCATCACCTCTGCCAAAGTCATCACAAGAAGCCAAGAATTACTGTTCTTTAAGGCGAGCACCTGGCCACCAGGAGAAACGTCCCTAAGCCCCGTGCCGCACTTCCTTTCTGTTGCCCTCTTTTGAAAATAATTCTTCCTACACACAAATGCTATGTCTGAGTGTCCAGTCTACGCGTCCATCGCTAGACCACGGGAACCTTTGGGGACTGTGTTAGGATTCGGCATCTGCATCAATACCTGGGTGACGTCTGGCTCGGCCGCTTCCTCCAGCTGCGCCTTTGACTGAGTAATCCCAAAGCTGGGCGAGCAAGCCCGTGCCTCCCTCTTTGCAACCTCCTGCCGGAGTTCTAAGTTCTCCAGCTTCAGCTCGTTGACCTGCCGCTGGAGGGCCGAGGTTTGAGCTCTCTCGCTTTCACAGGCGAGCAGCAAGCTCTTCACCTGCGCGACCAGCTTCTCAACCCTAGACTTCAGTTTCCGCCTCTCTTTCTGGTTCTCCTTTTCCCGCCTCTGGAACTCCTCCTGGAAAGACAAGAACTCTTGTTCCCGGATCTCCTTCTCCCTCTTCAACAAGTCCAGGGCGGAGCTGGTGGCCTTCTCCAACTCTCCTTTGTGATGCTGCAGCCTCTGGAGTTCTTCGTCTTTCTTGCTTAGGGTCTTCTCTATCTCCAGGCACTGACTGACCGATCTGTTCTTCTGCTGTATTTCGTCAATGTACCTTTCCTGTAAGCGGACGTAATGGACCTTAATCTTTTTCACTTGGAGCTGTAGGCTCTCCTTGTCTTTCTTGGATTCCTGAAGGTGCTTTTTGGTGTTAGCCGAAGCCTCCTGCAGATCCTGTAGTTTCTTGTTGATGTCGTTCTTCTCTAGGATTACGTTGTATTTATCGTTGATTAACTCCTCGATGTTCACCTTTAGTTTGTTTATGATGTCCACCAGCACGTGCTGCTTAGTGACCTTTGTCTGTAGTTCTTGCACCCTGCTTTCTAAGTTCAAGTTCTTACCGTGGAGGTCTTGAATCTGCAGTTCCTGTTTTTTGTTAGTCTGCTTTAATTTCTGCAAGGCTTCATTTAGAGCCATGTCCTCTTCCAGGGGCTCCAAGCTTTCAAAGCCTAGCTCCCTGTCAGGCATCAGGAAGTTGTCCTGAGATCTACTTCCCTTGAAGATGCCAGCCGGAGACCACGGGGAGGTAATGGCCAGGCTGTCGACGCCGTCGTCTTCTGTGGCTTCCTCCTGGTGACTGACTGTTATCTCAGAAATCTCCCCAGAATTCTGTATTCCTTTTGAAGAAACTTCAGGCTGTAAAATTATAGTAAATAAAATAAATGTGAGCGAGAGCAGACAGCCGAACGGAACTTCCAACGAGATGGCAGAATGCTAGCAGGGGGCGTAAGCTAGACGTGCGGATCTTAAAGAAAAGTTCCTTAAAGGAAAGCTCTTTGGACTGTTACCATCTTCCATCATGCAAACTCTCTGGTCACATATATATGGGGCTTTCTTTGATTTCAAAATCAATTTTAAACACACATATTAATTATTATAGACTGTAAGAACTTTTAAATAAAGATCTCCCATAAAAATACTTCCCCCATGCTGATTCCTATGGGCATGAGAATGGCAGGCATACTTCAGGACTGACTATATGTCCACAATACATGTTTGGTGCGGGTGTGTATGTAACAAAAGACTGCATAACTATGGTATAGAACACTGAAGTGAATATGCCATCAAACCCCCTTGTAAATTGATATTATATCAATTTAGAGATATTGAACCCCTGGCTTTTCAGTGAATGGCATACTGGGATAATCCAAGCAAGGTTTCCAAGGTCCTGCTAACTGCTCTAGACAGCTTACCTACTCACCCCAACCCTATCGCCATCTTCTACCATGGCCTCTGCTCCCCAAAGCCCTGTGCTTCCTGAGCGCTTGGTGTCCTTGATGTCCTAGTAGGCATCATGGGTCGTGCAAGCACAGAGAGCTCATCTGAACTGCTCTTGTTCGTGGAATGAACACAGTTGCACAACAGACCTCTCTTTACCCATCAGAGCTACCTCAAGGAAGCTTCCCCAAACCCTCTGCCTGGAGAAGAGCCCTCAGCAGAGGCAAGCATCCCATTCTGTGTGGTTCTAGGAGCCAAATGCATTCATCTGTCTGATTATTTGCTAATCTCTGCGTCTCTTACTAGGATGTTATTTTCATGAAGACAGGAGCTAAGAGTTTTTCTTATTTGGTTTTAATGTTATATAGCCATTACATAGCCTGTTCTAGTAGACAACATTATATAACCATTACATAGCCTGTTCTAGTAGACAACATTATATAACCATTACATAGCCTGTTCTAGTAGACAACAGATTCTCGAGTACCTATTGACTACTGAGAAAAAATACTAAATGTGATGGAGAAAGAATAAGCAATCATGAGAAACCCAAATCTCTGAAATGCTGGTTTCTAGAAATCAACATGGGTAAGTTAAGTTCTCTTTCAAATACTGACATCTAATTTCCAAATAAATAGGGAGGGGGGAAACCTTCCCATAATCACAGACACAATCACAGAGTAATACCTTCTCTTATGAAACTCACATAGAACAAGGGACTATTTACACTACTGTTGAACTAAACTCTTCTTTGCCGTAGCTGTCTAGAGAATCCATAGACTTTATATTGTTGATGATGCCAGTGCTTTTGAGATGTCACTCATGTGACCACAATCAACAAAACCTAAGACAAGTTCATTTTTCCTTGCCCAAAGAAGTCCAACAAGACAGAGACATCTTTAGCTTGTTTTGTCACACAAGTTAACAAACACCTCTGTCCAATCTCCCTTTCTCAACCTCTGCCTCCAGACCTGCTCTCGAGTCCCAGCTGGTTTGGTACAACTCACATGAAAATGGGTTATAATTATGTCACCATGTTTATTATGCCATGAAAATAAATACTAAGGAATTCAGGACAGCGAGTCAGAATCCTTAGAGGGGAAAAACCCACACATTTGGTAGCGCTAATCTCTAAGTGTGGCCTGCATTTATTAGGAAAACTTGCATTTGATTGGTTAAGATTCCCCAGGGGAAGCAAAGTGCCTTGTACTGATCTGATGATTTAATACTATTCCGAAACGTCCCGGATTCTGTGTTTTCAAACAGTATAAACACGCCTGCATCCTTTGGCTGTCAGGCTTTAATGACGCCAGCCATGAAGCTTACCTCCTCTGCTTTATAAACAGCTCTCAAGTCAAGCTGGTCGAAGCAGTTCTCACTATCAGACGAGTTTTCACCATTTCTCCGGACATTTTCTTTACCAAGAAAGCTCTGAGGCTGACTGGTGTTGAGGGCAACATCTACAACGGTACTTCTCCCGAATGGCGCCTCCGTGAGCGGCTCTCCTCTGTAGTAGTTTAGACACAGGCTTCTAGGCGATTTCCTCACGTGTTCAAGAACAAGTTCGTCTTTATTTTCGGAAATGCTACTTTCCACTGAACTTTCTTCCTTAAGTGGATCTGGCTTTTCGCTGGCATCTGCTGTATCACTGTACACCTGCCGTTGCAATTCTGGCTTCTCTGCATAAGAAAACGCTCCCCTCAGGTCTTGAACTGTCTCTGTTTCATCATTAAACGCTTCTATCCAGTGAAATTTGCAAATGGGTTCAAATTGTCTCAAGGAAGAAACCCTAGTGTTAGCTGGTTGATTCTGCGCACTCTCTGGGTAATTCCCAAGGTTGATATCTTATTAGAAAAAGAAAGATAATGAGTTGCCATAAATGTGTGGAACAATGGTTACAGTTATACTTTAAAATAATGGTGACATCGTTTAAGAATTACAGGATATTTCAAACAAAACAGCTTTTTTCTTTTTTTAATATAGCATCTTCTATTTAGCTCAAGACAGCCTCAAACTCATGATCCTCCTGCCTTTGCCTCCAGAGGCTGGGATTACAGATGTGTGCACCTGGCTGGACATAGGTTTGATCCCTAGCAACCTCATGACAGCGCACAGCTCTCTAGTCCCAGGGGAGCAGCAGACACGCCCTCTTCTGGCCTCTGAGGGAACTGCTACACCTGGTGTACAGAGACACATGCAGACAAAACATTCATACACACAAAACAATAAAATATATTTTTTCTTTGAAAAATTAAAAAAGGATAGGGTAAATACAAATACATAAGTGTGTTTAATCTTTATAAGGCTACAGTGCTAAAAAGGCAGAAGCAGGCAGACCCCCAGGGCTCATTGGCCAGCTCTTCTAGCCAGTTGATTAAATTAGTTTAGTTCAAAACTCTGTCTAAACAAATAAGGTGCAGAGCAATTGAGGAAGATCCTCCAAAGTCAATCTCTAGTATACAGAGGCACGCGCGCGCGCGCGCGCACACACTCTCTCTCTCTCTCTCTCTCTCTCTCTCTCTCACACACACACACACACACACACACACTCACACACAAGGCCTACAGGTAGAATATAAGATAGTAGAAATACATTTTCTTTTCTTTCTTTCTTTCTTTCTTTCTTTCTTTTTTTTTTTTGAGACAGGGTTTCTCTGTGTAGCCCTGGCTGTCCTGGAACTCACTCTGTAGACCAGGCTGGCCTCGAACTCAGAAATCCGCCTGCCTCTGCCTCCCAAGTGCTGGGATTACAGGCGTGCGCCACCACCGCCCGGCAGAAATACATTTTTGTATCCTTTCTCCTTATTAACTGACCAATTCAGCTGTATAAAATAGCATTCAGTTCTACATAACTAACAACTCACCACCTCTCTGAAAATCTGTGTGCTAAATGAAAAAGTCAGTGCTTGATATTATCTCCGACCACCATCCTGACTACTTAGGTAAAACACTGCTGGGCACCACACAGCGTCTCAAACCGTGGAATCGGATCAGGTACCACCAACTCTGCTTCCTACACATAGCACTTACTTTTTATAGCACAACAACTTCCAAACGCCTGGCTTTTCAAGGTATCATAAAAAGAATGACTGAAATAGTGAACTAACTCTGAACGAGTGAATGAGGTTTGAATGAAATGCGGCATTTGAGACAGCCTCCAATTTCAACGCACCTTACAATCACCTAGTAAACTATGGTCACTACAAATAGCATTTTTACAGAAATAGGATGGCTATTTTTTAAATAAGGGGATGGCTCAGTTAGTAAACACTTGCCTTACAAACACAAGGGCCTCAGTCCAATACTTAGGACGCACATAAAAATGTTGGGTACGGTGGTGCGTGCAGTCGCAGGTGCTTGCAGTCCCAGCACTGGGAAGGCAGGGACAACCATATGACTGGGGTGCCCTGGCTAGCCAGTCCTAGCCAGTCTAGTCTAACTGGGGTGTTCACAACAGTGAGAGACCCTGTTTCAAAGAGGGCCTTCCTGAGCCCACCACCTACGACTGTCCTCTATCCTGCACACATGCACCGGCACATACATGCTTCCGTGTGCAGTTTTAAGGCATTTTTAACAAGCAAAGGAGAATTCGCCTCATGTGAATGAGTCACAAGGTTTGACCTCCAGCATCGGAACAGAAAACCCTCCAGTCTTTCTATAATTCTAAATTTTTCTTTTGAGAATCAGCCGGGTAGATACATGTGGATCTTATTCATTCTACTAAAGATTACCTTTTAAAAAAAATTTTTAACTGACTACATGACTTATTTCTAATGCTGCTATCAAACCCAGGACTGAACTAGACATCCTTGTACACGGGTATGTCTAATCTGCAGGTATATAGAAATGGAATAGGTGAATTCTAGAAAGCACTCACCTTAAAATTTGTTACATATTATGAAATTACTTCTTTGTTTGTTTGTTTGTTTCGAGACAGGGTTTCTCTGTGTAGCCCTGGCTGTCCTAGAACTCACTTTGTAGACCAGGCTGGCCTCGAACTCAGAAATTTGCCTGCCTCTACCTCCCAAGTGCTGGGATTACAGGCGTGCGCCACCACTGCCCGGCTATGAAATTACTTTCCTATTCAATTGTTACCAATTGATATTTCAACCAATAATGGAAAGAAAAATATCTTAAGCTGTGTGTGGTTGTGCTTTTAGATCACCTGGGAGATGGGTCTCTGCATGTCCTGATGAGGAAAAACCCATCTTAATTCTAGGGAGACCTTTCCCTGGGCAGGGATCTGGGGTTGTGTGAAGAAAGAGAGAACAAACTATGAAGAAAGCATTGACTGCTCTCCTGACAGTGCAATGCACAGTCTGCCTCCAATTCCAGTTTCTTTGAACTTCCCACTGGACCTTGAACTTCGTGCTAAATAAACCCTTTGTCTGATAAGCAGCTTGTCTGGGTTGTTTTTGTTTATTTATTCTTGTTTAAATCTTGGCTGGCCTAGAACTGGCTGTATAGATCAGGCTGGTCACACACACACACACACACACACACACACACACACACAGAGAGAGAGAGAGAGAGAGAGAGAGAGAGAGAGAGAGAGAGAGAGAGAGAGAGAGAATCAGACTGCCTCTTGCCTCCTGAGCTCTGGGATTAAAGGAACTCACAGCCCTGCTCGGTCTTGGCAGGGTATTTTATCACAACAAATGGAAAAGAAACTGAAACAGATCATGTACACCTGCAATCCTCAATTATGGGGTTGCAGGGGAGGGAAGTGACCACTTCATCTACCAAGGCCACACCTACTGCAACAAGACCACACCTTTTAATTGTGCCACTCCCGATAGGGGCCATTTTCATTCAAACCACCACATGTGGTTTTGACATTTAAGCGGACTTGGTTAAATCAGATCCTTAATGCAAAATGGAAATAAATCACTCTTACTTTGGAAAAAGAAAACTCTGCCTTCTCATAGGATTACTGTAATAACATGTATAAAGTGCTTATCTCGGTACCTGGTTACCACCGGACACATGGTTTCTGTATAGTTCAGCAAAGGGATACTCACCACCTAACAAACTGCCTTCTGTGCTATAAATATCTTCAGAGAATGTGTGTGCAGACTCATTTCTCCTTTTTACATTCTTTGTTTCATTCTGTGTAATAATTTAAAGAGCATTATTAACGTTTCAAGAAAACACGAGCTTCTTCTAAAGGAGCACATAATTTGCTATATAGTTTCTTGTGAGATTTTTGTTTTACAGGCACAGTATGCATTTATTACATTTCCCACTACATATTTAGCTCTCTAAATCACTGGCAGAAGAGTCACATTAAGTGACAAGTCACCTGTTACTTAGTGTTGTTGTTGTTTTTTTTTTTTAAGTGAGATTATATATCTCTAATGACAGGGACAGATGGGGCTTTTTATATCTCTTGGTGATAATTTTTGGGGGTGGCTTTCAGAGACAGGGTTTCACTCGAAATTACTTTCAGATTTTCCTGAAACTCATGTGCACCACAGGCTTCTACCATGACATCCTCCGACCTCGCACTCACAAGTGCTGGGATGAGACACGTGAACAGTCATGCCCGGATGGGTGATTATTTTTTCTCTATTCCTATGATCCTGGGATGTACACACGTGACGTGGCCGGTGTGGATGCTGGAGGACAGCTTTGGGAAGGTGACGCCTTCCTTCCACCTTGTTTGGAGTAACGGCCTCTCTTGCTGTTTGTGCCAGGCCGAGTAGTCCAGGTGACCCAGTGTATGAGTCCAGGACAATTCTCCCGCCTCTGCCTCCCATCTCACAGTAGGCGGGATGGGTTTACACTACCAGCACATGTGGCCTTTTACCTGGGTTTTGGGGAATTGACCTCGGGTCATCAGGTTTGAGTACCTTTAACTGCTAAGCCACCTTGCTAGCCTCAGCTCAGATAATTCTTTAATGGCTACTAAATCCTGTCTAAACAGATATTTGTTGTTGTTGTTTTTGTTTTTGTTTGGTTGGTTCACATGGAAGGTAAGAGTCCAGTCATGAGTTGACACCTGATTCCACTGAATGATTTATCAACACATGTAGGCCTGCTCTTCAGAATTCTTAATGTTATATAAGATAATAGGGAATATTAAATTAATATTAGAAATAAAATAGCATAGCGTGTACTTAAATTTTTTTGAGGAAAAAACTTGGTTTTATCATACATAGTATCTCACTTATGTGGATCTAAATGATGCCCTACTACATAGAAGCAGGCCAGCTGGAGCAACAGAGGGACAACTGGTCTCAAAAGCCAAGGAATATAGTTTTAAAATCCTACTGCTATTCAATAATAACATTGGACCTCTATTCAATAATAATCTCTCAGATTATTATTGCCCCCGTCCAATAAAAACAGAACTTCAGCTTATAAACAGCTCCTTACCCAGACCGTTCCTCCTAGTGAGACTTGAAGTCACTAAGAACCAAACAGGACCATGCCACGCCTTCAGAAGCACAGGACCATGCCACGCCTTCAGACTGTGTTTCACACGGTGCTCTTGGGATCCTGATTCTCAAAAAACCTTCCTGGATAATTCTGAGCTCTAGTTTTCTCTGTATTATTCTTCTTTCTAAAATTCCTTTTCTTTTTAAACTTTATGTGTATGGGTGTTTTGCCTACACGCATGTCTGTGTATCACATGAGTGTTCAGTGCCTGTGAAGGCCAGAAGGTGGTATTGGATTCCCTGAAACTGGGGTTCCAAACAGTTATGAGCAACCATGTGGATGTTAGAATTGAACAGTCAGCTCTCTTAACAGCTGATCCATCTCTCCAGTATATTTGTTCGAGACAGGGTCTCACAGTGGAGCTCTGGCTGGTCTTAAACTCCCAGAGATCCACCTGCTTCTAACTCTGGAGTGCTGGGGTTAAAGGCATGGGTCTCATGCCCAGGTTGTCCTATTCTTTACATTATGCAATTATAATTTAAAGAATACATGGATGGGGGCGGGGGAGTGTCCGCATGAGCGCTGGCCCTGAGGAGGCTAACAGAGGGCATCTGGACCTGGAGTAGCCAGAGGATGCCAAGGACAGAACGCAGGTCCTCTGTAAGAGCAGTCATCAGCCCACAGTCTGAGTCCATCTCGTCAGCCAGGAAAGCGCCTTATAAAATTTAAGCCATTCATTTTGTGAAAATGAATATAGAACAATATATAGTATTGGACTCTGATTAGCACTAGACCATGACTCATTTTTTTTGAATTTTGAAAAATATAAAAAATAACATTATAAATAGACATATTTGTAGGTAAGAGACCCTTACACATAAAGTAAATAACTTTTTAAAAATCCTGAACAGCCGGAAGGTGGTGGCGCACGCCTGTAATCCCAGCACTTGGGAGGCAGAGGCAGGTGGATTTCTGAGTTCGAGGCCAGCCTGGTCTACAGAGTGAGTCCAGGACAGCCAGGACTACACAGAGAAACCCTGTCTCGAAAAAACAAAACAAAACAAAACAAAATCCTGAACATTATTATATAAAGAGATTATATAAACATTGATAACTGTTATATTAAAAGCTCCTGGGTAGTGGGCTTTTTTTTTATTACATTGAAAAGCCAATATGTCATTTTTCTCTTTCCTTTTAAAAAATCTAGGGAAAGGTGGCTCAGTAACTGATTGAGATCACTTGCCGCCCTTCCAGTCCGCCCAGTGCAGCTCCCACTGCTCCCACTAGGCGGCTCACAGCTGCTTCTGACTCCAGTCCAGGGGATCTGGGGCTCTTTTCTGACCTCCGTGGGATAGCTATAGTTGCACATAAATTAATAAAACAAGTATTTAAAAGTGTTTTTTGAGACAGGGCTTTGCTGTGCAGTCCAGGTTGACCTCAAATTTAGGGTCCTCCTGAGTTCACAACCATGATGTTAAGATTTCAGGTGTATGCCACCACCTGGTCAGTGTGACCACTTCTCTGTCAGTATATATCTGCAGTATATAAGGCCTCACCCATAAAGTAACTTATCTACTGTATTCCATAATTTAACTATGTCTCACTCAAAAAGTTTCTTTTTTTTGTTTTTGTTTTTGTTTTTGTTTTTCGAGACAGGGTTTCTCTGTATAGTTCTGGCTGTCCTGGAACTCACTCTGTAGACCAGGCTGGCCTCGAACTCAGAAATCCCCCTGCCTCTGCCTCCCAAGTGCTGGGATTAAAGGCGTGCGCCACCAATGCTGGCACTCAAAAAGTTTCTAATGCAATTTGAAATTATGCATTATATGGATCTTTTTAATTTATAGATTAGCTCTTTCAATCCATAAGACTTTATGGATATATATGTGGGGTTTTGTTTTTGTTTTTGTTTTTGTTTTTGGAGACAGGGTTTCTCTGTATAGCTCTGGCTGTCCTGGAACTCACTCTGTAGACCAGGCTGGCCTCGAACTCAGAAATCTGCCTGCCTCTGCCTCCCAAGTGCTGGGATTAAAGGTGTGTGGCACCACCACCGGCATATATTGGTTTTTTGAGACAGAGTTTCTCTGTATAGCCCTGGCTGTCCTATAACTCACCCTGTAGACCAGGCTGGCCTCGAACTCAGAAATCTGCCTGCCTCTGCCTCCGAAGTGCTGGGATTAAAGGCGTGAGCCACCAGCGCCCAGCGTTTAAAATTATATTTAGTTATTTTTGTGTGCGTGAGTGTGGACATGTGTGTGCTGAAGGACTTGCGTGATGCTCACAGGACAGCTGCAGGGACTCAGCTCCCTTCTCCTGCTTAGGCCTGGAGATTAGTCAGGTCTCAGGCGTGGCTGCGGGTGCCCTTGCCCGCTAAGCCACCTCACTGCCCCATTCTGGATAATGCCTTAAGTATCTTTTTAAATATTGTCTACTTATAGGCTTTTAAATTGTACTTTATCTTAGATCCTTAACATTAAACAAGCTCTTTAGGAATTTCTAATGCCTCTGCCAGTTTATACTCTCGACCACATGAATTTTTCATTATTTGTTCTTTTTTTTTTTTTTTTATACCAACTTTATATGGTACAACTTAAAACAGTTCTGCTATTCTCCTATACTCTTGTTAGTGGCTACAGGTGCCAACACTCCTGAGGACCCTGCGACATCATGATCCCTTACTTCCTGGGAGAGGACACCAGGACTTCTCATGAAGACACAGGATGGGTGCGGTCAGTGTCGTGCGTGGCAGCTGGTCACCTGCGGAGAGACACAGCGGAAGACGCACTGGGGTAGGAGGCAGGCCCTCGTGTGGGCTCTCATCCTGCCTGTGCCTGAGCTGTAGCCACGTCTCCTAGCTGCACGCCTGGAACTTCGTGAGCAGAAAGGATCTCTTTTAGAACACGGTGCTCTATAAAACTGTTCCACACTTTGCACACTAAGACCAAGACCACCATCTGCGCATGCACCTTCCTTCCCTGTCCACCAGAGATCTTTTACTCTCCCTCGTCATTTTGAAAAATAAACTGTTCATCTAAGAGCAACCTGGGCTATGTCTCCAAACGAACTACTGTAGGCTGCACACCTGAAGCAGGTCGGAGGAGGAGGAGGAGCTGGCTTCC
The DNA here is from genome assembly GCA_964023405.1 of Apodemus agrarius. Lineage (NCBI taxonomy): Eukaryota > Metazoa > Chordata > Mammalia > Rodentia > Muridae > Apodemus > Apodemus agrarius. The sequence goes on along the minus strand of OZ030019.1, from coordinate 25,679,129 downwards.
ATACAGAAGGGGGAGTCTGAGTAGGAGAAGTCTTGAGAAGGGCCATTGACATTCATTGTTTCCAACGCTGACATACTTTCTAAATTTTCATGCAAAGCATTCACTTCGAATTGTACAGGAACCGAAGACGAAGGCAATAACTTTCCTTTTTGTTTTGCGCTGCCAGAGATGACGACCAAGAGTCCGTACTTCTAACCGTTAAATGACGGAAGGCCTCTTTAAAACAAGCAAACAAAAGAGAAAGACACATTTTTAGTGTCGGTCCATGTGTGCAAAGACTTTCCTTACCCCTCTTTACAATAAGAAGGCGAATGAAAGGGCTGGAGAGATGGCTCAGAGGTCCAGAACAGTGGATGCTCTCTCAGGGGACCAGGGTTCAATTCCCAGCCGTCACATTGTAGTTCACAACGGTGTGTAACTCCAGTCCTGGGAGATGCGACAACTCTTCTGGTCTTCTTGGGAACTGCGTACATGTGGTGCACAGGCATACACATAAGATTTTTTTTTTTAAAAAAAAGCAAAGGTTACTACTATAGATTTTAAAATGCCATTTTCCAACTCGGGATAGCAGTAAATAATGATTTGTTCAAAACCAAGCCAATGTGTGTAGCTTCTATCCAATAATGTTCTACAAAGCAAAGAAGTCTCCTATTTCCAAAATACTATCAGAATCTTTTTAGTTTTCACATATTTTCTATTTGATGCTATTTCAACACACTAAGTCAAATCCAACACTGTACAGGTTTTCCTACACCACACAAGGTGGGCTCAATTTGTTTTGTTTTTAAGAGACGGTGGTCTTTCTCTAGCCTGGGCTGCCATAAATTCATGGCAATCCTTCTGCCTCAGCCTTCTGACTGCTGGAATTATGAGCTGTCATCATGACATTCAGCCCCAGTTTCTGCTTTCATTTGGTCTTCTACCAACATTCTAGGCAAAAGTTGAAACATTGGAGGCATTTTAGGAGTCCTGTCCCCACCCACAGCCACTGTCACCCAATCCTGCTTGTTCTTCCTTTTCAAGTATTTGTCCACAATCCCCGTGTTCATTCAAGCTCCTGTCCTCACTTACGACTTTTTTTTTTTTTTAATTTTATGTCTATGAGTACACTGTAGCTGTCTTCAGACACATCAGAAGAGGGCATTGGATCTCAATACAGATGGTTGTGAGCCACCATGTGGTTGCTGGGAATTGAACTCAGGACCTCTGGCAGCTAAGCCATCTTTCCAGCCCTGATCTATGTTCGTATACACATCTGTCAGGAGATAGGATACATAGGTCCAACCATAGAATCAAAATTCTCCTGTTTGTCCATGGGACATTCATACCCTACAGTCACATTATTTACCCAATTCTACTCCCGTACAAAGGGATGCTTTCTTCATCCCAGCAGTCTGCTCAAGCCTGTGCGTCTCCCTCAACCTTCCAGAGTTTGCTTCCTGTTGCTATAATAACAACAACATAGCCAAAAACAACTTGGAAGGGTTTATGGCTTATACTTCTGTTTACAGTTCATCACTGAGGGAACTCAGGGCAGAAACTCAAGTAGGAACGGGAAAGACCGTTGCTTATTGGCTTGCTTATCTACGGTCACAACGCAGACCCATCAACCCAGGAATGGCCCAGACCACAGTGGGCTGGACCCTCAGCAACAATCTGTACGTAATTAAGAAAATGGCCCCCAGAAATGCCCACAGAGCAGTCTGAGGGAGGTCACCCCCAGTACAGCTTCCATCTGGCTTTACATTCTGTGAGGTTCGATTTGCACTGCTCTCTCGTAATTCACCACTGTCTACTGTCTAGTCTGAACCACTACCGCAAGGGTGTGACTAACTTTCCATAGACACATTATACTTGTCCGGCAAGGAGTCTACAGTTTTTCAATATTTCCTGCACACAGGCCAGTGCTGTCCTATGTCAGCTCTCTTCTTTCTCAGGCCTAACTTTCCTATTAGTTGTAATTGTGTGCATGTATTTGTATGTCTGTGTTTGTGATTCAGGGTGACGTGGGAAGCCAGTGGTGTCAGATCCCCTCGAGCTGGAGTCAGCGGAAGAGGGTGTCACCTGACCTGGGCACTGGGAACCAGACTCCAGTCCTTTGTGTGCCCAGTATGCACTCTACCAGCTGCACCCACCTCTCTAGCCCCTCATTTCCCTATTTACAGGAAATTACATTTCCCCTTCTCTGTTTACATCAAATGCGGTAGATTAGTTCACGGCTGGTAGAACTTTTCCTACTCACTCTGTAAAGTTTACATGTCTATAAAGTAGAAATCCAAATAAAACACTGATAATAAATTATACAGAAATTTATTTTAAAACAATTCTTTTGATATACATATAATTTTACCACTTGTTAAATAGGAAGGCAAATTCACATATTAATGAGATGTGTTTATCTGATATAATACCATCCAAAGATAAACTACTTTGATATTTATATGCTGAGAAATGAGATCAGGAAAATATTGTCTGCTTTCTGTAATGAAACAATTATTTCTATAAGACCAGAAAACTTCAATGTACAATAAAAACACTGCAGTTCATACCGAGAAGTCCAAAAACCTTGGGAATAAAATTTTCTTTCCCTGGAAGGCATACTGGGTTCTTCGGGAGCCACCGACCACCGGCCCTGACTTACGGAGGATAAGTCTGGAGCTGACCCAGCTCCAGGGCCATGGAGCTAGAGGAGACGACAAGGTCAGAACCGAGCTGGTTTCCAACATTCTTCACGGTCTCACCAATTACAACGAAACTAGGTTATCAACCAATCAGAATTGTACCAATGCCACTGCTTTGCCCCCCACCCCCAATCATATTAGAGGTTACCCAATCCTTCTGGTAAATTCTCTTAGCTCTTCATATAAGGGGTCCAGGAGCCCCTCAGGTGGTTGCCGTTTTGATAAATGGTTGGCCCCCTGAACGCTGGTAATTTCTCTGGTAAACTCTCTTTGCCTTTGCATACTAGTTGAGTCTGGGGTCTTCCTTCATTGATTCTTAGATCCTAACAGGAACATCTAAGTCTCAAATCTGAACAAAGTTATTTCAGGCAGTTTGTTGCTGTGGGTTGGTATAGTGGTGAGAATAGTGGAAGTTGTGTGAGGTTATCATCGGTAAATATTGCCAGACATTTGTCAGACTCATCCCACAATTTTAAATTATGAATCAAGAGTTTTGGGTGTGGAGAATTTATCACGATTCCTCCCCCACCCCATCATGGGACCATGATCCTTAGTTAAGAAACTCTGGTCTACAAGGTTAAACACCTGGTTGAAAATAGCCCGCATTCTAGTGACATACTATCAGATTGTCTCAGTCTGTCGTTAGTACCTGTCTGCCTGGATGACTTTGTTACTTAACTTACTGAAAAAGTTTTCAAATCAATGGTATCAGTTGGTAAAGTGTAAAAAACAAAGTAGGCTAAGGAAGCGAGTCAGGGATTCAACCTTGAACTCCCCATTCCCATCCTGCAAATAAACGCTACCTGTGGGATGACAGGGGTGCCTTAAATCACCTTCCAAATGCAAAATGTTTCTTTTCCATGGGCTTGTGACTTGCAATTACACTGTAAAACATTTATGTGTGTGTTCAGTGTATACATGCCATGTGTGTGGGGGATCCTTTGGAATAGGAGTCATAGTTGTGAGTGGTCTAACCAGATGCTAACCCAAGACCCAGGCTCTTAACTTTTCCAATAAGGCGTTTTGTTTTGAAGTCTGTTCATGCCTCTTACGGCTCGGTATAGTTGCAATTGCACTACAATTTTTTTTTTTTTCATTTTCATCTTTCACTTTGGTCCCTAGCGAACTTTAGATTTTTGTTTGTTTTTACAAGAAAGGGATTCTCTGTGTAGCTCTGGCTTTCCTGGAACTCGCTTTGTAAACCAAGCTGGCTTTGAACTCACTAAGATTCGCCTGCCTCTGCCTCCCAAGTACTGGGATTAAAAGGTGTGGGCCACCACCACTCAGGCTTGTTCGGTTAGACAGTTGACCTAAATCCATTGTTTGTTTGCTTTGTTTTGTCGAAACAGGGTTTCTCTGGGTAGCCCTGCCTGTAAACAGGTTGGACTCAAACTCAAGAGATCTGCCAGCCTCTGACTCCCAAGTGCTGGGATTAAAGGTGTGCTCCATCAACACCACCCGGCTTGAGTTAAAACAAGATAATAAAGGGCTTGAGAGATGGCCGCAGGGAAAAGTGCGGACGACCAGAGTTCGGTTCCCGGAGTCCAAGGTGGTAGGAGTAAGCTCACAAGTTATTCTCTGAACTTCAGTCATGCGCACGCATACGCACGCGCGCTAGACAGTACTTAACATTTTAACATTTTAATAAGGGCAGAAAGAGGTATCACGAAGAGTTCCTGCCAAACCAACTTGAACTTCCCAACTTAAAAAAGAAACCAACCACTTGTCTCATTTGTATCTCAAAACAACGCACCAACGTTTCTAGAGAGCAAAAGTGTGCTCACTTCCATGATCCATAGAGCTTCTGTGACTCAGGCTAAGGATTCCGGGTTTCCTCCAGGCACACCGGCTCTGCGGGAGGGAGAACACCTTCCAACCGTCCCCACCGAGGGCACCAACTGGTGCGTCGCAGAACGCTCGAACGCCCCAGTGTGACGTCCTCCGGACCGCACTGGAGTCCGGAGGAAGGAAGTCAGAGGACGCAAGTCTTCAAGAGCAGCCGGGGAAAACCAGGCTGACTTTCAATGACCTGAAACGCCATGATGCAGCAAGAACGCATGGCTGGGGAGCAAGGCTTGCAACACATCCCACTCTGGAAACAACGCGCCACGCCCACTTCACAACGCGGATTGGTCTTTCCCGGCCACCGTAACGCGCATGCTCCCCGAGCGCTTGGAGAGGTACTTCTGGCGGCATACTTCCGGCGTTGGACTTCCGGCGTGCCGGTAGCGGTGTTTGCAGAAGCCTTCTATCCTGACACCCCGTGGTGCCTGGTCGCTGCTTTGGGCCTGGCGGTTGCCGAGCGATTTGAGAGGGCGGGAATCGCGGAGACGAGGTTGGGCTCGCTAGGTGCAAAGCCGTCTCTTCCGCTCTCAGCCTGCACTAGTCATGGACTGCAGTCTGGACAGGATGGCCTCGGTGGTCCCCGGGCAATTTGACGACGCGGATTCCTCAGACAGGTAGGCGGCCGAAGGTGACACACTTACTCCTCAGATGCCGCCAGCTCCGCTTTCGGCTCGGGGAGCTGACACCCGATGGGTTTGGGGTTTTCTCGGGTTCTGTCCTCCTAGCGGCGCAGTTCCCAGAATGTTGAGCAGGGAAGCAAGAGTTGGGGACCACGGGGGGACGTAACGTGGGGCTTTTTCTTTCTTACTACATACAGGCTCCCACACACAGTCAGCAAAAGTTTTTCCTCCGCGGGCGATAACGATGATGATCAAAACAAATCAAATTGCTACTGTTTATTTGGAAAGGAAAGCAGACCAAGAGGCTAGCGCCTACAGCTTAGCAGAGAGAATTGAGGCAAAAAGGGAGACCAGCCAGGTAGATCCCTACAAGTAACTAAGGAGTTAAGATACTCTTCTGGTCTTATAGGCCAGAGGAGGGCTTTTTAGTAGCGACAGGGCGTCATTTGATTTATGAATTAAAGGAACTGGTGAGTTACGTGGACGATGTTCGTGGAGAGGAGTGGAGCAGAGAACCAGCAAATAAATAAACAGGTTCAAACACGATGGCTCCGCCGGGCAGTCGGTAGCTCACGCCTTTAATCCCAGCACTTGGGAGGCAGAGGCAGGCGGATTTCTGAGTTCGAGGTTGTCCTGGTCTACAGAATGAGTTCCAGGACAGCCAGGACTACACAGAGAAACCCTGTCTCGAAAAAAAAAAAAAAAACCAGAAAAACAAAACAAAACAAAACAAACATGATGGCTCCTGGAGGTACCGTCGTAGAACGACCTCGAGGTAGCAGTGTTGAGGTTTTGTGGTGAAACTGTATGTGAGATCCAAAGAAAGCAGTGACGGAAAACTTCCCGATAAAAAGAAAAGAAAATTACACGTGGTCACTTTGAAACAACAAAGAGTTGTGCGTACCTTCCTTCTATCACGTAGATTTTATTCATCAATTGTGAGCACTGTTGATAAATGTATATTGAACACTCTTGAGTGTCAAATCGAGTGTTAGGGAGATATTGGTGACTACCATTTTGATTGCCACAGGGATTGCGCTCTGCTAGGGGAGATTGATGTTACCAATGAGGTAAATTATTTGAATTAAAATTGGCAAATAGTAGCCGAGCGTGGTGGCGCACACCTGTAATCCTAGCACTTGGGAGGCAGAGGCAGGTGGATTTCTGAATTCGAGGCCAGCCTGGTCTACAGAGTGAGTTCCAGGACAGCCAGGACTACACAGAGAAACCCTGTCTTGAAAAAACAAACAAACAAACAAACAAACAAAAAATTGGCAAATAGTACAAAGGAAAAAATGAATGATCAATAACATATAGTAGGGATTAGCGGGAGAAATTGGAGATTTCCATTTTTCTGCTTACCGATCATCTCACAGAAATCCTTACTGCAGTGTTTAAGTGGGACAAAGAAACAAGCCTGCTTTGCTAGTCAGTGTGTAATAGTCATGACAGCGTACTGTTTATCCACAGACCCCCATACACACAGAATATTGTGAGACGACACCAGTGGTCCTCTGCTGGGTGTGACCAGAGGCATTTGTATATAGAATTCAAGACATTCTCACCCCAGAGGATTGACTAGTTGAGACTGAGGACACCAAGATCATTCGCATAGTTGTGCCTTTAGCATACCTGTCCAGATTATTAGATTTGTAAGTGAAGAGTAATTTATGTATTATACTTATGAAGTCCTAGTAAATTGCAGTTATTAAATGATTGTCTCTCCTTCCTACTCCTGCCCATGGGCATTTAAAGTCCTGTGGGCTGTAGCCAATTAGTAAATTGGAGCTAACAACTGAATTTATTTAAGACATAGAGAGGGCCAGGTGTGGTGGCACAACGCCTTTAATCCCAGCACTCTAGAAGCAGAAGCATCTGATATCGATGATTTCAAGGTATTGCAGAGAGTTAAGGAAAGGCAGATTTTGGTACACAAACCCCTTAAAGTAGGTGTATGATTGATTTGACCAGAGTCTAGTCTTGTGCACTGATCAGAGTCAGTTCATTTACCCAAGATGATAGTGTAAATTCTAGCTTGACTTAAGGCAAAAGCAAAGCCAACACCCAATGACTAGTACGAGGACGTGGAGAATAAAACATTGCTGCAGATGGAGACAGAAGATCTTAAGGACTTGATATTAAGAAGATGGAGCAGATTGGGAAATGTAAGGAGATCTTTAGGTGTGTGTGTGTTTCCCTTTAAAGGATTGATAAACATGCCAGAATATTCTTATTTCTAGTGAAAACACAGACGTGCAGTCAATCCATGCAGAAGATGACATTCTATTTACAAACCTTCAGAATGATGCAGTGGAGGTGAAGGGCGAAGATGAGATTGATGAGGAAGACAGCTATGATTATGACACTGATTGGTTCTTGGATGATGCAACTGGAAAACTCATCAAGGGCTGTACCTGGAATGGCGGCAGCAGCTATCAGGTATGTAAGGAGCTCTGTAACTCTGTGTTACCTGCTTAGAGTGAGAGAGAGAGAGAGAGAGAGAGAGAGAGAGAGAGAGACAGACAGACAGACACACGTCAGGTGTCTTCCTCACTACTTCTCCTCTTTTCTTTATGTATCTGTGTGAGTGTATGCACTTATGTGTGCACATACTTGTGTGCATGTGGGGAAGGCAGAAGTGGGCACCAGTCCCTTGGAGCTGGATTTTCAGATATTTTGGGGATCCACAACGTCCAAACAGGTTCTTATGTGTGTGCTGGGATCCAGTTCCAATCCTAATATCTCTGAGCTGTCTCCAGCCTCTCCGCCTCATCTTTGAGACATCTTGCTGAGCCCAGAGCTCACCGTTTAGCCAGCCGAAGGCCCCTGACTTCTGGGGACACGCCTCTCTCAGCGGCCCCAGGGCTGCTGTGGATGCCGACCACTGGGTCTGCCTTTCTATGCGCGTGCCAAAGACTGACCTTAGGTCCTCAGGCTTGAACGACCATAATTAATGGACTGAGCCATCTTTCCAGCCCATGTAGTTTTTTTAAAACAGACTTTGTGGTTCTGTAGGTTACGTTGTCTTAGAGCCCCAGCTTTAACTGATTTTTTTTCTTTCTTTGTGCTTTTCATATTTCTTATAATTTCTTGTATTTGGAGTCTGTCAATAATCAGTAAATGTTAAGAGTTACTTAGGTGTCATAGGATGAACTTAAAAATATACAAAGGAGCCGGGCGGTGGTGGTGCACACCTTTAATCCCAGCACTTGGGAGGAAGAGGCAGGTGGATTTCTGAGTTCGAGGCCAGCCTGGTCTACAGAGTGAGTTCCAGGACAGGCAGGGCTACACAGAGAAACCCTGTCTTGAAAAACCAAAAAAAAGAAACAAAACCAAACCATATGTATACATATATATATATATATATATATATATATATACACACACATATACACACACACACACACACACACACACACACACAAAGGAAAGACCATGACTAAGCTGTTAAGTGTAGACCATTTACAGAACAGAAAGGGGGCTGGGAATGTAGCTCAATAGTAAAGCATTTGGCTAGTGTACAAAAGATACTGGGGTCTGTCCCTGGCTTCCCAGCACAGCAGGAAAAAAAAAAATTGAAACTCATTGGTAACTAGAGAAATGTAGCTGGGTTGGTCGTACAGTTCTTTAGTCCCAGATACATGTGAAGAAGAGGTAGGTAGAAGGATCACAAGTTCAAGGCCAGCCTGGAGTACAAAGTGAGTTTTGGTAACTCATACACTGAGTCACTGGTGAGACTGGATAATTTCAGAGTGGATTGTGTTAGGATGTTTGTCTAACTAATGTTGGCTGTTAACTGTCACTGGTGATTACAACAATTACATTGTTTCGTTGGGCCTGCTGTGCATATGTGGAACATTTGCCTACCATGCAGCCCAGAACTACAAAGATCAAATCAGTCAGTCTGGCATGTATGTGATAGGAAACATGATCTGATTTTTTACTTATTGTGCTAGGAATCAAACCCAGGGCCTTTACATACTGGGCAAGTACTACCGATCTGTATCCCAAAGCCAAAAGTTATTTTAAAAGTTAAATTAGGGCTGGAGAGATGGCTCAGCGGTTAAGAGCACTGACTGCTCTTCCAAAGGTCCTCAGTTCAAATCCCAGCAACCACATGGTGGCTCACAACCATCCGTAATGGAATCTGATTCCCTCTTCTGGGATGTCTGAAGACAGCTACAGCGTACTTACATGCAATAAATAAATAAATCTTAAAAATTTTTTTTTTAAAAAGTTAAATTAAAGGGGCTGAGGCAATAGCTCAGTGGGTTAGAGCACGTGTTGCTCTTGCTAAGGACCTGGGTTCAATTCCCACCACCTCCATGGCAGCTCACAATCATCTGTAACTCCAGTTACATGAGATCCAATGCCTCCCCCACCCCCCAGACAGGGTTTCTCTGTGTAGCCCTGGATGTCCTGGAACTCACTTTGTAGACTAGGCTGGCCTCAAACTCAGATATCCGCCTGCCTCTGCCTCCCAAGTGCTGGGATTAAAGGTGTGCGCCACCACCGCCCGGCTCCAATGCTCCCTTATGGCATCCATGGGTACCAGACACCATGTGGTACACATACATTCATGCAGGCAAAAATGTTCATACAAATAAAGTCATAACTAATTCTAAAAAAAAGTTGATGTTAAATTTAATAGAAAATCTTTTTAAGTTCTTTAAAATGAGACAGCCAAGCCTCCGAGTTTCATGCTGAGATACAAGAGGGGATCATCAATTGTTTTGTACGATTTAAAAATTTTTTTCTCGCCGGGCGGTGGTGGCACACGCCTTTAATCCCAGCACTTGGAAGGCAGAGAGAGGCAGGCGGATTTCTGAGTTGGAGGCCAGCCTGGTCTACAGAGTGAGTTCCAGGACAGCCAGAGCTATACAGAGAAACCCTGTCTCGAAGAAAAAACAAAAAACAAAAAACAAAAACAAAAAAATTTTTTTTCTCCTCCAGGAGACAGGATTTTTCTCTGTATCTCTGCCACCCTGAGACTTAACCCCTAGACCAGGCTGGTCTTGAACTCAGAGGTTTACCTGTCTCTGTTGGGATTAAAGGCATACCAATGCCACCTGGCTGAGAGCTTGTCTTTAAAATCTATATTGCATTCACTGTGAGTTTTAGGTATTGCTTCTGCTTTTCTTTGGTGTTATTTAAGGTTGATACAGTTACTTAAGACTAGTACAGTACACCAGTCTAAGTGCTGAACCTTGGACTTTTCTTTCCCTGTTCACTTTCTTGAAGAGACTTAAAATACAGACTTAAGAATGAATTTAAGGGCTGGAGAGACGGCTCAGCGGTTATGAACACTGACTGTTCTGCCAGAGGTCCTGAGTTCAAATCCCAGCAACCACATAGTGCCTTCCCATCTATAAAGGGATCTGATGCTCTCTTCTGGTATATCTCAAGAGAGGGACAGTGTACTCACAAAACAAATAAAGATAAATCTAAAAGAAATTAATGTTAGCCTTAGCTTTTTACTAAACACTTTGAAGGTAAACGAATACTCAAGTATCAAATGTACAAGCCACTTAAATTTTTAAAAAAAATCCAACTTAGTTATTATTCATAATAACAAAAGCTATAGCGAAGAGAAGAACATAACATGTGGCCTGTGCTGTGTTAGTAACCTTAGCCTTCTTCATTTTTGAAATGCCTTTTTTCCTATTTTATTTACTTTTTATATATGAGGGTACTTTGCCTGCATATGTATTTGTGTATCATGTGCAGGCTGTTTAGGAAATGCCCACGGAGATTAAAAGAAGGTTTCGGATCCCCCTGGGACTGGACTGATAGATGGTCGTGAGCTGCCATGCATGTGCTGGAGAACAGCCCAGCTCTTCTAGAAGAGCAGCCAGTGCCCTTACCTGCTGAGCCGCTCCAGCTCTAAGAACCTTAAAAAAAGTCTTTAAAAAGTTTGTTTCTTTTTTAGTATGCTTTTTAAATGATGCTTTAATAACTAACGGAACTGGAGCAGGAAATGGTTCAGCAGGTAAATGCAGAACCTTGGTGTCAAGCCTGAAAACCAGAGTTTCAGTTCCTGGGACTGTCAGGGTGGGAAGAAAGTCAACTTTTTTTTTTTTTGGTTTTTCGAGACAGGGTTTCTCTGTGTAGCTCTGGCTGTCCTGGAACTCACTCTGTAGACCAGGCTGGCCTCGAACTCAGAAATCCGCCTGCCTCTGCCTCCTAAGTGCTGGGATTAAAGGCGTGCGCCACCATCACCCGGCTGAAAGTCAACTTTTAAAGTTGATCTCTGATTCCATATGTGTAGTGTTCCCTCCCCCAAAACATAATAAAAAATAATTAAGGGAGAAAGAAATGTAATTATGAACCTTAGGCTTGAATTTACAACTAATCATATTTTAAACTAATTTCTTGTAGGCAAATCGACAGACTTCTAACTACAATTCATCCAAAATGTCTACTCCAATTGACAAGTCCTTGCGAAAATTTGAAAATAAAATAAATCTAAGTAAGTTTTTAAAAAATGCATTGTCTGACTGAGCTGTGAAGACATTATTCCAAATGTTGGGCACTTTTGTTGGCTGAAGAAGTGAATGTGTTTGGACTCAGTGATGGAGTCAGTGAAGGACTCTAGATAGAATGAAGAAACTTGTAGTGACTTCGCACTCTGTTCATCTGTTGCGGGAGCATGAAGTTTCATGTACTCACCCAGTTCTCTGTCCTGCCTTGCCTTTTGCGTTAGAACCGCCTACAGATGCTGTCTGTCTAGTTAGTGGTTTTTGTCAGTGGTTCAGTTGAAAGCCAGCCCTCACTAAACTACAGGGCTTTAAGAATGCAAGGCCGTGGTTTCCGCTTGGACCATTTTGAGTCTCTACACCTGCCAGTGTCTCATGTACTCCCCATCAGTATCAGATTAATGTATGTAAGTGTTTCCTAGTCGTCATGATGTGTCTCTGATGGGAAAGAACCTGAAGCTTGCAGAATTAAACTTTGAATTCAGACAGTTGTGTTATCTGTATTATACAAACTATTAAGTATCTGAGATTTATTATGAGGATCCCGTGTTTTTGAGTGTTGTCTATATTTACAGTTTTAGAATTCTGGCTCAAAAACACACTACAGTGCTGAGAATGCACACTGTAAAGAAATACATTAGCCGGGCGGTGGTGGCACACACCTGTAATCCCAGCACTCTGGGAGGCAGAGGCAGGTGGATTTCTGAGTTTGAGGCCAGCCTGGTTTACAGAGTGAGTTCCAGGACAGCCAGGGCTACACAGAGAAACCCTGTCTTGAAAAAACCAAATCCACCCCCCCCAAATACATTTACCTCATAAGTAACATATATTCCAATTCTATTAAGAAAATGTATAGAAAAGTAGAGGTGACTCTTTGTGTCCTTTGTCTTGTTTACACTGTGAGTTTTTGTCTTTTTAGATAAGCTGAATGTTACGGATTCTGTCATGAATAAAGTCACCGCAAAACTGAGACAAAAAGAAGCAGAATCGTGAGTAATGTCTCAGTATAAAGTATGGCTGGTAGAAACTAATTTCTTGACTGGGTAGTGTAATTGTTCTGCAGGGGAGGCTAATGTGCTTTTGTTTATCAGCTTAGCATGTGCTTTACCTTTGCAAGTCAAAATAGTGAATGAGTCTTAAGTAGTTAAATATGATCTTGTGAAGTTCTTAAGTGTGTTTTCATCAGAATGGGTGTTTGTAGATTCTAGTTGACCGAGGTCTGGCTGACTTCTCTTATGTGCTGATAACTGGCATGATCATGGCAATATAGAACATTATGTTAATTCACTAGCACTGTCAGAACTGAACATTAAAATCAGTGTTTTTCTGGTTTGTTACTGTGTCCACAGAAATAACTGCTCTCTGTGAGACACTTTGGCCACTTGGTATTTCACTGACCTGTCTGTCTGACATTTTGTATTTGAACCCGTGTTAGGTCAAGGTGGATTGTGTTATCTAGGGAATGAGCTGAAGCAAGTCAGAGTCTGCTTTTGGAAATTATTTTGATATAAAAATCTAAAAACACAGCCTTACCCATAAGTGGGATCATTAAAGGACGGCACAGACACTCCACCCTTCCCTGTCCCTGTACCCGCCTCCCCCGCTGGTCTCTTATGTAATGCCTCAGGATGTGGGAAGACCGGCACACGCCCATGCCTCCTCCCACCTTTCTGTCTCCTCTGTTCTCTGTCCTTTTGTATGCATATGTGAGATACGTATTTCATATATGACATTATATATGCATGTCTTTATATTTATATATGCATTTATATGTGTGATCCTTGGTGGTGGAAGGCTAGAACCAACTCCAGAAACTTGGTTGTGCCCATCGCATGCAGGGTGGCATGCTCTTATCTACTCTTCATTCACTTATAAGATAAGAAGTGAAAAAGATTAAAAACTAAAATGGAAAGAAATAACAAAAGATTGGACATGCCTGCTAAAGACAGTTGACTTGCATGCTCAGAGAAATGGAGTTTAAACTGAGTGAAGAGTCTGTGTCAGATTATATCTCTTATGAAAAACTTCTTGAGAATTGTCACCAAATCGTGCCCATGCGGAAGTCTCATTCTGGCGTCTCACTGAGTTTTGAATATGTCTGCTCTACCTTTTTGTTCACTCAGGTATCGCATTAAGGATAAGGCCGACAGAGCAACCGTAGAACAGGTATGCTTGAAGTGCTCACAGTCTTGTTTGAAATTAGCATTCCTTTTCTCCTTGAATTGTGACTTGTTTTTAGCTTTCTGTTGGTGTTAACCTCACCTAAAATTACTGCAGAGTAAGCACTGTTTCAAGTTCAGTGAGCGGCATTTTGCTCTATAAAATGACCGCTAGTGGGTAAGGTAGAGCCACACCCTTTCAGAATAGCTCCCATAGCCTTCCAGGCTGCTGGGCAGTGCTTCCCCCCCTCAGAAGTTCGGAAGACAGAGACTGTAAGACCAGAGTCTTCCTTAAGCAGGGTCTGTAGGACTTTTACTCTCTTTCCTGTTAAATAGGTTGACTATCAGCCATGAGGCAGGTTGGGTAGCTGCCATGTAACTGGGGCTTGTGCAGATGAAGGAAAAGGGGAAAATGGGTGATTCCTTCAAGTATCCTTTTTTTTTTTTCCTTAAGATCTATTTATTTTATGTAAATACATTGTCACTGTCTTCAGACACAACAGAAGAGGGCACTATATCCTATTACATATGGTTGTGAGCCACCATGTGGTTGCTGGGAATTGAACTCAGGACCTTTGGAAGAGCAGTCGGTGCATTTAACCACTGAGCCGACTCTCCAGCAGTCCCCCCCCCCAGTTGTTTTTTTTTTTTTTTTTTTTTTAAAGAACCTTCAAATTTCTAACTGGAGGCATCTTTGTTTAGAAATTACATATGCTTTATTCCTTGGAGGGGAGGGGGCACTAGCCCCTAATTTCTGATGGGCAGGAGGATATGATTGAAGTTTGTGTGTGTGTGTGCCAAGATGGCCTGGAACTTGCTGTGTAGATCAGGAGGGCCTCAAACTCACACAGATAGGCCTGCCTCTTGCCTCCTGAGAGCTAGTATTAAAGGTGTGTGCCACCTGATCCAGATTTTTGATGTGAAGAAAATGATTTAAAAAAAAAAAGTTTAGATTATTATTAATGCTGCGTATCGACTCTCCTCTACCCATATGTTTGTGTACAGTTCTACAGTTTGAAATCGTAACCTTTGACCTATAGCACCTCTTCTGTAGAAGCTGACCTGCAGTAGAGAACCAGTTTGTGCAATTGAATCATTGCACAGAAACGTAGCTATTTTTAGTCTTAACTTGTTATTACATGTTATATTGGTTGGGTTTTTTGGTTTTTGTCCACTCACCTCAAACTAGAGCCACCTGGAAAAAGAGAACCTTCAAGGAGGAATTGCCTCCATCAGATTGGCTTTGTAGGCAGGCTTGTGTGCCAGCCCACAGTGGGGTGATACCACCGTGAGCCTGGGTAGGATAAGAGCGAACTGGGCTCCTGGGTTGTATAGTTAAGAAAGTTGAGCCATGTAGAAGGCAGACGGGTCAGCAGCTTTCCTCCATTGTTTCTGCTTCAGTTCCTCCATCCAGCTCTTATCCTGATTTCCCCCAGCCATGTCCTACTTTCTTCAAGAGTAAGATGAGATAATCCTTTTCCCCCACATTGTTTGGTCATCGTGTTTCTCACAACAGAGCCAAACTGCTGAACTGTGTGTGTGCATGATGGGGAAGGCAGCACTGTGCAGTGGTGCCTCTGTGAAGGCCATAGGACAACCTGGTGGGGGCGCTCCATCCCCTCACCGGTATGTGGGTGGGTGGTGAGCCTGGTGGCGAGCGCCTTCCTTCACTGAGCCATCTTGATCACTCGTGGTGTATTTGCTGTTTTTTAATTTTGTGTGATTTGTTGTCATGATTGTACTTTTAAAAAAAGTTTTTATTTTATTTTTTTTTATTTTTAGGTTTTGGATCCCAGAACAAGGATGATTCTATTCAAGTTGCTGCATAAAGAGCACATATCAGAGATACATGGCTGTATTAGCACTGGAAAAGAAGTAAGTTTTTGTTGGGGTGACAGTATTTTCATATTAGTTTTCTTGTTTCAAATAAAAAAAAGCCAAGCATCATAGCATAAACTTTTTTTTTTTTTTTGGTTTTTCAAGACAGGGTTTCTCTGTGTAGCCCTGGCTGTCTTGGAACTCATTCTATAGACCAGGCTGGCCTTGAACTCAGAAATCTGCCTGCGTCTGCCTCCCAAGTGCTGGGATTAAAGGTGTGCGCCAACACCGCCTGGTGTAGCATATACTTTTAATCCCATTACTTGGAGGCAGAATCAGGTAGATCTCTTGAGTTCCAGGCCAGCGTGGTCTATATTGCAAATTCTAGGCCAACTAAAGCTACTTATAGAAACCCTGTCAAAAAAGAAAGCAAGCTGGCTCTGGTGCTCTGACGTGCTCTAGCCTGGTGACAAGGTTGTATGAGTGCACTCTGGCATATAGGGCCCGTCACTGACCGGACTGTCACAGGGCGGCATATGAATTTGTGTTGGAGGGACATATATTGTCACACAGGTTTCCTCTTGTAAGTCACACCTTCAAGAGAGGACAGTGGTGACGGTTCAGTTTACTTTTGAAGTTAGACTCACTGACACTGGTTATTTAACACATTTCATTTTCTTTGTTTTTTGCTTAAAATAGGCTAATGTATACTATGCTAGCACACCCAGTGGAGAGAGCAGAGCAATCAAAATATACAAGACTTCAATTTTATTGTTCAAAGATCGTGACAAGTATGTGACTGGGGAATTCAGGTGAGTGCAGGTTCTTGAATTCCTTTTCCCTCTAGTGCTAAAGTAGTATAATGCGGTGATTGACAAATGTTTCTTGGCTCTAGGTTCCGTCGTGGCTATTGTAAAGGAAACCCTAGAAAAATGGTGAAGACGTGGGCAGAGAAGGAGATGAGGAATTTGCTCAGGTAACTGATGGTGTGTGAGGGATTTGTAGTGCACATGATTAACGTGTCTGTCTGGGGGTCTGTGCCCTACTCTTTCCAAGCAAATGGGACCCAGTAGACCATGTAGCTCTCTTACTGTGCTGAACTACGCAGATGTACTGTGCTATTCTGAAAAGCCTGAAGCCATGTGAAAACATGTAGAATTTGATTTGAGATAAGGCTTTTCGTAGGGCTTTAAGACAGTAACAATGATGGTAATACTGAGAAAATTACAGGGGAGCTGGGCAGTGGTAGCTCGCACCTTAAATCTCAGCAGAGGCAGAGGCAGGTGGATCTCTGTTCAAGGCCAGCCTGGCCTACAAAGTGAGTTCCAGGGCAGCCAGGGTTATGCAGAGAAACCGTGGCTCAAAAACAAACAAAAAACAACAAAACAAGCAAACACAACAACAAAAGCAAACCAGGGTTTTAGGTGAGCTCCGGGTAATCACTTGCTTTCTCTCTCAGTCCAGTGTAGGGCACAGCCATGCAATCATGTTCCTGTAACTACTGAAGAGAAAGGACATCTAGCTAGGTTTTTCAAAGTTTGTGGCTTTTTCCTTTCCCTTTCCAGTGTCTTTTAACTTTTTATGTGGTATCCATAGTTAGAATTTACTATTAAGCCAGCACCATTTGTTTTGGAAATATTCCTGTGTGCGATTGGCTACTAGGTGTGTGCAGTGATTTGCTTTATTTTTGACATAGTAAACTCAAAAGATAATTATTGACATAGCTGCTGTCTCATCAGTCCTAAGGTATGCTTTCTCTTCAGAGTTTAACACCGCTAAAAGAATATCGGGTGTTACAGGTTATACAATTTAATGGTTTGCTTATCAGTGCTTTGATGTTCTTGGTGGCACATAATGGTGACCTTTAAGATGACTTGGTTAGGAAATAGTGTAGTTCAGGGAACTCGGGGCTGTCTCCTGACAGCAGTGTCCACTCATGGTCTGTAACTGCTCCTATGTGTTTACGTTTTTTGACTTTCCATTTGTCCTTTATCTACATCACAGGCTAAAAACAGCAAACATACCATGTCCAGAACCAATCAGGCTAAGAAGTCATGTTCTCCTCATGGGCTTCATTGGCAAGGATGACATGTAAGTATGTGGAATGTCAAAGAATTTCATGGTGAAACTATGTGAGCCGATACTAGGTGATGATTTCCCATTTTTCCTGTCATTATTCTTTCTCGTGTGTTAGTGCATAACTTCTGTGAGAAGTTCTTCACCATTGAGAAGTTTCATAGTGCTTCAGAATAACAAAAGCAACCGTGCTTTTGAGGGATGCTAATGTATTGAAGTGCTGGGAACGCACCTGTGACTCAGCATTGTGGATCGGAGTTCATTATTCCCTTGTCTGTTCACATGATGAGTTACAGAAGAGAGGCGTGTGGACACTGGACTGAGGCAGGGGAACTTGATTGTGATGAGTTTATCTCCATTCCCTTTTCACTCCAGGCCTGCACCACTTTTGAAAAATGTCCAGCTGTCAGAATCCAAGGCCCGGGAGTTGTACCTGCAGGTCATTCAGTACATGAGGAGGATGTATCAGGACGCTAGGCTTGTCCATGCAGATCTCAGTGAATTCAACATGCTGTGAGTGTGCTTCATTTCCTGGACCGTTACTGTGATGATTCCATGTACTTCAATACAAGGAAATCCTAATCTGCAAAGTCACACTGCACTGTGTGTGCTTCCCTGTATGAGTTCAGATGTGGTCACTGCCTTCAGTGACCTCACCCACAGAGTACGCCACTGTGGAGGGCTGAGTGTGTGCCGTGATTGATAGAGCAATTGTCTAGACTTTGCGTGTAATGCTTTGGAGTCTATCCCCTGCACAAGGTGTTGGGAGGGAAGCATTTTTAGCTGATTTAATAGGCTTTGAAATTTTGTCTTTTCAGCTTTCATTAGTCAGGATTCTTTGTTCTCTCCTGTATCTGTTTTTATTTGCTGCTTGGTGCTGAGATTAAAGGAACGTGCCACTACACCTAGCTAAAAATGTGTAGCCCAGGCTGTCCCGCCCACTCTCTCTGGCCTGATCTTCCTACCTCTGCCTCTTTCAGCAAATCCTGCCGGCATGTACCACCATAACTGACTTCAGAATAGTTTGTTTGTTTGTTTGGGGTGTTTTTTGTTTTTTGTTTTTTGTTTTTTGTTTTTTGTTTTTTTCCGAGACAGGGTTTCTCTATGTAGCCCTGGCTGTCCTGGCACTCACTCTGTAGACCAGGCTGGCCTCGAGCTCAGAAATCCGCCTGCCTCTGCCTCCCTAGTGCTGGGATTACAGGTGTTGCGCCATCACCACCAGGCTCAGAATAGATTTTTTTTAAAAACCAAAAGAGTGTGGTAGTATGTAAGGTACAGCTTTC
This sequence comes from Apodemus agrarius, assembly GCA_964023405.1. Taxonomy (NCBI): domain Eukaryota; kingdom Metazoa; phylum Chordata; class Mammalia; order Rodentia; family Muridae; genus Apodemus; species Apodemus agrarius. Next base: position 25,660,171 of record OZ030019.1, on the reverse strand, counting down.
GTGCTTGCTGCCCACAGGTACCATGGTGGAGATGTGTACATCATCGATGTTTCTCAGTCTGTGGAGCATGACCACCCACATGCACTGGAGTTCTTGAGAAAAGACTGCGCCAATGTCAATGGTGAGTGGGAAGAGGCATTTCCTGACAGCATCTGTGCTTGCACAGACGGGATAAGGCAGCCTGTTCGTCCCAGCCCCTGTGGAGATCAAACGACCCTTTGACAGGGGTCCCATCAGATATCCTGCATATCAGATATTTACATGACGATTCATAACAGTAGCAATATTACCGTTATAAAGTAGTCGTGAAAATGTTATGATTGGAGGTCACCACAACATGAGGAACTGTATTAAAGGGTGGCAGTGTGAGGAGGGCTGAGAAGCACTGGGTAAGGTCCTGTCATTGAAGTGGGAACGTAGTCTGGCATAGGAATGCCACATTTGTCTCTCGCCATGCATTTGATCCCTAGTGCTGACAAGCCAGTTGCTGAATTGCTCGGTGCAGCGCCCTGAGCACGTAAGCCGCTGGCGGGCGATGGAGCGCTGTTCTCTTCCTCTGTTCCTTGGCTGGAGTGGTAACTGCTCCCTTTACAGCGCTGTCATTACTGCTTTCCCTTCTGACAGATTTCTTCTTCAAGCATGCCGTTGCAGTGATGACAGTGCGGGAGCTCTTCGAGTTCATCACGGATCCCTCCATCACGGCTGACAACATGGACGCTTACCTGGAAAAGGTAAGGCAGGCTGAGGCGAGGACAGAGGAGAACTGGCCTCTGCGTGCCGTGTCTGAGGGGTTCAGTCATCAGCCTTGCTCAGTGTCGTCATTCATCTGAATAACTTGTTAGCAGTTACCACTCCACAGCGAGGGTAAAAACAGAAGTCAGCAGACTTAACTGGCAAGATGACAGAGAGATTTGACAACTGTCAACCTCCATATGTTTAGTAAGAAGACTGTTGCGTGCTTGCGCGTGTGTGTGTGACCTTAAGTACTAAGCATTATATACATTTAAATTACTGTGTAAACCACAGATTTTCGATTTTCAGAACCCTACCCCCACCCCCCACCCTCCACCCCGAGACAGGGTTTTCTCTGTGTAGCCCTGACTGTCCTGAACTCAGTCTGTAGACCAGGCTGGCCTCGAACTCAGAAATCTGCCTGCCTCTGCCTCCCAAGTGCTAGGATTACAGGTGTGCGCCACCACCGCCCGTCTAGAACTTTTTTTTAATCATCCAATACTGATCCTGTGCTTCCTGACCCCCACCAGCTCCAGGAAACCACCATTCTGCTTGCATTCTGCTTCTCGGCACTGCTAAGGAGTAAAATCATGTTGGTTTGTTTTTATAATATGTATATGTGTGTGTGTCGATGCCCACGGAGGCCAGATGTTATTGGATCCCCTGGAGCTGTAGTTACAGGTGGTCGTGAGCCACCTGAAGTGAGTGCTGGGAGCCAAACTCGGGAAAAGCAACACACAGGCAGAAGAAACCACCCAACTCAAGGCTGGGGAAGACTGACTAGCCAGGGTTCCCCATAAGACAGATGCCTGTGCATTGCTTTTGTGGGTGTTTGAGTGTATCCTTTGGTCCCCAAACAGAAGTTTTATATTTTGACATAATCCATTTGTGTCTTGTTAATCTCGTCACTTGTGAGTCAGGATTCTTCTATCCCTTTCTCTGGAGTGCCTGTCACCTTGGCCCTTGTTCATCCTGCTCTGTCTGGCAAACGTTAAAACTCAGGTCACACAGACAGGTGTCTCAGGAGATCAGGAGGAACAGTGATTTCAGGGGCATTGTTTTCTCTTTAAAAAATTTGTTTTTGGCACAGGGTTTTTTCTATCCCTGGCTACCTCAGGACTGTACAGCCAACAATGAACTTGAACTTGCGATTCTCCTGCCTCTGTTTCCTGAGTTCTGAGATTATAACTGCACCAGTCTACACGCAGGGCTGGGGAGTAAACCACGCGTTCAAGGCGTGCTGTGCCAACACTCTCTGCAACTGAACACATCTCCACACATGGGATAGCTCGCAGCTGCCTGCTACAGCAATGTGTGTTTCTCTTTGTGGGGCTTTTCTTTCCTTTAGATAGTCTTACTTTGTAGCCCTGGATCACCTGGCTTTATGCTCCTCTCGCTGCTACCTCAGAAATGCCAGGGTCTCAGCGCACCACCAAGTTTGGCAGATTATGAACTCTTGAGGGACAGAAATTTTATTTGTATATTGTTAGTACCCGATTATGTGCTACGCAACTACAAGTTGTCTTAGGGTTTTGTTTGCTGTGAAGGAAAATCATTGCCACAGCAGCACTTATAAAGGAAAACATTTGATTGAGGTTGGCTGACAGTTCAGAGGGTTAGTCCATTATCATCATGGTGGGAAGCGTGTAGTCTCCCAGGCAGGCATGGTGGAGAGATGGAGCTGAGGGTCCTACCTTGGATCAGCAGGCAGCAGGAAGAGAGGGTGAGCCTCTGGGCCTGGCTCGAGCTTCTGAGACCTTTAAAAGCAACACCCTCAGTGACACACTTTCTAAAACAAAGCCCCTTCTGCTCCAGCAAGGCCTCATGTCCTAATCCTTTCAAATAATGCTACTCCTTAGCCTGTGGGGGCCATTTTCATTAAATCACCATACACGTATTGACTATCAAAAAGTAGTTTTATCTCTATTAGTATTGCTTCTATACTTTAAAAATATCAGAAAATGTTCTTTCCTTCTCTATATATCTGAAAGTATACATTTACTTTAACATGTGTACATATAGGTATGTGCATGTGTGTGTAGATGCTTGTATAGGCCAGAGGCGTTGGATCTCCCTGGAGCTGGTGTAACAGGCAGTTGTGAGCTCTCCAGTGTGTGGGTACTAGAAATTGAACGCTGGCCCTCTGGCCCTCTGGCCCTCTGGAATAATAGTCCATGTTCTTAGCCACTGAGCCACCTCGCTCACCCTCTCCCTGTATTTTAACTAGAAAACTTTTTATAAGTCAGAAAAACAACCCCTGTATAGAATCTGTCTCCTTACAGTTACTGTTGCCCAAGAGACTTTCTTGGTGATTTATACTGTATTGGTATTAAGACCATATATTTACCTTTCTTGTGATTCATTTCACTGACTTTTCTAGGTTCAAGAAATGGCTCATTATTGATTCTCACATTTCTTCAGATAAAGATTTCTGCTAATAGTTAAAATTAAGTTTGAAAAAATCATTCTTGTCTTGGCCATGCATTGGGTGTGTGTGTGAATGATGTTGGTGATGGGTGTGGGGCTTTGCGGATCCTGGGCCGGTGTTCCACCACAGAGCTACACCCCAGTGTTGATTTTTGAAGAAGGTACTAAAGGTACCTTGAGACTAGAGGAGTTTATTCTAGTTCTTTTAAAATGACTGGCAAGTCTTTGATAGAGAGCCAACCTGCATTGTAGAAGCTTACCCTAAAGTTACTTGGAGAAGTATGGATATGTGACACCTGTGAAGATTAAAACAAGATAGTTCATTACAAAATAGAAAATGCGTCTTCTAAGCTAAATGTAAAGGAAAATAATTTCTTTCTTTCTTTTTTTTTTTTTCTTTCTTTCAAAGGCTATGGAAATAGCATCCCAAAGGACCAAGGAAGAAAAGACCAGCCAAGACCATGTGGATGAAGAGGTGGGGTTTTTGTGTATTCACAGCCCTGGGAACACTTGTGGGTTCTGCTTGGAATACTGGGGTGCTCTGTTGTGTGTTTTGAGAAAGGGTCTTTTCATGTAGACCAGGCTGTCTTAGAACTTGGTACGCAGTACAGGTTGGCCTCAGTTAGTACTCATTCTGTTTCAGCTGCCTGATGCCAGCGTAATGAGTGTGTGCCACCATTCCCACTGATTCTTGTGTTACAGGCTTTTCCATGGTTTTGGTTCTGTTGGTAAAACATGAACTTGATTTTTAGACACACAGTATATAATTTACATTCACTTATATTGCTGTCCTCAGCAATCTTTTCACCTGTTGTTCAGGTAGAGTTTTGAAAGAGCTTGTGGGGTGTGAGTCAACAAGGAAAAGCCTATTCATTTGCAAGTATGAATGTCTAAATGGCCTGTGTGCTGATTGTGCAAATATAACAGACTTTAAATACTTCGTTAAAAATTAAAATCAAACTTGTCTCAAGTCAAGACATCTTCGTTAAGGCCCACAGTAAGCTTATTTGTTATTATTTTAATTGTAGCATATTCTTCTCAGAAGTTGTGGCAGCTCAGTAGACATTCCTACGTAGTAAGAATACGGGGTATCCATTGCTCACAGACAGCCAGGCCATCCTTGCTGACTGACTGTCCTGTCCTTCCTCAGATGCCTTTTGAAATGCGCATGTGTGGGAGGAGTGTTACTCAAAGGATCAGTGGAGTACACACTCTTTCTTCCCTAAATCAGTTATAAAATTTCATTTTTAGCCCACCAATTGCTTTTAGCTTGCCACACAGCAGACATGACAGCAGTGTGCACACAGGCCAAGTGAACATCAGCTTGAGAGGACAATACATTCCTGCGTGATTGATAGAGCTCAGGGTACTGAGGGGTGGGCAGACTGTAGGGGTCAGAGTTTAATGTTGCTTTCCTCTACTAGGTGTTCAAGCAGGCATATATTCCCAGAACCTTAACTGAAGTAAAGAATTACGAGAGAGATGTGGACATCATGATGAGGTTAAAGGAAGAAGACATGGCTTTGAATTCTCAGCAAGACAACGTGAGTGCCTGCTCCGCCTGCAGTCTGCTCTACCAAAGGACACTGCCCTAAGCTTAGGCCTGGCTTGCTGCTCGGGAGACGCTCAGCTCCCTTTGTTGTTGTTGTTGTTTTTTGGTCTTTTGGATTTGGTTTTTTTCAAGATAGGATTTCTCTGTGTAGCCCTGGCTGTCCTGAAACTCACTCTGTAGACCAGGCTGGCCTTGAACTCAGAAATCCGCCTGCCTCTGCCTCCCAAGTGCTGGGATTACAGGCATGCAGCACCACCGCCCGGCCAACTCCCTTTGTATAAACATGCTTCCATACATGTTGGCTATACGAGAGTTAAGAGAGGGGTGATGTATTTGCTTGTGTCCACATTGAGACATTATAATGAAAAAAAGGGCCAAGTCTAGGGTTAAAATGGTTGTAGTAGATTGATGAATCTTTGCTTCATTTTCATACATATTTGAAAGGATGTTTACAATATATCATTTTTAGTTGTGTGGGTGGTGCTGGTATGTACACAGGAGGGAATGCCAGTGTCCTTGAAAGCCAGCAATGTTGGGGCGCCTGGAGCTGGAGTTAAGAGTTGATTGTAAGCTTCCCTGCACGGGTGCTGGGAGCCAAACTCGCATCTTCTGCATGAGCAGAACAAGTTCTTAGCCACAGTGCATCTTTCCAGTTTCCCTGGGAGGAAAATTATTGTCAGTGGACCAGAAAGTAACCCTTTAGGCTTTGCAGCCACGTAGCAAAATTTGGCTGATTACATTACATTTTTATATAGAGTGAAGAAGTGTTCTCCAGATTTTCATGCATGAACAAAAGCATTAAGACTACATTCCCATGGTGTTAGACGCGTGTCAGCAGGCATGCCGTGGTGCCTGCAGGAAGGCCGGAGCACAGCTTCGCCGCTCACTTCTCTCCTTAGTGTGGCTTCTGCGGCTCCTACAGGCTCTCGTGGCAGGCGCCCTTTCCTGCTGAGCTAGCTCTCTGGCCTGAAAGTACTTTTGAAAAATTTACTCTTTATTTATGTCTATGCACCTGTGTGATTGCATGTGTACAGTTGTGTGTGTCCTCAGGCCAGAGGAGGGCGTTGGAGCCGTTGGCGCTATCTGAACCACTAAATATGGGTGCTGGGACCCCAGCTCTGGTCCTCACTGAATATGGGTGCTGGGACCCTAGCTCTGGTCCTCACTGAATACGGGTGCTGGGACCCTAGCTCTGGTCCTCATGACTGAGCAGCATGCACATTTAATCACTGAGCTGTCTCAGACCCCTTGAAAGCACTGTCAGTGATAACTACAGCTTTTGCCATGTAGACCTACTGGTGAGAGTAGAGTAGGCTTGTTTGTGGAATGGGTGACATTTCACTGAATAAAGTCCAAGTTAGTATTTGCTATCATTTTGTGGGTTGCAAAGTTCATCTGAAAACTCAGGTTTGAGCCTGTGGGGATGCAGACCTGGGACACAAGAATAAACGCTACTCCATGATGCTGTGTGATAGGTCTGAGTGCGTTCTCAGAGTCACGGGAGCGTGCTTAATGGTAGAGTGTGTACATATTATTGTCGGTATATATATTGCTTATATTCATTTTTCTTTTGTTTTCAAGATTCTATACCAGACTGTCACGGGATTGAAAAAAGATTTGTCAGGAGTCCAGAAGGTATGAAAAACATATGTTGTTATTGCTTTATTACAGAATTTATTCTGTAAATACTGCATCTGTTTGTGTGTGTGTGCTCACAAGTATGCCACAGCACGTGTGTGGTGGTCAGAAGACAACTTTGGGGAATTGACTCTCCACCTCATAGGTCTTTGGGATCAACTTAGATTGTCAGGCTGCCTGACGAGCCATCTTGCCAACCTGTGGAAACTTTTTGAAGTTTATAAGAGTTTTTAAGATGTAAACGTTACAGTAAAATGGTATTAGAATTCAATTTGGAAAAGTTCTTTATTCTGTTTCTGAATTTTGTGTTAAAAGTGAGACATTTGTCATTATTTCTGGTCTTCTTTGATGTAGCTGTAATTAATGATGGCCATATACCTTTTTTAGTAGTTTTCAAAATCAGTTTTGAAAGATGTCAGGGCTGGAGAGCTGGCTCAGCAGTTCAGAGCTCTCACTGCTTTTCCTGAGGACCCGAGTTCAGTTCCCAGTAGCCATTCACTTAGCTGTAAGACAAGGAAATGAAAGTTCAAGGCCAGCCTGGACTGTCTAATGAGATCCTGTCTCAAAAAAAGAAAAAACAAAATTAAATAACTGATATCAGAGAAAATGAAACTTCCTCTTGATTGACTGTTCATTTTGGTTAGATTAGCTTATTGCCAGTAATGTAGTGCATAGGGAAACAGTTGTAAAGTCACTCAAATAGATTTCTACTACTACTACTACTACTACTACTACTACTACTACCACTACTACCACCACCGCTGCCGCCGCCGCCACCTCTGTATTGCACCATGTTGCACTGTCAAAAGACTGGATGCCCTGCTGAGTGTGTGTTCTTGAGTCCTACCCGAGTAGATGGATGTGACCCATCTTTCTCCCTAATGTTGATTCTATTTTGATGTTTCAGTGCATAACTTGAAAGAGTGTCTGACATACTGATGTAGAATGCTGGCATTAATGTATTGACTAACAAGTAGATAAGTACTTGACTTGAAGTAACAGTGTTCTATAATAATTTCAAGGTCCCCGCGCTCCTAGAAGGGGAAGTTAAGGAAGAGCCTTGTTCAGCCGATGCGGAGAACTCTGAGTGCTCCGACTCATACTCTGAAGAGCAGGACAACCAAGCTGGATGTGAACAGCACGCTGCTGACCCTGACCTTGACAGAAAGGTTAGCCATGATCTCACTCCTCTTGATGTGGGGCTCTCAGACATCAGTGGTGCCTCTGCTTGTAGTTTCTATAACTAAATGCAAACATTGCTTTTGGAGTAAACTAGAGACTTACCTGCTATTAGGAGCTTCTTTAATATCACACAGAGGACATGTTATGTCTGTTTACTAGAAGCAAATATTTGTTTCTTTCTAACCTTTTCTTAAAATATGGAACGTGTAATCATCAAGTAACATATACAGGGACATTGATTTGACTGTCTACAGTTTCAACAAAGGCCAAGGGACAGGGTGTAGCTCAGTAGTAGATGGGCTGGGCTGGGCTGGGCCGGGGGAGCCGGGGAAGAAAGATAACCTGTATGTAAGGACAGGTGCCTATTGTCCAGCACGTGGGAACTGAGGAGTAGGGAGATTATTTGAGCCTCAGGAGTTTAAGACTAGTCTGGCCTGCAAAGTAAGACCCTCTTGAGAGAGGGAAGAAGGCCGAGGTGTGAGAGGAGGAAGAGGGGGTTGGGGGAGAGGTGAGATGCAGGGAACCTCAGAGCACACTTGTGCCACCAACCTGTAATTGTTATTTTTTGTGCAACTTATACTTTCATCTGCTTAGCACATTAATTTTAATTTAGTTCTAATAATAGTTTGAATACACCAAATGAATGAAATTTTGTTGGGGGTGGGTTGTTTATATTTTACAGGAAAGAAAAAAGATGGTCAAGGAAGCCCAGAGAGAGAAGAGAAAAAATAAAATCCCTAAACATGTGAAAAAAAGAAAAGAAAAAATAGCCAAGACCAAAAAAGGCAAATAGAATGGAGCCCCCCTCAGCTGCTTTTAACCCTGAGGTAGAAGTAGCTGGGGCGGCTTCCTTACCATCTCACGTCAGGGGAGCTGGGGTGTGGTCATGCGATTGCTTCCAAAGCCCCAAGTCTCTTATGTCGGGATCCAGCCCTGGCTCTTCTTTTAATGGACTTAATAAGGTACTATTTTAATGAAGAACTTTGTATATATTATTTTTATATTTTTATCTTGCAAACATTTTTTCAGAAGTATCAGAACATGAATGTTTATGATAAACATTCACAGCCTTTATAAAGGTGAACATAAGGTTCTTGGACAAACTTGGGAACATTTGTTTTCTTTGTCTATGCCAAAGACACATCTGCAACAGCCTGGAGCTCTACGCTGAGAGAAGTCGTCTGGCCGTTATGTGCCATTCCCAGCAGCCCTGTCCCTGTGTGTTCTGGGCTTGCGGTCACAGGATCCTGCTTCATCTTGACTGCCTTTCCAGCTAGACCTCCCAGCTCAGGTGCCATTTCACACCCAACAGTTTGGCATGGTCCCAGTTCATCAGATAGTTAGGTGTTTTAGGTACTGGGATATAACTATAAATAGAACCAAATTACTTCCTTTGGGTAGTTTTCATTTTTGTAAAGAAATGAAACATTAAAAAAATAAGTAACATTCTTTCAAGAGGTTATACATTATGTACAGAGAAATAATGCTGAATAAAGAGAAAACCTAGGGAGGCACAAGTTTGCAACTTAAAATATTGGAGGTGGGTCTCCCCGAGCTTCCCGGAGGTGGGTCTCCCTGAGCTTCCCGACTGCCGTGGATGAATGGAGGAGTCTGGGTTCCAGCCGGACTGCACTACTCAAGCAGACGAGGACACAAGCAACAGAGCCACAGTACATCCGGAAGGAAGAAGACCTCGAGCAAAGCAGGAAGCCATGGGAAGACCCTGCAGCAAAAGGCTGTCTGCAGTGGTCAGAAATGGGGCGGCAGCACCAGAATCAAGGGGGCGATCTCAGTGCACAGCTCATGGGGGTTTTAGCGTAGGAGCGGCAGGATCCAACTTGCACTTTGAAAGCATCACTCTGGCTTATGGAAAGTTGAAGGATGCTGGTGCCTCAAGCAGCCTAGGGTGCTAGTGGATGTGGAGTCAGCTTAAGGCCACTGGTGAGTTAGGACGCAGGAGTGAAAGGTGACTTTGGCTTCATGCCCAAGAAGCCACAGCCCACTGCAGTTAATGTGATGAGACTCGTGGGTGGAGTAGACTTACTAGTAGGAGAGAAAATTACAGGACGTACATTGAAAAAAAACCAAGTGTTAAAAAACCCTTTACTGGGGGCTGGAGAGATGGCTCAGCGGTTAAGAGCACTGACTGCTCTTCCAAAGGTCCTGAGTTCAAATCCCAGCAACCACATGGTGGTTCACAACCATCCGTAATGAGATCTGACACCCTCTTCTGGTGTGTCTGAAGACAGCTACAGTGGACTCACATATAATAATAAATAAAAATAAATAAATCTTAAAAAAAAAAAAAAACCCTTTACTGTTTTATGTTACAAATGACTGTGTTAGGCCTTGTACCAGACACTCATACAGCAACCCAGGGTCTCCACTGAGACTGCTGCTTCAGCTGCTTGCCTGATGGTGGGTTATGGCGAGTGCCACCTGAACATGCTCCTTTCTGCTTTAAAGTTCACAAAAGGAGTTCTTAAAGGCCCACTTTTCATGACACTGAGAGCACATTTATCCTCTCTGCCCATTTGAGTATGTTCCAGGTCCTCTGGCCCACTTGGTTCATGTGTATTTGTAACTTTACCTTTAAAAAGCACCTTCTCTGGTCTCAGCATCAAGGTTAAACCATGTGAACTCAAAGCTAGGTCAAAGCAGAACTATACTTCCTAGGATGGTGGTATGGTTTAGAGCCTAATGTCTCCCAAAGGCCATGTGTTAAAGCCCTGGTCCCAGGTTGATAGTGGCATTGCTGAGTAAGGGGGGAACTGTGGGGTTGGGGGCCTGGAGGAGTAGGTCATTGGGCATGTGTTCTTGCTGGAATATTGAATCCTGGGGCTTTCCTCTGCTTCCTGGCCACAGTAATCCCAGTTTCATTCCTTCATCCCCACCTTGATGTAGTCTCAACACAGGCTGCACAAGTCAGAATGGATTGTTGCTGGTTCTGTTGTCACTTCTGTTGTTGGTTGGCTTTCCTCCCTCGTCATCCACTTTCAGCTAAGGCACATTGCATTACAGGTACTCCATGCAACTGTTAAACTGGTATTTTATCACAGCCACATTCCAAGGACAATTCCGTGCTTTTGAAGGAACTGAAGTCACAAGACTTGTTTTCTTGGAGATTTCTCAGAAGCACTCAAAATCTCCCATGACTCAGTTCTTGAACGGTGTTCACCCTACCTTAATTTGTTTGTTTTTTCGAGAGACAGGGTTTCTCTGTGTAGCCCTGGCTGTCCTGGAACTCACTCTGTAGACCAGGCTGGCCTCGAACTCAGAAATCTACCTGCCTCTGCCTCCCAAGTGCTGGGATTAAAGGCGTGCACCACCACCGCCCAGATCTACCTTAATTTTTTTTATTGGATGCTTATTTACATTTCAAATGTTATCACCTTTCCCAGTTTCCCTCCCCAGAAACCCCCATCCCATCCTCGCTCCCCCTGAGAGTGTTCTTAAAAAAAGACTTTAAACACCAAGGGGGTAGGTTGGACTCACTCTTTTGTTTATTAGAACTAAAGTAATTGGGTTTAAAGTGCAGGTCACCCCCCCCCCCCATGCCAGTTGCTATTAGATGAGTCATTAGCCTTTACTCTGCTGTTTTGCCATGGGGATGCTGTTAATTGTCCTTGCAGCCCTTTTGTTCCACTAGAGGGAGCCATATCCTTGCGTTAACCAGCATGATTGGCCACAGATGCTATCTAAGCATGTGAGAGTGAACTGCAGAGGTAGAAGAGTTTATTTACTTGGCTTTACTTCTTTACTTTCCCCTAGACACACACTCGATGATGGCACATTCAGTGCTTACTCTCTAAGTTAGCCCCTACTTAGAACCCCCAACAAACTTGCAACTCAATATATTCTTTGCAAGAGTCGTAACTAACACTGGCTAAATTCCTATTTAAATGTTTTGTGCTGCCGGGTGTGGTGGCGCACGCCTGTAATCCCAGCACTTGGGAAGCAGAGGCAGGCGAATTTCTGAGTTGGAGGCCAGCCTGGTCTACAGAGTGAGTTCCAGGACAGTCTACACAGAGAAACCCTGGCTCAAAAACAAAACAAAACAAAAACAAAAAACAAAAAAATGTTTTGTGCTTTTTGATTATGACAGTAATGCCTTGGAAAGATACACATCTAACATGTGACGGGCACATTGGGGCTGTCAAAACTATGTGGAAATTTGTGCTTGTGAAATTGGAGAATAATACCATCTATTTTACATGACAGGATTAAGTGAGATATAATACAGGTAATTAATTTAGCACCAATACATGCTTACACAAAGAAGTAAGGAGGGCAGGAGAGAAGACTTACTGGATAAATCAATGACCACTAAGGCATGAGGACAGGAACTTGGATTCACCAGAACCTACATAAATGTCAGGTGGCAGCCGGGCAGTGGTGGCACACGCCTGTAATCCCAGCACTTGGGAGGCAGGCAGATTTCTGAGTTCGAGGCCAGCCTGGTCTACAGAGTGAGTTCCAGGACAGCCAGGGCTACACAGAGAAACCCTGTGAAGAATATATATATTCTTGTGTTCTTTGGCTACTTCGTGAGTTCTATTTTCATCCACCCTTCTCTACTCTTTTCCCACCCTTTCAACCCCTTAACACTAGATAGGGGAGGGGGAAAAAGGATGGGGGAAAGGGGTCGACATTATCCTTAGATTACTTCCTGCTGATTAGAGGCATGTTAGAACTTTGCCATCAAGATAGCTAGTTTCTTCTTTTGATTTCTTCTTTGAACACAACTCTTAACAAACAACCAATAACCCATCTCTCTGGGCCCTAGCGTTTATATACCCTCTCAAAATTCCAAACATCACACAGTTGTAGAAACTATCTACAGCTGACAAAACTATGCCCCAGCTAGAGCACAGGCAAATCATAGTCAGCTGCTGTGGACAATCTGAAGCAGCCCCATATCCCACACCAGGGACCAAAATGAAAACATACTCCTATAATACTTCAGTGTTTTTCAAAGAAACCCAGCCTCTCGCTACAGATGATTATTCTCGTTTAGGCTGACAGAACCTTTTTAGACTTGAAACACGGTGACCATTTCAGAGTAGCACAGTTAAATGGATGCATCAAGATGTCTAAGATGTATTGAACGTTATTTTCAGTCATTAGTATTGATGCAGATTGCAGGAAGTCGTGTTTTAATTGAAAAGTCTTAGGTTTTTTTTTTTTTCCTGTATTTGTGTGTGGGAAGGTATGTATGTGCTTATATGAGTGGGTGGGTGGGTAGAGACTAGAGGGGAGTGTTGGTTGGCCTCTTTTTTCTTTCTTTGAGACATGGTTATTGATGCTGTTAGGGTGGCTGGACAGTGTGCTCTGGGGATTCAGCTGCCCCCCACCTGCCCCACCCTGGCTCTGGAGTTACAGGCGAGCAGCTGCTCCCTTCCCTGTATGTGCTCTCTGGGGATCTGAACTTGGTTCCTTATGTACTGTGCCAACGGAGGCAATTCCATGTCTTTTTTTTTTTTTCCTTTTAAAGAGATAGTGTTTCACTGTGTTGCCCAGGTTAGTCCTGAACTCTTGACTTTGAATAATCCTTCCACCTCAGATTTCTAAGTAGGTGTAACTATAGTTGTATGCCATAGCATTATCCAGCCTGAGTAGCAGGTTTGACTTGAGAAAACTCAACTTCTGCCAGTTTCCATGCTGCATGTCTTTAATCCCAGACCTTGGGAGGCAGAGGCTGGATTCAGAGTAGGTTTGAAGATAGCATGGTCTACCTAGAGAGTTGTAGGACAGTCAGGGATACACAGAGAGATTCTGTCTCAACTCCCGCCCCCCCAGGTTAAAAGATAACCCAATTCCTAGTCCACCGTCTGTTCTATTATTTTTACAGCATATAATCTGTCTTTAAAATTTTCTAAGTGGTTTTTATTGAATCAATGTACTTAGACCTGTCAATAAAGAGGGAAAGACATTACTGTAATAGAAACCTGCTGAGCTGCCGGGTTGCTGTGGCTCAGAAGCAAGGGGCATCGTTTGACGTTTCCCACCCGGGCATTGCTCTCTCCGTAATGAGACTGGCCTGGAGGTGATGAAGCTGCATCAGGTGGTGAGCGGGACGAGCCCAGGCAGGGAGGGGCAGCCTTCCAAACCCAGCCCTTCATCTGGATGGAGGACAGTATGAAGGTCAAAGGGATGCCAGAGAACGTACAAGCCTTGACACTTGGGAAACACTGATGCTGATGTCTCTGAAGGAGTCTAGGAATCGGATACCATTTCCTCCTGCAGCACCATTTCCAGAACTCAGTGCGAGCCAGAGATGTCACCGTGACCTAAAGACGGCGGAGAGGAGGGAACCTCAATCAAGGAAATAGCTCCTTGAGATGGCGATGCGGGCAAGCCTGTAGGGCATTCTCTTAATTAGTGATTGGTGGAGGAGGGTTTAACTCATGGTGGGTGGTATCATTCCTGGGCTGATGGTCCTGGGTTCTCTAAGAAATCAGGCTGAGCAGACCTTAGGGAATGAGCCAGCGAGCAGCACCCTCCTTGGCCTCGGCATCAGTTCCTGCCTCCAGGTTCCTGCCCTGCTGAAGAGTTCCAGTCCTGACTTCCTTCTATGACAAATAAAGACAGGTAAGTATAATCCAAATAAACCCTTTCACCACTAACTGGCCTTTTGGACATGGCATTTCACAGCAGAAAAAGAAACCCTAAGTCAGTATTCACGCATAAAATTCCCAACCAAATTGGTCTTTAAGTCCTTAGCACGGCCATTGGAAACGAATAAAACTGACCTTCCCTTCTATCACATTCTGCCGGGAATGGGAATGTCGTTCTCTAGAGCAGAGGAACTTTTCTTTAGCGCTTTCCGGTGTTGGGGGCGGGGGGGTTTGGACACAGGACCTCATGCTTGCTCAGATGTGCTCAGCTGCTCTCTCTCTCCACCACGACAAGTCTTGTTGTACACCCCAGGCCAGTCTTCTGAGTCTCCCGCCTCAGCCTTCCTGGTGCTGGGATTACAGGTGTGCATCACCACACCCAGCCAGGACTTCTATTTCCATTAAGTGGCTTGTTCTTGGTGAGCAAATCTTGACATGGTAATGGGACATGGAATGCTGGAAGGGGTGTGGTGGGAAGTGAAGAGAGGCAGAAAGAAGAGGGTGGAGATACCCAGAGACCAAAGCTACTGACTCCACAGTTTTCCTTGGGTGCAGGCCAGACCTGGCTTAACAGCGGGAGGAGCTGGGTCACTGCCAGGCTCCTCAACATGTTAGAGTCATTCTCCAGTCGGGGCTTGAGACTTACTCATGCTGCCTCCCCACGGAGGCCCTCACTGGCTAGGAACAGACCTGTGGCCCACACAGAGCCGCTCCAGGTGGCCTTCTAATACCTGCTCATGCAGAGAGTGGGCTGTGGGGCAGAATCAAGCAAGGACTCTGGGTTTGGGGTCCCCAAGTTTCTCTAGCTTAAGCTGGTTGCTACTAGGACATGGAGGAGAGCAGGGACCTTGTTGTCCGGGTAGTTTTTTGTTTGTTTGGTTGGCTTTGTTGCTTTTGTTTGTTTTGTTTCATGGTGGACTGTGGAGATCTACACAGCTGGACTGAAGGAGGAAATCATGAGCTTGTCCCTCTGTGGAAAGCCTAGCTCTGCCTAGGGTCCTTGCTTCCTATGACTAGGGTCCCCACTTCCTGTGGTTAGGGTCCTTTTCCTGTGGCTTCTCTGCTTCCTACCCACCTTTCCTTCCTTCTTTCCTTCCTTCCTTCTTTTTCTTTTTCTCTTTCTTTTTCTAGACAAGGTTTCTCTGTGTAGTTCTGGAACTCACTCTGTAGACCAGGCTGGTCTCGAAACTCACAGAGATCCACCACCTCTGCCTCCTGAGTGCCAGGATTACAAGTGTGTGCCACTACAGCCTGTCACCGCTGCCTCTCTAGTTTATGAACATCTGTGGCCATTCTTCAGTTCCCATGGGGGATTGACTCAGGATTCTATAGACGCTTAGACAGACGGATGCTTCCATCCCTTCAGTAAAATGGTAGAGTATTTGCACCGAACATTCACGTATCTACCTGTACACTTTAATCTCTACATAACTTACAACATCTTATACCATGGAATAGGTCATAGGCCTAACAATAGCACCCACATGAGACACAGTTGGGAAAGAATGAGGGCCAGAGAGAGGGATCTGGAAGAGGTGGGCGGCCACAGCAGATTGTGCCATGAACTAATACATTTGTGTGGATTCTGCTTAGTATTCACAGTGCAGCAAATGCAAAGTTTGCTGTTTAGAACTTTCTAGATTTTTTTTTCCTGATTTACTTCATTTTACCATGTGAGCTCTGGGATTGAACTCAGGTTGTCAGGCTTGGTGGCAAGGACTCTACCCACTGAACCATCTCACTGGCCCCTTTCTGAATGTTTTTGATCCATGACTGGTTAGATCTATAGCTAACAAAACATGTGGGTTCGGAAGGCCAACTATGTGCCTTATGTTTGTAGCTTTCAGCTTCTGTCCAGGGACGAGAGTGTCTTGACCTAAGGAATGAGTGGTCCTGGGGTGTTCGCTGGATTTGGCCTCTGAGCATCTCAGAGGATTTGGCCCAGAGTGGGGTGAAGTGAGTGCTCTTGCCTCTGAGTGCCGGACAGGACACAGAGTCTGACTCTTGTGGAGACATTGTTTTACAGTGAGAGGGCAAAATATCCTAAGGTGTCCCAAAGGGAAACACCAGTTCTCTGATTACATGGGCTTGTTGTAGACAAGGCAGTCCTGGGACAGGATTTCAGAAATCTAAAAAGAATGGGGCAGCAAGATGGCTCATTGTGGAGCCTGGAGAGGTGTCTCAGCAGTTAAGAAAGAACACTTATGGGCTGGAGAGATGGCTCAGCCGTTAAAGGCTAGGCCAAACCAAAAATATAGGAAAGAGCACTTATTATGCTTGCATATTAACTGTTGGAAAAGAATAAAAATGAAGACCTAGGTTCAATTGCCAGTACTCACATGGTGGGTCACCACTATCTGTAACCCCAGTTTGAGGGACTCCAACAAGCACACACATGGTACATATATGTGCATGCAGGCAAAGCATTCAAACCCATAAAGTCAAATAATCTTAAGAAAAAAATGAGATGGCTCAGCAGTTAAAGCCACTGTCCCCAAGCCTGGTGATGTGACTTTGATCCCCAGGACCCACGTAGTGGAAGGACAAGTTATCTTCTTACTACCACTTGCATGCCTCAGCTCCACAAATAAAATGTAATTTTGAAAAATCTGGATGACGGCGCTGGAGAGATGGCTAAGCGGTTAAGAGCTCTGACTGCTCTTCCAGAGGTCCTGAGTTCAATTCCCAGCAACCACATGGTGGCTCACAGCCATCTGTAATGGGATCCGATGCCCTCTTCTGGAGTGTCTGAAGACAGTTGCAGTGTACTGGTATAAATAAAATAGATCTTTAAAAAAAAAAAATCTGACAAAATAATCTGTTACAAAGAACAACTCCCTGGGGCAGGGCAAGTCCAGAAAAAATGCCTGGGCTGATTGTATATGGGGGATTGGAATTTCAGCAGCTTCTCTGTTTCAGCCGTAAAGGGGGCTTTGTCTTATCTCAGCGGGCAGTCTCTGACCCAGTCACGTCCTTGGGGGGTACTCCTCCTCTAGGGTGGGGCTCCATGCCAACCTCTGTTGGTGTCTGAGCAAGCCCAGGAGGTCCTGCTCACGATACAAGGTATTTTGAATGGAGGTAAGGACAGCAGGCACACTGATCGCTTCCAACACTGCTGGTGGAGAGCAGATGTGGGCGGGGATAAGGGTGGGCCCTGTGCTGCTGACAGGCTGTAGTCACACGACAAAGTGGATGGGACACACGGCTGAGACTGATGAAGGCCAGCCGGGTCATGTGGACAAGTTGGCCAGGGTCCATTAGCCTGGAGGAAATCAGACTGCCTGTGTTTATCAAAGTCAGGACAGACCCCCCAGCCTCACAGCTCCGGTGGCTGGAGAGGTGGCTTGGTAAGGATCTGGGGTGATTGGGTTTGGTGATCTGGCCCCTTGAGCTGTGTTCCCTCTTGTCCTATCACCTCTATAGAGTCAGAAGGAGAAAAAATAAATAAACAGTGCTCCCCTCCCAACTTTAGCAGAAGACCTAACAGCTCAGAGCCTGACCCAGTGATTCCTGATGCCTTGTTCAAACAACTGACTCCTAACAATCCTGACCCCTTATCTCTAAGGCCAGGCTCTGGGCACTGTAAGATTTACTACCTCAAGATAGGGACTGTCCTCCTGAACTCGGTTCAGATAGGACTCCTGCTTAAGGCCATTGGCTTCTCTTGGCTTTTGGGAAAGGAGCCTCTCTCCCTCAGTGAGTGAATTTCTCTCCCTCCCCCACCTCCAAATTTGCTTGCTATGTTTGCCCCCTGTGTCCACAGAATCTGTTTATTCAAACTTTTATCTAAATTCTGACCGTGTAAATTCGTCAACCATACACTTGAGTTGTTTCTGACACTCAAGCTTCTCAATGCAGCGTGGGGAGGTGACCTATCACCACAGCCTGATAGTTCCAGCACAGGTGGCCGAAATGGCCCGTCACCTGTGCCTTGGGTGCAGCACAGCATCATTTCTGCTGGCTTGTTAGGGTCTTCGTCTGTGACAGGGAGCTCCAGCATGAATGGAACTAGACAGCAGTGGCTGTCACTATCACCTCAGTTCTGGGGCTAGGAGCGCCCTGTCCTACCCCAGGGCCAGTTCTGGGTCAAGCTATGCAGCACAAAGAATCTCAGCCTCTGAGTTCAGTGAGTGCGTGTGCGCACATGCGCACGCGCGTGCACACACACACACACACACAATCACTTTTTCCTTTTATTAGATATTTGCTTTATTTACATTTCAAATGGTATCCCCTTTCCTCCTTAACTCTCCAAAAACCCCCTGTCTCATCCCCTCTCCCTGCTTACCAACCTCCCCCATCGTACTTTTCTGACCTGGCATTCCCCTACACTGGGGCATTGGGCCATCACAGGACCAACGGCCTCGCCTCTCATTGATGTCTGAAAAGGTCATCCTCTGCTACATATGAAACTGGAGCCATGGGTCTCTCCATGTGTACTCTTTGGTTGGTGGTTTAGTCCCTAGGAGCTCTGGGGGTACTGGTTGGTACATATTATTGTTCCTCCTATGGGGCTGCAAACCTCTTCAGCTCCTTGGGTCCTTCCTCTAGCTGTTCCACTGGGGACCCTGTGCTCAGTCTATTGGTTCGCTATGAGCCATAGGTATTTGGATCCACCTTCTAAAAAGGATCAAAGTATCCACACTTTGGTCTTCCTTCTTCTTGAGCTTCATATGGTCTGCGACCCAGCTATACCACTCCTGGGCATAGACCCCGAAGATGTTCCAACATGTAATAAGGACACATGCTCCACTATGTTCATAGCAACCTTATTTATAATAGCCAGAAGCTGGAAAAAACCCAGATGTCCTTCAACAGAGGAATGGATACAGAAAATGTGGTACATTGCCAAAATGGAGTGCTACTCTGTTGTGGATACCCCTGGGCTTGTATTCTGATGCTAATTCCACTCCTCAGAGGGGCTGCAGATGAGGAGTTGCCTTGTGAACCTTCTCCCCACCTTAATTTTTCAAATAAAGGCTTGAGCCAATGATTGGGCAGGAGGAAGTGGGAGGAGCTGAGAGGCTAGGGGAGGAGCAACGGGGGTGGGGGTGGGGGAACAGGAGGAGGAGGAGCAAAGAGAGAAAAGAGGAGCAAAGGGAGAGGCAGCAGAGAGAGAAGCTGGGGGCCTGGAGAAACTGCAAGTTATATGGAATAATATAGATGGAAATAGAGTAGTGTGGTGGGAGGTCGCCCAATCTAGGCTTGTAGCTTGTTTTGTTAACTGTTGAGTTGAGCTTTCTTTTACCGGGGAATTGGGTTGGAGACAAAGTAGCAACACTACTCAGCTATCAAAAACAATGAATTAATGAAATTCTTAGGCAACTGGATGGAACTAGAAAATATCATCCTGAGTGAGGTAACCCAGTCACAAAAGAGCATGGTATGCACATGGTATATATGTGTATATATATAAAATTAGGATCTTTGAGAACATTGTCAGGTATGTGGGCTAAAGACCCCACTGAAGGATAATAGGAATGCGGCCCCCCAGTAGGATTTGCCTTCCAAGTCCCTAAGTCTAAGTGTTTGATTTCTCCTATCTAGGTTGGTGTGTGCATGTCTGTCCCTAAGTGTCCCCACCTCACAGAGTCCTGCTTGGCAAAAGTGGAGGGTGAAGCTTTACAGACTGTCTCACTCTGCAGAGTGTGACACACCAGCCAGCTGCCTTCTCCGTCAGGAGCATCTTCTCACCTTCAGCTCTGATTGGTGACCCCCAGACCCAGGATCCCATGTTCCACCCTCCTCTTAGTATGGGTTTGGCTTCTGTGACCTTGGGGTAGGGCTAATCCCAGATCTAACCTCTTCTCCAGCAGTTTGCTGTCCTCTTTAGGTAGCAAGCCACTCCCATTCCTGAGTCCTTAAGGACTCTGCAGTAGAAGCCACGCGACTCTCAGCTTCCTCCAATTGAGAGCGCTCTAAGAGTGTTCCTCTAAGTCCTGCACTACAGTGCTATCTGCAGCTAGCCTTTGGAGGCTTTATCCCCAATGTTTTCTCTGTCCTTGTAGGAGTCAATTCTGGTTTTAGTATTTCTGCAGGAAGATTAGACATGCTTGCTGCTTATCTTTACGCAGAAAACCTCATCAGAACTGTTCAGATAAAAAAAAAAAAAAAAAACTGCGCCGGGCGTGGTGGCGCACGCCTGTAATCCCAGCACGTGGGAGGCAGAGGCAGGCGGATTTCTGAGTTCGAGGCCAGCCTGGTCTACAGAGTGAGTTCCAGGACAGCCAGGACTACACAGTGAAACCCTGTCTCGAAAAACAAACAAACAAACAAAAAAAAAAACAAAAAAAAAAAAAACAAAAAAAAACAAAAAAAACTGCACACATGACTAGAAATATTTTGTTTCTGAGTGCTCCTAGGAGAAAGAAAATTTCAAAATATAATTAAATAAATGTCTAATTTTTTTTTTTAATCTCTGCCCAAAAGGCAGGTAGGGTAGTTTTCAGACATCGTAGCTTTTTCTGATTCGTCTCTTATCTCTCACACACTGATGAGGCTTTAAGGATCAAAAAGAGAAAAAATCACCATTTATAACAACAAGAAGCAAGAGTTACTAGGCCCACTTGACTGAATTTTCTGACTGACCTTGTTTCCAGTCCCCAGTACATGGGTGGGGCTGGATGTAGGTTGGTGGCAGAGCGTGTGCTTAGCATGCACAAAGCCCTGGGTTTGACTCCCAGCACCAGCTGATGATACTGAAAGCCAGAGGAGGCTGAAACTGGTCTGACGTCGCGGCACCACCACTACAGAGGTGGAGGCCCAAAGAGGAAGGAATTGATTTCTTCCTAGGACAGCAAGAGAGAGAGACAGAGAGAAAGACACAGCATCCCTTGTTTGGCCCTGCCCCCTCCCTTAGGACTCCATCATTATGGGAGTCCCAGGAAAAATAACTCAGGAGGAACGGAGTATGGCTTTTATTTCAGGCAGAATATAAAAAAGTTTCTTGGGTTTCAGGATTTTTAAAACATTCAGAAACTATAATTATTTCTAAGAAAGCACTCTTTCGGAAAATTCTGTCAAAATGATGGATTATCTCAAGTTTATTGGTATTATATACTTAATATATGTATTTATTGTCATAATATTTATGTCTCAGCCCTATGAGAAAAGCTGATGTCTCTTAGGAGGGTAACCTGTGGCTCAGCTGAAGAGAGAGACCTCTTTTTAAAAACACACAATATAGGCGCACAGCTCAGCGGAACTGTGTGCATAGCACGTGGGAGGCATTAAACCCAACCACATTCCTGAAGAAAAAGAGAATGGAAGGTGTTTAGACAAGGTTTCCAAGCTACAGAGGTGGAGGCCCAAAGAGGAAGGAATTGATTTCTTCCTAGGACAGCAAGAGAGAGAGACAGAGAGAGAGAAAGACACAGAGAGAGCATCCAGATATCAGGTTAATGTCTGCAGAGAAGGGAAGTTGCAATGAGGGAAAGAAGCCATTCAGTCTGAGGAGGGTGTGTGCTAGGGCCCGAGGTCCTACAAAGAAATCTGAAGGTGAATCTTGAGGCAAGTGATTTTCAAAATAGTGGGACTGACCAGGACTAAGCTTTAGTCTCCCTGGAGATACTGATGTAGCGCTTGGGATTTCCAATTGTCTGATTTGAAAAAGTCCCCATGTGTGTGGACTGGGGTTAGAAACCATTGTTCCTGGCAGTGTAGTTCTGGGATGTCAGGAGGGATCTCAGGAGGGAGACAGTGCGGTCAGACTAATGCAGAATCAGCCGTGTAGCAGGATTGTGAAGACGGATGAGAAGACAGAATGGAACCAGGAGATTGTGTCTAGAGGCTCACAACCAGGGAGACTGTTGGGCAGGAGCCACGGCAGGACCATGAGAGAGGAAGGATGAACTGACGGTTTCTTTCACTGTCCCCTCCATCCCTCAAAGTGGCCATAAAAAAGGGAAGTAAAATCACTTGGAGGAGCTTTGATCTTTAGCGTAAGCCCAGGGTAAACTGAGGCTCCATCTGTCTTCTATCAGATAGGCAGAACTCTGGATTTAGAGGAAGTATGTGTGGCACTTTGGGCATCATAAACGGGCAAGTGTGTAAATGGGCATGAGGAGTTGACGATTTAGGCCTCCCGGATGGAGGAGAAGGTACTTGACACCCGACAAATAAGTGACTGGCCCAGGGAGAAGGCGAGGATGGAGATGGGAAGAGGACCCTGTTGCCTACCTTAAAGCAAGAACAACAACAAACATGGCGGTAGACGCAGGTGGTGGAGTCAGACCCGGGCAAGAGCTACTTGTCTGGTACGCCTGAAGCTCCAGTTCCGTTCCCAGCAACACAAAAATAAGACAAAGCAAACGAGGAGGAGGGTTTGGCTTATGACCAGGGGACAAGGGACTGAGGCACATATTTTACATACCAAAGCAAACCTGGCCTCCAGGTTCTCCCAGCATCCCCCAGTCCCTACCTGGCGTACTCTAACCCCCAACCTTGAACTTTCCGGCACAGGGGCTGTCCTTTTGCGTGCACACCCTTTCTCCCCTCCTGTACCCCTCACCACGGCGATTCCCCTGGCCTCAATCCTTGGGGCCAGTGAACTCCTCGCCCCAGGGCAGCTTCCCAAAAAACCTGCCTTTCAAAACCCGGTTTGAGTTGGCTCATTTGACTGGTGGTGGTAGAGAAATAACCTATCAGGAAGAAAGACAGACAGATGGACAGACAGGAAGAAAACAAGAAATGAAACAAAAAATACCAACACACACACACACACACACACACACACACACACACACTTTTGCGAGTACATATCTGTAGTCCCAGTTCTTAGAAGCGGGAGGCAGGAAGATGGCGATTTTGAGGCCAGCCTGGGCTACCAGCAAAGGGGAGGGGGCACAAAAAGGACACGCCTAGTGTCCCTCACACAGTGCGGACACCTTAAACAGGCAGAGTGTCCGGTCAAGCAGGCCTAGCAGCCTCCTCTGAGGGCTGCCTCCCATCCCGCCCTGCCTCTTGGGAGCCCACAGCTGGGGGGGGGGGGAGTATGGGGGGGGAGGATGGGAAGAGTCAAACTGTGTATCTCCTTTAATTATTTGTAATCTCCTTGAGGATTTTCATTGGCGCTCACCAGAGCCCCCACCCCCAAGAGACAAAGGCACGAGGGTGCTCCGGGCTTGGGTGTGGCTCCAGCAGCTGTAATTGCTGAGTGAGGCGCTTTAGTGTCCCTGAGAGCCAGCTGGAGGAGCCAGGCCGCCTTACCCTTCAGGTGTGGACTCCGGCTCAGTTCTGCGTTACTTACACATTTCTTCTGATTTTTGCTGTACACGCCCGGGACTCAAAGATCGTTCTAGATCCTTCAAAAAAGGACGAACACGTTTAATAAAAAGAAAAAACATAAAGGGATTCCCCTCATACTGTGCTCTCTACTGCTTGTATTTTTTTTGTTTTCATTGGAAAGGTGGTCAGAGACCCCCCTCTTACCTGGTAAGGTATATTCCGGATGCGTATGCATCCTCCCTCCCTAAGCCAGCAAGAGTCAACCATTTTCATGTGAAGAGCTCAGGTCTCCTTATGGATGTGATGAATTAAGCCACCCAGCATTCCCGGGAAGTGGGAACCTTGAAGGGCTCTTTCATGAACGGGTCACAAGGCTCCGTGACTACCTTCATTCACAATTATTCACTCAGCAGATATTTTTATTGACTGCCTACTCTGTACAAACCAGTGCTTATGAAACTCTGCCCTGCCCACAGGGACAGTGGATCCAGCTCCGAGAGGGCGAGCTGAAGCATGCATGCTCCACCGAAAACACGCTTGCAAGCACTAGGCTGGCGGCGGCACCCCCGCCAAGTCCTGTTCCCCGGGCTTGCTCACCTGGGTCTGCGTGGCTTGTGAAGGCTCAGAGCTGCCGAGCAACAATGGATGGCATAGGCTAGCTCGCAATCTGTCTCCCTAGGAAGCGGGAGCTCTCGCAATAGAGCTGGGACTAGTCTCCTGTGGCCACCTCCCAACACTAGCCGCCCCCCCCCCCCCCCCCCCGCTCTTGAAGTGCTGGCTCTTGGCACCTGAAGGGGGCTTTGTAAATGTCTGCTGATTAGGGAACTGAGGAGCACTCTGGACAGAGTGGGGAGTACGGACCCAGAATGCACTTGGGGTGTCCAAAGGAGTGTGGACAACCTGTCAGACTGGAATCTGGCCGTATGGGAGGATCCTGGGCTGTGTGGGAGGTGCCTGGGCTGTGTGGGAGGAGCCTGGAATGTGTGGGAGGAGCCTGGGAAGACAAACAGGACCTAATCCTGGCACATCCTAGGTCTTTAAAAGTAGACTTGGTCCTGGTGGCACCAGGACACCGGGAATGCAGGTGGGGACTGCAGAGGCAGGAAGGCATTAGTATGGATCTGGGTCAGGGTACAGGGTAGATTAGATAAAGCAAAGTAAGGAGAGGGGACGCCTCCCTGAGAGCCAAGAGTGGAAATGCAAAAGATGCATCTAGAGAAGATAACGTCTTTGTTCTACTAAAGACATTTTGATAAGATAGCAAGAGGATGTGTGTATACTTTAAAAATTCAAGGAGGTGGCTGTTGTGGTTCACATCACAATCTCAGTACTTGGGAGGCCAAGGCAGGAGGAGGATCCACAAGTGTGTGAGGCCAGCCTGGGCTACAGTGGGAGACTTTATCTCAAAAGAAAAACAAACAACAAAACAAACAAAAAAACTCTCAAACCGAAACTCCCAACCAAAGAGAGTGGAAGCTCTCACCTGGGCGCTGAGGATTTACTTTAGTTCATAAGCACTCCAGGAGGATATGTGAGTGGTGTGTGTGTGCATATGTGTACATGTGTATTCACTTCTGCACGTGTATGCACACATATGCTTGTGTGCACTTCTGTATGCCCACAAGTAAGTGCATGTGTTTATATGTCCATTTGCACATGCATTTACATCTATACATGCATTTACATCTATATATGTGTTTATAAGTACTTGTATACATGTGTGTTTATGCATGCGTTTTGTGCATGTGTGTGCCAATGGCTTTCTCTCCAGATCTCTTGCTTCTTCAAATCTTTTCATTTTTAAAGATTTATTTTCTATATATGAGACACACTAGAATAGGGCACCAGATCCCACTACAGATGGTTGTGAACCACTGTGTGGGTGCTGGGATTTGAACTCAGGACCTCTGGAAGAGCAGTCAGTGCTCTTAACCATTGAGCCATCTCTCCAGTCCCACTTCTTCAAGTCTCACCTGGAGCTAAACCCTGAGCGCTCCCTGTTGATCCTGATCTCTATTAAGACAGCCCCTTTGAGCTCTGTAAGCCTGGATTTGAAAACCATCCCGGCTTTGCGCTTGTCCCAGACAGGGCAGCAGCGGAGGCACAGACCAGTTTCAACAGACCTCTTGCCTTGCGGGCAAAGAGCTAATGGCAGAAATGACTATTCGGGTAAAGCCTGGGTGTGCCAGCTTTTTAATTTTTTCCATAATGAATTAACTCAGGAGCGATGATTACATATCTTGGCGCATGGGAAAAAAAATGAAAAAAAAAAAAAAGAAGAAGAATTTGAAGTAAGCAAGCAAGAACAGGAGGGAGAGCAGGAGGGGCCTGTGGTGTTTTGGGAAAACCCTTGAGTGTACCCGCAGACAGGGTGGCAGGGGAGCTGGGTTAGAGCAGCGATAGTGTGTGTGCCGATAGTGTGTGCGCAGATAGTGTGTGCGCCGGACCCTTTGTGAGGCCCTGGGTTCCATCCTGGGCTCCACAGCTAGTGAGTAAATAAACAAAGGGGAGAAGTGACAGGCCGGGAGGGAGGCACCAGGGAGGACGCGTTGGAAGTGCCCCGAAAGGAAGGAGTTAATTTAAATGAAGTTTTGACTTGGTGTGGTTAGACCGGAATGGATTCGGTGTCTTTAAATATGGACGGACGGACGTCTGTGACAGACAGCCAACGGTCTGCAACCCTTGCTCTGAGTAGCAAGGCATCTTGAAATGCCCAAGAGTTGAAGGCCCCGCCCCCTCTGCTGTCAGCCCTCCTTTCCCTCTCCGATTCTTACTGTTGCTTGAGATAGGCTGTTTTATGAACTCAGGCTAGCTTCCCGCACAGTAGCCGGAAGTAGACCATAGCCTCCTTCCTGCCTCTCGGGTGCCCAGATCACAGGCTGTGTCAGACACTTAGCCTGGAAATTCCATGTTTCTGAAACAAAATTTCCAAGAGTCAAAATGCAGAAACGGCCCCAAAGATCCGTTCTCATCTGTGGATAAATAGCATTTACTGCGCAGGTCCATTTTTACGAAGTGTCCACGATGGGCAAATCCATCCACTCAGAAGGCAGATTAGGATGGCTGGCAGCTATGAGAGGGACAGGGAGATGGGGCATTTCCCCTGAGGATGATGGACTGCAGTGAGAGTCTGTTGTTGGGACAATGATAGCGAAACAGCAATAGCTACTGAATTGCAATTTTAGGATGAATTTTATGTGCCATTGCACATTCACACAGTTTAAAAAGTGCATTCCTGTGACTACAGTGCTCGGCTAGAGCTTGCTTGCTTTGTTTTTATTTATTTTTCCTTCCTGTAAGTACGATTACAATCACATGTCTCAAATCAAAGCCCTCTCACTTTCCTTCCCTAGCTACTCCAAGCCTACCTCCCAAGGGATATCACCAGTTTTCCATGTATATTCACAATATTCACAGATTTTTGTGTACACAGCAAATAGATGTACATATGTGAATATTCTGCACCCCCTTTAAAGGAATAGTGACGTAGACTTGGTTCTGTGCCTTGCTGATCTCCTTCCAGAATATACATTACATCCCATAATGTACACTACACCGTGTCAACCTGCAAGGGACCAGATAGACAACGGCAGTCTCCCCAGAATATAGCACTGTTAAAAGCATGCTTCCAGCGACCTAATTTCTACACACACACACACACACACACACACACCCCAAAAAGACAGAGTGAAGATTTACAACTGCCAGCTCTCTTGTAGTAAACAAAGAACTAAGTGGGAGGTCTGGGTCTGACACCAAATGTTTGGTTTTTATCCAGTTTTGAGGGAGCTGTTTTTTTTCCCCCAGGGTCTGGAGCTAGATCTAGGACCTCCCGTTAACACAGGAGGCAGTTACTAAGATGCTCTGGTCCTTTCTTTGGACCTCATAGATGAAGATCCCCGAGTATATGAAATATTAGTGAAATTTGTCTAGTTTTAGTAATCAGTAATTGGGTTCCTAGATCTACCTGAATGCCTTCATGAGGAGGATAGAAGGGACCTTGCTTTCTTTTAAAAACGGAACCAGTCCACGAGCTGTATGACCCAGGCACCTTCCTTGGTTTGGGACCTCAGCTGGGGATAAACTGTCCTAGCATTTTGACTAGAGGGCTATGGGACTCAGAAGCCAGAAGCTAGGCAGCCATTTTAGCAAGCTCAGCAGTTTTTTAAAAACCCTGATATTTTATAACAGGACGCAAAAGACAGACAGGTTGGGAACAGAGCTCAGTTGGTAACTGTTTCCCCATGCAAAGCCCTGGATTCAGTCCCCAGCACCTTATAAAACTAGGAGTGGTGAGCCCGGCCCTTGGGAGGTAGGGATGGGAGAGTTGGAAGTTCAAGGGCATCCTTGGCTGTCACTAACAACATAAGAAGACCATAAAGGAAAGAGTTAAAAAGTACCTGTGTTGAAACTAAGAAGAATCTCCTCTCTGTCTTTCGAACAGTGCAGAGCAGGGACTTATTAGAGTATTTGCCTTGTGTGTATGAAGCCCTAGGCTCCATCCCAGCATAGAAAAAGAAATATGTAGGTACACGTGGGAGACTCAAACAGGTGCCTGTGTGTCATACATAGAATCGCCCACGGCAGTCAAGAGGCAGACACGGTCTGTGTCTGTCAGTGATTGGGTAAACACAAAGTTCTGTGCACACAAATGGGTAAAATATCATTGGAACGTAAGGGATGGGCTCCGGAGAAGGGAGAAGGGAGAGTTACTGCTCGGCGTTTCAGGTTTACAAGATGCAAAGCACTTGACCTCACTCGGTGCCACCCAACTATGTGTTTAAAACAGGTTAAAGTCGGGCGTGGTGGCACATGCCTGTAATCCCAGCACTTGGGAGGCAGAGGCAGGCAGATTTCTGAGTTCGAGGCCAGCCTGGTCTACAGCGTGAGTTCCAGGACAGCCTGGACTACACAGAGAAACCCTGTCTTGAAAAAAAGCCAAAAAAAAAAAAAAAAAAAAAAAAAAAAAAGAAAGAAAAAAAGAAAAAAGAAAAAAAAATAGCCGGGCGGTGGTGGCGCACGCCTGTAATCCCAGCACTTGGGAGGCAGAGACAGGCAGATTTCTGAGTTCGAGGCCAGCCTGGTCTACAGAATGAGTTCCAGGACAGCCAAGGCTATACAGAGAAACCCTGTCTCGAAGAAAACAAACAAACAAACAAAAAAAAAAACCACAAAAAACAAAACAACAACAACAACAAAAAACATACCTAATAAGTAATGAGTTGTCAGGTTTTAGGATGACAATACGACCTAACTGCAGGAAATATCAAAAGGATACAAATCTAAGCCAGTTGGATTGTCATGGACGCATACAATCCCAGCACTCTGGAGGCTGAGGACCAGAATGGAGAGGTCTTGGTCAACCGATGAGACCTGGCTTGGGGGGAGGGGACTAAAAAGCAAATATGTATTTTGCCTGAGTGACCATCGGGAGGTGTGGGCTGCAAGGTCAGGTGACAACCGAAAGGAGCAGTGACTTCTTCAGAAAAGGCAGAGCTCCTGACGAAGCCCATGGTGGCGGATTCCCAACTGTAAACACACTTTATAACTTCCCGAGGTGGGTACACCAGAGCCGCTGTGCGCAGCACAGTGACTGTGGTCGACAAGGTGCATTTGTTGCGTAGTATAGACTTGCTGAGAGTTAACGTAAATGCTCTCACCAAATACATGCTGCTTATGTTTGACAGCGTAAGTCTGGAAAAGCAGTTAAGAGGAAGGGATAAAAAAACAGGATGAGAAGACAGGAAGGGGAGGAGAGACAGGGAGGGAAGGAAGAAAGAGAGAGAGAGAGAGAGAGAGAGAGACAGAGACAGAGACAGAGACAGAGACAGGAAGTGAGGGAGGGGGGAGTGTCCTAGGGTTCCTATTTCTGTGATAAACACCATGGCCAAGAGCAGCTTGGGGAGGACGGGGATTATTTCACCTTACAGTTCCACATCACAGTCCGTCACGGAGGGAAGTCAGGACAGGAACCTGGAGGTAGGAGCGGATGTAGAGGCCACGGAGGAGTGCTGCTTCCTGGCTAGTTCACTTTGCTTCCTTCTAGCACCCAGGACCACCTGCCCAGAGGTGACAGTGCCTACAGTGGGCGGGGCTCCCACACGTCAATCAATCATTAACTAAGAAAATGCTCCACGGGCTTGCTTGTAGGCCAACCTAGGAGGGACATTTTTCTTAGTTGAGGTTCCCTCTTCCACATGACTCTAGCTTGTGTCAAGTTGACATAAAACTTGGGCACACGGAGGGATACTGTCCTCCCATCCCCCCACCAGACGACCCAAAAGGAAAGGTCTCACTATTGTAAGATGCAGTGACAATTTGGACAGACAGTGACCATTCCTGCTGCTAGTGGAAGAGGCGATGGTGTATATGATAAAGATAAGCCTCCTTATGTCCCAACAACCCCACTTGTAGTTTTAAAAATATCCCAGAGCCCAGCTTTGGTGGTGCACACCTTTTGTTTGTTTGTTTGTTTGTTTTGTTTTGTTTTTTGGTTTTTGGATTTGTTTTTTTTTTTTTTTTTTTTTTTTTTTTTTTTTTTTTTTTTTGAGACAGGGTTTCAATGTATAGCCCTGGCTGTCTTGGAACTCACTCTGTAGACCAGGCTGGCCTCGAACTCAGAAATCCGCCTGCCTCTGCCTCCCAGAGTGCTGGGATTACAGGCGTGCGCCACCACTGCCCAGCAGTGCACACCTTTTAATGCCAGCACTGGGGAAGCAGAGGGAGGTGGGTCTCTAAGTTCCAGGCCAGCCTGGTCTACAGAGTGAGTTCCAGGTCAACTGTGGCTACACAGAGAAACTCTGACTTGAAAAATAAACAACAACAATAACAACAACAAAATCTTCAGGAGTTGTACACACACACACACAGAGGTGTGCAAACACACATATACACACATACACATCATTGACAAGTGTGTTCCTGAAAGCCATCATTTGTGGGGGGTGAACAATTTTAACTTTTTATTTTCTAAAGATTTATTGTCTCATGTACTTATGTGTATATATGTATCTGTGTGAATGCAATAGCCAGCAGAGGCCAGAAAGGGGTGTGGAATTCCCCGGAACCGGAGTGACAGGTGGGTGTGAGCCGCCATGCAGGTGCTAGAAATTGAACTGAATCCGGTCCTCAGCGAGAGCAGCCAGGACTCTTTAACTCTGGAGCCATCTCCCCAGCCCCTAATTTAAACATTTTAAATACTCATGCACAGGACTATGGGTAAGCGAATACATCATTTTTGTTCATACGATGGAATAAATGAGGATGCATGAAATACATATTTCGGATGCATCTCACATACGGAGTTAAGTTTGCAAGCGGCTTCCTACCCCAGGCTACTTGTATAAAAAGAAGCAAAACGGCAGCGGCTCTGAAGTTATGTCACACATGAACACACGAGCGAAGGGAAAATAGCTTCAGATAGAAACTCTGGAAAGAGGACGAAGAAAGGGGGTTTGCAGTGGACATCGCCTGTGCGATCCGTGTTCAGGTTTGTTGTTTTTAAGCACCGTGGACGTTTGCACAGAAAGAGGGATCTTCACAGCAGCAACCAAGGTCCAGGGTTACTGTCTGCTCACCGTCTGGTCAGCCCCTTTCTAGCTCTGCTTGTCCCAAGGCGCATCAGCATGGAGCCACTGTAGCACTGCCTCCTCTGTGTCTCACCACACACTCACTAAGGCCGGTGCTGGTGGGCGGGAAGATGGCGCGGTTGCAAACTTTGTCTTCTTGCAGGGGAGTGCAAAACTGGCATCTGGCCAGAAGAACGTCTGCAGGACTCTGTGTGTAATCTCAGATGAAGGTGTGTGTGTGTGTGTGTGTGTGTGTGTGTGTGCATGCACACATGTGCAGTCCTGCCTGAAAACTCGCTATTGTAGTCCAGGGTGGTCTTGAACTCATGATCCTCCTGCCTCAAACTTCCAAGTGCTAGAATTTCAGCTATGCACCACAATGCCCAGCCAGGTAAAATTCGGCAGCATGGGAAATACCCAGACCTCAGAAGACCCCTTTATTATTCAGAAACTGTGCCCGAAACACTCACCAGCTCTTAGCTCCTAGGGCGACAGACCAGGAAGTTTTATTGACATGACCTAAATAACTTAGTTCAGAGGAAAGTCAGTTATCAGTGTTGCCATGACAACCGTGGGGCACAGGATTAACACAGTGGAGTTGAAAGGTCATGCTAGACACTGATAACTGAATGCTGCAAACTTTCACTTAGGTTTTTGGACTACACACTTCAAACATATTGGATGACTAAGGGAAAATGGTAATTTTATTTATTTATTTTAACCTGGAAAGAACCTCATTAATTTTGTTCTTTTTTGTTCAGTCTTTGCACTGGACTGTTGCTTTGCAAACAATTACCACATACTAACCTTTAAAGCAGTGGTTCTTAACCACTGGCTGGCAGCAGCCCCTGATTTTAGAGATCTAGAATCTTCCACTCCAATCAGCTGTATTGGACAGAGTCTCCTGCTTATGGTTTTTTTTTTTGTTTTTTTTTGTTTTTTTTTTTTCCGAGACAGGGTTTCTCTGTGTAGCCCTGGCTGTCCTGGAACTCACTCTGTAGACCAGGCTGGCCTCAAACTCAGAAATCTGCTTGCTTCTGCCTCCCAAATGCTGGGATTAAAGGCGTGCGCCACCACCGCCCGGCTTTTTTTTTTTTTTTTTTTTTTTTTTTTTAAGATTTACTTTATTTGAGTACACAGTTGCTGTGTTCAGACACACCAGAAGAGGGCATCAGATCTCATTGAGGATGGTTGCGAGCCACCATATGGTTTCTGGGAATTGAACTCAGGACTTCTGGAAGAGCAGTCGGTGGTGCTCTTAACGTCTAAGCCATCTCTCCAGCCTCCCCCCACCCTTTTTTGTTTGTTTGTTTGTTTGTTTTTTGTTTTTTGTTTTTTGGATTTGGTTTTTTGAGACAGGGTTTCTCTGTATAGCCCTGGCTGTCCTGGAACTCACTCTGTAGACCAGGCTGGCCTCGAACTCAGAAATCCACCTGCCTCTGCCTCCCAGAGTGCTGGGATTATAGGTGTGCACCACCAGCACCTGGCTGAGTCTCCTGCTTATCACGATCCCCTGGTGATTTTTCATGCACATGGTTCACCTGTGTATTTGTTTGAAGAAGGATCTCACTGTATAGCCCAGGCTAACCTCAAACTTTATAAAGCCCAGGCTGGACTTGAACTCAAGGTCCTTTCCCTTCTGCCTCTCGAGTGTTGGGTTTACAGATGTTATGTCTCTACTGCGGCTTCTTGCACATTCACACTTGAGAACTGCGCAGTCTTACAACCCAAGGCCCACACTGTCTTCCAACAGATGTTGGCAGAGCAAGAATTAAACCTTCAGGAAGATTAGACTCTCCAAAGAGTTTACCCAGGGAAGTTGTTTTTTTTTTTTTTTTTTTTTTTTTAAAGCCACGTAAAGGTAATCATACCAGAAGTGGAAGTAGGAGGTTGCTGTTTGCTGATTACATTTGGTACAAAAATGGTTATTCTGCCTTCCCTCATTCATTGAAAACATGAAGTGGATCCCGGAAAACAACGGTGAGAACAGGAATGAAAAGGTTAAGTAAGTAACATGGGAATTGAGGGGAAGATCGGTGGTAGAGGAAGTGCTTAGCATGCATAAGGTCTGGGTTGTTTGCCAATATCAAGTTCACACACACTCAGACACACACACAGACACACACACATACATACACAGACACAGACACACAGACACAGACACACAGACACAGACACACATATACACACACAGACACACACATACATATACAGACACACATACATACACAGACACACACACAAATACATACACAGAGACACGCACACACACACATACATACACAGACACACACACAAATACATACACAGACACACACACATACACAGACACACAGACATATACACATACATATACACACAGACACAGACACACATATACAGACACACACACAACAGACACACATATAGACACACACACACACACACACACACACACACACACACGAGGCACAGAGTCATAAAGGACCTAAGCTATCCCTGGAGCACACCTTCATAGCATATGCGACATGACTATGGCTCCATCGTATCCCACTTTTGTCAGCTTGGAAGTTGCCCTTGCCATTTCCAGAGAGTGCGTGAGGGTTGTACCCAGGGCGGGATTGTAAAGGGCTCTGTGGTTCTCGGATGGCAGACACAGCCCAAGCTTGTGTGTCCTTAGGGCCAGGTGGTCTCTTGTTTTGCAGCTTCCTTGCAGTTTGGGCACAATGCAGTCCCCTTTCCCTTAGCTCCTGGCTCCTGGGGAGGAGAGGAGAGGCTGGCTCAGCGGCAGGACTAAGCAGATGAAGCAAACCTGAGACCTGGTGACTCAGAGGAAGTCTCATGGTGGCTGGCAGATCCTGTCCTCACCAGGGCCCGTCTGCCCACTCCTGGCTGGGGCTGTGATGTGAGAGGGGGCGCGTATCCGAGTCCTGTAGCCTTCGACTACTAAATGATGTCATTAAGTAGCAGGGTGGCTGTGACATGTGACATGTGACAGCACAGAGCAGTGGAGGCGAGTGCCTAGCTGACTCTCAAAGTGATTTCTAGACACAAGCTCAAAATACACATCTGGGGACGTGTACAGACTCCCACCGAGGCAGTAGTTATGTGGGCAGCTCCAGATTGTAGTCACGGTGTGTTTGCCTTACAGATGTGCAACACCCATAAGCCAGAGCCCCTGAAGAGAGAGAGAGAGAGAGAGAGAGAGAGAGAGAGAGAGAGAGAGAGAGAGAGAGAGATTCTTTGCATTGCATTTACATTGTATAAGGCACCTGTGGCCTTTTGACGTGTCCAGTACACTAATGTTATCTGTGGCCACCGTACTGTGCAAGAGCTCGGCATGCCTTCTTTATACTATGTAACTACAGTTTAA
The DNA here is from genome assembly GCA_964023405.1 of Apodemus agrarius. Taxonomy (NCBI): domain Eukaryota; kingdom Metazoa; phylum Chordata; class Mammalia; order Rodentia; family Muridae; genus Apodemus; species Apodemus agrarius. The sequence goes on along the minus strand of OZ030019.1, from coordinate 25,625,878 downwards.
TAGCCATGATGAAGAGCGATAACGGTCTTAACATCACATGTTCTCCTTCATGGGCAGAATCTGGATTTAAGTTCAACACCAAACCAGAAGTGAACCCTAAGGGAGAGGAAGTAGTCTAAAGTGGAGGGGCCTGGGGGGCGGGTAGAAGGAAAAAATTAGTGTTTTCCATATGGAGATTAAGATGTATTTATTCATTTTATAGATGTGAGTACACTGTCGCGCTCTTCAGACACACCAGAAGAGTGCACCGGATCTCATTACAGATGGTTGTGAGCCACCGTGTGGGTGCTGGGAACCGCTGGAAGAGCGGTCGGTGCTCTTTACCGCTGAGCCATCTCTCCAGCCCCATATGGGGATTTAAATTTAAGAGTTTACTTAAACATGGAAGCAGCAGGTGGACCATGTAGGAGGAGGAGGGGAGTCAGAGAGACGGGAAAGGAGGGATGGGATATTGGGGGGCAGATCTGATGCACGTATTAAAAATGTCATAATGAAACCCAGGGCTTTGTATGGCAACCAAAATTTAATTAATTAACAACAATCAGAGGCTGGATGGCTCAGCTGGTAAAGTACTTGAGGACCCGGGTTCAGATCTCCATGCCTGTGACCTTAGTGGAGAATTCCAGGCAGTTCTGGGGTTTCTGGCCAACCATCTAGCTGAAACGGTGATCTCCACCCTCAGGGAGAGACCCTATCCCAAAAACTAACCAGGAGGGCAACCAGGGAAGATACACTTATCTCTAGCCTACACGGGTACACACATGCATCTGCACACACGTGTACATTTACATCCTCTACACACACATGTGCACACACATGTATTCACAAAGGCACCCAGTATTGTTTTTACTACTAGCTTATGTCCTCAAGGTTCACTCATACCTGCACTTACATGAGAAATTTCTGACTGTGTAAGGTTATATGCTTATGGGCCATCCCCCATTTGTACGTCCATCTGTCAGTGGATAATCGGCAGTTTTTGAAGGTTGGCTACTAGGACTGTATATGTTATCACAGACAGAGGAATACAGATGCTGTCAAGTGTCTGCTTTCAACGTTTAAGGTTTAGGCAGTGTCTTAGTCAGGGTTTCTATTCCTGCACAAACATGACCAAAAAGTAGGTTGGGGAGGAAAGGGATTATTGAGCTTACACCTTCCACACAGCTGTTCATCACTAAAGGAAGTCAGGACTGGAACTCAAGCAGGTCAGGAAGCAGGAGCTGATGCAGAGGCCATGGAGGGATGTTCCTTACTGGCTTGCTTCCCCTGGCTTGCTCAGCCTGCTCTCTTATAGAATCCAAGACTACCAGCTCAGAGATACCACCCACAAGGGGCCCTCCCCGACTGATCACTAATTGAGAAAATGCCCCACAGCTGGATCTCATGGGGGCACTTCCCCAACTGAAGCTCCTTTCTCTGTGATAACTCCAGCCTGTGTCAAGTTGACACACAAAACCAGCCAGTACACTAACTAACTAACTAACTAACTAACTAACTAACTAACTAAGTAAGAAAAGAGAGGGTCAAGGGAGAAAAGGACCCAGTGATTCTGACTAGCAGAGGGCTCTGGACCTCTGATTACGTCCATTGTGGTTTCTCTTGTTAGCACATCTCCAGAGTGGAGGCAAGGGTACCTGGTACTATAGGCCTGTTCTGAATCTTAAATATGAAGCAATGCGTGCTGTTGGACATCTCATATCTTTAGAAATTCTTGAGTTTTAAAGAGACAGACAGAACAAAGCTAGATTAATACACAAAGTATCAAGTGCAGTGAGGAATGTTCCTTCTTTAACCAGCTCTTCTCCTTTTTTGTTGCATTTCACAGGGTGAAAATTAGGGGCATGAGCACTCCCTTTGTAAGTCATATTCCCAACAATCAAGGCATCCCTTTCTCCTGTTTGAGGCTGCTACCTCAGAATGCTGCAGTCTGGGCAGGTTACAAACACTAGACGTTTATTCTCGGCTTCGAGTTTTAGAGGACTAGAGGATGAGAAAGGGCCAAGATGGCAACCATTTTCCCATGGCATCAGGGATTGAGAGCTGAGAGAAGAGAGGTGAGTTTGCGTCAGAGTCCTGCTGATCAGGCTTCTGCTCTAAAACAAAGGCACAGGCTGTTGGCATTCCTTCTAGGCTCCACCCAGCACTCACCTGCAATAGCCTGACACTATAAAAGGGGGTGTTTGGCCCCTCCTCCGGTCTCTTACTCTCCCACTCTCCCTGAATCCTTAACCCCTTTCTCCCCTCCCCCTCTGTCTCTACTCGGTCCTGGCCAGCCTCTTCTCTTTTTCCGCCCCTCTCCTCCTCCTCCTCTCTTCCTCCTCTCCTCCTCCTCTCCTCCCTTCTCATCTCCCCTTCCCATGCCCCAGACAGACTCTATTCTCTACTGTACATGTCCTAAGGCTGGTCCCTCAGCAGGAAGGGAGTCCTCAGCATGAATCCGCAGAGGCACCCTCCCACCTCACCATACCTGGTCCTACCAAACATATCCTGGCTCCCTTCGTTTTCTAAGACACAGCACACACTCCTCCAAAGGACAGAGCCCTAAAGACCTGACACCTCTCCAGGGTCCCACTCCCTGTCATCATAGCAATTAACCTTTGTGTGTGTGTGTGTGTGTGTGTGTGTGTGTGTGTGTATGTGAGTGTGTGTGTCTCTGTGTGTGTCTGTGTGTGTATGTGTTGGGGGTATGAACACTTCAATGTGTAAGGGTCCAAGAATCACCAAAGAATAACACCCTAGACTCAAATAGTATGCAAAAGCCAAGAACATTTATTCTATGGAAATCCAGCATGTAGGGGTCTACTATTATTCAAACTGGAGACCCCAGACAAAGACTTGAAGGTCTTTTTAGGGAACTAGGAATTTTAGCTAGTGTTAGGTCGTCTAAACTTCACTGCTGCCAGGCAGTGGTGGTGCATGCCTTTAATCCCAGCACTTGGGAGGCAGAGGCAGGCAGATTTCTGAGTTTGAGGCCAGCCTGGTCTACAGAGAGAGATCCAGGACAGCCAGGGCTATACAGAGAAACCCTGTCTCGAAAAATCAAACCAAAACAAACAAAAAAATTTAAATTAAAAAAAAATCTTCACTGATGGATGCTGGTGATGTTACACGGGTTGGTTTCTGATTGGCTTCTAAGCTAGTGTTAGCGTATTTGATGAGGCCTGGAGGAAATCCCAGGAACCAACTCAGCTCCACGCTTATCCAAGCTTTGGCAGAGCGATCGGTGATTGACAAGCCACCGTCAGTAACTCCCTCTGAGGATCCCAATCTGCTTCCCTGGGAAACCCAAACTTTTCTTTTTCCAAGGTTTTTATTTCCTAGGAGAACCTCTCTAGTGCAGTAGCTGCCCATGGTGGCCAGAAGAGCATGTCTGACCTGGAGTGGAGTTATAATCAGTTGTGAGGCAGCTGTGGATGGTGGGGATGGAATTCAGATGGTTTGCAACAGCCGCGCATGGTCCTAACCCCTGAACCACCTCTCCAGCTCTGTTTTCTTACTGTACTTTACTTGGCTTAAATATATCGAAAAAATCAAAAAAGGAACAGAGTGCAGGTGTTTTCTTCCTCCCCCAAAATGGAAGACACAAGAGTGCTTCTGACAGATACGCACAAATAGACTATAGACCTAGATATCGCTCACCTGCCCAATCTTGCTACAAACCAAGCTTTCCTGGACTCTGCTTCCATCTCTCCGTGTCATGGAGCTGAGTTTTAAGAGCCGAGAGAGAGAGAGAGAGAGAGAGAGAGAGAGAGAGAGAGAGAGAGAGAGAGAGAGAGAGAGACATATGATTGATGATTGTGGATGTGACTGGCCAATGGTTGCACAGTTTCTTGTTTTATTTTGATTATGATTCTCTGAGATAGGGTCTTACTCTGTAGCTCTGGCTGATCCGGAACTCACCATGTAGACCAGGCTGACCTTGAATTCACAGAGATCTGCCTGTTTCCACCTCTCGAGCACCAGGGTTGAAGGTGTTCACTACCATGCCTGCTGTGTTTTGTCTCGACAAACTTGAAATTTGCAAGCGGAACATAGAATATGGGAGCTAATGACCATTGAGCTGTAATCTCTTAACTGTGGTTTCTTTGTTGACAGAAAGAATGTGATTTAATGCCTCTGCTAAGCGCACTGGCAAATTCTAAAATAAAGTACCATTATTGACCAAGGTAGAAATTTCAAAGTTTAATTTGTTTGATAGGAGGAAAGGTACTCTTATAAGAAGACACCCCCCCCCCCCCAATTTTCATGCCAACACAGACACACACACACAGACACACAGACACAGACACAGACACAGACACAGACACACACACACACACACACACACACACACACACACACAGGGTCTTTGTATGTAGCACTAGTTAGACTGGTACTTGAACATGTAGTCCAGCTGCCCTCAAACTCAAGGCAATCCTCCTACCTCAGCAACTTAAGTGCTGGGATTATAGGTATATGTTTCCTGACAATTATTAAATTCACCATTAATACATGTTTGTAAGGGGATGATTTGAAATGCACATTTAGGTATATCATTGCTTTAGAATATAGTTTCCTTTCATTGGCCTCCCGAGAAAGATTTACTTTTCTTTGCAGCAAGTCCTTAAATAGAAGAAACGTCAGTTCCTATTGGAACTGGTGCAGGCAGCCCACTGAATTAGCCGCTGCTGGCAGGGAAGAGACGCTTACCCTCCACACCTATTCCTGAACTACAAGAAAGTAAACCATCCCAGCAGCTGGAATCCATCCAGAAGGCAGGGACAGGCCCTACTCCTCATGGCATGCCCATTCCATGAGGTCTACCATGATCCCGGAAAGTTTGGCTGCAGGTGGCATCCTGGGCAGGCAGGCTGGGTCCTGATAGGTGACATTGTGGCTGCTGGGATGGGCATGTACTCAGGCTCTAGGTGTGCGAAGCAGCACACCACAGTGCTGAGCTAGGATTTTAGAGACACTCTCAGTCCTCAGTCACAGAGGCCTGGTGGTGAAAAGCTGTGGGAAGGGCTCATTTTCCTAGTCACACCTTCAAAACAAACAAATGGCTAATCACAGCTACACCCAAGAGTTGATGGCACAGCACTCAAGTTCTCTAGATTCTGCTGTATGAAACAAAACCAGAGGCTGGGCATGGTAGATCAATGCCTGTAATTCCATCACTTCAGAAGCTGAGCCAAGAGGACTGCCCTGGGCTTGAAGATAGCCAGAGCAATTCTGACATCCTGTCTCAGACAAAACAAAACAAAACCCAAACCCAGAACCCATCTGGGGTTGCTCCATCCACTGTCTTTCTCTTTATGGTTGGTGCTTACTTATCCTGTGACAGGAAGGACTTTCTTCAGAGGAACTCAGAGCCTGATAAACCTGGTAACACAGAGACCATTTTTTTTTTTGGCTAAGGTGTCCAAAAATAGCTGACAAGTCTATGCAAGGTGTTTGGCCCAAATTTAGCCGCAGACACCCGAGTGTCTGAGCAAAGGTGTTTAGTAAGGAGTTCCTGGGAGACAGTTTGGGCATCAGTGCTGGTCAGACGTTCAAGGTTTCCTTCTGCTTGGTGGGTTCTGCTCCTCTGTTCTGTGTGACTGCAGTACCTGTGCAATGAATGCATGACTCTCTAGATTCCTTTGGCCTTACAGTACGTTTTAAAATCAGGCAAAGGAGACAACTTTGTTGTTTTCTAAAATTGTTTGGCTTGTCTTCATTGTTGTTGTTTTTCTCTATGACTTTTAAAGTCAGCTTAAAAAAGAATTCTATTATTATTATTATTATTATTATTATTATTTATTCATTTATTTATTTATTTGGTTTTTTGAGACAGGGTTTCTCTATGTAGCCCTGGCTGTCCTGGAACTCACTCTGTAGACCAGGCTGGCCTCGAACTCAGAAATCCACCTGCCTCTGCCTCCCAAGTGCTGGGATTACAGGCGTGTGCCACCACCGCCCGACAGATAAATTCTATTTTTTAAAAAAGTCTGTTAAGATTCCTAAAGGCATGGTGGCAGGCTGGTCTTTGAGTCTGAGGCCAGCGTGGTCTACAGAGGGTGTTCTAGGAAAGCTAGGGCTACCTAGAGAAACCCTGTCTTGAAAACCAAACCAACCAACCAACTAAAGATTTCTAAAGTCTGGGTAAGAATTCACATACTCAGCTCACATGTGAAAAGCTAGGCATTGTTGTGCACGCCAGTAACACCAGCCTTGGGGGTCAGAGACAAGTCGATCCCGAGAGCACACTGGACAAAACAATAAGCGTCAGGTTTACCAAGAACCATGTCTCTAGATAAAAGGGATGGAACACAATACAGGAGGATACCTAGTGTCCTGCTCCGGCCTCAGCACGTTTGCAGGAGCACATGTACCTGTATGTACATGTGCATGCTTCACATGCACACACACATATGTACCACACACAGAAAGGATTCTGGGTAAGATGGTGTTGTGGTTAGTCACCTGGGAAGAGACAACCTCAGATGAGAAAAATGCCTGTAGGCAAGCCTTGGGGGGGCTTTCTTGAATAATGATTGATGTAGAAGGAGCTAGCCCACTGTAGGCAGTACCAGCCCTCAGTCCACTGTACCAGCCCTGGACAGGTGGTCCTGATTGTATAAAAAGAGCAAGCTGGGCAAGCCATGGGGAGCAATCCAGTAAGCAGCTGTGCTGTCTAGTTTTATGTCAACTGGACACAAACTGAAGTCATCTGAGAGGAGGGGACCTCAATTAAGAGAATGCTTCCAGGGATGGAGTTGCTTAGTGGTTAAGAGCACAGGTTATTGTTGCAAATGACCTGGGTTCAATTCCCAGCACGCACACACACACACAGACAGACACACACATACACACACAGGGTTACCACCTCCTCAAGCACTAGCATGTGTGGTACACAAACACACATGAAGGAAAAATATTCATACACATAAAAATATGAAAGAGAGAGAAGGACTTTATAAGATTGGTCTGTAGGCAAGTCTGTAGGGAGTTTTATTAGTGATTGATGGGTGAGGGTCCAGCCCATTGTGGGTAGTCCTAACCCTAGGTTGGTGGTCTTTGAGTCTATAAGAAAGCAGGCTGAACAAGCCATGAAGAACAAGCCAGTGAGTAGCACTCCTCTGTGGCCTCTGCATCATCAGCTCCTGCCTCCAGGTTCCTGCTGGGTCATGAGGTCCTGTCCTGACTTCCTTTGATGATGTAGAATGATGTGGAAGTGTAGGTAGAATAAACCCTTTTCTCCCCACGTTGCTTTGGTCATGAACTACAGAACGCTGAGGCTGCTGGTGAAGCCGAAGGCTTCCACTCCCCCTCCTCAGCGTCCCCCCCACCCTTGCACCAAGCTGAGAGTGAGCAAGAGAGCACCAAAGGGTATTTAGAATTATGCTGCTCAACCCCGCATAGGTGTGCTAGAAACTGCCTTCAGATGTAATGGACTCCAGCCAGAGTGAAGCACGGAACAGAGAATTCACAGTATGTCCTAAGTATGTGTGGCGCTCTGAATGAGGCGGGCCCCATAGGCTCGTGTGTTTGAATACTTGGTCTCCAGTGTTCACTGCTCAGGGGAGGTTCTGGAACCTTTAAGAGATACAGCATTGCTGGAGGAATCATGGCATGGAACAGATTTTGAGGATCATAACCCCACCCCACTTTCTGTTCTCTCTCTGATTCCTGTGTATGGATGAAAATGTGACCTGCTGGCAATAGGCAAAATAAACAAACCGCCCCAAAACAAAACCTTTCACGAACTCCAAATCAAACCGAAAAGATCCCGCTTCTCAAGTTGTGTTTGTTCATTGTATTTTATCACAGCAAAACAAAATAAAAAAAACAAAATAACTAATAGAGCATGCTTAAGAAAAAATATTGGGCTGGAGAGATGGCTCAGTGGTTAAGTCCTGAGTTCAAATCCCAGCAACCACATGGTGGCTCACAACCATCTGTAATGAGATCTGATGTCCTCTTCTGGTGTGTCTGAAGACAGCTACAGTGTACTTAGATATAACAAACAAACAAACAAACAAACAAATCTTTAAAAAAAGAAAAAAAATCTTTAAAAACAAAAGAAAAAAGGGAAAAAAATCAATGAAGACTATCAGCTCTTGGATCAATTCCAAGTTAACTCACAAAACCCAACTGATTGAAATAAGGAATTTATAGGCCCTAGAAGGAAATCTTAAAAAGTTTAAAAGATTTATTTTATGTTTATTGTTTAAAGATTTGTTTATGTATGTGGGTGCTTTGTCTGCAGGTACATCTGCACACCAGAAGAGGGCTCTGAGATGGTTGTAAGCCACCAGGTGAGTGCTGGGAATTGAATTTGGGACCTTTGGAAAAGTGACCATTGCTTTTAAACACTGAGCCATCCCTATAGCCCCAAGATTTATTTTATTTTTAGGTGAGTGTGTGTGTGTGTGTGTGTGTGTGTGTGTGTGTGTGTGTGTGTGTAAGAGAGAGAGAGAGAGAGAGAGAGAGAGAGAGAGAGAGAGAGAGAGAGAAATATGCACTTGGCTGCAGGTACCTTTGGAGGCCAGAAGAGGGTGTCAGGTCTCTTGGAGCTAGAGTTTAAGCGCCTGTAAACTGCCTGACATGGGTGCTGTGACCTGCACTGTGGTCCTTTTAAACTCAGAGCCATAATTCCAGCCCCCTAGGAACAGTTTTGGCCCTTTTTAGTTTAAAGAATTTTTTATTTTATTTATATGAGTCTACTGTTGCTGTCTTCAGACACACCAGAAGAGGGCATCAGATCCCATTACAGATGGTTGTGAGTCACCATGTGGTTGCTGGGAATTGAACTCAGGAACCCTGGAAGAGCAGCTCTGAACCTCTAAGCCATCTCTCCAGCCCTTGTCTTTGTGTTTTAATCACCATAATGCAAGGCCTTCCTCCTTTCCTCACTGGTTGAGTAGTCAGAAGTATTATCTACAGTAATGTGTGTACACATCACCTAGTAAAGATACATCTTATCTTTCCCTCTGTCTAATTGCCTTTGTAGCTTTTCAACAAATAGTATACATAGGTCTGTTTCTATGTTTACATCCTGTTTATTCTAAAGCTCATCAGAAGTGCGACCTTGTCACATCTGCAGGACATTAGGCAAGCTTCACTGTTAGCCTAATTTTAGTCTAATTCTATGCTAGACTAGTATGCTAACATCCTCAGGACTTTGGGATTGTTTTTGTTTGCTTTTTGTTTCTTTGACGGTTTTATTTGTTTCTCACAGTGTTGCAAAGCCAGTGCTTCACTGTAGCAAAACAACAGCTGACACAGCACATGGCAAAACAAAAACAGGACTCTCCTGCCTCTGATACTGTACAACACTTCCCTGCATTCCTGGGCATTCCCAGTGAGAAGACACTAAGTCTCTGACCCAAATCCAGTGGTGGCTATGGGCAAGTTATAAAATTATGGAAGATCTGCCACCATTGTCCTGACATGAAATTCTTGTAACCAGTGGGTAGGGTCTCAGCATGTAGCTGTGGCTGGTCTGGAACTTGTTAAACTGCCTGCTGAGCGCTGGGATTAAACGGGATCCACTTTTCACCGGAGATGATGTTAAGAGCTTAACCCCTGGTCTAGATACCATGGTGATTATCAAAAATCTGTGCACTGTGTTTATCTTCATCCATTAGAAAGTTGGGGGTGGGTCTTAAGGAGCACCGTCAAGAACGGGTTCTTTCCATCGGTATTGCTAAAAAGTTATCTCAAGTCCTCCGTTCTCCACTGGTTTAAGACAAGCATGCTGGAGCAGGTGGCACCCCAGCTTTATCTGGAAGTGGAGAGGTGCCATGTCACTCCTCAAAGGACTTCATGTATTTCTCATGTGCTTCCTCATTCATTCATTCATTCATTCATTCATTCATCCAGCTCTGAAGGGTCACTCAATGTCATCATCTTGTTCAGCCAACCATCTTCGTAACAGGATGTGTTGACGAACCCCGGGTTTTCTGCAAGTGCTCCATTGACTTCAGTTACATCTCCTGACAGAGGAAAGGGGAGTTCCCTGGCAGCCCTCACGCTCTCCAAAGCACCAAACTCCTCCTGTTTTTTCAATGTTGTCCCAGCTTCAGGCAGACTACAGTAAACAACATCTCCCAAAGCCTCCTGGACAGAACCACGATTCCCACTGTTCCAGTGCCATCCTCTGTAGTTAACCATTCACGTTTCTTTGTGAGCTCACACACCCATCTCAATCCAGGTGTGCAGGTCCTGGGCAGTAGGACCTCGGTGGCAGGAGGTCAGGTGCTTAGGTTCCGAGGTTCCGAGGAGGGGACCCTGGGATTGTTTGTTTGTTTGTTTGTTTGTTTTCTGAGACAGGGTTTCTCTGTGTAGTCCTGGCTGTCCTGGAACTCACTTTGTAGACCAAGCTGGCCTCGAACTCAGAAATCCGCCTGTCTCTGCCTCCCAAGTGCTGAGATTAAAGGTGTGCACCACCACCACCCCCTGGGATTGTTTTTAATTAAAGAAAACTATTCTTTCTTTTTTTCCATCTTTGGTATGGCGATTAGACCTCGGGTCTCAAAAATGCTAAGTGTGCACTCTATCTCTGGGCGTCACTCCCAGCCCAAAACTCGATTTTGGAGTATGCATTGTTAATATATTGAAAAAGATGTTTTATATATTAGCTTTATGTCCTATGACTGTACTGATCTAGTATAGTATAGGTCTTCAGTATCTTTTCCAGACAAGGTCTTACACCTGTAGAGAAGAATCACATTTTCTTCTGGCTTTAGTCTCCCAAGTGCCTGGGACTTCAGAGATGTGTCTATCACCGAACCAGTTCTATTCTATTTATTTATTTGTGTATGCATGCATTTATTTGAGACTGAGCTTCATTTATCTCAGGCTAACTTTGAACTCACTATGTATCCTGAGTGATGACTTCTTTTTAAAGATTTATTTATTTTATTTTATTATGTGAGTACACTGTAGCTGTACAGATGTGTTGTGAGCCTTCAATGTGGTTGCTGGGAATTGAATTTAGGATCTCTGCTTGCTCTGGTCAGCCCTGCTCACTCTGGTCAGTCCAAAGATTTATTTATTTATTATATGTGAGTACACTGTAGCTGTCTTTAAACACACCAGAAGAGGGCATCTGATCCCATTACAGATGGTTGGGAGCCACGATGTGATTGCTGGGATTTGAACTCAAGACCTCTGAAAGAGCAGTCAGTGCTCTTAACCACTGAGCATCTCTCTAGCCCCTGAAGATGACTTTTAATTTCTAATCCTTCTGCTTCTACCTCCCAGGTACAGGGCTTATAGGTATGAATTTTCAGGCCTGGTATGGATCGCATCGTTCTTAACGTCTTTTAACTTTACTCCACCTGGAAGTAACTATTTTCACTAGGTTATGTTTTAGAGGGATGTGCTATATCAGTGATTTTGTTTTTCTCCTGAACTAAAATTGTTATCCCTTCTATTTTCATGTCCAATGTGTGTGTGTGTGTGTGTGTGTGTGTGTGTGTGTGTGTGTGACTCACTAAGGTTTTTCAGGGTTGCTCACATGAGCACAAGTTGGGGGTCATTTATTTAAGCATGGGCAAATTTAGGAATAGCTATACCACAGAGGGAAATAACTTCCCCTCCCCCAACAACCACTAAGTGCCTCAGAAGAGTGAGTCCCCATGAGTGCACCCCCCCCCCTGTCCTAGGAGGCTGGTGGTTTCCATCGTGGGCGAGTGACCACAGCTGTTCTGAGTTCATGCCTGCAACAGTCATGCCATGTACAGAGAACACCAGTTCACGGCACTCCTCTCCGTCCTCTGGCTCTTACGTGTTCTGACATGTTCCCTGAGTTTTGGAGGGGGTGATATAAATGTTGGGTTTAGGGGTGATCATTCAAAAGTCACTTATCGTCCACACTTTGACCAGATGGGAGTATCTGCATCAACTGTCACAGTGGTAAGACAGAGACGCGTCCTTGACAAGGCTGAGAACCTATGTGTATACAAGCATACGTACTCACAAGCCAGCTTGACACCATGTTTAGTTACAAAACAACAGTCGTTCCCCCTTAGAGCCAATGACCTTCTAGCTATGAGCTTTACCAAGGTTTCAGAACCAGAGATTAATGGTCTCTTGTGGAACAGACCTCAAATCCAAGCAGAAGGGGAAGGGGGTGGGCTAACCCTATAACAGACAGTGATGTCACTATTGCACTATGGGGCACATCTTGCCTGGCAGGTTGGTATTGTGGTTCACAGGGTTTGTAGCTGGTGGGCTAGTGGTGACTCTCCTCCCCCAGCAGCCTCTATAGCACCTTCCGGCATTAGGAAAGCTAGCCAACCAGGAAGAAGCGTCCACGTCGGTTCCATTTCTAATTCTCTCTGTTACTGAAGGTACTATGTGTTGAAGTCTACAACTGTTAAGTCTACCTCTTGTCTTGGGGTTTCTATTGCTGTGAAGGGACATCGTGACCACGGCAGCTCTTATAAAGGACAACATTTAATTGGGGCTGGCTTACAGTTCAGAGGTTCAGTCCATTATCATCATGGCGGAAAACATGGCAGCGTGCAGGCAGATAGGATACTGGAGAAGGAACTGAGAGTTCGTTCTTCTTCTTTATCTGAAGGCGGCAGTGGGCAGAGAACTGACTTGAGGTTCTGAGACCTCAACGTCCTCCCCACTCAGTCCACCCCCCCATTCCTGTGACATACTTCCTCTGGCAAAGCCACCTAGTACAACAAGGCCACACCTCCTAATAGTCCCACCCCCCTATGGGCCTATGGGGGGGAGGGGGTGCATTTTGTTTCAAACCACCACACCTCTTGTTATGCTGGGTAGCCAGGAGCAATGCCACCAGCCTGTGCTTTGGGCGTAGCTGGGGCTTCCTTGACTGGTAGCCCACAGGGAGTTATCACGCATCTGACCGTGTGGTTTTCATCCAATGACTTACGGCTTCTGGAGCGGCAGCAGCATCCGCCCTTACTCTACCCAAGCTAATCGATTATAATTACACCCGTAAAGAGCTAGCATTCAGGACAGGAGTTTCCCACACAGCATACACCTTAGTGCTGTTCACTCGCTCTTCCCTCTGTCCCTCCCACCCCCACTCAAACATCTACCCGCCCACCGTGCTTCCCACTTCCTCTCCGTGGATTTTAGGTTTGGCAGCGCGTCGCCTGGGAGCGCTTTGAGTCTTTTGCCAATGAGTGGGGTCTTCTTCCAGATTAGTGAAATCAGAATCCCTGGCATGCGGCCTGAGTACTGGTGGAAAGGTCTTCAGTCCGGTTGAGCCCAAACTGCTGCCATAAAATTATGAACAAATATAACACTGTTTAAGTTTTGGGGTGATTTGCTATACAGCAATAGATAACCAATGTCTATGAGTGAGAATCACTCTGCTAACTCTCCTCCCCTCCCACACTCCCCTCCCCCTTCTCCACTTCCCTCCTTCCCTCTCCTCCTCTCCTCTTCTTTCCTCTTCTCCCCTTTCCTTTCCTCCATTCCTCTCTCATCTCCTCCAGTCCCCTGGCCCCTCCCCTCCCCTTCCCCCTTCTCTTCTCTTTTCTCCTTTTCCTCCCCTTCCTTTCCCCCCCCCATTCCCTCCCTCCCACTTTCTCTCTACCTTATTGTGGCTCAAACACAGGCTTCACATACAGTGAACACAGTCTAGAAGGAAATTAAAGGACCATGGTTTCTCTGTTACACATTCCCAAAGCCACCAGACCAACCAATCAGAGGCTGAAATTTCCAAACTGGTGTGCCAAAATATTCCTATAGATTGATTAGCTTAGATGTTTATTTCAGTAACAGAAAGCTGACACATGGGTTAGCAGTGCTGATCTGAAAGGAAGGCTGGGAGGGTTCGGTGAGAACGGACTGAAAGTAGGCATTGTTATTGAACTTGGGGAACAGAACCTGCTCCCTGAGTCAGGTCTGGCCTCTTGTCTTCAGTAAGCCAACCCAAAGAGGAAAGCAGAAGGAAAAGGTTTATTTAAGGTGGCCACATTTGGTAGAAGCACAAAGAGATCAAATAAATTCACCCCAGATGCCTGTTCAGGGTCCTGATGTGAGATTAAAGTTTAAACAGAAGGCCAAGGATGCATGTACCTAAGCAGTCCAGGCAAAGGTGTGGCCCCGCCCACCACTGGCCTGTCATTGTTAGGGTGCGCTCACAAGTAGTTAGAACTCTGGGAAATCACTTTCCCCTCGGGCTGGTACCTCCTTCTTCCAGCACGAGATTTCTGAGGGAATTCCCATTTCTATGGGCTTTGTTATTTCAATAGTCTAATAGACAGATTAGAAGGCATATGTGTCTCTTTAAAATAACTTCACGTTTTCAAGGCCCATTAGAGCACCACAGAGCTAGGTCCCCTTCCTCAGTCACATAGTCACATACCATGATAATTTAATAAAATGATATTTACTTTGCAAGAAGAACATAATTTGTTGAACAACTGAGTGTCTCTCTGTGTCTCTCTGTCTCTGTCTCTCTCTGTCTCTGTCTCTCAACAGGGTCTCACTTTATAGTCCTGGTTGTACTGGAGCTCAGTATGTGGACTAGGATGGCCTCAAACTCACAGACTTATAAAAGAAAACTACTGGGACTCATGATTCCAGAGGGTAAGAATTTATGACCAGCATGGCGGCAGGCAGGCAGGCAGGCATGGCGCAGGAGCGGTAACCCAGAGCTTGCATCTGATCCATAAGCAGGCGGCAAAGAGACAGCCAACTGGACCAGCATAGAATTTTGAAACCTCTAAGTCACCCTTAGTGACACACTTCCTCCTCCAATAAGAACACACCTCCTATTCCTTACCTAACGAGTCTACCAATTGGAAATCAAACCTTCAAATAGATAAGCCTGAGGGGGGCCATTCTCATTCAAACCAGCACGTATGCGCACGCACTTGCATGCACATGCGCACACATGCACACAGGCAGTTCTCCTGAGTCCTCTCCTCTTACTCCTCATTCTTCCTGTCACACACTTGCTCAGCCCCCTTACCTTCTCAGCCATGCTCCTGACTTTGCCCCCACCCCTCCACATTCCGGGGTCTGGCTGTCTGAAGACCCATGACAGAACCTTGGTATCCACTCATTGTCCATCAGGGAACAACCACCACAGGATTCACTGCTAATTGCCACACGGTAAATGCCCCATTTGACTGTAATAAACGGGTCATTTTGGAAAACCGGGAATGAGAGGTGTCAAGGGGACTATTTTCATGCCAGTGGCTTTCTGGTTGAGCTTTAAGACTCTTGGTTCTGTGGCTTCTGAGACCGCTCGCTTTCCCTCCATCAGATTTACAATCCAATAACCCAGTTTAGGGTGTATATTTCAAGGTGAAGGGGAAACTAACTGTGCAGTGGCTTGCACTGCTGCTTGCACATGAAGAGGAAATGCAGTGGTTCTAGAATGCACGGCATCTCCAGGTCCCGCATGCCTGATCTCACTCGTCACCCGTTCCCCTTCTCCCCCCATACTACTATTTACCTAAAAGAGGTCACCCCCCTCCCCGCTGCCCCCTCCCCCCCCACAAGAGATCGACACACAAACAAATCCTTTCTTACAGCTTAGCACGCTCCTGGAGTGTTTGCCCTGATTTTGTAGCTTAAAAAAAAAAAATCACTTAACACTGGCAAAGAGGAGAATCATTGATCCCTCACCTCTGGGCTTCCCCAGGACCTTCCCCTCCTCCCAGGGAACCTCTCTGTACCCACCCATCTCCTACCCCCTACTCACTTCTGTGTTATATCAGTCTGCATGCCTTTCTTGCAGTGAGTGCCAGAGGTAGACACGGAGAAGTCTCCACTATGTGTGTGTGCACGCACACATGTGAGGGGAGCTGAGTGCAGGGGAGCTGAGGCAAGCTTGGGGGGGGCGGGGCAGAGGACGATTTTCCAGAGTCAGCTCTTTCCTTCCACCCTGTCTAGGCAGGGGTCTCTTGTTTCTGCTGGCCTTTGGGCTTCTGTGGGATTTTTCTCTCCTGTCTCTACCTCCCACCTTATAGTAGGAGTGCCTTTGTTGTTGTTTTATTTTATAAATAAATTTAATAAAACATTGATAAAATAATTAATAATTATTAATTATTAAATAATTAATAATTAACAAAATAATAATTAATAAAAATATTGATTATATTTGTTTTTTTTTTAATTTTTGGTTTCTTTGAGAAAGGGTTTCTCTGTATAGCCCTGGCTGTCCTGGAACTCTGTAGACCAGGCTGGCCTCGAACTCAGAAATCCGCCTGCCTCTGCCTCCCAAGTGCTGGGATTACAGGTGTGCTCCACCACCACCCGGCTTATTGTGAAAGGATAAAGGCTGCAGGCTGGAAAGGTCCCTAGCATCCTTTTCCACCTCCCCTCCTGCGGAGAAGCTGAGGCAAGGGCGGACACCGCTGCGCCGGGCCCGTGTGTACGTATGTATGTGACGCTGTGCGCCCGAGGAATACGCATGTGACACTGTGCGTAACCCTGGCGGAACCCTGTGCATGGCGGCCACGTAGGTGGAAATGACTTAACCAGGTCCCATCCAGCCTCTGTGGGAGGCTGAATGGTTCTCAGAGAGCGTGGGCTCGGATGGTTTGAACTGATTGGCTTAGAAGCTATGGAGTGGCTTGTATAGGCGGGCTTTGCTGTAAATCTATAAAAGTGGTCATGTTCCTGCACCCAGTGTTCACTGTCCTCTACCCCACGTGGAAGATGGCTGTGGCCCCAGAGCTCTGAAATTAAAAACCTCTTGCTTTTTGCATCAAGACTGTTTCTCGTGAGTGATTGGGGTGACAGCTTCCGAGGCGTGGGGTGCCCCCGTTTTTCGGGTCTTACAGTTGTAGTTTTAAACAAAGTAAAAAACAAAAACAAAGACAATTTTTTCCTGTGCACCGTGGACCTCGAACTCAGGCTGTCAGACTTGTGCTTTAACCTGCCAAGCTACCTCACTGGCTCTCCACCTTGTTTTTTTTTTGACAGGATCTCTCATCGAACCTAGGCCTTGTCATTTTGGTTGGCCTGGCTCACCAGCAAGCCCCTGGGACCTGCCTGTCTCCGCCTGGGCCACAGGCATGTGCCACCATGCCTGGCTTTTATGTGGCTGTTGAAGATTCTAACTCAGGTCCTCTTGTTACACAGCAAGCTCTTAATCCTCGGGGCCACCTCCCCAGCCCTCTCCCTGCTGTTTGCATTTGTGTCGCAGACGCCACAATTATCCTTCTCACATGCTGGAAGAATGAACATACTTTTGGCAATTTTACATAAGAAGAAAAAAATTAATGAGGGAAATTTCTGAGCGCGTTCCATGCCGACAGGCTAGCAAACTCCCTGTGGGGTTGTCCTCATCTTTAGTAATTGGTTAGGCTGAAAATTACACTCCCAGAAGAATGAGACACTCCCATTTTGGGGAGACACTCCCAGAAAAGCTAGTAAATTTTCTCAAAGTCTTTGTTTATCTATATGATGGCCCAGTGCCACAAAATAAATAATTACACATGCGAAATATATAATTTGTCCTGTAATGAAAGATGGGAAGCTAGCTGGATCTACCTCTCCTCAGGCACCGTCTCCTAGGAATGAGCATTTGGGACCAACTGTGTCGGGGTAGCTGCGGAATACAACTTAGGGCAAAGAAACCAAGAGAAAACAGTTCTAAATGGAGACGCTGTCTTGCCAAGCCCACCCAACGTCGCCGTAGAGAGGTGCCATTAAAGTCCCTCTCTTACCTTTTAGTCAAAGGAAGTATTAGTCACGTCACGTCACGCCATACCACGACACGCTCTTTTATGTATGCTTTTGAAGAAGCTCATTTCATATAGGAGTTTTAAGTATTTGAGGACATGTCCACTGGGCAGGTGCCTTACTCATCCACTCAATTGTGGACACCCGTGAAAATCCCTTTCTGACCCAGCGGAAGGTTGAGGATCATCCAAGAAAAAGCCCCAGAGGTGTTTGAAGAAAGTAGATGGTAATAAGAAGCCCACGCTCACTAAACTCCAACTGCCCTGACCCCGCCTCTACCTCCCAAGTGCTGGGATTGCAGGTGTGCAGCCCACCCTGCTTGCCTATTCCACAAATTGTGTTACGTGTCGTCTTGTTGAGCGATTGGAGCTCTCTATATAATATCCTGGATATTAAATCTTTTGCAGGTATGTTTTCTGCAAATCATCCTCACATCATATAGAGTTCCCCTTTACTTTCTTGGGAACGCCCTTTGCTGTTCACAGGTTTTAAGTTCGGACATCCACTTATTTTTGCCTGCATGCTTTGACGTCATGTCTGAGACTCTCCCCGACACATCCAAGGTCATGACTGACTCTTGGGTTTTCTTCTGGGTATTAGTATTTTACTGGGTTTTAATATTTTATTGCTTTTTTAGGTCATTAATCCATCAGAGTTACGTTTTACACACAACGAAAAGATAGGGGTCCATTTGTGTGGAAACCCTGTTTTCCGAGCAATGTTGAAAAGATTGTTCTTGACCTCCCTCTATGGACTTGACCAGAAGCACAGTTTTATTTTCTAGATTCATCTAGTCTAGAAATATCTAGCTCTATGTGTCTATACTAATGCCAGTACCACACAGTTTTGGATTTATTTTTTTTTAAAGATATTTTTTTCAGGTTTACTAATGTATACATATATGTATTTGTGTAGGGTTATCTGCTCATGAGGAAAGTCCCCGTGGAGGTCAGAAGACTGTGTCAGATCACCTGGAGCCAGGGTTACTGGCAGGGGAGAGCACCCCATGTGGGTGCGGGGTAATCGAACCCGGGTCCTCTGGAAGAGAGCAGCAAGTGGTCATAACCTCTGAGGTGTCTCTTTAGCACAGTTTCAACTAGGGAGTTTAGTTTTGCAGCACGTTTTGATGTAGGAATGTGTGAATCCTTCACTTTTTTTTTTCTCTCTCTCACTGTATTGATGTCTCTTTGGGGGAATCTTTGCAATTCCAAATGAATCTGAAAGTTCTTTAAGCTTCTACAGATCGAAGAAAGAAATACCCAACCACAGCTGCCTCCTTCTGCCCTAGGATTTCCATTTCATCATTGTGTGTGAGGACATGCCTCCACCTGCAGCTCCTGCCCAGGTCATTCCTTTTGGAATCCCAAGCATGGGTTAAAGCTTCCATGAGCTATGTTAGGAGTAGGTGGGCCTGGGACTTGAGGGTCAAGTCTTCCTTTAACAATTTTTAAGTGGTATTCACTCTGTGTGCACGCGTGCATGTGCGATGTGTTTGGAGGTCAGATGACAGAGTTCAGGAATAGGCTCTTGCCTTCCACCGTGGTGGGTCCTAGGAATGGAACTCAGGTCATCAGGCGTGGCAGCAAAGGGCCTTTATCCAGCGAGCCATCTTGCTGGCCCTTCAGAGCCATTTCAGTGAATTGAAATGTGTGTGCTTATATTGTTTGCTTATGTTGTTTATCTGCCCTCTTTGCCAACTATTCCAATTTCCTGCTTTAAGAGGAAAAAAAAATAATCCTAATGGATCTTTGGAGGTGTTGTCTATTTTCCATCATGGATTTACCAAGTGCCTGGGAGGTTCTGGATTAGGTAGTGCGATGAATGTATAATCTCAGAGAGTTGAGGAATGTATGGGGGAGTTTGTATGGTGGATATCTGAAGGAGGGTGCTGTATTACTAACTATAACTTCTTTGTTCAGATAATATAAGAGGCCCAGGAGCAGTGAAGTGGTACTACTGCCCCCTGAGAACAGCAATGATCAAGGGGTGCCCAGGGAAACAGTATATAATCCACAGCTACCAAGGTAGGTGATGAGAAAAAAAACATCCTAGTGCTTCAAAGGGTGTGATACAGAGGGATGAAACAAAATCCAAGACTCAGTGGGAATCCGAGACACAGAGCGGAATACCTCTGTGAACATTCTAGATCCTCAGTTTGACCAACGCAGTCCTGCTGGAGATGAGAGGCCCCAGCTGCAGAGCCAGGGTGGAGCACGGAGTGGGGGGGGGGCAGAGCCATGAATCAAAAGGAGTTGTCTGGAGTTGTCAGTGCTATAGATTTTATAGGCTCATCTCACAGGCTCCAAGCCACAGCCTTTCCAGTTTCCAGAGGACCCATTGTTCCTGCAGACACCGGCAGGTGCATGGGCTGGGAACGAGTGAGCGTCAGGCACACCCGAGTCTCCAGCTTTTGTTCTGGGGCCACCACCCTAGCTGAGGCCCTCATCACTGCACACTAGAATGACTGAAATTGCCTCTTGCCTGACCTCCCTGCCCTCGGGCTCACCTCTGCCCCAAACCACAGGGCCATCCGTGGCAGCCTAATGTACCCACAACGATGTCAACACCGTGTTGTCCATTACCCAACAGTGCTGTCTAGCTTGGACCTAGGCCTTCTCTCTCTAGAGCAATTTCAGGGCTTTCCATGGTCCTCCCCAACCCTTACACGCTTATGGTGCTGGGCTTGAACCTGGGGCCTTGTGTTCAAGTTAGCCAGGAAAATGCTCTGCCATTGAGCTGTATTTCCAGCTCTGAGTTTGCCCACTCTGAGCACCCTCCTAACTCCCCACTGTACTGGCAAATGCAGCCCTTCTCTTTGTTTTGTTCCTTCACTTTTCAGTGATTTCCTGACCATCTAATGTTTCTTGGACATAAGACACTATTATTAAGCTGAATGGTGTTGCAACCCCCAAATTCCTGATAGAGTTCTAATAGTTCAGAATGCCATCAGATTTGGAGTAGGGCCTTTTTTTAAAAGAGGAAATTAGGTTAAAATAACATCATCAATATAGACCCTTTCTGATATGTATGACTTTTATAAAAAGATTGCATCATGGGCACACATAAAAAGTGACTGTGGGAGCCGTGTGTGGTGGCGCACGCCTGTAATCCCAGCACTTGGGAGGCAGAGGCAGGTGGATTTCTGAGTTTGAGGCCAGCCTGGTCTACAGAGTGAGTTCCAGGACAACCAGGACTACACAGAGAAACCCTGTCTCAAAAAACCAAAAAATAAAAAAAAAAATTATAAAAAGTGACTGTGTTGGACCCAGGAAGGAGACAATCTACTTGAGACAAGATGAGAGGCCTCAGGAGAAATCAGCTGTTTTGGCATGCAGGAGAAGATTTGAATCTCTGGTTCAAGCCCCCAGTGCAGTACTTGGTTACGGCAACCCTGGGAACTTACACAGACCCTCTGCCAAACTTACCGAGACCTTCATGTGCACATGTAC
Source organism: Apodemus agrarius (assembly GCA_964023405.1). Lineage (NCBI taxonomy): Eukaryota > Metazoa > Chordata > Mammalia > Rodentia > Muridae > Apodemus > Apodemus agrarius. Next base: position 25,604,771 of record OZ030019.1, on the reverse strand, counting down.
ACATTAGTGTTTTTTTTTTTTTTTTTTTATAAAATTAAGATATATTGTGCAATAAAACTTTGGATTTTAAATTTTGTTTTTGTTTTTGGTTCTGGTGCATTGAACTCACGTGTGAGATATACCTCGAATATGCTGGGTATACACACTCTACTGATGAGCCATGCCCCCAACTTCAACAACTGAAGTTTTAAATTAAGCAGCATTCATACGTATCCTTCATGTTAGAATATATGCTATCTACTGAATTCTTTTTAGTATATGATTAACATTTCCTGTTCTTTCATCTACTGTTCAGTATATATGTATGTCTGTGTGGCATATTTGTGTGTGTGTGTGTGTGTGTGTGTGTGTGTGTATAAATGTGTTTGCATGTGTATGGATATATAGGCAGGCTAGGGGTTGAAGTTAATTATCTTTTTTCCATTTCTTTCCACCTTGGATGTTGAGGCAGGGTCTCAGATTTGGTCCTGTTTCTCTTTTCCACATGCTGGGATTACAGTCATGGAGCCATGGCCCCTCTACATAGGAATCGGAATTCTGGCTTTCATGTCTGTAAGGCAAGTACTTTTCCCACTGAGGTATATGTTTCTTCATCTTTTAAACAGAAAATGTCCCAATTATCAATTTTATTAAATCACAGAGACTATACGATGAGTACACACCATATTTAAAGATTCATGTGACCTCCAGAACACAAAGATGGGCTAGAAGACACTTTCTACGGGAAGGATGATAGGAAGGATGACGTATGTCATCTTTTGGTATTCTGTATACTAAAGATGAAGACCAAATGCCAAAGAATGTCGTGACTTGTTCCAAGGGTAAATGCTCAGCTCAGAAAGGATCCATATGCAGGCTTATTCCTACTGTGTTGCAGTGACACTGACATGGGGAAAGCATGACCATCTTCCTGGATTCCACCCCCTTAAACTATATAACAGTTACTTTCTAGAAACAAGGAAGCAAAGAACGTTAAAGTAACCACAATGTTGGAGACAACTGGTCTACCCTCAGCTTTTTGTTGTTCTCTTTTCTTCCAAGATAGAGTCTTGTTATGTAGCCCTGGCTGGCTTGGTGTCCCCAGTCCTCCTGCCTCAGTCTCTATCATGCCAAGATTGCAGGCTTATCCCACCATGTCTAATTTGCCTCAACCTTATAGATAAAGCTAAAGGCTAGAGTTTTGTCTCCAAGAATAAAATAATGTAATACAAGACCCTCTGTATCTTTCTCCACCTCCAACAACCCAAATCTGTCTTTTACAAGAAGACATCTAATTAAGTACATCTGCTACATCAGTTGCTGCAAGAGCTTCCTATTTTTATATATACATACAAGCACTTAAGCCCACACATCTCACCAAAGCCTTGGGGCTCCAATGCTGGCCTATGTTTGGTAGCTTCTGTTGCTTTCTTCAGTTACTGTGATTTTGTTATTCTGTCTCTTTCTCTGTTTTTTAGTTCACTTTTTGAGATAGGCTAGTCTCAAACTTGTTAGGTAGCAGAGGATGACTCTGAACTTCTAACTCTCCTGCCTCTGATGCCCTAGTTCTGGTATCATAGGCATGGGCCATTATGCCTACTCTTGTGTGGTTCCAGGAATCAAGCCCAGGGACCCATGGACACAAGGCAAATATTCTACCAAGCGAGTTTTGTCCCCAGCTCTTCTTCTCTGTATGTTAGCATCTGAGTGTTTATTGAGAATTATTTAGTGTAAAACATGCTGGCAGCTGCTAGGGGAAACAGAAGTCAGGCAGAGCCTGTAGTAAGCTCTGTAAAGCGAGCTTTCCACAACCAAAGGCCGCACATTAGTGGGCTCTGATCAATGGAATCTACTAGCAACAATATGTCTTAAAATTGTGCCAATACTAATATGTGCTTACTTTTCTCGTAATTATTTCCAGAACACAAAAGTAGAACCTGGATTTGTATAGCATGTATATTATTACATTAGGTGCTGTGAGAAATGGGGGGCTGAGGATTGCTAGTGACCCTGTTTTGTTTTGTTTTAAGAAATAAAAGAAAAGAAGCACCAAGGGGGATATTCGTAGGCTCTTTGTAAATCCTACACCTTTTTTATAAAGGGCTGGGCATCCATAAGATTTGGGTATCCAGGGCAGGGGGAGAGAAATGAGACCAAGCCCTAGAGCTTAGAAGATTGCCAATCTTAGACATCAGAAAGTGAAGGACACAGTACAGTCCATCATCAAGGGAAGCCAAGGCAGGAGCTTGAAATAAAAACCACAGAGGAACACGGCCTACTAGCTGGACACAGCTGGACTTCAGCTTAAGTGTCATTGCCTTTGCATTAATGTCCTTCCTTCTTGGAGTATGAAAGCATTTTACTATTTTTATTTTATTTTATCTTACAGTAGCCTACAGTTAACAGATTAAAAAGCATATATTTTAAGAAGACGTTGAACTTTTAAGTCATTGGCATTTCTAAAGACAGTGGGATTTTTAATGTTATACTGTTTTTTGTTTTGTTTTGTTTTGTTTTGTTTTGTTTTGGTTTGGTTTGGTTTTTCAAGACAGGGTTTCTCTGTGGTCCTGGCTGTCCTGGAACTCACTCTGTAGACCAGGCTGGCCTCGAACTCAGAAATCCGCCTGCCTCTGCCTCCCAAGTGCTGGGATTACAGGCGTGCGCCACCATGCCCGGCTTGTTATACTGTATTTTATAACATGGTATTAATGTAGGATGATGGAGACAGAAGAACGGAAAGGGGATGGCTTAAAGTGAAGTGTTCATGTGTCAAATGGACAAGGAGTGGTGGCAGTTCTTGGGTGTCAACTTGACATTCCAGGGAAGAGGGAACCTCAGTCAAGGAATTGCCTCCACCATATTGACTTCTAGGTGTGTCTGCGGTGGCATTTTCTTGATTGCTAATTGATGGAGGATGATCTAGCCCACTCTGGATGGTGCCGCTCCTAGGCAGGTGGTCCTGGATCCTATAAGGAAGTTAGCTGAACCGAAGCAGGAAGCAAGCTAGTAGGCCGCATTCCTCTGTGGTTTCTGTTTCAAGCTCCTGCCTTGGCTTCCCTTGATGATGGACTGTACTTGTAAGATGAAATAAACCCGTTCCTCCCCAAGTTGCTTTTGGTCAGTGTTTTATCACAGCAACAAAACCAAACTAGAATAGAGGGATGAGACTTTGTTCTGTGTCATGGCAGCTAGCTGGCAGAGACAATTATGTTTTTAAGTCAAGGCAAGCAATAAATAAATTTATTATACTTCTGCCCTTTGTCTTCCCATACACATATACATACATGTGCATGTACACATACAGGCACACAGATTGGAAATCTCTAATTAAAAACCCCAAACCTGAACTTTTTGAGTGCTGACATGATACCATAAGCAGAAGACTCCACACCCAGCCTCATGTGATGGGTACAGTCATAAGAAAGGTGTCTAAAATCACCTTTGGGCTATGTAGATCAGGTGCTCATCGAATATGAATTAATTTAATGGTGAGATTTAGGATCTACCTCCAAGATTCCTTATTATACATGTCCTGACACCCCAAAATCTGAAAGAAATCCAAACTCAGAACCACTTCCCTTTCCTGGCATAAGAGATAAGGATTACTCAACTTGTGCACAATATTGAGAGTGTCGAGGGTTTTATTTTCCAAGTCCTTTCCACAAGCGAGGCAACCACAGTGCGGGAACACTTTAGGGCTTCCTGAGGCACACAGTTAGCAAGCGGTGTGCAGACATGAAGCTGCAGATTGTAGCCCATGTGTGATGCCCTGCCCCCAGTTCCTGGGCAGGGATGACCTGAGCCAGACAAAGGAGGCTGAAGGGCAGAGAGGAGAGAGGCTGAAGGGCAGAGAGGAGAGAGGCCGTCACAGGCAGATCTGAGTGCACTTGAGTGCCATATGAGGGAATGAGAGAGACCTGGAACAATTCTGAAGTTTCTGGCATGATTGCCTAAAAGTGGGTGACATCCTTGAGGTAGAAGAAGGGAGAAGCCACAGCAAGGGCAGGCATTGCTGTGATACAAGGCAAGAAGGGACAAGTGTTCCTGATTAAGAGTCATGGGGCACCTGGTTAGGGTATCAGAAAGGCTCCGAGGGAGCCTGGTAACGTAACTGGACTTTGAATGAGGAGGAAGTAGCTCTCATCAGGGAGTGCTACAATGGAGGAGGTCTGGAGAGAGTGAAACAGAGCGATGTCACCTTCCCAGCCTCATAATGAATGCCCGAGAGAGCCAACTTATAAAAAGAAAAAGGTTTCTATTGGCTCACAGGTTCAGGGGTTTTAGTCTTTAACAAAATGGCCATGTTGGCTTGAGCCCATGATGACAGGAATGCATGGTGGAGCAAAACCCACCTATACCATGAGCCAAGGAACCAAAAAGGAGAAAAACTGTCGTCTGTCAGAGTTCCACAGCCTATTTCAAGGGCTGCCTCCAACGACATAGTCCTTCAGCAGACTCAGTGTTTTAAAGCTGGCAACCAAGCTCTTAACGCATGGGCCCTTGGGGAACATTCCAGATAAAACTATAGTAGGAAGCTTGCAGTTGCGAGCAGGGAACAGCAACAGGAAGTTCAGTTAGAGTACCTCTTCTGTGGACTTGAATGGCAGAAAGAGTGGGCTGTTTAGGCAGAAGGGAAAGCTCTAGTGGAACTTGCTAGTGGAAATCCATCATGGCTGACCTTGATACGTTCGACTGGCTAGGAGCAAAATGTTAGTTGAGTTTTGCAGTAACACTGAAATGAAGTCATGGGAACTTGGATAAGGATCCCAGGGTTGGAGAAGAACTTTGGGGAAGTGTAAAGAGACCATGATCTGTGACCTAGATGTGAGGGGAAAGGGTGGGGAGAGAGTCCAAGGTCATCTGGAGAACTCTGGACTTGGAGTGAATGCAATACACTCAGTTTGGAGGAGAAGACTTAAGATGACGCTCTTGTGTCTAGACAGTGAGCGTGACCCAGAAGATGAGAATTTGGTCAAAGTCAAGATTAGAGTTGGGGTCATCTCGAGAGGTTACAACTGAAATCTTGGCAGTGAACAACGGGGGCTGAGAGCAGAGGAGAGAGACAGGAAGGAAGGTGACAGAGGCCATGGCTGTATGAAATAGCTTACAGGTGACAAGAATAGACACTTCAGGCCAAAGAGGGAAGGAATGAGGTCATGGAGAGCTTCTGAAATCAGGAGGGATCTCAAAGGAGGTGGAATGAGCTGGAAATCACTCCAAAGGCTGGCTGTTTAGCACATTGCTGTCTCTTTGGTATTTTGGCCAAAGGGTAGATATCAACTTTTGCCTTTTTCTCTACTTCCTATCTCTGTGATTTACCTGTGGTTTTAAACAATGATTTATTTATTCCACGTGCATTTGGTGATTTGCTTGCACGTATGCCTGTTTGAGGGACCTGAAGTTACAGACATTATGAGCTGCCATGTGGGTGCTGGGAACTGAATCTGGGTCCTCTGGAAGAGCAGCCAGTACTCTTTAACTGCTGAGCCATCTCTCCAGTCACCACATAGGTTTTTTTTTTTTCAAAAGTGATTTTTTGCGTACAGATCTCTGATGTGTGGTGGTACCATCATTCAATTTAGGGCATTTTGATTTATGATTATGCAGAAGGGGTGCATGTTCAGTGGAAGCCAGACATGGGATTTTGCGTATGAATTTTTCTTGAGGGAGCTATGTCTTTTTGCTCTTATCTTTGGGTTTGGGGGACCATGGTTCCCCATGACTGTGACTCTGCGGTGGGTTGCCTGCTGAGCCTTGGTCTGGGATAAGGCAGGTGCAGTAAATGTACTTTTGTTTTAGTGATATTTTAAATCCCCCATGCTATGATGCAATCCCATCTTAAGTTGAGGGGTGTCTGAACCCACAAGAACAATGGAAACAAAGCATCATAGATGTGAGACTCTCCCCTTCCATCTCTCTTTCCTGCTCTTTCTCCCTCATCTCCTCACTGTGCAGCCCATATTGTCTTTGAATTCACTATGTAGCCCAGGCTAGTCCCCCTGCTTCCATATTCCATGTATTAGTGTATGACACCAGGTCTGGCTCAGAGCATACAGTTAATACCAGTGCAGCCAGGATACACTGTGGGGTGCATAGATTTCACTCCACTTCTCCACACCCTTACTTCAAAGGCAGAAAGGCCCCTGTGGGTTCTTGTCTGGGCCCTCCTCTTTCAGGGCTTTAACAGCTTTGACCTGGCCTCCTTTGTAGGCCTCTCCCCAGGGTGCCTGAGTTCACAGCTAGCTTTTGGGTCAGACAAGATGGTGACCTGTCTAGGGTCTGGTTTTTCTCTTTCTATGACTAACATGACTGCTTATCTTCGTCGGGGCCATTAGAGATCATGACACGTCTTCAGTCAGACCAAGTGCACAGGACAGGTCAAAGAGGTACCATCAGACCTAGGGATTGGCTCAATGGTGGAGCACTATGGTGGAGCACAGTGCCATACAGGGCAGAGTCATGGAGCATGGGGGTGAGGCTGCTGAGAGAAGAGAGGAAGTGTTCCGTGTCACCGTCACACATGACATGAGTGTGGAGATGGGAAGTCTGGACCTAAGTGTGTTCTCCGGGAAAGGGGAAAGGGTGCTGGTGGCCGCTGACACATGGCTCATTGTCCTCAGGCTGGTCTGGCCAGAGTAACTACAAAGGTCACAGGGGAGTGGAGCGAATGGAGTCCCAGCCTCCTCCCGGGAGGGGTTTAAGATCCCACCTTCTCTTTCCCCTTGCTTGATGGCTCCTCCTGGGGCCTGCTCTGGCCTCACAGGTGACATGAACATGGAAGGCCTCAATGTTCCGCCCAGGTTTGTGACCCTCCGTGAGATGAAGTCTGCCTCTCTGCTGAGTCCAGGCTTGTGGGTCACCTAGCATGGGTCCTGTGGTGAGGATTTTCATTTCCTCATGCCTTCTTTCCTTGCTGACTCTTTTGTCTCGTGACTGGCCACGCTTTCTCTTCCTTTTTTTCCCCTCCAATAAAAGTTCCAAACCTGAGATGGCTCAGAGGTTAAGAGCATTTGCTGCTCTTCCAGAGCAACAGAATTCGGTTCCCAGCACCCCCGTCTGGTGTCTGGTGGTTCACAACTGCCGCTAGCACCAGCTCCAGTGGATCTGATGTGCTCTTCTGGCCAGGCACACACACACATACACACACCGAGCACCCTCCCACACACATATAGCATACCCCCCCCCTTACAAATAAAGAGGGAAAATAATTCTTTTTAAAGGTCCCTAAGCCAGAACGTTGGCTTCGGCCATTCAAATACAAGGGGAAAGTCACCAGGGAAAAGAACAAGCATCAAAGTTAATTCGGATTTATTTAAACCCATGTTTACAAGAGAGCGAGTCCTGATAACTTATCTTTCCTGATGGTTTTTCAGTCACTGTGTTTTCTTCAAGCTGTTGGCTCAAGTCTAACAGATTATCTACTATTTCCTTGAGAGCAACCAAATCTATTGTGGATGATGTTGCAAATACTCAGTTGTGTCCAAGAAAGCGTTGCTCAATATTCAGCCTAGGCTATTGTATGACTGACAGTGGGCAAGCGCCTTCCCTGGAACCCGTCTCCCGGCATGGCGATTTGTCATTCTGCCATGGCAACATCCTCCTCCCTTTTTTTATGTAATTAATTTTTTTGTTGTGTGTTTACCCATATGATGGATGTGTGCTTTGGCGTAGGTGTGAGCCGTGGCTTGCATGTGGAAGCCAGGAGACTACTTTGTGGAGTCCTTTTACTTCTTCCACTTTTATGTGGATTCTGGGCGTTAAATTCAGGTCACAGCAGGTGCCTTTACCCACTCAGGCTTCTTCCTGACCCTCATGGGGTTTGGGGGGATCTTTTTCTTTAAATACATACTCGTGGTGACCAGCCTACCCTTTAGGGATCCACTCACTGATATCAGATGCACAAGATTTGGATTCTCAATGCTGATGTTGATGAATACATGGCCCTAGGTAGAAACATTTGCCTTCATGGGCCCCAGTACTCTTATTTATGAAGGAAGGGAACGAAGGCTCCGTAGAAGATCAACAATGTGTAGAAGAGAGAGCTGCAAGCCGCGCAGATGTTTGCCAGTGTCTGAGACATAAATCCTTTCACACTGCCAAATCCAAAACCAGTGTCTGGCAAGGTTCCTCACTGCCTGAGATTTTAATAATGGGCTTTGCCTGGGCAGCACTGGCGTAGAAACAACAATGCACATACTTCATGCCTAAAATTGTTTTATTATTTTGAGACGGTCTCATGTAGCCCAGGCTGGCCTCGAACTTACTACAACCGAAGATGTCCCTCTGTTTCCAATCTTCTGTGCATTGGGATTATACCACCATCCTTGGTGTTGGCAGTGCTGGGGATTGAAGGCAGGGCTTTATTCTGGTAGACCAGCACCCTGCCAACTGAGCGATCCAGTAGACTTCATCTTGAAATTCTTTTCTTTCTTTCTTCCTTCCTTCCTTCCTCCCTCCCTCCCTCCCTTCCTTTTTCTTTCTTTCTTTCTTTCTTTCTTTCTTTCTTTCTTTCTTTCTTTTTTTCTTTCTTTTGGTTTTTCAAGACAGGGTTTCTCTGTGTAGCCCTGGCTGTCCTGGAACTCACTCTGTAAACCAGGCTGGCCTCAAACTCAGAAATCTGCCTGCCTCTGCCTCTGCCTCCCAAGTGCTGGGATTAAAGGCACGCGCCATCCTTGCCCGGCTTCATCTTGAAATTCTACAATATAGTATATCTTTAATCTCATTCAACCTTAAAAGACTACAATTCTATGCTTCTGATACTGGGTCCGAATACACCAGAAACGTCATCCACAGCCCTTGGGGGCATCAACATCCTGGTTCCAGGTGGTAATAACCTCCCACCTTGGGCGATGACACTGGTCTGGTGGTCTTTGTGTTAGAAAGTGATCTGAAAAGACAGTGACTTGGAGTTGGGACATCCAGGCCTTGTGCTGCTCCAGCATGAGAGCCGCCCAGCCTTCCCTGTGGGTCAGATGGGGCGTGAGTCATCCCGTGTCATTTCAGCCACTGTTTCCCAGGGTGCTGGGAAGCAAGGAGGCCAGAAAGCATGAAACAGACAGAGAGGAAAAACACGGAGGAGGAGGAGGAGAAAGGGCCCCTCCTTGGGCAGGGCCTCCCAGGCAAGCGTGACTCATTCCTCACTGTCCTGTCTGCCACACCTTCTGAATGTCAGGTGGAAAATTTGCCTAGACCAAGCACCCTTGATCAAGTCAGAACAGGTTGCCTACAGATCGGGCCCATTAACATTAATGTTCTCAAAATAGGCCAGTCTCTTCTTAAATGTGGCTTCTTTCTGTTCTGTGTGTAGCTAGAGCTGTAGCCAGTGCAGAAAAGAAGAAAAGATAAAGAAGAGCAGCAGGCATGTTTTGCTTATGGAGGAGGCTAGTGGGGAATCACAGGAAAAAGGGATGGACTCCCATGGTGCCTTCCTAACCTTCCTGACTCTTTAAAGAGCAGGAGGAACGTTCCCGGCACGGTTACTTACATCTTAACCAAAACACAATTAAGATCTGTCCATAGTGAGCACAGGCGTGCGCAACACCACTACCAAATTACGGAAAGGTCTAGCATGGGCTAATAAGCAAACTTGAATTCCAGAGGGCTGCAGCTCATGAACATCAGGATGGATGCTATCCAAAGTCGGAAAACTAACTAGAAAAGAACAGGTGTTGGCAAACATTCAGAGAGTTGGTAGCCTTGAGTACTGTTTTTTTTTTTTTGGGGGGGGGGGAGCGGGAATGTAAAATGGTTTGACCATTTTGGAAAACAAAATGGCAGTCTTTCAGAAAAAGTAAACACAGAATTATATGACCTAGCAATTCCACTTCTAGGTATACATGGAAAGAATTGGAAGCAGGGCCTGCCTCTCTCTCTCTCTCTCTCTCTCTCTCTCTCTCTCTCTCTCTGTATGTGTGTGTGTGTGTGTGTGTGGTGTTGACTGGCATCTTTCTCTTAGTATAATGTCCTTGAAGTTCATACATGTTGCAACCTGTGTCAGAATTCCTTCCATTTCAATGCCAGCTACTCAATTTTGTGATTGCTTTTAATGTGTGTGTGTGTGTGTGTGTGTGTGTGTGTGTTTGTGTGTATGTGTGTGTGAAACTGAGTGTGTATACAGGCACATGCATGGGGAATGTGTTGATATCAGAGAACAACCTCATGAATTAGACGTCATCAGGGTCTCTCTTCTTGTTCACTGCTGTCTATACCAGGCTAGCTGGCCCTCAGGTTTCTGATGAGTGTCCCTTAGCTGTCTACCAGTGCCCACAGGGGCACTCTGGAGTTACAAATGCGTGCTCTACTGCATCTAACTTTCTTAGGCTCTAGGGCTCAAAACTCTGTTCATGGGATTTGTGTAGCAAGTGACTTATCCACTGAGCCATGACCATAGTCTACAAGGAAGGTCTAGAAGAGACCTTTGCACATCCATGTTTCTGTAGCATTATTCATTGTGGCCCAAAGGTGAACGTACCCCAGATGCCCACTGGTGGTGGCTGAAAAAAGGAAACTGTGCTATACGGCAGAGTGGAGTAGTATTTGGCTTTGAACGAGAAGGAAATTCTGATACAGGTTGCAATGTGGGGGAGCTTGGAGGACAATATACTAAGTGGAAGAAGCAAGTCTCAGAACAAATACTGCATTAGTCCACCCTCCTGGCTTTCCTAGAACAGTCAAAATTCACAGGGACAGAAAGGGGAATGGCGGTCCCAGAGACAAGGGAAGGTAATTACCATCCTCTTGTTAATGACTACAGTGTTTCAGTTCTGTAAGATAAAGAGAATTCTGTGGATGGATGGTAGTGTGTGTGTGTGGGGGGGGCAATACTGTGAATGAATTTTAATATTGCTGAACTATATATGTAAAATGGCAAATGTTATGCTATGTATATTTTCCTATACTTTGAAAAACAATTCTGCACACACAACAACAACTGAAAACCTTGGGGACAAATGGCCTGGATTATGAGGTTGTCTAAGACATAGGACTTTGACCAAGTAATGTGACCAGTGTGAGTCTGGTTTACCCTGTCAGAGACAGTGAAGACAAGCAGTCCTGAAGGCCAGCCTAAAGTTTAAGCAAGATAGTACAGGTAAGGCTGTTGATATGTTTTTGGCATACTGCACGAGGTCAGTAAGTGTTAGTTATTGCTGTTATCGAAACATGTTATTGTTGGACTTCATAGACCAAGGTCAGTAGAAGCTGGCCATGGGCAGTCTTGTCTAACTGGGTTCAAAAGATGGAAACAGTAAATTTCTTACTGTTCACATTCATACCCAGAAATGTATGTATCATTAAGAGTGAGTGCATATGTCTATGGGTAAAGGCTAGCTAAGATACCTAGTTAGTATTTGTATTTTTCCCATGCTAAAAACAGAACCTAGTTCCTTGTATGTGGGAGGTCAGTGTTCTACCACTGAGCTATACCCCCTTTCTCTCATCACCTTTCTTAATCTGTCTATTCTGCTAATATAACAGAGTCTCCCTTTGCCTCTAGGCAGGCTGCATTTAGAAGTGGTTCAGGTTTATCAGCACTATAAGATTGCTGTTTGGTTTTCTGGGGGGGGGGGCTGGACTACTAGATTGGTATCTGAAGTATGTGGTCTGTATAAGCTACAGGGGAAAGCTCACAGGCACCAAGCCAAGTCTGTTCCTAGGCAGCAACAGCAGCGGGGTAGATCTCTACCCTACCCAGAATCCCTGTCTGTACACCTGTCCCCCCAGGTTCTCTCTGCTAAGCTGCACTTTTGGGAAATTCTGGGGCAAGCTTAACTTCTCCCAATGATATTCCAAAGATAAGGGCAGGGGGAAAGGCCATAACTTTAGATAAGATCCCAGTATTTGAGGATGGATAGGTAAAAGTGACAATGTTCTGCAAAAATGTAAATATCTGCAGAGCAGGGGTTCTCAGATGGGGGCGGGTGGCCCCCATTGCTGCCGGGGACACATGCACAGGGCATTCTTGGTTGTCACAGGCTTCTGTCCAGTGGTTGGAGGCCAGGGATCCTGCAAAGATTCTATAATTCCTAGGATGTGCTGTTCATAAGGAGAACTGTCCATCCCACAGGTCAGCAGCTCCGAGGTTAAAGGACTCTTGTCTCTGAACCACTAGGAGGAGTGGAAATCAGTCATTTTCTCCCTGAAAAGAGGCTTAGAATGAAGATCTGTTAAAATGGGATGGTTAGAGAGGAGGCTTAAAGGAAAATCACAACGCAACTTGTGGGAGGGACCTGTTTAAGAATAATAATTTTAAAAAATCATCTCTTTATATCTATGAATATGTGTGTATGCATGTGCACATGTGACCAAGCCTACATTAATTGATTAATTTATTACTGTTGTTTCTGTTTGTTTTGAGATAGGGTTTTTCTCTGTAGTCCAAGCTGGCCTCAAACTCACAGTGATTTTCCTGCCTTAGCTTCCTGAGTACTGACAGTATTACATTGTGGTCCACCATGTCTAGTAGCACAGATAGGTTTATCTTTTCTTTTTTCTTTCTTTTTTTTTTTTCTGTAGCATCTTTCTTTTGGAAACTCTTAATGCCAGGTTTGTTAAAGCCAGAGAACCTTACATTTGGTGTTCTGGCTTAGGCTCCAATCCCAGAACCTGGGAAGCTTAGACAAGATTACCATGACCTGGCCACACAGTGAATTCCAGGCTGTCTTGGAACCTTGTCCAAAACAAAACAAAACAAAACAAAACAAAACAAAACAAAACAAAACAAAACAAGACTTCTTCTTCTTCTTTTTTTTTTTTCAAAGAGAGAGGATTTCCTCTCTAAAGCATCTAGGTTGTTCCATGGATGCCTTCTTCAGCCTGTTGGAACCTGCTTCCCTATCTCATTCCACTTCAGGAGGAGTCTGTCCAAACATGAAATCCTTTTATGCTTCCCAGTGGGTTACCCCTGGGAAACAGCTTTACGAGGAGATACAAATTAAAGTGGGAAAGGGACTTGGGAAAACTGCAGCAAGTGTTCCGAGGAGGACTCTGAGAGATCAGAGCCTCCCTACACCCCGGGAGCCTAAACCTTACCGTGGTATGTCTACGGACAGTCACCTCAGCTGAAGAAATGGCAGAACAGTCACAGACATGTCCCAAATGCCCAGCGCTGTGCTCTGGGATCAGGACATAATAAGCTCTGTGGCCTTTGGCAAGTCACTAAGCTTTTTGGTGGTGCTGTCTTCTTATCTAAGAAATAACAACCGAATGTGCCTTACCCAGTTGTTCGGGAGATTAAGCGAGACAACAAGTCCTTGAGAAATGTTAGCTCTCTCAGTTGGGATATAGAAGAAAAAAACAAAAAACCAGCAGCCCCACAGCTCACTACTGACATAGGCGGGAGCTCCCCCCCCCCAAGCGCATTTCTTTTTGCACTGGGCTTCACACTTAAAGCCGAGAGCACATGAGCCAACCATTTGCACGTGACCTTCAAAGTAGTTTGCAAACACAGATGTCAGGTTCCAGCACCCACGGGGTGTATCAGGAATCTTTTGGAATATTTTCTCTTCATACCTTCTTAATGGACCTTGCATTATCAATCAACAGTGGTGATCCAATACAAAGAGCATTCAAGTTCAGTCCTACTTTGTGAGAATCAGCCACAGGTGGACAGACAGGGGTTCCCAGGAACGTGTTCTAGTCAGTCACCTGTCTGGTATCAGCTTTGCTGAGCCTGGCAAGCTTGACCAGGCTTGCAACACCTCTCTCTCTCTCTCTCTCTCTCTCTCTCTCTCTCTCTCTCTCTCTCTCTCTCTCTCTCTCTCTCTCTGCTTGTGAAAGCACAAATATGCCGCTGAGATTTCAGGCTGGACTACAAACCTGCTTTCCTGCCCTGCAAGCCAGTGGGTGTAGAAAAGCCTTTGACAGCCAACCCATATGCTTGGGTTACAATTGCCTCTTTAAAAAGGGCAGTGTGGACTTTTTCTTATTAAAAGGGATAGTTCCCGAGTTCAGAGGCTCTCGCCTGTAATCTCAGCTACCAGGAGGTGGAGATTTGCAAGTTTAGAATCAGCCCTGGGCAACGTAGCTGGACCCTGTCCCAAAATAAAATGGGATCTAATGAAAGTAAAATAAATACAAGTGGCAGAGGCCTAGCTCAGTGGTAGGATTCTCAGCTAACGTGGGAGAGGCCCCGAGTTCAATCAAGTTAGCTTGGGAAATTGCTTCCTGTTCTTTGAAATGAAATTTTATGCTGGACATATGGGTCTAATTGTTCAGTGTACTACACACTAAGGGGTGGGGGATACCCAGATATACACACCTTCACGGTGTCGGTTGGTTTTTATGCTGTGGGATGCTGTAGCACACACAACCTATTTCTAAGGGAGGAAGGGTTTACTTAGCCCCACAGTCTGAGGGGTACCATCTATCATGGCTGGAAAGGCATGGTAACAGTGAGTCTGTGAGTGTTGGTGGATAGCGGGGCTGGGGAGCTTGCAGCACTTGGTTATGTTAAGAAAACAAGTTCTTATTAAATGAGGTCAAATGGAGATCCTTTTCCTTTCCTGATATGTTTAAATCTACCAGAGAAAACTGACACATCTATATGAATTCCCACTGATAGTCAATCCGCACACATACACACACACACACACACACACACACACACACACACACACCATTCCTGAGACAGGGTTTCTCTGTATAGCCCTGGCTGTCCTGGAACTCACTCTGTAGACCAGGCTGGCCTCAAACTCAGAAATCTGCCTGCCTCTGCCTCCCAAGTGCTGGGATCAAAGACATGCGACACCACTGCCTAGCTACACACAACTTTTAATAAGAGATTGGCTTGTGCTCCAGAGGTCTTCTGCTGAAATTATTAGTCTTTTGAAGATACAGTTGCAGGCTGGAGACATGGCTCGGTGATTAAGAAGACTGACTGCTCTTTCAGAGGACATGAGTTCAATTCCTAGCACCCACATGGTAGCTCAAAACTGTCTATAGTTCCAAGATCTGACACTCTTACAGAGACACAGGTGCAGGCAAAACACTGATGTACATTAAATAAATAAATAAATAAATAAATAAATAAATAACTTTTTTTTAATAGAGTTCCATGGTAGAAATAGGTTCAAGAAAGATTCCTTCCAGGGGTTTCTCTCTCCTTCTGACAGGTTCTCGCTGCACAGTCTAGGTTGCCTTTGAACTGGTGACCATCTGTCTTAGTCCACAGCATGCTGAGATTACTCTGGGGTATGAGTCAGCACATTTATTACTGTCATAGTACCCTTGAGGATGGGGCATCCTGGGGTCAGGACGACAGCTGAACAGCTCCAGAGAGCCACTTGCACTGCTGTAAGCTGATCTGCCTCACTGGCTATCTAATTCCTCCTTGGAGCAATTTAATATCTAAAGCTCGTGATTTAGGAAGCTGGCCTTTCCGCTGTCAGCCATCCGACGGCAGTGGTCATCAGCAGGTAGTTCTTTCTCCGAGCACTTACTGAGTACTTTAAGAATGGTGCCGGGGGCCAGTAATAAATATATATGGCTCAGCAGGTAAAGGCACTTGCCAACAAGCCCGATGACCCTGAGTTCAGTCCCCATAGTAGAAGGAAAGATGTGATCACACAAGCTGTCCTCTGATCTCCACGGGTATGAGATAGAAGTGCATGTTCAATATAAGAAAGTGGCCTTCCATAGGAGGTGACTCTGGGTAGGACATTGTAGCAGAGGAAGCCTATGGGTGATGATTCCCACCTGAGCATCACCTGAGGAGACGGGATGACGTCCATTGTCTAGGCTGCACTATGGACCAGGTGACTCAGTGTCTCTGAGGACATGACGTGGCTGTGTAATTTTTAAAGCCACCTGAGCCATCCCAGCGTAGAACTGGGGTCACGAACTAGGCCTTGGATGGATGACTGTCATCAGCTAGGCTGCATGGCAGAACCTTCTGGGGGGTGGGTAGATTATGTAAAACTGCCTTAGACTGCCCAAGCCTCGCCCCAGAATAGCTGAGTGAGAGTCTTTGGGAGAGGACTCAGGGATGGTGGAGTTTTCCGAAGCTCCTCCAGGCAATCCGACAAGCACCACAATGTTGGAGATCATTGACACCATGTCCACTTCCTTGGCTCACACATGGCTGTCTGCCTAAGATGGGCTATTTCTACCCGAACACACGGGAACATGGAGACACTATGGCTGAGAAGCCGGAGAAGCTGAAGGTCTGAGGAACGCTGGGCCTTTCCGCCCGACATCACCTGTGCCACGTCAGACAAGGAGCATCCCTCCTGGGTTGCGTGTTCTGCTCACCAAACCACAATCCTGTCCTCCACACTAAGTCTTTCTTTCTTTCTTTCTTTCTTTCTTTCTTTCTTTCTTTCTTTCTTTCTTTCTTTCTTTTTTTTTTTTTGAGACAGGGTTTCTCTGTGTAACCCTGGCTGTTCTGGAACTCACTTTGTAGACCAGGCTGGCCTCGAACTCAGAAATCTGCCTGCCTCTGCCTCCCAAGTGCTGGGATTACAGGCGTGCGCCACCACCGCCCGGCTCACACTAAGTATTTCTTAGCATTTTCCTCTTAATTAATATTTTACTGGCTTTCGTTCGTTGACCAAAACGCGGGCCTAGCGATTCGGGAGTGTCTCTTATAAATGTCTATCTTCACTTGAATGCATGCAATTTTCATACGAGTATTAAAAATGCAAAAAGCTAAGCAACTGTAACTTTTTGCTCAATAGTTGGGCAATCGTCTTTCAGCTCGCCAACTGCGGACTGCGTGTTCTTTAAAAGAAGCTTTTTGAGCTGGGGTAATGGCTCAGCTGGTGAAGCACTTACATCGCAAGCACCAGCCCCAAGTTTTATCTCTAAAACTCATGTCAAAATGTTGGACACGATGACCTATTTTTTTTTTTTTTGGTTTTTTTTTTCGAGACAGGGTTTCTCTGTGTAGCCCGGGCTGTCCTGGAACTCACGCTGTAGACCAGGCTGGCCTCGAACTCAGAAATCCGCCTACCTCTGCCTCCCAAGTGCAGGGATTACAGGCGTGCACCACCACGCCCGGCTCATTTTTGTAATCTCATTACTGGGGAAGTAGAGACAGGCGCACTCCTGGGCACACTAGCCAATGAGCATACCCTCCTCTGTGAGCTCCAGGCCAGGGAGAGGCCCTGTCTCAAACAGAAAAGGGTAGATGACACCCGAGGTAATCCTCTGGCCTCTGCGGATATGTGCACGCACATGAATGAACATAGGCACACATAAAGAAGCTTTCAAATACCATTATCTTAAAATAATGATTTTTTTTTTTTTTTAGCCTCCCGACGCGAAGGGTTGGTGAGATGGCTTAGAAGCACTTGTTCTGCGTGCTTGAAGACCTGAATCCAAACCCCCTAGAACCTAAAATCCAAACCCCTAGGCTATGTGTGACTGTAACCCCAGGATTGAGGTGCAGAAAGAGGAGGATCCTAATACCCTGCTGGCTAGTTAGCATAGCCCAAAATGGCGTGTTTCAGCTTCAGTGAGACTGTTTCAAGGCAATAAAGGCAGAGACTCACAGAGGAAAGCACTCTGTCCTTCTCTGGCATTCATATGCATGTGCCCCTCCCCTGACTTATAATTTAGGATTCCATATCCTACGCTCAGTGCGTCCAGACTTTCACAACACATCAGTGAAGGCATCAGGGAAGGCAGACCACCACAAACAATGGCGCTCTTGGGGATGCGCCTAGGAACTCAGCTCGGGAAGCGGTTTTAGAAACCATTCTACCAGAAGACAACAAAACAAAACTAAGCGCGTGAAATGTTTTCAACAAGGCAGGTATGGGTCCCTGGCTCCAAATGGACACTTGATGGTGTTTCTTGCTATAGGATAATCTTTTTTGTTTGTTTGTTTTGTTTTGTTTTCGAGACAGGGTTTCTCTGTGTAGTCCTGGCTGTCCTGGAACTCACTCTGTAGACCAGGCTGGCCTTGAACTCAGAAATCTGCCTGCCTCTGCCTCCCAAGTGCTGGGATTACAAGCGTGCGCCACCACGCCCGGCTAGGATAGTCTTTTAAAGGTTTCTTCCCGTAGGGACTATGTATGCCTCTCACAGACCTGACTCAGTACTTCATCCTTAGGAAACCTGGGTTCCATCTTCCGAACCTGCCCTACCCCCTGCATTTATGACATGATTAACAAAACAATTCATCTGGTTCTGCAAGAAGGTGAGACTGAGATTAACTCTGAGACTTGGTCCTGGCCGCTAATCAGATTTGGCTTCTTGCTCTCCTGCCCTAAGCAGGCAGGCCTCTCCTTGTTTAAGCAGATCTATTTTCCAAGGGTGAATCTTTCATTTCTGGACTGAGCAGGAGGACTCTACCTTCTGCTTCCTCTTGCAATTTCCTGATAGTTTTGCCGTTGTTGTTGTTTGCTTGTTTGTTTTATTGTTGTTGTTTGCTTGTTGGCTGGTTGGCTGACTTCTAAATGACTTTTGTTATTTCAGGAACAGGCCTGGGTGACAGATCACTAGCTTCTCTTGGGGCTCTCCCTTAGAGAAAGAGAGGAGATGCCCCTTTCCTGAGGCATTTTGTCAACATGTGGAAAGCCTGAGTGTTTGTGGGGATGGTTTAGTGACACTTTTGCGTGACTGGACTGACTGGTGATGTAAACTCTGTTTCCAAACTTCTTAAATGTACCAAATTTTGTGTGTG
This sequence comes from Apodemus agrarius, assembly GCA_964023405.1. Classification (NCBI taxonomy): domain Eukaryota; kingdom Metazoa; phylum Chordata; class Mammalia; order Rodentia; family Muridae; genus Apodemus; species Apodemus agrarius. The sequence continues at coordinate 25,586,167 of OZ030019.1, read as the reverse complement.
TGTGTATGTGTGTGTGTGTGTGTGTGTGTGTGTGTGTGTGTGTAGGCCAGAGATCAGATTGGGTATCACTCCTAAGGAGCCATCCACCTTGTGTATTAAAACAAGGTCTCTAATTAGCCCTGAGCTTGTTGACAGACTAGCCTGTCTGCGAGCGAGCCCCAGAGATCTGCCTATCTCTGTCTCCTTAGCACTGGGATTACAAGTTTCTGCCGCTCTGCCCACCTATTATTTGTTTGTTTGTTTTTAAACTTGGGTTGGAAGGATGGAGCTCAGGTTCTTTTTGTTTTGTTTTGTTTTGTTTTGTTTTGTTTTGTTTTGTTTTGTTTTGTTTTGTTTGAGACAGGGTTTCTCTGTGCAGCCTTGGCTGTCCTGGAACTCACTCTGTAGATCAGGCTGGCCTCGAACTCAGAAACACCTGCCTCTGCCTCCCAAGTGCTGGGATTACAGGTGTGTGCCACCACCGCCCGGCCTGTTTCCCAATTCTTAAAGAAAGTTGGGTGAAAGGGTAGACACTGGTGGTGCAGTTCCTGGGAAAAGGCAGCTCACGTAGTCCTGATGTATCTGTCAGTGGAGGAGGGGAATTCCTTTGTGAGATGAGAAAGGAGTCTGCCCAGAGAGGAATGTGTGGCTTCTGCTGCCTCCATCCACTCTGGATGGACAGGAGAGTCTTCACTGTAGTTGAGACTATGACTGTGACATAGTTATAGCTGATTCGAGCATTCCCAAGGACTGATCGGGGACTGTCAGCATTCTGTTGCTATAACAAGACACCCGGGCTCAATGATGTCTATGGAGGAGAGGCTGAATTCTGAGCTGACTGTCACTCACAGTCTCTAGACATGTGTAGGATGCAGGGCAGTGCAGCGCATGGTGGTGGAAGAGATCTGATCATTTTAGGGAGCAAAGAGAAGGAGGAAGGTTTGGAGGTGCCCTTCAAGGCCACACCTCAGTGACCTAGTGACCTACCTTCCACCGAGCTCCATCTACTGCATGTTCCTCCATCTTCAGGGTGGTGTTGCAGGTGGGAGATCAAGCCCGTAACAAGACGGATTTGCAAGACACTCCCACCCCAAACAGTAGCCAGTGCCAAGTGAGTCCATCAGGAACTGCTTGCTGAATAATCCATTCTAGGTGACCCATGACCTTGGCTAATGACCACGAATCTGTATTCATTGTTTACCAGCAGCTTACTAAGGCCTTTAATGACCTCAGTGAAGAAAATGATTAGGAAAGTACAGACTAGATGACCTCGTGACCTGCAGGGAGCCTGGACATTTATCCGACTGATCAGTTTGGGATCTGAGCTAAAAGTCGCCAATATTTCCTCTAATTATATCCGACTAGTGCCTCGTCCCCATGGGAAATCCCAAATGCTTGACTCAGCAGACTCCTCATTGTTTGTGTGCTGTCCACCAGCTACATCTGTATGTACGTGTTTTGAGATTGTTTGTGTTTATGTGGAGATTTCTGTGCAAGCATTTTAGGTAAACTCTCACCGAAGTTTGACATACATTGATTAATAGGTATAAACAATAAATACATAACTGATTAGTTTTTCACATTCACGGATGTGCCATGTCCTCAGGCCAAGAACTAAAACGTACCACCACTCCAGAAGCCCCTCTTTGTCCCTTGTGTCACTTCCCACCCAAAGTAATCCAACTGTGATCCTGATGAGTTCCTGTCATAACAGTCAGCCACTTGAAATACATTTCCATAGACAGAGAATATGCTTACTGGTATTTCACCTCGGCAACTGTAATGAGCAATTTTTTTTGTTACCTACTATAGTGCCCCAATGTGAATTGGACAAGTTAGACGGAGTGTTATAGAGTTCAAAGACTACACAGAAATGCTTCATTTGTTGGCTTTCAATGACTGTAACAAGGTACCCAGATGTTCAACCTATAAAGAGGAAAGGTTTGTTTGAGGTGAGAATTTTGGGAGTATCAGTCCTTAGTCTTGTCTTGGGGACCATGCTAGGCATCACATCAACGTGGGGAATGAATGGGAGATGCAAACCAATCACCCCACAACTGGGAGAGGGAGAGGGAGAAAAAGAGAAAAAGGGAGAGGGAAAGGGAATGGGAGAGAAGAGAGGTTGGAGACCTCACAGTCTTCAAGGTCATCCCTCCAATGACCAGACCTGTTACTAGGCCCCACCTCTTAAAATATTCACCACTTCCCAACAGCACAGAGTTGAGCCTCTGGAATTGTGGTCCAGCCCTAACCTACAGCAAATGGAGCTAACCTTGTTATTTAAGCATTTGACCAAGAGTTTGAACATCTCTTTGATGGCTGATGAATTTCAATGACATGTTGGCATCAAATTTAAGGCATGTATCTCTGCATAGGTTAACTTAGTACACTTGTAGGATGTGCACACAGGAGACTTCCTTGTCTCCACCTTGCCTTTTCTCTTCCTAGTTTTCAGGAGACGTCTTTACTCTGAACTTCTCAGGCACACCTTCCTTAACAAGACTCGCTCTCCCTAGTTGGCCATGCTCCCCCTCCTTCCCCACACTGCCCTGCGTGACTTACTCCTTTCTCTTCAAAAAGCATCACAGTCCCCAGGAGTCTCTTTTATTATTACTGTTGCCACCTCCTCCTCCTCCTCTTCCTCCTTATCTTCTAGACAAAGTCTCATTATATAGTCCAAGTTGGCTTGGAACTCAGGGTTCTTCTGCCTCAACCTGTTCTTACTTCTACCTGATGCAAAAACACAGGGAATCTTGGTTGGAAGGAGATACTGGATAGGGAAGAAAATGTTAGGATCCCAGAGGGCAAGTTGGTGGCTAGGCTAGGTGGGAGACTCTGTCTTAAAAGACAGAAATATTCACAAACAACAAAAGGATAGAATGCATGGATTCTCATTATTTGCATGAAGTTCTATCTTAGGTTTTTTTTTTCCTCTTCCTCCTTTCTTTCTTTCTTTCTTTCTTTCTTTCTTTCTTTCTTTCTTTCTTTCTTTTTTGGTTTTTCGAGACAGGGTTTCTCTGTGTAGCCCTGGCTGTCCTGGAACTCACTCTGTAGACCAGGCTGGCCTCGAACTCAGAAATCTGCCTGCCTCTGCCTCCCAAGTGCTGGGATTACAGGCGTGCACCACCACGCCCGGCTCGCTCTTTCTTTTTTTTAAAAAGACTTATTTATTTACTTATATATGTAAGTACACTGTAGCTGTCTTCAGACACTCCAGAAGAGGGAGTCAGATTCTATTATGGATGGTTGTAAGCCACCATGTGGTTGCTGGGATTTGAACTCAGGACCTTCTGAAGAACAGTCGGTGCTCTTAACCACTGAGCCATTTCTCTAGGCTCTCTTCCTCCTTTCTCTATCCATCTATCTGTCCCTCACTCCCTCTCTATCCATCTGTCCCTCACTCCCTGTTTTTTGGTGGCTGGGATCAAACCCAGGGCCTTGAACACGCTAAGCACAGGCTTCATTACTGACCAATACCCTCAACCCTCAGTCTGAGTTTTTCTTGGATGGGGCGAGTGTCTGTGTCTCCATATGTGTTTGTGAAGTAGTAGGCATCCCATATGTTCAGCAGATCTTCCCAAGACCTGTCATGTGCTAGCCATTGTGTTAGAGATTGAGTTCCCAGTGAGGGGGGTTTATGCATTAGTGTGTGTGTGTGTGTGTGTGTGTGTGTGTGTGTGGTCTGTGTTGTGTGTATGTGTGTGTGTGTGTGTGTGCTGGATGTATGTGTATGTGGTATGTATGTATGTGTGTATGTAAGTGTATACATAGGTACACCATGGTATATTTGTAGAGATCAAAAAACAACCTGAGCGAGTCTGTTCTGTCCTGCCGCCTTCTGCTATGTAAGGTCCCAGGGATTGAACTCAGGTCATCAGGCTTGGTGACAAACACCTTTAATGGAGAAGATGAACTCAATCTCCATTTTAGAACATCACCTCCCAGAATCCTTTTAAAAGCCCACAGGAGGAAAGGTCAAAATCACAAAGTAAATACTGTTATAGGGGAGTTGGGGTCTCTGCAGATGCAGCCCCTTTTGCTAGTACCCGTATGTGGCACCTTAGTTTCTAGTAAAGCCGGAAAATCCCATCTGTAGCTTCAACAATTTTAACCACAAAAGGCATCTTGACCGCCAGGACTATAGTTGCCAGGGAACGGCTCCGCTTCCTCGGCTCTCTGGTACCTCCTGGCCTGCCCAGGCTCCACACTAACACATAATTACTGTCTCCCTCATTGGTTGCTGTCAGAAGGATAATTTTTGCTCAGGTGCAGATACACAATTTTTTAAAATAATAAAATGGTCCATATAATTTAAAAGCTAAGGTGGTTATTGAGAGTGTTAGTGATCTGTGTAACTCGCCTTCGAGCTCCTCGCACCTCTATAAACATGAGGTGTTGACTTTACGAGGCCATTAGAGCGTCTAGAACCGATCTGTGGTTCCCACTCTGTCCGTGATAAGACAGCCTTGATTGTCTCATGGTATTTACAAATGTACCTGGAGAAACAGGAAGTGAGCACAGGCAGCCCTAAATGACGTTAAGAAAGCACAAGGAGAGGGTACAGCGAAAAGGTTTATCAAAGGCTGTGAGCGTAGTAGTAAGAAGGGGAAAGGCAAAAACAAAGGCTGAGGAAGAGAGACCTGGTAGTGTTGACCTTGCTAATTAACACTGAATGACCATGGGGGTGATAACCTGGTCCGTGAACTTCATTTTATCTCAGTAAAATCAAGATTACATAATGCCACTCACGGCGTTATTCTGAAGTCATTGGTAGAGCATCTTACATGCTGAGTTTTGCCCCTGGAATGTAGTTCACTAGGTTCGTTTGTTTTCCATGGCTGAGATAGTACCCGAGAAACAAAGAGGACAGAACATTCATTCATTCATTCATTCATTCATTCATTTTGGTTTCGTGGTTTTATTCCATGGATGCTGGCTGTACTATGCTGGTACTGCAGACATAGCGGTGGTGGGGGTAAATCCTGAAGATGGATGTTGCCACCCAAGAAACATGGAGCGCACAGCAAGAGGGAGAGATGCACATGGGACACATCCATCAAAGGCACGACCCCATCTTCTCTGTTCCTCAGATCAGGCCCCACTTTCCACCTCCTCTCAATAGTCCACTTAATGATGAAGTCATCAATGGACTGACCTACTGATGATTGATCTAAACTCTCTTGATACAGTCCCCTCTCTGTGACTGACTGGTTCACTAGCTAGAGATAAAGCCTTCAGACATGAACTCTTGGGGTGTGTGTGTGTGTGTGTGTGTGTGTGTGTGTGTGTGTATGAACAACAGCTTATCTAAACCATAACATATACACAAGCTAAATGGCAATGACTCTGATTTATTAGGCTGTGACCTCTCCGGGATGGGAAGTTTGACTTGCTTAGTTTTGTTTTCCAGGAATCTAGCACAGCTCATAAGAGAGACTCCAGAGGAGTTGTGGAGTGAACAGATGGTGTGGTGAGTGTTTTGTTTCGACAGAATCGTGGGTTTGGGAACCTGGGAGAGTCTTAGGATGTAAAGACGCAAGGTCTTGTGAGGAGCAGGTCCGAGACATTGCGAGAGGAAAGAACACAAGAACTAAAGAAAAGAGGCAGGAAGGACCAAGTTGCGTGCTGGGTAGGTTAGGATTTAGTTGTGGGATTTCCTGCCTTGAGTTTTACAGGCCAAGCAGGGTGTATCTTATCTGCTGACAGAGAGGATTGGCAAAAGGCTTTTACTATGACGACGAGAGAGAGAGAGAGAGAGAGAGAGAGAGAGAGAGAGAGAGAGAGAGAGAGAGAACTTCAGGAAGGCCAAGATGGAGAGCGTCTAGGGAGGGTCGGCCCGATCTACTCAGGGAGCCGTCAAGTCCCTGAGGGTGACAGCCACCCATGTGAAGAAGGACAAAAGTCAGATTAAAGAGGGGACAGCCAACACTCTTCTACAGTCTATGAATTCGAGCGGCCATGGGTCCCTGCATACTGAACCTGGTGATGTCTGTGAAAATCTCCTGCAGAGTTCTGAGTTGGAGATGAGACGGGTTTAAAGCGGAGGCTGGGCTGAGGAACGTGGAGCACGTGGGATGAACAGATGAACGCACTTTCTCACCCAAGGTTCCCTCTCCTCCGAGGACTCTACCTTGTGTCAAGTTGACAAAAACACCGACCGGCATAAAGTCAACTTTCATGGTTGTTGTGACGACTAAAAGGAGGCGTGTGGTCTGCCCGTAACCTCGTCAGGGAGAATATTTCCCAAAGGAGGAACGGAAGTAAAAAAAAATATTTTTTAATACAAATAAGCCTCTAAGACGGGCGGTGGTGGCGCATGCCTGTAATCCCAGCACTTGAGAGGCGGAGGCAGGCGGATTTCTGAGTTCGAGGCCAACCTGGTCTACAGAGTGAGTTCCAGGACAGCCAGGGCTACACAGAGAAACCCTGTCTTAGAAAAAAAAAACAAAACAAAAAACAAAACAAAACAAAAAAGAAACAAACAAACAAAAGGGTACAAGCTCAGAACTAATGGCCTTTTGAGTTTAGAGCCTGTGCAGTTAGGGTTTGGTAAGAATCCTGGGGGTACCTCTACCAACAGCCTAGCAATGTCGTCTGGAGCACAGCACTTATCTGGAGCAGAGTCCTCCGAGTTTGCCCTCTATTGCTGTGATAAAACACTCTGACCCAAAGCAACTTGGGCAAGAGAGGGATTTTCTTTTCTTTTTTATTTTGGGGGTGGGTGGGGGTGGGGGGCTTCTCATAATCTCCCATTGAGAGAAACCAGGGTAGGAGCTGAGGCAAGTCTGATGCAGAGACCATACGCTTTACTGACTCGCACTCCAAGGTTTGCTCATTTTGCTTTCTTATTCCTAGGACCGCCCACCCAGGAGTGGCACCACCCACAGTGAGCTGGGCCGTCCCATATCAATCGTTAATCAAGAAAATGCCCCTCAGACATGCCTACAGACCACCCTTACAGCAGCGTTTTCTCGATGGAGGGTTCCACTTCTTAGATGATCGTAGCTTGTGTCAGGTTGACCGAAATCTAAGCAGTGAACAAACGCTAACCTTCCAGATAGATGGCTGTGATTCTCCCTGAATGGTGGTGTGTGCTCCAGGGCACAAAGGTGTGGTTAGGTGACAGACCTGGAAGTCGGAAGGACACCAAAAGGACAGTAGTGGGGACTCTGAGAGCCTGAACACGGCAGAAGGTTCTGTGGAGATCCTTTATGACGACCCAGAGGCTGATCTAGTATGTGAGTGTGGAAACCTTGAGGATCCAAAGGAATGAGTCCACCCTGCCTTGTAGCGCACTAGGAGGCTGATCCTTCTCCAGCAAGGAAAAAAAAAATGTCTCTAACATGAGAGGAGGACAGGGCAGTGGTGGTGTGGCAGTGATGGTAGGCTTAGGAGATGTTGGGATCTTGCTGAGGCTTTGTTTGGAACAGTATCTCTCTGAGAACAGTAGTAATATTTCTCCTGCACTGGTGTTCAGCTAGAAGAGCTTGTATATCAAATCCCTCAAGTTTAAGATCTAAAAATGATGGGGTCTGGGAGTACGGCTCAGTGTGGAACACTCACCATCAGTGTAGCATCACCAGGCCCTGGGTTCCATCCTCAGGACCACGAGAAAAAAACCAAAAACCAAAGAAGAGGCATTCCGATATCTGAAAGTTTTCTAAAATGCACAGAGAAAACAGGTCCGAGCCCCTCCCTCTCCCTTTGTTTTTGTTTGTTTTCTCGGGTTATTTTTGAGACAGGGTTTCTCTGTGTAGCCTGACTGTCCTGGAACTCACTCTGTAGACCAGGCTGGCCTAGAACTCACAGAAATCTGCCTGCCCCTCAAGCGCTGGACCTAAAGACATGTACCACCATTGCCCCAGCTAGTCTGCCTCTCTCTCTCAACAGCATTCTACAATCAATAATAAATAAGATTAATTTTCCCCACAATATGAGGGACAACTGTTTCCAGGTTGGCATCCCATATCTGGCCAAAGGATCCATTTGAAGTGAATGCTGGGATAAGGAAACTTTCTGACAAACGGGTCCCAGAAATGGACCTTTTCCTGTGTTGTGCTCAAACTCAGTTGAGATTCTGGAAGAGGTGTGGCTCCAAAGTGAGGGCCTGAGTGAAGATAAGAAAAGCCCCAGGTCCCAGGAGAGAAGCCCTGGCTCACACCTGGCAGAGATCAGATAGATAGTGTGTGTGGGGGGGTGATCTCTGACGCTAGGGGCCTTGTTAATAGAGCAGTCCTGCTCACCGGAGGACAAGCCGGACGCCTTCAGCTGCGTTCTTCAAGCGATGAAAAGGAATAACTGGTGTGAGAGCTTGCGTTGAGAAGATGATTGCTCAACCAGAGGCGAGCTTGGGGATGAGCTGATGATAACGGGCAGCTAGCAAAGGGGCGGGCGGGCGGGGGAGGGGGGTGATAGCTGCAAGGGATGGGGAAGTGGTAATAGGAAAGGATTAGGATAAACTCATTACTTTAAATCATCCACCAGGGTTGTCTACAATAGACAGATGGAAGCAATCCAGACACCTGTCAGCGGAGGAGTGGACACACAATGGAATATTCTTTAGCCTGAAGAAGGAAGGAAATTCCGATACATGCTGTAGCATGGATAAACCTTGAAGGGTTATGATCAGGGAAATATTCCAGACATGAACAAAAGACTGTGTGATTCTACTCATAGATGACTTCTAGGGCCATTGGACTTGTACGGTCAGGACGGTCAGGACGGTGGGGTCAGGGGTGGTGAGCGGGGAGGGACGAGGAGTTAGTGTTTAATGGAGTTTCAGTTTGAAACGATGACTGGGTTCAGGAGTGGATGGCAGTGGCGCTTGTGCTTAGTATGGCTGAGAACGTTTATAGAGCAGATGTGAGGGCCCGAGTTAGAATCCCCAGACCCATGAGTACCACCATTCCCTCAGAGGCCCGCAGGCTGGCACCTGCGAACAAGAGACCGGGCTTAAACAAAGATCAGGCAAAGTGAGGCTTTGTCCTCAGATCCTTACACATGTGCCTGGCATTCTAACATCTGCACCACACACATGAATATGCACACACACCCAAATGAACACACAATCACACATCATACAAGTGGTATGTGCATACACGTTGATTAAAGACACTTTCCATTTTGTTTTCTTTCATTCCAATAAATATCTACTCATTTCCTTAATATTTATTTGTAATAATAACTGACATAAAATGTTTTACATTAATGTAGATCCCTTTTTAAAGTCAAGTTCCTTCATAGTTCCTCCCTAATTAAAAAGAAAACCTTCAAACATTTCTATTTGTATATTACATTTTCCAGGGAAGTAGGCACGTTGACTTTTTTTAAGACAGAAGTTCCCCCAACCCCCATCCCCACCCCCTTTTCAAAGCCATGAACATCTTCCCATTTGGTAAAGCACAGTCAAAGGTTTGGGGGTGATGACAAATGACATGACGTTTCTTCTGGATTCCATGATGGGAAAGGACGCTTTGTTCCAGTCCACTTGAAGCCAAACTGCTAAGTAATTTAAAAAAAAACAAAACAGGAGCAGTCAGGCTGGTTTGTCGAGAATGACGTGTCCCTGCAGACACCCACCTTTGTAAGACAAAACTGATTCACCAGTGCGTGGAGCCTGCGTGCAAGGAGCCTAGCTGTTCCTTCATTTGAAGTGTGTCTCTCTCCTGACAGTTTGGCTTAGATGCTTCAGAGTGAAATCCCCGCAAGCGTGTAGACATCGCCCAAAGTGAAGGAAGCTTAATGTGGGTCACAGAAACCGCCTTTGAGCGCTCCGAATAATTCGCAAAATTTTTCCGTGTTGAAAGAAAGGGATAAGTTCACTTAAGTTACCAGGCGTCGGTTCAGGAAGCCAGAGGTAGCTCAGCTCTCTGTAGGTAGGGATCTTTCCTATGGCGATCAGAACAGCGAAGGTAATTCGCTGCAGCCCTAAGCCGCCGCTGAGAGCTCAGGGCTGTTGGGAACCTTACACGGAAATGCCTGCATTCCTCAGGGGAGGATTGTTTTCTTAAACACCTTCTGGTGATGGTTGTAACTGCTCTACACTAAGTCCTGGCTCACCACCTTCCTACTCCTTGGTTTCCATCACGAGGGATACCTACTTAAAATGGAGTTGAAAATTTCTAGAACAAAGGTGAATTCATCACTTCCACGGGAGGTGCTCAGATGTGTGCTTGGCCATTTTACAAAGAGCCTTAAATAACAACTAAACAAGCCCAAAACACAGAGACAAAACAAAACAAAACAACAACAACAACAACAAAAAACCAGTCACTAAAACATATGTGGTGGGAACCTGAGGGGGTGGGGAGGTGGAGGGCGAGGAGTGGGGGTGGGGTTGACATAATTACAGATGAGTTTCTTCTTAGCCTTCTCTCCACTGATGTTGTGTGTACAGCTTTTACTCACACACTTTTATAATCAGGAAGAAAACATGTTTTCCAAGTTCAGGCTTATCTAAGATAACTTATTAGATTTGCTAATCGGGTTCTGACTCTACTTGGGGTTTGCTGCTCGCTCACAGGTTGGGAATTTAGGCAGGAGCTTTTGCATGGGGTTTCCTTCCTGGGAAACATTCTCAGGACCCTAGGTTAGGAGCCTCAGCTGCAATACTCCCCCACCGCCAGCTGAGATACTTATATGCTCACTTTCTTGTGTTTTATAATCACCGCTGGTTAGTTGTTCTTATTCTGTCTCCTGCTTTCAGTGTCAAAATAGTTGGACATTTTCCTCATTCTTTAGTCTCCCAGATGCCAATGTTTCTGCAGTGGGGGCAGGGTGAGGGGCTCAGAGTATCACTGTGTACTTTAGGATAATGGTGCAGGAATGGGAGACTTGTATGCTGGCTGTTTGTAAATATCTAGGAAGTTGAAACTAGATTTGAAATCTAGTTTCACTTCAGAAACTAGATTATGACTTCAGATCCGAATCTCTGTTGTTTAGTATGCAGACCTCCAATTTTAATTTTTCTGAACAATGAAGACTATATTTAAAACCAAACCAAGACCAAAGGATCCAGGACGATGGCTCAGTTAGAGAAGGCACTTGTCAAACTTTTAAAACCCATGTAAAGGCTGGGAGAAGTAGTGTGTGTCTGTAATTCCAGCATCTCTATAGTGAGATGGGAAAGCAGAGACAGGAGGATGCCCCTGGAGGACCACTGGCCAGATCAGTACACAGTATAACGGCAAATGGCAACAGTCCCTTCCATAGACAAGGAAGTCAATGAAGACTGATGCCTGATGCTATCTTCTGATATTAACAAGCATCACACACACACACACACACACACACACACACACACATAAATAAATACAGTGCCTGTAATATCAGAAATTAATGTTATGGTTCTCCTTAGATAGCAAAATGCACGGAAGCTCAAGTCCCTTGCATGGATTAATCTCAAGTTATGTATAATATCCAATATAATGAAACAATAATTATATTGTATAAATCAATAATCACAAAATTTCTGTACGTGGTCAGTATAGAGGCTTCCTCCCACCCCAATCTGTGTCTACTGAAAGTGGGAGGGGGAAGGAGTGTCACAGAGCTCTGGGGGAAGGGGTGTCACAGAGCTCTGGCTGTTCATGTTTTGAGACTTGAGATCACCAAGAAAAAAAGGACCGAGACCAAATATAATACCTCTGCTTTGTGTGACCTCGGAAGCATGCGCATTACTTTATTATCATTATGTATCCAGACACCCCATTTGCTTAGTTTAGGAAAGTAACAATTAATAGAACACTTTCTTGGGTTGAGGGGATATGATATCTTTCTCAGAAATGTGTTCTTTCATGCCTGACTAGACAGGAATTTTGGCATAGTAACACAAGATTAGAAACCAACAGAATTCAGATATTTGAAATATCAAATAACTCAGAGAAATGCCTAATATGTCTGGGTCTCACTGTTTTCTTCTATTAAAATGTGGGCTTGGTTTACATGATACTTATGCTGGGGAAAAACTCTTGGGTCAGAGCCTCAGCAGAGGCCCAGGAGTGGTGGGTAAGACCAAGACTGCCCCAGCTGTAGGACTAACCCCATCGTGATTTTTTTTTTCCTGCTGGTCGCTTTCACAAGACTTCATGTGAGGAGATTCTACCACCCAAACAAACTCCATGAAGGTCAGCACAATCTATTAACTATCACCAGGTTGAAAACCAAGACAAGGGGCAGAAAGAGTATGTGAGAATTTCATTATTGCAGTAGAAAATGTATTTGAAATGTTCTTCTCAGACATTAAAATTTTACAAAGTATGCCACCTTCCTTGGGAATAAAACAGAAAACAAACAGATGAAAGTCACTGAAAACAGAAAAATTCTCCTGTTAATTGGGAAACCTAAGTCAATAAAAATAAAGATAGTTTTAGTTTAAATAGATTTTATTTGCTTTATCAAAATGCTTTCCTCAATGAAATCTCTGAAAAGTAGGAAAGGTTGTATATATACTTATGTTTTACACACACACACACACACACACACACACACACACGTAGTGCGCTGAATCAAGCCCAGAGTCAAATGTGTAGGACAAATGCTTCTCCCTAGAACTACATGTATGACCACTATGTACTCTATAACTAAAACATTCTCTGCCAATTTAATACATCATTTTCTTTATTGCACATACTTTTAGCCCAAGCTTTTGTCTATTCTGCTTTATTAAAATACTCTTCCTCTAGCAGGCAAACTGGCCATTTTGAACTCAGAGCTGGAAATGGTTTTGGAACAAGAGTGTGTCACCTACTACAAAGAGATAATGAGGGGGTCCCATGGGATTCCGAGCCAGCAAATGGTTCCTGTTAACCTCATAGAAATCCAGGTGTTCTGTTTAGTGTTTTACATCTGCTCGGGATAAGGCTGAGGGCTCTCTCTTAGCTGCAAGGTCATTTCTAAGGTTAGCCAGAAACAAGATCGCCTGTCAGGAAACTGTCTCCGTCACTACATGGGGCGCTATCTACAAGTGGCAGGGAAAAAAATAGCTGACCTCGGTCAGCCCAGCAAGTGAAGACTTCCAGATGCAAAAGCTGGTGCTTTTAAAACCAGGCAGTGCTGTAAGCCAGGCAGTGGTGGCGCACACCTTTCATTCCAGGACTGGGGGAGGGGCTGTGGTGTGGTGTGGTGGGGTCTGTGAGTGGGCGGGAGGAGACAGGGGGTGTCAGCAGGATCTCTGAGATCAGCTCGGTCTACAAAGTGAGTTCCAGACAGCCAGGACTACACAGAGAAACCCTGTCTAGAAAAATCAAGACCAACAAACAAAACAACAAAAACCCCAAACCTGGTTGTAAGAAACAGCTCTTTCAGCCCTCAGGGTTCTATGGAAATCATAGCATACTCTGTTGTGGTCACTTTCCTAAAGCAGATTTTGATTTTCGACAGGGCATCCTACCCACCATTGTGCGTCTAGCATCGAGCCTGTGGGCTGGTCCATGCTAGAGATCCAATATGGCTCCTCATAGGAATGCATGTTAACAAGGAGGAGATACAAAGACAGACACTTCCGCACTAGCCAAGAGCTTTTGGTTCTGTAGTTGGTACCCTTAGCTTTATATATAATTTCCATTTTTAAGAATGATCCTCTGTGCTACTTCATCTCTTGTCCTTACTATAGACGGTTGGTAAGGCATATATTCCATTTTCCGAGCTGACCTCTTGCCTGAGTAAATTATAACAGAAGGGTCAGAACGACAGTCTTCTGATGTTTGTCCTTTAGCATGACCTGCAGCAGCCTAGACACCGAATGGTGTGTGTGTGTGTGTGTGTGTGTGTGTGTGTGTGTGTAGTCCACCTCCCTAGCATATCAACCTACTTATTTCATCCTTTTATCTTCCTGGCTCCCCTTAGAGGAAGATAAGTGAAATCACAGTCTTCCCAGACAGGCATGTTTGGTTAGTTTTAGAGCCGCCAGTATTCTTGGGAAGACCTGGAGGAGAGCAAGATGCAGTGAGGTAAGTCAGGAAGCAAAGGTGGCCACAATCGACATCTGGTGGGCTGTGTGTTTTCACATCTTCCCCTGCTTCGTAAATAGATTGACCAGCTGTGAGTCTGGGAAGGGAGGGGGAGTCCACGCAGCCCAGCTCCTGATTGGCCAATGAGAGCACTCAGATGTGCTTGCTAGCTATCTCTGGTGGAGGGGAGCCTTTCTGACTGTGAGGAGTTTGATAGACGAATGGGTTGTATTTAGGGTGAACTAGCAAGCCGACTGGGGGTCCTTTTCAGTCCTGGAGAAAGGAGATCTCCGAATGGTTGAAACTGAGGTTCTACTGTAGCATTTATCAGGACAGTGGCTGTGTGTTAGTCACCGTTGTCTTTCTCGCAGTCTGATACAGGCCCTTCCACACGGTGTGTTATCGTTACTTGCCGGACAAACAAGATGCATAAGAGGGAAAACATTGCGGATGAAACTCTGTACATTATTTACTGGTGCCGCAAACGCCTTCCGGATACTACGGGTTGTTTGTGTGGAGGCTGACTTGCGGATATAGATTCTATTTCTAAACAAAGAACGTTTGTCTACGTGCTTTCGGCCAGGTGAATTCGTTATTAGGAAGGAGAGGAAATTGATGGTAGTGAAACGGTGGTAGACATTAGTGGGCGAGTTAACAGTGATAAATTATCACTGATTATCTCACTGTGCTTTTGACTTGTTGGATTTAAGTTGGTCTGATCTGGGCAACCAGGAAGCAAAAGTGCAAGCAAGATCTGTTGTCAAAAATTGGGTTCAAAAGTTTGAAGTGTCGTCACAGAATTAGATAGGACACATATTTAGAAAACTTCCTTATCTCCTTTACACTATGCCAGTGTAGGTTGATATTTACTGTTTGGGTTGCTTTAGCTAGCTCATAAACATTTGAGAAATACATTGCACAAACAGGAAAGCTAACAGACGTTATTTAGGAAGACAGAAGTATTTATTACCAACATCTTTACATGGTGTTTACTAGAGAGCATTTAACACCGTCCCGAGTTGTCTAAACAGCTTTCAATGGCTAGCGTACAGGGGTCTGTATCTAAAGCCAGTTTGTGGAGACTACGGTGTAGATAGCACTCATCTGCTAACTGGGTGTGGCTTTGGAACCTATCGATGGAATGTTCTGACTGAGTGTTACTCATCTGGAACGGTATCTGTCCAGGGTTCTTGGGCGCAGAAAGGGACCCAGGTTGGGGCTCAGGAGTCTACACGGGACAAATGCACTCATGACTCTTTTAGAGAACTGGAAAGCTGTGTATTATTTCTGTTTCAGGCAAAGTCCTGCTATGAAGCCCAGACTAGCCTTGAACTAAGTCCTGCTTCCGGAGTGCCAGGATTACAGGACCCCAGGTTGAAAAGTTGGGTCAAGTGTTTTAACTCTTTACAGCTTCTTGTGGAAAATGAGAGTTAAAGGGAAAATAAGCTGTAACTTATATTGTTCTGTCATCCGATGAAAAACAGAGGAAGTGTCTTTATCCTCATGACAAATTATTTCTGGAGTAGCCCTTTTCAGGATTCTCTGTAAAATTAGCGTTTACACAACAGAAATCGAACTCCCGGGGCGATTTAAATAGAAGCTGGCGTGGTTTCCTCGGACAAGCAAAAAGTCAATATTTCACTAGAGTCGTTCCATGGAATGACCCTCCCAAGACACTTTATTTCCGCCTCTTGGGGCGTAGGAAATCCTCTAAAGGTGTGCCACTGTGACTCCTAGAGTCCAAAGCAAGTTCCCCGGGGTCGCAGCTCCCCCACCCCTGGATACGACAAGTATCCAGTCACCAGGTCTCCGCCCCTCGCCTCTGCTCTGGCTTCGGTGGCGCAGGGCGGAGCCGCAGGTTGGGGAGGGCGGCCCCAGGCGTCGGTGACACGCGGGGCGGGGGGTGGGGGAGGCGAGGCGGCCGCGCCTCATCCTGGGAAGAAGCCGTCCAGGTGTGGCCTGGGCGCCTGGTGCCAGCGGGGAGGAGACTCGCGCCGCCTCGACCAACACCAACACCCAGGCGCGACCCAGCTCCTCTGAGCCCTCGCTGCCCTCCGAGTCACAGCTCCGCTCCGGTTCCCGCGCCCAGCCAGTCGCCGTCCCCCGTCTCCGCCCTGCTGGAGCGCTGCGCCCTCGCCAGCCCTCCGGGTCCCGCGCTCCTCTCCGGGAGCCCCTCGCGTGCTCCGAGGCGACGCCTCGCGTCTGCCGGCGGCGCTGAGCGACTCTCTTGAGTGACCGCAGACATGAGCTGCAACGGCGGCTCCCACCCGCGGATCAACACGCTGGGTCGCATGACCCGCGCGGAGTCCGGCCCCGACCTGCGCTACGAGATGACCTACAACGGTGGCGGCGGCGGGGGCGGCGGGGGCGGTGGTGGCGGCGGCGGCGGTGGCACCAGCAGGATGTACTACTCCCGGCGCTGCACCGTCAACGACCAGAACTCCGACGGCTACTGGTGGGTACCGGCCCGCCGCCACCTAGCTCAGTCTGGGACCTTGGATCAGGGAGTGGCCCGTCTCCTGGGCCGACCAGGAAATCCAGGTCTGAGCCGAGGAAAGTGCTTTGCCCCCGGGTCACGGAAGCGCTAGGACCGGGTGTCCCCACGTCCGTCGCTCGCCACTGAGAACAGGGAGCGTGGGTGTGTGCCGGGAGCCTGCGCAGGGTCCCACAGTCCTCACCTCGCTTCTACCCTAGAAGCGGCTCCTTTCCGCCTCCACTGTGGAAGGGAGCAATGGACGGCAGGGACGCAGTTCTCTTCTTTGTCGTCCCCTCCCCTTTCCCCACCCCCCCAGGTTGTCCCCTGAAAGGTGGACCCGGCTGTGATCGCCATAGTTCCAGCTGGCAAGTGGGAGGGAGGTCAGGCCAGGCGGAGCTGCGGCCCCAAGTCCCAGCTTTCAAACTAATGAAAAGTAAAACTTGTGAAGGGGTGGAGTCCCCTTTGCTGCCCGGTGGCCTCGGAGGGACTCAGGACTTGCAACTCATGGTCACCCCAGGGCGATGGCGGCGGAGGCCGGTAGGTTACCTGGCCACCGGAGGGTATTTGCATGGAATTTGCGCCCTCCGCCCGGCCTGAAAGTCCCCTATCACCCAAATGAGTTCCTCTGCAGGTATGGCCTCTGGGCGCGGGCTGTTAGCTGGCCTGGTGGACAGGTCTGTTCCCCTCGCTTCCTTTAACCAACTCTGTCCACTTGGTCACCGGGATCGCACCGGAGGCCCTGCGCCTCTTTTAAAAAAAAAATCGGTCTAGTCTCCCGGGTGACTGTGTAGTAAGTGTGGCTCAGGGCTCAGTATTAGTCATCTCTTTGATCTGTATAGAGTAGGCTCAAGCCTGAGAGGGTGACCCTGGAGAAAGCACTGTGGCGCCCGGGCCAAGGCACTAAAGAGGAACCCACGGCACAAAGGGCTGGGTCCTCTTCCCGAGATCGTCGGGTAAATACAGCGAGGGAGTCACTGGTGGGTGGGAGAAGGTAATGAGCATCCTTTCACACAGTCCCCACAGCTGCTTTCTGCAAGCCCACGTGAGCCGTGAGACTTTGGCGAACCGCCCCTTCCCAGCCCTACCCTAGTCGCGCCTCTGGAGGCGGCCGCCCCACTACCTTAATACTTCGCGCAGCGCAGTGGCCGCAGGCGGAGGAGGAGAAACCTAATGGCTCCCGTGCAGTTTTGTCTTGCAAGCAGTTTTAGAGACCCGACAGTCCTTCCAGTTGAAACCTGTTTTCTGTTTAAATTTATTTAGTTCTCAGACATCAGGATACCTTTTCTCATTATTAGAGATCTTTGTTTTCTTAACAAATTGTGCCCGGGGATTTTAACCGGTAACACCAAGTTTAAAAACTGGGTTTTAAAGTATATTTTAAAATTTGGCGAGCCACCTAAATCTCTTTTCTGTCTTTGCCTTCCCGGGATTCAGTAGCCTAGTCTTTTCAGTGTGTGGATTATATAATTAAAGTCTGGATCAGAATATGGAAGAATTCTTTAGTAGTTCTTTTCAACACTTTATGAACCAAGTTAATTGTTATTATTAATCCTATTATTTAGTCTGATTCTAATAGCCTAGGTTTCTTAACTTTTGTTATTTTTGCTTTATTGGGAATCAAACCCAAGGCCTCATACAAGTAGACAAGTGTTTTATTCCTGACCTACACACCCCCCCCCAAGCCCTCTTAAATTAACAACCATCAGTGCTTAGTATTGGTTAATTTACTTCCTTTGTTTCCTAACATCTTATAGAGAAGTGATATTTTAACTTATTCATTGATATGTGAGCTGTGTAAAGATACATGTCTTAGGATTCTTTCCCTAAAACACTTAATTTGGATTCCCCCCCCCCCCGCCCTTTAATATTTCTGTGTACCCCCTCTCCGAAAAGTCTGTTTATAAACCCGTGAAGCTGTATCTCTTCTGGAAGGCAAAGCAGACAGAAGTGGAAAATGACCTCACTTTTAGAAAGGATTTTCTTCCCTAAGAATTGATGTTCGTCAGTGGCCCTGCAGGGTGTCAGAGGTGGCCAGTGACTCAGAGGCTGTCATCCTCTTGAGACCCAGGTGATAGAGTCCCCCCACCCCCACCCCAGCCAGTTGGACCTGTCCTAGTGCTCAATAGAAGATGGCCCATGAATGCTGAGTTCTGTGTTTTCAGTTCACAGGACTAAGCAGAGAGTCAGACCCTGTACCCGGACCTGTTTTTCTGGTAACATTTTAGCTTTGTGTGGAGGGAGCTGTTCACATCACTTAGGTTTTGCAGAAGTAGGAGGCCCTGTCTGCCCAAGAGAGCTGGGGACCTCTGCTAAGGGAATGGCTTGTTTTTCCCCTCTCTCTACAAAAATCAGTGCAGAAACTACTAGTTGAATTTTAACTTATTTGAATCTATGAGTTGAATTGATACAGATGAGATCATTTTTGAAATAAGCGCGTGAACTCTTCTTTATGTAAACCAGTCTCTGTAGAGAACTCAGATCTTATTTTTGCTATTGAAATCATCGAAAAGTATGTCTCCTCTGGGTCTTTTCCACAACTAACTCTTGGCCACTTTCAGAACAGCTTAAGATCACATTTACACTGTTATCCCCTCTCCTCCCCCGCCAGCACCTCCTGCCCTGTGTGTCTTTATTTTAGGTTAGATGGGGTCTATAGCTACTTTAACTTTTCCTTGTGTTCCACTTAAGAAATAGCGTTACAGGCTTGATAATATAAAAGGCATGAAGTTTGAAAAGATATTTTGGAGGTTTTTTTTCCCCTTGCATAAGACCTTATATTAATATTCTTCAGTTAAAGCCAAAGTTCTGTAGTCTTATTCTTGTAGCTAACATAAAATACTAATCACCAAAGTATTTTTGTCGCCAAAGTAACCAGAGCTCACATTTAGCATTTCCTTCAACCAAAGTGTAGATTTTTTTGTAGAAGGATTCAAAGTGGTAGGCATTAAGCTTCAGAAATATGTGTCTGTAATGTTAAGGCTTGTTCATGTCCAGATCTCATGATCCCAAACCGGAAACAGGGGCTGAAAATATACTTAAGAGAAGAGCCTTTGCTTAGCACACTACATCCTCAGCAGAGCGAAACAAAATAATAATAATAATAATAATAATAATAATTAGCAATAAAGGAAATCGGAACTAGCAAGAGCAAGCCTCTAACTTCAGAGCAAAGAGGGCGCTGACGACCACACAGCCTCACCCAGCTCTCCCGGTGATGACTTCTAGACTGCACAGACCTGTTGTTACCTGCTAATGTATGTAAAATTCCATGTCCCTTCATTGATGTAGCAAGCATCTTCTGAGCATCTGCTGTATACATGCATGGAGTTCATGGAAAGTTAAGGTGGACGAACAAAAAAAAAAAATCTGAGAGGGATGTATACTCTGAGACCACACAAATACAAGGTACAAAGGGGTTGAACTGAATGTATAGCCTAGTGCTGTAGTGCTTGCCCAGTGATCTCAAGGCCTTGGCTTAAACACACACACACACACACACACACACACACACACACACACACAGAGGCAGTGGTGGGTGAATAGCTTCAAAGCTTTCACAAGTAGAGATAGCATCTGTCGTGGAGGCATTAGTGAGACTTTTTGTTTAAATGGTGTTTACTTTGTGTAGTAATTCTGCTGATATACAAAGATGTATAAGAACATGAGAAAGTTCAAGAGGTCTGTAGAGCGGGCTCCTAGGTGAACATTCATTAAAAAGTCTGAAGCAGTAAGAAAGGGAGGAAGGATCCTGGGAAAGCCTGGGGGAGGGGCGTGACTAGCAATGGAATCCATGGCAGGTTTTAATTGCCACCAGAGTCTTCTCCACCAAGGGTCACTGAGCCTCAGCGGGGTGGATCTCTGTGGCCTCCTCTTTGAGGGTACTGCCTTGTGCACAACCTGCCAGAAATCTGGGTGAGATAGCCTTTGCTCCACCGAAGGAGGAGGAGGGGAAAGTCTGGGCGTGGCAGGTGCAGATCGATGGGAAAGTAGGCACTGCCCAGGTGCTTCAGCCCACACCTGGGACACTGCCCAGGTGCTCTCACAGCTTCAGCCCACACCTGGCAGTGAGATGTTAAGAGCCCAAGGACACTCAAAGCTCAGAGCCTAGGTAACTCAGGATACTTACTGAAACAATAGCAAAATAAGATTCAGGCAAATTCAACACATGGCAGATAACACTGGAGTTGTTATTTTATTAAACCTGGGTAAATTGTATACTTTATAAAAGGTCAGATCCATGGTTAATGAGAGTTCCCACCCCCTGTGTAGTGGCTATTCCTGGTTGTCAACTTGACTATATCTGGAATGAACTACAATCTAGAATTTGAAGGCTCACCTATAATCCTAATCTGGAGGCTCAGAGATATAAGTTTCTGACCTGGACTTAGCAAGGAGATCTTGAAGCATAGTGGCTATGGATTCCAGTTCAAGATCATCTGGGATTAAAGGCATGGAGACACACACCTTTAATCCCAGATTATGGCTATGGATTCCAGTTCAAGATCATCTGGGATTAAAGGCATGGAGACCCATACCTTTAATCTGGGCTATACCCTCTACTGGAGACATATATAAGGACATTGAAAGAGGGAAGACTGATTCTTCCTTGCCGGCTTGTCTTGTGGGACTGAGCAACTGCAAGATCCTTGGACTTCCATCCACAGCTGCTGCTGACTACTGTTGGGGAGTTGGACTACAGGCTGTAAGTCATCGACAAATTCCCAAACTACATAGGGACTGCCCATACGTTCTGTGACTCTAGAGAACCCAGACTAATACACCCTGCCAGACACCCCGTAAGTCAGATACTATGCAAACCTCATGTAATCCCATCCCAATTTACAAATGGGAAACTGAGGTTTAAATAGTTAAAAATAAAACCACCTTGCCCAAGGTCTCACAGCTAAGAAGTGGTTGAATTTATTATCCAGGTTATCACACCATCTGAGAAAAGCTCTGTCGTTAGAACTCATCTTCTCTATTTGAAAACCTTTTTTCTAGCCAGTGTAACTCTTCCTTGTAAATCTGTTGCAACCTCATTCCGCATTCGCTGAGATGCCTCTTTCCTGATGCATTGCTTTATTTTGTTAATACTCTTAGGAAGAGTTTCATGTGCTTAGAAAACCCCACCCAGCATGAGTCTATATTACTTAAGACTAATTGTTGATTCTGTATTATGCCATGTGATTGCTATTTAATAGGACAAAACAGCTTTCGGCTGTAGTTTATTTTTTCTAAACATGGGCTTGGTTTCAGTGTAGTTCAGGATTGGACCATCCTGGGAAGAGATGTGCTGATGTGCTGCTGGCTCAGTGCTGACTTCTTAAGGTGGAGCAAAGAGAACTGGGGTGTGACTTGGAGAGTCCAGCCTGACTCGGGTAACCAGTCTTTCCAGATGAGAAACTTCTAGAAAGTTTTAGAAGCGGCTTCGGTCTGTAGGAGTAGCTGGGAGCTCAGCTCCCTCCCTGCTGAGCCTTTCTCCCTCTCCATCCTGCTGGGTCCCAGTGGCCCTGACTCAGCAAACCTGAAAAGGGTTCATTGTGGTGCTGGAGTTGAAGCCACAGCCCCAAAGATCCCAAGATCAAGACCCTAAGACAATGAGCCATCCTTGGAAGCAACATCCGAAAACATGCTAGCTCAGACCCACAATTTATATCTCACCAAAGACAGGTCGGGTTGGAGGGGTTCATGTACTTTGCAACCATGAATGAAAACTACATTTCAAACAGTTTTGCTTGGAAACAGGCTTTTTGACAAACATATCATTTCTGGCTTTATCTGCCATCTGGGGGAAGAAAAGGATGTTCTCAGGGATGGCAGGACAATGCATAGATGATTTTTTTTGAGGTCCAGTAAAACAAGTGTAAATTTTTGCACAGGAAAATATTTCAAAACAGAGTTCTTTGTTTTGGCATTGAATTTGTTAGAAGCAAATATTTTCGTGGCATTTCCACTAAACGATAAAATCAAATAAGGAAGATATCTTTCTCTGATGTCTTTCAGAGGATTTTTTTGCTTCTTCTTCTTCTTCTTTTTTTTTTTTCTCTTTGAGACAGGGTTTCTCTGTGTGTAGTCCTGGCTGTCCTGGAACTCACTCTGTAGACCAGGCTGGCCTCGAACTCAGAAATCCACCTGCCTCTGCCTCCCAAGTGCTGGGATTAAAGGCGTGCGCCACCACGCCCGGCTTTTGCTTCTTCTTTTATACTGCTAAAATATATCATTCTCACTTAATTGCCCGAAAGAGTGCTTTTGAGTCTTATAGGACTCCTGAAAATACCTCATACTTTACACCCAATCTCTTCCCTTTCCCCTTCTTTCCCTTGAAAATATAAATTTATTTTAATGGCTACACTGTAGCATAACATTGAATGTATTCACAAATACCCTGCAGAATTTTAATGTATGAGCCCACAGTAATTTTCTTGATTTCCTTTAAGTCTGTTTCTTTTTTTTTTTTTTTTCACACTGTCCTTAAAATTAGAGCTTGGGGCAAAGACAGAATACATGAAAAGGAAATTTCAGAACAATCTCTTAACTGCAGGAGCAGCCACCATCTGCAGAACCGCTGGGGTTCGCTTCTCCAGCACTCTGTAGACCTAACTGCACGCTGAAGCCCCGCCCACCCCTGCAGGTGGGTGCTCCTACCTGCCAGAGGGGCAGGCAGCCAGGCACACAGCTTGAGTGTCACTCCACCATGGTTAAGGTCACGGACTGTACAGCTGCTTGTGAGCTCTGCTGGGCCAGCCTTGGGGGATCTCTGTGAAAGTGTGGCAGTGCGGCCAGTTTGTACCTCACGTGCAGCAGTCACCAACATATGGGTAGCTCTGGTTGTCCTGGAACTAGCTCTGTAGACCAGACCAGGCTGGTCTCAAATTCACAGAGATCTACCTGCCTTTGCCTCCCCCATTTCCCCCCTTACCCTCCCAGTTCCTGGATTAAAGGCGTGCACCACCACCTGGCCACAGTTCTTATACTGGGACAAACTTTAAGGTCAGAGGAGACCTGTTCATCTACCTCTATAGGGGGAGAGACCTTTATTCCCCCGTTTTGGGTGGGATCAGCCACTGGGATGGGTGTACTCCCAGGCTGAGCTCCTAAATCCGGGCGACCAGTGTAATGCCATCCAATGGTCTTGTGCTTGCCTTTGTTTCTCTTCCGACTTCCTGAGCCAAACAAGCAGGCCCTGGGCACCTGCAGCGTGCAGAGCTGTAGGTTGTTAGGTGTGTGTAGGAGGGGAAGACAGAGGCTGTGGGGGTAGTCACAGCTGTGTGCAAATAAGTCCAAGAGAAGTGGGGGCAGCGTGAGTGGGTAAGCCCTGGGGAAGAGGCATGCTTGGGCCATCCAGCAGCTCACCTGATGGCTAGGGTGTTTAGTGAGTTGTCCTTACATGAGGTAGAATTAGACCTTCTTTCTTTCTCTCTCTCTTTCTTTCTTTCATTTTACTTAAGATTCTTAAAAAAAAAAACAAAAAAAAAAATCAATCGATGTATGATACACAAGAGACACTTTAAAAATTATAAGGAGAGAATTGACTAGGCCTTAGGATTAAAGCATTATGTATTTATATATTTCCAACATAGTTGCTGAGGGTTTTTTTTGGGGGGGGGAGGGTAGGGGAGTGTTGTTCATTGAGCCTGAATACAGAGAGACATATATATTCATTTCGGGCGCAAATAACATGACTCCAAACAGCCCAAAGGAAGAAGAGAGGGATGAAAAGAGAGAGGAAGGGAAGATGTAACCCGCGGAAGGGAATGTGTGCACACAGAAAGAAATACAGAAAGAAGGCATGGGTGGTTAGTGAGCAGTAAACGCTATTACGCAGTTATTTTGTAAAAAAACAAAGCATTTTTACCTCATGATGTTGCATGTCTGTCATCAACATTTTTCTTCTATACTATTCTGGCAGCAGATGTTCAACAAGTGCTTTAAGATAGTGAATTTTGGGATTTTTTTCTTTCTTTCTAAGAAAAGAATGTTATTTGAACGTGCCAAGGCTTTAAAATGTAGCTGGATGCTCTTCATGAAGATGCTTGTGTGATCTGCTTCTGGATTTAACTCCAGAACGAGTTTTCCTTTTAGCCACTGGGGAAGGGATCCCTTTACAAAAGCTTAGAGCCATTCTTGTTTAAACAAGCTTTAGAATGAATTTAAAAAAAAAAAAATGTTTGCACAGGCAGGTTCTGTGGGGGATGAGTCATTTGTCTGAGTTTGAGGATGAAACGGTCTCAGAAGAGTTGATCTTCCAAGGATAACTCTTTAATTTCTCAGGAATATCTGTTCATTTTAGCTTAGAAGTCAATAGTCTTTTTTTTTTTTTAAACTGGTATGATCTTTTCTCCCCCATCCCAACACATCTTTCATGTTCTCTGTCTATAAAATAACGCACGGTTTTAAAATGGAACCTTAGATGCTGGATGCCCCCTGGCTCAATTCTGAGTGTGGTTTATAAACCTCCCACTTTGGGCTGGGAATGAGGCTCGGGGCTGTCAGAGTGCTTGCCTAGCCCAGAGCCCTGGATAAATAAATCCCCATCCCCGCAGAAACTGGGTGTGGTGGCATAGCCTCGTCATCCTACCACACAGAGGTGGAGGGAGGAGAACTGCAAGGTCTAGCCTGGGTTACAGAGTAAGCTTGAGCCCAAGCTGATGAGTGGAATATGGAATATTTGTCTAACTTGCTTGATGACTGATTGGGGCTCGATTCCTGGGGGGAGGGAGAGAGAGAGAGAGAGAGAGAGAGAGAGAGAGAGAGAGAGAGAGAGAGAGAGATTCCTGAAGCACTCTCCAGCACTCATGAGGGAGCTGCCCACTCGGCACGGCATGAAGATGGATGTCTGACCCAGTGGATTAAAACCCTCTCTGCCCGCATGTCCCCTTGACTGAGCGCAGCCAGTTCTGTGTGTAAAACCTCCCCTGGGGCTGAGTCGCCAGGGTGGCTGCGCCCTTCCCCAGTTGCTAACCTCAGCGGGCCAGAATCTGTCCTTCGAGGTGGACAGAGCCAGTGTGACCTCTGACCTCGCTCCTTTTCTTTCCAAAGGACTTCTTGACTGCACCCCAGCTGGACTGGGGTTTTCACAGGTGAAGACAGGATACGTAGGCTCTGAGGAGGAGAGAACAGAGCTCTCTCTGGTACCCATGGTTTCCCCTTCTGCTCTTTTGGTTTCTTTTTGGTCAACCACTGTCTAAATTTACCAAGTGGACATTAGGCGGGAGTGGGGGCTCAGGCCTGTGGTCTGAGCACTGGGGCCATAGAGGCAGGGTCAGGAATGCCACCAAGCCCGTTTGAAGCCAACTTGGGAACATGAGATCTTGTCTCATAAATAAATAAATAAATAAATAAATAAATAAATAAATGGGGTAAGGGGAGTGGGTCACTCTTATAATATTAATACTGAAAAGACTGAGTCAGGAGGATTGCTCTGATAGTTGGAGGCCAGCCTGGGGCATCCTCTTCTACACTGGGGTTTCAGGAACTCCAGAGTTCCGTTTTGTCATTCAAAGAATCTCATCTTGTAAATTGACTTAAAATGTGTATGACAGTTTGGATATATTTTTTCACAATTGAATCTGAACTTTCTGCCTCTGTGGTGTATGTGGTCTCAGTGTGGGATGTGAGTGTGTCTGTATGTGTGTGAGTGTGTGTGTGTGTGGTGTGTGTGTATGTGTGTGGTGTGAGTGTGCATATATGTGTGTGGTGTGGGTATGTGTACGTGGTGTGTGAGTGTGTGTATGGTGTGTGTGTGTGTGTGTGTGTGTGTGTGTATGGTGTGAGTGTGTATATGTGTGTGATGTGAGTGTATGTGGTATGTGAGTGTGTCTGTATGTGTGTGAGTGTGTGGTGTGTGTGTTATGTATATGTGTATGGTGTGAGTGTGTATATGTGTGTGATGTGAGTGTATGTGTGTGTGGTATGTGAGTGTGTGGTGTGTGTGTGGTGTGTGTGTATGTGTATGGTGTGAGTGTGTATATGTGTGTGATGTGAGTGTATGTGGTATGTGAGTGTGTCTGTGTGAGTGTGTAGTGTGTGTCTCTGTGTGTGTGTGGGTGCGTGTGGGATGCTGGGAATCGAACCCACGGCGTTGTTCATGTTACACACATTCTTTACCAGCCAAACTTGCTGTCTTGTCCATTTTTATTCTGAAATAGGTTTTGATTTACAGGAAAGTTGCCAAGCTGGTGCAAAGTTCTTACGTCTGCCATACCCTGTGGCCCTTTATTGTCTCTCTTATGGCTCAGTTTATGGTGTTTTTACCACGGCACACCTTGTCAGAGCCGTTAAGAAAGTCTGGCTTTTATTGTGTAGAGAGATAACTCCTCATTCATGTACTTAGAACTGGCATTCTGTGTGGACAGCACCACCTGAGTCACCTTGCTAAACAGAACCTTCCAAATGTTTCAGCAGAAAGGTCCTTGCCTTTCGATGAAGAAGACAACCTGGCTGTGAAGCCCAATACTCAGGAAGCTGAGGCAGGAGGATTGCTATGACAGTGAGTCCAGCCTGGGCTACATAGTAAGAGAGACTATGTAGACTATGGAGTGAAACTCTGTCTCAGATAGCCAAAAGAGTAAAAGTAGAAAAAAAAAAAAAAAAAAAACAAAGGGAAAAAAATAAGAAAAACTATTATATTTATACAAGACTTTCCAATCCCCCACCCTTTCCTTTTTATATTCCTCCCTTCTTTATTTTATGTAGAATCTCACTGTTGCACAGCTTGGTTTTGAACTCCTGAACTCAAGCCACCTTCCCACCCCAGCCTCCCAGAAGACCTTCATAATTTCTTATTTGCCTTAGTTTCTTACATTTCCTTCCGCTTTCTGTCAGGTATGTCGGGAAAGTGTTCTCAGGCCGCTGGAATCCTGTACAAGTTAGGACAACAGATGTAGTCTTGTCTGTGTCCCAGTGGGGTTGGGACTCACGCCAGATTCCCTGTGTAATGCTGAGCGGAAGCGGGACAGCTTGTACTCACGGCGCAGGAGTCCCAGACGCTGCCCAGGTTTTGACAGGTGGACGCTCAGGCAGTGTGCTGTCTGGGCCTGCCTCAAGGAGCCAGTGACGTCATTTGGGAGTGGTTCCCAGGGAAGGCAGGGATCCTCACCCACATCCAGCTAGTGCTGGCTTGTTGGGGAGCCTTCCATGCAGGGAGGAACCCCAAATAAGTGGCAGGAAAAAAAAAAAAAAAAAAAAAGAAAAGAAAAGAAAGAAGATGCTTTCCTGTGGTGTGGTAATAATGTAGTCAGGCACTGTGGGAGAGGTTCCCACATTCATGTGGGCCTCCTCATCTGGGTATGTTATAGCTATTGTTTTCTCAGCATTTTTTTCCCCCAGTGCTTCGCTTGTAACCCAGGGCACAGGCTAGTACTACACTATTGAACAACTCAGCGTCTGTAGCTCAATATCGCCTTTCTTTCTTTAAAACATACAGGGTGGGGTGGGGGTGGGGTGCAGAGATGGCTCAGCTGTTAAGATCACTAACTGGTCTCTCAGAGGACCTAAGATCAGTCAGTCCCCGGCACCAGTGTTGAGCAGCAAATGACCACTTGGGACCAGATGTCCTCAGCCACCTGCACTCCAGGGTTCAGGCACACACTCTTACACATAGGTTAAAACTAAGTAAACCTTTACAACAAGACATAGAAAGACCAACACAGTGCAGTTTGATAGAGAGACAGCGAACGGATAGAATCAGATGCATACTGAAGCTGGTTGAAGGACCAGGCGCCTCTAATGCCCTGTAAGGATGTTCGTTTAATGTATGCGCATGCCTATTCGGGTGTGCTTGGATGCCAGAGAGGCCGTCTGAGCCCCTGGCATTGGAGTTCCAGACACCTCACGTGTGAGCTGCCCAGAGTGGGCGCTGGGAACTGCGAGACTGGTGTACGTGCTTAGCCGCTAAGCTAGCTCTCTACCCCCAAGTTCAGCATTATGAACCACCATCTCCATAGATATTAAACAGAAATTGATGTGCTTTAGATCACGATTAATCCAAGCTGCAGTAGGCAGGGCTGCCGCTTGATTTATAGTCATCAAATTAAGAACGTAGAACGAGCCTCGTTGTGGGAAGAGCTGTTCTGTCTTTTCTCCCATACGGAGATTTCCTTGCTCTTACTGCCTATTGATGCGACTGTGGAAAAGGTTTATTTTTTGTAGAATTAGCTTTGCTCTCGTCTCCCACGGCTGGCTTTGCTAGTGATGTCTCCGTGCTCGGTGCTTGCCATAGAAGGACATGTGCTGGGGACTTGGCTATCCCGAGGGAGGAGGAGGAGGAGGAGTGATGGACAGGCCAAATGAGATCACCAGCCCCCGTCCCTGGCCATGTGGACCTGAGGGAAAAGTGCTTTGAGGGAGGACATTTTAGGGTTAACTCTATGAGATTTGGGTAGCACACCAAATTTTAAGCTTGGGAGGCAGACAAGGAACTCTATGAGTCTGAGGCCAGCCTGGTTTATGGAGTCAGGGGTAAACAGAGAAACCCTGTCTCAAACAATCAAAATATTCTATAGATTAAAAAATAATATGGCCTGGTGGTGGTGGCGCACGCCTTTAATCCCAGCACTTGGGAGGCAGAGGCAGGCGGATTTCTGAGTTCGAGGCCAGCCTGGTCTACAGAGTGAGTTCTAGGACAGCCAGGGCTACACAGAAAAACCCTGTCTCGAAAAAACCAATAATAATAATAATAATAATAATAATAATAAAAAATCCATTTTAACTTCCCTGACTTAAACAATTGTCCTATGGTTATATTGTTGTTCATTGTGGTTCATTCTCAGGAAATACATACTGAAATATTTTGGTGTCACTCACTGTCCTTGGGTCTGAAAAAGGTGATACATCCACGCACATACTTACTGGGGCGACATCACCTCGCGAACGTCTGTGGCGTCTGAGTTCACAGGACTACTTTTGTGTCATTTTTGCAGCCTCTGTGAAAGTTCGATATTACTTTTTAAATCGCTAAAAGTCATCTCACGTCTTTGTCTCCACAGTCAAACCGGAACCATGTCCAGGCATCAGAACCAGAACACTATCCAAGAACTTCTGCAAAACTGCTCAGACTGTCTGATGCGGGCGGAGCTGATCGCGCAGCCGGTAAGCTCCCTCCCTGCTCCAGTGTGGTCCTTGCCCACGCTGGTTTCTGGGGAGTCACGCCTTCATCGCAGCCTGTGTGTGGCTGGGCCTCTTACATCAATAGTGTCTAGAGATGCTCCTTTCAGAGCAGTGGAGACAGGGATATCATCCTAATCTATTTTCTGTTGCGAGTAACAACGCCACAGACGGGGGAAACTATGAAGAAGAGAGGTTTTTTTTGGCTCATGGTCCTGGCCCAATCTGAAGGCAGCAAGCATCTGGCAATGACCTCCTTCTTGGCAGAGCCCCCAGGTGGCAGAAGGCATCACATGGCAACAGACAAAGAGCCCACAACACTCTAGCCAAGTCGGCTTTTAGAACAGACCCACTCTGAAGATAACCTATTCACCCACTAATCACATGAATTGATTAGTCACCTATTAAAGTTCTTCCCCGCACCCCTCTTGGTTTTTTGAGACAGTTTTTCTTTGTAATAGCCTTGGCTGTCCCAAAACTCACTCTGTAGACCAGGCTGGCCCTGAACTCACAGAGATCTGCCTGCCTCTGCTTCCTGAGGGCTGGCATTAAAGGTGTGCCCCACCACACCCGGCAAGTTCTCCCTTTTTAAGAGATTCTTTTAACTTATTTTCTGTGTTTGGGTGTTTTGCCTGCCTGTATGCTTGCCTAGCGCCTCCTGAGGGCAGAGGCAGGTGTCAGGTCCTTTGGAATCCCAGGTGTGGTGAGCGGCTC
This sequence comes from Apodemus agrarius, assembly GCA_964023405.1. Classification (NCBI taxonomy): domain Eukaryota; kingdom Metazoa; phylum Chordata; class Mammalia; order Rodentia; family Muridae; genus Apodemus; species Apodemus agrarius. Next base: position 25,555,945 of record OZ030019.1, on the reverse strand, counting down.
TGTGGAGATGCTGGGAATCAACCCTGGGTCATCCGGAAGAGCAGTGTGTTCAATTAACCGTTGACTAATCTCTGGCCTTAAGTCCTTTTAAAGTGCTTGCAGGCATTACAGTGGCTCTGGGCTTTCTAAAATCTGACCAGAGAATGACAGGGTGATAGTTACCTTTTCTGTCTTCTTCCCGAGTGACCTCGTGGTTTCAGCACTTGAATTGTAATCTCTTCTCTCCAGGGTTGACATTCATGCTTGGGTTATATCTAGAACCTGCCACATCACAAATGTTTTAACCCAGAACATACATAATACATACATACATACATACATTAATTAATTAGTTAATTAATTAATTAATTTATGGAAGACTATCTTAATGTTCCAATTTCTTAATCTAGACTCCATGTAGATTCTCATTAAAAGAATTATTAGGCTTACAGGTGTTGAGGATCACAGCCAGAACTTGGGAAACAGAGGCAGGAGGATTCTAAGTTTGAGGCCATCCTGAACTACATAGTGAAACTACCAATGACCCAGAAGGGAAAGATGGCATAGAAAAGGAGAGAGGGAGAGAGGGAGGGGGGAGAGGAGGAAAATACATATTTTAAGTTCCAGGGAAAAGGGCATACCTGCTGGACATCTTCATTCAAAGCAGGTATCAGTACTTAATGTAGAACACACGTGCAGATCTGGGTGGAGTTTACAGTGACTGTGGGTCCAGTGCTCCCAGTTTATTTCTATTGATGTGCATTAAGGTACTGAGGTGGGTGTCGGGGAAGTGGTGTCTTGTCTGTTAACACGTTTGTGTACAGAGCTAAGATTCACTTGGCTTCTGCCTAGGGAGAGAGAGCGGCGAGTGGACAAGGGAGGGCAACAGCTAGAGGGCGCCAGAGTCCCAGAACAGCCCCGCTTAGGAACTATGTCAGTGTGAAGGAGAGACTCACAGAACTGGATAGCTCAGTCTCATACGCCTGTCACGGAGCCCCTCCACTGGTGACATCTGACACAACTGCAGTGTGTCATTTTGCTTTCTTAAAGAACTGAAAAAAGTTATGTTTCCCCCCCACACACACACACACTAAATAGACACATAATTTAAAATATTTTGGACTGTTTTATTATATGGCGTGTGTGTGTATGTGTGTGTGTGTGTGTGTGTGTGTGTGTGTGTGTGTGTGTACACGAATGTGCTTGTGTATTATGAATGAGTGACTACCAGAGGATGCATCTGGAGATCAAAGAACAATTTTTAGGACAAATTTGCTCTCCCCTTCCTTCCACCATGTGGGCCTTGGGCATCAAACACTGATCCCCAGGTTTGGCGTCAGGTACTGAGCCATTTCACTGGCCCTGTTTTTTGTTTTGTTTTGTTTTGTTTTGTTTTGTTTTTTTTGTTGTTTGTTTGTTTACTTGCTTTTAAGACAGAGTCTCTTTGTGTAGTGCAGGCAGGTCTCAAACCCCTGATCCTCCTGCTGCCTCGGTCTCCAAAGGTGTGGGGTTTCAGTTGTGTACCACCATGTGCTCAGTACAGTCTGAAGTGAGCTGTTTGATTAGGGGGCTTCTGCCACCCGCCACGTGACAGTAGGAGGTTTGCTTTCACTGGTGCCCGTGAGATTTTTCCTTACAGTCTTATGTATTTTCATGCAACTTCTTCCTGCTAGGAGCTGAAATTCGGAGAAGGGATGCAGCTGGCATGGAACAGAGAACTGGATGAGTATTTCTCACAAGCCAACGATCAGATGGAAATCATAGATGGCTTGATCCGGGAGATGAGGCAGATGGGCCAGCCGTGTGATGCGTATCAGAAAAGGTATTGCCTACAGAGCAGGGATGGATGGGGGCCCCCAGCCGGTGTCTTCAGCCTTTCTCCAGAGGAAGCACACACATTCCCCAAGAACAATTCCTCACTTGGGATGGTGCAGCTTTATCCAGTTTAAATATAAAACTACAAACTTCATCATCTTTCGAGGGCTCTCCCTGCCCTCACCCAGAGAGGCTCTAACGATTAAACAGACCTGCAAAACAATGGCCATTCAAAAAGCATTAGCTCTTTCTGGAAATGGCAGCAGAGCCCTGCGATCCTGGGTGTTTGGGAAGTTGAAATAGGAGGATCAAAAATTCAAGGCCTGCCTGGACAATTTAGTGAGATCTCATCTCAAAATGAATTAGCTGCGTCGTTTTTTGATGTTTAAAGAAGGACAAAGAATGTGGTCGACTTCTTGCCCGGCAAGCAGGAAGCCTTGGGTTCAGTCCCCAAGGCTGTAAACCTCTAGGATGGTTTGAAGAGCTGAATGGGTCATGAGCCCCCGCCCCATTTAGACAGCAGCAGAGGCCTCTGGTACAGCATCTGCCTTTTCAAGCAGCGAACATCAAGCTTTATTTAATCAAGTGAGACCCTTGGAATCGAAAGTGACTGCCTTAGTCAGGGTTTCTATTCCTGCACAAACATCATGACCAAGAATCAAGTTGGGGAGGAAAGGGTTTATTCACCTTACACTTCCACACTTCTGTTCATCATTAAAGGAAGTCAGGACTGGAACTCAAGCAGGTCTGGAAGCAGGAGCTGATGCAGAGGCCATGAAGGGATGTCCCTTACTGGCTTGCTTCCCCTGGCTTGCTCAGCCTGCTCTCTTCTAGAACCCAAGACCATCAGCCCAGAGATGGTCCCACGCACAAGGGGCCCTCCCGCCTTGATCACTAATTGAGAAAATGCCCCACAGCTGGATCTCATGGGGGGTACTTCCCCAACTAAAGCTCCCTTTCTTTGTGATAACTCCAGCCTGTGTCAAGTTGACACACAAAACCAGCCAGTACAATGACCTTCCCAGCAGAGATGTGTGGTCTGGATCTACTCTCAGGCTACTGAGGCCCAGGGTACTAGAAAGATAAATTCCCTCAAGAGAAACCGAGTGACTGCCAGGTTAGGCAAAGGCAATGCCACTTTTTTATGATGTTTAGGGTTGTGAATGGCTTCTCAGCATTTATACTCCCATGAGGTCAAGCTGGAAGTCACGGGTAGAGAAAAAGAGATCTTCCAACGCGACATCCTTAGCCTGTAGACTGACCCAAAGGAAACCCAGAGAGGCGGTCGTTTGCTTGGGATGGATTTTCACAGGCTGTTTTCTTGTGACCACGGCGTTGACTTCCTTTCCTTTCAGACTGCTTCAGCTCCAGGAACAAATGAGGGCCCTTTACAAGGCCATCAGCGCCCCTCGGGTCCGGAGGGCCAGCTCCAAGGGAGGAGGAGGGTACACTTGCCAGAGCGGCTCCGGCTGGGATGAGTTCACCAAACGCCTCACGGGCGAGTGTCTGAGCTGGATGAGGCAGCAGAGGGTAAGTGACCCTACAAGGGCTCCTTCTTAGACGCTCACCTAGGTAGTCTGGACGGAGATGGTGACACCCGTCAGACCCAGCCCTCCGGCGGCAGCAACCTGCTACGTCACGGGGCCATTGCGAACTGATCTCATCGGTCTTCCACGTAGGCTGAAAAGAAAGAAAAGAGCTCTTCTATAGCTCACTTGAAATAGTAACACAAGAGAGAGAGCAGCTGAAATTAAAAAAAAAATATATATAAAATACTACATGTGGGATGTGTTGGGCACCGTGACACTGGGTCTTCTGGTTTGGGCTCCGTGATGGCTTTTTGAAGTTCGCTTGTCCGGCTGTGCCAGTCTCACACCACCTGTGTGGGTGTGGAGTCAAATAATGGCCCAAGCAGTCTGTGCTGATCCTTTCCCTGCAACTGGAGTCCCTACAAAGTATTTTTCAATGCTAATTACTGTTTTGTTGTTTTATGTAGTAATTAAGCCCGATAATGAGCAGGTGGCCCGAGAAACATGCCGTAATCACGCAGATGGGAATTTTATAATGAAAACCCTCTAGTGAGCCGTCCTTCTTGGAGGGGTGGATGTGTTAAAATGGTGCATTGTGGAGAGATTGTTAGGCAGTGCTGTAAGAACTGGATTGATTGCTGGACTGATTTCTTCGTGGTTCTAAAATTTCTTAGCCGTTTCAGCTCCCCTCCCGCAGCCCTCCCCCCACTCTTTTCTTTGAGTTCAAGTTGAATTGTATTGCCCCAGCTAGTCTCCAACACGTAGGCTCAAGCCATTCTCCAGATCAACCTCTGGAATATCTAGGACCACAGGGAAGGTCCCCTTACACCCAGTCTTCAAAAGGTTTGGGTGTGTTCTCATGCAGTGATTCTTTCAGCCACGAATCATTCATTCACTCACTCATTCAGTTATTTTTTTACGTTTACTTTTTGTTTGTTTTGTTTTCATTTGTGTGTGTGTGTGTGTGTGTGTGTGTGTGGACCACATATACACAGTGCCCAGCAGAGGGCATTGAATTCCCCAGAGCTAGATGGTTGAGAGCTACCATGTGCATGCTGGGAATCAAACCCCAGCTCCTCTAAAAGAACAGCTCTTAACCAATGAGAAATCTCTCCAGACCTATTTGGTTTTGTTTGTTTGTTGTTTGTTGTTTTGGTTTTTGAGACAGCGTCTTGCTTTGTAGCTCCAGCCAGCCTTGAATCATCCTGTCTCATCCTCCAAGATACTGAGATCATAGTGTATTCTACTATGCCCTATCTCCTAACACACACACACACACACACACACACACACACACACACTTACTATAAAAACCATAAATGATTATGAATGGTGGAGTAGATCATGACACAAAGTCAATGATGATCTCAGAAACTTAACTATAAACTTGGTTGCATGTCTTCAGACTCCCTAAGGTCTTTGAAAATGTCTTTAATTTTTGAGACAGGGTCTCGTAGAGCCCAGGCAGCCATGAATGAGCTCTGTGGCACAGAATGACTTTGAGCTGCGGAGGCCCTGGCCTCCACCTCTGAACGCACAGGTCTTGAGGGTTCATCAATATTGGCACCATGCTAGAAAATGAGGGCTAAAAAAACATGGTCCACAGTTATAAAGATGAATACTATTGAAGACGGGAACCATCCCCCAATGCCAAATGATTGCCTGTGAGAGCATTAATAAAGGCTTGTTTAGAGAGTGACACTCTAGGCTCGAGGATGATTTCAGCTAATGGGGCTTCAACTGTAACCTTCAAGGATCCTTGTAGGGAGGCAAGACAAACTTTGAACCAAAGTAATTATAGGATGTCATATCCCCTGATGTCTTCTAAGCCAGTATGACAGTTAAATGACAGCTCAGAGTTAGTCATTTTCTGTATTGCTGTGGGTGTAGCATTGTAAGGATGCTTTGGACATGCCTGTAATCTCAGCCTGGGCTACGGAGCGGAATCTTTGTCTCCAACACCAACACATGGACAAACAACGACCACAGACACACAAATTAAAGCAAAGAAGATTTGGTAGAAAAAAAAAAAAACAACTCTACGTATTTAAACCTCAGGAAATGGTGGTCTCACATGGCTGTATTGGTCCATCGTTTTTCTGACACCCATCCATGGGCCTTGCTTTTGATACTGTGTCAGGTGCTTCTTAGAGTTCTCAGCAAATTAAAAGCTGTCTGAGTCCTGCTTGAGGTTTGCCCTGGGATTCTGTGTGGCCCAGTTTCTTTCTCCCCTCCCCACCTCCCCCCACACATAGCGGGCATTCTTCACTCACTCCCAGGAGCCCCAGCCAAGGCCTGGGCTGATAAGAGCCGGCCGTTTCCCCGAAGCGTGTTCAGGAGGCAGGCACACGTCTCCCTGCCAGGCTTCTGCTTTGTTTCCTTGGTCTGCCCTTCTGCTGATGGGCGAGCCAGATACTGTATACCTGGCAGGTAATGAGCCTGGTGATCTGGCCCTGGGTCATCGCTCACTACCTCCCCGGTGTAGCACCTGCCGTTTCTGTTTTCAAACACCGGCAGTTGCCGGACAAGGCCAAAGTCCTTGCTAACTAACCTTCAGCTCTCTGACTCTGAAATGGCTCCTCTCTGAAGCCTTGCCAAGAGCACTAGAACATGGGTGTGGCTTAGGACAATTGTGTTCTGTTCCTGCTGCCCGTCCCAGCATGGATGTTTGCCCTTGGCATGTCAGAGAGATGACACAGGTGATTTAGAAATCTACATGTGCTCATGCAAAAGGAGGAAGAGACGGTGAGTGAGATGTGGCAGAGAAGGAAATAAAACATTTGATTCTTACTGTGAAAGATTTTTTAAATTTAAGACTCAAGTGATAACTCTAGTTGGATTTCACATTTCAAACGCGAATGGTAAACCCATAATCCTAGCGTTGTTACCAACATGAATCAGAATGAAGGATCTCGAGTTTGCATAGTGTCTTCCCTTTGAAATGGACCAGAGAGTCTTTACAGTTCGAACAGGAACTTTCAAATGCTGAATTTCTAAGCCAAGAGTTAATTATAGGCCGGGCGTGGTGGCGCATGCCTGTAATCCCAGCACTTGGGAGGCAGATGCAGGCAGATTTCTGAGTTCAAGGCCAGCCTGGTCTACAGAGTGAGTTCCAGGACAGCCAGGACTACACAGAGAAACCCTGTCTCGAAAAACCAAAATAAATAAATAAATTAATTAAATTAAAAAAGAGAGTTAATTATATAACATTCATCAACATAACTGGATTTGTAGCTGAATGGTAGGGCACTTGACTAGCTTTGGTGAGGTTGTAAATTCAATCCCCCATATAGCAATAACAAACAAAAGATAATTTAAAGAAGTAAACAATGGCAACTTCCTTAGGCTAGGGATTTCGTTTGAGAAGCCGTGCTTGGCTGCGTGATTAATGACTTCTAATGTGCATTTAAGAATGAATGAGGAGGCCAGGCTGTGGTGGTGCATGCCTTTAATCCCAGCAGTTGGGAGGCAGAGGCCAGAAGATCTCTGTGAGTTCAAGGCCAGTATAGTCTACAGAAGGAGTTCCAGGACAGCCAGGGCTACATGGAGAAACCTTATCTCAGAAGAAACAAAACAAAACAAAAAAAAAAAAAGAGAAATGTTTATTAATATTTACAATGTATCATATTCATATGACTAGTAGCTAGTCATACAAATTCACATTCTCTTCCTCTTTATCTTATCCTTTTTAAAAATGTGAACATTATCATTGTGTGTGTGTGTAGGGCACGGTTCGGGGGTCAGAGGACGATTTTTGGGCATCAGTTCTCTGTCCTTTTCCTGTGGGTTCTGGGAATACAGTCATTACTCTTGCATAACTGCCCCCTTTACCAGCTGAGCCATTTCCCCAGCTCCGCCCCCGCCCCTGCATTCCCCTATGTAGATTCTCTTTCCTCAGAAGAATGATCTAGATGGCAAGGGACCGTGACTGAATTTCCTCTCAGTTCATCTTGGGCTGGAACCAATCTGACTGAGGATGTATTTGGTGATTCTTATTAGCCATTTGGTAGGCTCAACCCTTAAAAATTTATTTTGGCATGGTCATATAGTTCTTCCTTCCCTCCCTCCCTCCCTCCCTCCCTCCCTCCCTCCCTCCCTCCCTCCCTCCTTCCTTTCTTCCTTCCTTCCTTCCTTCCTTCCTTCTTTTTCCTCTCTCTCTCTCTCTCTCTCTAGACAGGGTCTTGCTGTGTACTTAGGCCAGTTTTGAACACCTGTGCTCAAGTCTTCCTGCCCTGGCATCCTGGGCGGTTGTGCGTTTTGAGTTTTATCTGAAGCAGTGCCGTGTGCGATCTCTCTCTCCACCCCTGATGCTCTAGAGAAAGGCGCCTGTTGCGAGGAGGGACAATAAAGGGTGTGCTCCCCTGTCTTTCTTGCTGCAGGCGGAAATGGAACTGATGGCCTGGGGTGTGGACTCTGCTTCAGTGGAGCAGCACATCAACAGCCACAGAAGCATCCACAACGCCATCGGAGACTACCGCTGGCAGCTCGACAAGATCAAAGCAGATCTGGTACTTCTCGCCTTCATCGCGGAGTCTATAGAAGGGGGTATCATTTAGGCAAATTTGTCTGAAACACAAGACTATTATTACCTTTCCAAGAGGCTAGAAATTAAAACAAAACCAACCCCAAATCTCCATGGTCTGAAAGGGAAGTAGAAAGAGATTTATGGGAGCTGGAGAAGGAGTTGAACCGAATGTTAAGTGCATGGAGGATATCGTGCGATTACGGTTTATACATGAGTATTTGCAGAGGTGGCGGGCAGTTAATTCCCTGCAGAAAGCAAAGCATCACCTACCGGAAGAACCTGAGATTAGCATGGGGCTTATATTGCTGATGAGCTGGCGAGTCTGCTCCTAGGGGGAGCATTTGTCCTGAAGGAAACTGTGTCTCATATACCTCTCCCGTGCTAGGAAAAAGTCAGACGTGGGCAGAGTGGAGAATGAAGAAGGCACAAGATGGTAGTCTGGCCTCAGTGCTTGCTCCCCACCCCCGCCCCCATGTGTGTGAACTCACTAAGTGTGATCCTTAGACCGGAGTCTTCATTTTCCCTTTGCCCCGCCTTTTCACCATTTAAACCGTACTCTTGTTCACTCGAGCGTCTGCGTCTGTTCAGCTGTCTCCTTCATGTCGCTAAGATCTGGAGGATCCGAAATCATATTTCCTTCAGCAAGTTTTTAAGTGACAGAGTATTTACCTTGTGGAGGAGGGGGAGAGTGGCCGAGGGCGGGCGGGGGCGAGGCGGGGAGGGGGGGGAGTTTCAAACTCCCTGGGGAAAAGATCATTGTGGGCAAAAGACTTAATAGAGCAATTGCTCCTTCTCTACTGAGAGAGCGGAGGCCAGCACCTTAGAAGGAGGCATAGAAGGGCCTCACTTTCTATAGACGCCAATAAAGAAGACTAAATATTCTCTGCCTTTTCTTATCTTCCAGCGTGAGAAATCAGCAATCTACCAGTTGGAGGAAGAATATGAAAACCTGCTGGTAAGCCTGTTTAGCCTCATTAGCTCAGTTCAGTTCCTCAAGTGGTAAACGTCTCTGGGGGCCAGCCACTGGCTTAGAGGTCAGCAAAGAGCCTGCATACCCACTGGCCCCTGTGTCCGTAGGTTATAGTTTTGTTGTTGCTGCTGATTTCCTTCCTTCCTTCCTTCCTTCCTTCCTTTTTTTTTTTTTTTAAAGATTTATTTATTGTTATCTGTAAGTACACTGTCTCGGTCTTCAGACACACCAGAAGAGGGCATCAGATTTCATTACGGATGGTTGTGAGCCACCATGTGGTTGCTGGGATTTGAACTCAGGACCTTCAGAAGAACAGGCAGTGCTCTTAACTGCTGAGCCATCTCTCCAGCCCCTGATTTTCTTTTAGAATTGAAGTTTCAAAGGTTTTGTTGTGTTTCGTTTTGCTTTGTGAAGGCAGTGCCTAGCGCCGTTCTGTTTTCGAGTTAAAATTTCACATCAATGATTTGTTAGACGCATCTAAAGTGACAAAGGATCGCAGCCCTTTCCAACAGGTATAAACACACACGAAATGTTTTCTCCGAATATTTTTCCGAGCCTGACATCGTCTCCTGACAGATGCTATGCCACTTGCTTGATTTCAGAGCAGAGATTTTCACTGTCTGTCTACTTGGCTCATCTTAGTTCCACCTTTCCCATAGTTCCTTGCTGGCTACATTGATTTTAAGATAGCATGGCTCCTGGTAACACACTATTCTTCCTGTTGGGGTGGGCATAAGACTAGAACTTTAAATTTGTGGGGGCAAAGCCTGACTTACCTAAGAGAGAAAACTTGATTTATCTAGGCGTCTAGTTTCCCGTAAGTATCTAAAATTATTAAACCCAAGCACCATTATCTTTTAAACTTATTTATTACAGTGTGCATGTGTGTATATATGTAGGTACACAAATGCTATAGTAGATGTGGTGGTCAGAGGACAACTTTAAAAAAAAATCTATTTATTTAATGTATGTAAATACACTGTCCAACCTTCAGACATGCCAGAAGAGGGCATCAGTCCCATTGCAGATGGTTGTGAGTCACCATGTGGTTGTTGGGAATTGCACTCAGGACCTCTGGAAGAGCAGTCAGTGCTCTTAACCTCTGAGATGTCTCTCCAGCCCAGGAGGACAACTTTGTAGAGTCAGTTCTCTGCATGGGTCCTGGGAATTGAACTCAGGTCGTCAGGCTTGTCCAGAAAATATTTTGCCTGAGCCATCTGGCTGGCTTCGAATCATTGTCTGAGTCAAGATTCTTCAGAGGCTAGAGATAACAGCTCAAAAGCAGGGTGCTTCTCCAGTGCCCTGAGTTTCCCCAGCACCAGGAGGAAAGCTGAGAATGACTATTTGGAATGATTGAATCTAACATAGCCACGGCCCCACAGGCATCACCAGGGCCTCTCCCCTCTATCAGGTGGATGCAGCAGGTTGAGAGGTTTTAGCCCAGCCTCAGATGGTGTTGGTAGAGAACTCTTACCTGCACAGTCTGCAGAGAGTGCTGTCATTATACTGTTGCTATCCTAACGCCGCTCTCCACCCTGTCCGCAGAAAGCCTCCTTCGAGAGGATGGACCACCTGCGCCAGCTGCAGAACATCATCCAGGCCACCTCTCGGGAGATCATGTGGATCAATGACTGCGAGGAGGAGGAGCTGCTGTATGACTGGAGCGACAAGAACACCAACATCGCTCAGAAGCAGGAGGCCTTCTCTGTAAGATGGCCTCGTGTGTGTGTGTGTGTGTGTGTGTGCATGTCGGGTGGGGGTTAGGTTATTTGATCAGCCACTTGTAAGTGGGTACACTGTTTGATGGTGTAAGATTGATTTAGCTTAATTTTATGTGTTTGGGTGTTTTGCCTGCATGTGTATCTGCCGTACCTTGTGCATGCAGTGCCCACAATTGCCAGAAGAGGGCATCAGATTCCCAGGAACTGGATTTGCCGGAGCTTGTTAGCTACTGTGTGGGCACCGGGAATGCAACCCAGGTCCCCTGGAAGAGAAGTCAGTGTTATTAATCACTGAGCGTCTCTCCAGCCTCTCCCCCTCTATTGTTAAAGAGATAGGGTTTCCCTCTGTATGGCAGAAAGGCTACTACATTTTGGAACTCAAAATCATCTTGCCTTATCCCGCCAAGAAGGGACTCTGGGGTTGCACCGTGGCTGGCTAACCCACACCCAGGTTCATTGTTTAATATCCATGAAGATAGTGTGATTCATGGGGAGTGTGGAGATTGATCCATTCAGACACCCCAGAGTGGGTAGCACTATGGAGTAGTGGGTCAAAACCTGAAATTTGGAACCAGAACGTGTTATGTATTGAGCGCCTGTAATTTGAAAATCTGAAATCCAGAATGCTCTCTCTGAAACCTTTCGAATGCCACCGCAGTGCCATGAGAATAATATTCTACAACTGACTTCAGGTGGCAGGTGGCAGTCAAAATCCTAGGGCCCCCAAAATACTATATAAAATTACCTCCAGGCTCTTGGGTAGAAAACAAAAATGAGTTTTATCTTTAGGCTCGGGTCCTTTCCAAAATATTTTTCTGTATAAGCAAATATTTTACAATAGTGAATCTCAAATCTGAAACACTTATTGTCCCAAGCATTTGGAGTTAGGGAGGTTTAACATGTGTCAGTGGCAATGCTATTAGTTACCTGCGTGGCCTTGGTCAGGTCATATCCCGTAGTCTTGTCTCAGCCTCTGACAAACCTTGGTTTCCTGAGTGGCTGTGGTTCTTGGGGACAATGTAATATGAGCCTTCAGCATCAACTGTTTCCAAAATAAAGTTTTGCATGTAGCCACCTCTAAATAGTATAACATAATAGAAACCTAATTGTGACTTGCTGTAAGGATTTGGTCCTTTCTTGTCACAGATACGCATGAGTCAACTGGAAGTCAAGGAAAAGGAACTCAATAAGCTTAAACAAGAGAGTGACCAGCTTGTCCTCAATCAGCACCCAGCTTCAGACAAGATTGAGGTAGGTCTCACAGGATTTACGTCCTCATTAGGGAAAAGATATTTCATAAAAGGCATCTTTGTGGGTGAATGATTCTTCTCCATTATGAAGCAGTACCAGCTTTATTTTCTAGTTTAGGATCAGCACCCTAGGCTAGGATTTGGCTTTTGCTTTTTTTCCTGGAAAAATCCAGAAATGTTTTAGACTCTTACCAGATGATCTCTGTCACAGTTACTTAATTTTGTTGTTGCATCACAAAAGTAGCTATGGACACTGTGCAAATGAACAACCAAGGTTATGTTTCAATAAAGCTTTATTTATAAATAAAAGCAATGGACCAGATGTAGCCCTTGGGTAGTGTATGTTGTCTTTTGCTGGAGACTGCTATCTGTGAGCAGGGCTGATAGAGGTGATATATCACACCTTCCCATGCTCTAGCTCAGAACAGGCTTGGAGTTCCAAAGGGAATCCCACACTGGGGCTATATGTACCATGTCTGTTCTGATTGGTCAGAAAATACTCAATTAAGGCAAGACCTATTTTGACTGATGTCCCTTTGATGGTTGCTCTTTGTAAGAACTGTTTGCACCAAGAAACCTCAGGTGGGATATTCTGTCTCCAATCACTAGACATTGGGTGCAATAAAGAGGCATCTTTATGGCCTGGCTCATGGGTCTGTGCAGGAGGCATCCTTCTGTGCCTCTGGGTGGGCCCGAGGCAGCTGCCATCTTGACGTTTTCTTGTTTCAGGCATACATGGATACTCTGCAGACACAGTGGAGCTGGATTCTGCAAATCACCAAGTGCATTGATGTCCATCTCAAAGAAAATGCTGCCTACTTTCAGGTTATTAGACATATATTTTTAAAAAAAATCTATATTTGTTTGTTTGTGTGTGTGTGTGTGTGTGTGTGTGTGTGTGTGTGTGGTGGCTGCAAGCCACAATGGGACTGTGGAGGTCAGAGGACAACCTGCTTGAATTGACCCTCTACTTCTACCATATGGGACCTAGTGATTGTCAGGTATGGCAACAGGCGTCGTTACCCACTGAACCATCTTGTCGGCTCTGCCAGATATTTTAGAGTGGCCATGGAGCCGTGGGAAGAGTGTTGATAACAGAGATAAAGTTGGGTTCCAGGTCTTTTGGAATTACCACGTAATTGTATAATTTTAGAACAAGTCACAACTCCAGGCTTCAGTTTCTCGTGTACAAAATAAGACCCCAGGGTGATCTCCAGGGAGCTTTTCCTAGTCTAAAATAATACACCATGTGCATGCATTGTATGGCTGGGGTGTTCATAAGCTCATGTGCTGCACAGGTATGGTACTAATAGGGCCACGGGATTCGCAGTGTCATCACTACCTTGTCTTTTGAGTATGCTTTCGAAGCAAGGTAGCAATCTTATAGATAATGTGTAAATCCTGCTAACTGTCCTTAGTTGAGAGGAAGAGAAATTTGTAGCGCGGTCAGCAGTCACTCAGCCCTGCTACCAGGTCTGTGAGTGTTCTCTGCTCGAATCTTTTCCTTCAGTCACTTAGCAGAGGCTTGCCTGAGGGTGTCAGTTTTTGAAACAGAATTACCAAAAATGATTGTGTGGTTAGATTTCCCCAAGTGTCAGCAAAACACCCAGGATAATTAAGTGTATACAGAGAAAACATTGATTTGGGCGACAGTTTTAGACAGTCCAGTCTGTGGCCCATGGGCCCATTCTTCTAGTTAGTGACGAGGTATGGGGTATGGGGCAGTATGGGGGTGGAGCAAAACTGGAGGTGACTAGGGTCCCCTGATTCTCTCCTAGGGTACACCCCAATGACCAGACCACCCTCAATGCCCCTTCTGTAGATTTTACTGTCCCCATTAGTGCCACCCCAGGAACCCCAGGAACCCAGCCTTTCGCATACAAGCCTTTGATGACATTCAAGATCCAAACCCTGGCATTTTCTCAAGTTCCTTTTCATTGATGAGGATTGTTGTCATCCCAAACAGTTTTTTGAAGAGGCCCAGTCAACGGAAGCCTACCTGAAGGGCCTGCAGGACTCCATCAGGAAGAAATACCCCTGTGACAAGAACATGCCCCTCCAGCACCTGCTGGAGCAGATCAAAGAACTGGAGGTACCACGCTGAGACCCTCAGCATCTGCACAGGGCGGGGGTGGGGTGGGGGTGGGGTGGGTGGGGGTAGGTGGATGCACCCTAGACACAAGACGTGCCGTGATGGAGTACAGCCCACACCGCAATTTCGTCATCTTTCTATTGCATCTCTGTGTGCCCAGCTACTATAGGGAAGGGCTTTTGCTTCAGTATCTCACTAACTTATTGAAAACAAGAGGGGAGAGGACACCATGGCTTAACTTGACAAGACCCTTGGGAAAACATACCTCACACTTTATCCACATGACCTTTTCATGGAGATAGTATTTCCTGTTCAATTAATTCAAAAGGCTCACTGTGGGAGGTTACGTTACCTCATGATGTATTTCTGGCTTATTATCACCAATGGAACCGTAGCAATATTTAACTTTGATGTTGTGGAAGCTTCTTCAAGAGGTCCCTAGAGTTCACGGGGCACTCGGTTAAAAGCAGATTATATTTGCAATTGCAGAGAGAACGGGAGAAGATCCTCGAATACAAGCGTCAGGTGCAGAACTTGGTCAACAAGTCCAAGAAGATCGTGCAGCTGAAACCTCGGAACCCAGACTACAGGAGCAACAAGCCCATTATCCTCAGGGCTCTCTGTGACTACAAACAAGACCAGGTGTGTGGCCCACGCTCAGAAGTACAGCAAAGCCTTCCCTTTCTTTTACATAAGCTTCTGTCAATCAAGAGGGCAAAACTAATCTTGGTTTCAATAAGTACCATAGTCGTGTCTTTTCTAAATAAAGCAATCACCTGAAGCACCAATGCAGTAACCCTGATCAGAGTCACTGGGAACTGTCAGGAATCAGGTCAATAGCTGTTTCCTTTTGGCTGCTGAGGAGGAAGGCTAAGCTTCATGCTGGGTGACACAGTCTACCTCTGAGAGCCACCCCTCACCCAGGCAGTGGTTATCCTGAAGGTTTAAAACCTTTCAAAGGTTGCCTTTTTCCTTCTTGTGGAACCTAAAGTTTGCTTATATGTGGTCACCCCGTCATCAAGTTTCAGACAAGATCAATGGAAACGAGAAATGACACTGTCCTGGCTCTCATAACGTGAGTCTCCTGCAGAAGCTTTGGCACTTCTGGATCACATCAATCCCGGGGGCTATGTGGGAAGTTTTTATACAGGTTGATAGAGAGATGGGTTAGTTTGTGTTCTTATCTATGAATGACAATAACATTCTGAAGCATCTGAGAGACAACATGCGCTTACCTTGTTAGAAGAGCTTTGTGAAACGGAGGTCTGTTCTACCCTGTGGAATGTTCTAAGAACTTGTGTGGGGAGAAAGATGTAGGTTGCATTGAACGTGGTGGCTCACACCTGTAATCCTTGAACCTGGAAGGCTGAGACAGAATTCCCTTACACAGAAAGGCAGTCCAGGGTGGAGAGTGAGACCTCGTTTTAAGGAACAACCAAAACCAAACAACAACAACAACAACAAGTCAGTAACAACAACAAAGCAGAAAAGGAAGGAAGGAAAGAAAGAAAAAAAGAAGGAAGGAAAGAAAAACGAAAAAAGGAAGGGAGAGAAAGAGAAGGAAGGAAAGAAAGAGAGAAGAAAGAAAAAAGGAAGGGAGGAAAGACAGACAGACAATAGTAGATTGTATTGAAGCGGGGCAGTGGTGGCGCACGCCTTTAATCCCAGCACTTGGGAGGCAGAGGCAGGTGGATTTCTGAGTTCGAGGCCAGCCTGGTCTACAGAGTGAGTTCCAGGACAGCCAGGTCTACACAGAGAAACCCTGTCTTGAAAAAACAAACAAACAAAAAAAAGTAGATTGGATTGAAATATGAGGTGAAAATTTATGTTTAGATGGACAGTTGCCTTAATACACGGGTTGTTGAGTTTTTTGTTTTGTTTTGTTTCTGGTTATTTGTTTTGGTTTTCTTCTTCTTCTGTGGTGCTAAACAAGCCCTTTGTCACTAGGCTGCACCTCCAGCCCGTTAGTAGCCATGACAAGAAGCTGTTTAGGGCCAGGGGTGGTGGCACACACCTTTATTCTTCACAATCAGGAGGGTCTCTGTGAGTTCAAGGTCATCATGGTCTACCTAGTGAGTTTTAGGCCATCCCACCCAGTGCAATCCCACCTCTATAAAGGGGGGGCTAGAATTAATTATTTGAATTTATTTATTTATTAGTATACTGACCACTGAACCTAGGATCTCACACATGGCAGTCACAGTACCACAGAGCTGTATGTCCAGGCCTTTTTTTTTTTTTTGTATTTATGATCTTGAGCTACGGCCTTCCTAAATTGACCCGGTTACCCTCAGTCTTGCTCATACCCCAGGCAGTCTTTGAACTGGTAACCCTCCTGCCAATGCCACATGAGAAGCTGGGACTGCAGGCCTGAGCCACCAGGCTAGGAGGGAGTCCCTTTTGTTCACGGAGAAGGTTACTTTTTTTCTTTCAGCCGGATGTCAATTTAAGAGCAAATATGACTGAGACAAGCGACTCCCTCATATTAAAGTCTGCTATACAAAAGCAAGAATTCAAAACAGGAAGAAAACAAGATGAAGGTTTGCCCGTGGCAGGGAAGGCTTTCTCACGCTCTGGGCAATCTTCGAAGAGTCTGTTTCTCTAACTCGCTTAGGATGCGGCTGACTATGCCGACCCCCTTTCGGTCACATGTATGGTTTACACCCAGGACTTGCTTGGGAGTGTCGCGATTGTCTTCACTTGGTGGGGGAAGCACAGGAGGACCGGCGGTTCGTGTGTTTTCATCTCCGTCCCCGTTTCTTTGGCAGAAAATCGTACACAAAGGGGACGAGTGCATCCTGAAGGACAACAATGAGCGCAGCAAGTGGTACGTGACCGGGCCCGGGGGCGTCGACATGCTGGTCCCCTCCGTGGGCCTCATCATCCCGCCTC
Source organism: Apodemus agrarius (assembly GCA_964023405.1). NCBI lineage: Eukaryota > Metazoa > Chordata > Mammalia > Rodentia > Muridae > Apodemus > Apodemus agrarius. The sequence continues at coordinate 25,539,172 of OZ030019.1, read as the reverse complement.
CAAACCCACTGGCCGTGGACCTTTCCTGCAAGTAAGTTCTGAGGTTCCAAGCAGCCGTGACACTGAGCGGTGGGGCGGGAGGGCTGGTGCCTGAATGAGCAGCTCACAGCAGTGTTTTCGTACGGTAATCGCTCCCAGAAAAGGCGCTTCACGTAGTCACAAGTTTATGTTGAAGATTTTATTATGGATAAAAGAGAACATCTGACCATATTGGAGTGACACTTGCCACACCCTTTGAAGCTTCTGTTTTCTCTCTCTTTCTCTCTTTATCAAATCAGCTATTTCAAAAGTAGTCACAGTGGGCTGGAGAGATGGCTCAGCGGTTAAGAGCGCCGACTGCTCTTCCAGAGGTCCTGAGTTCAATTCCCAGCAACCACATGGTGACTTACAATCATCTGTAATGGGATCTGATGCCCTCTCTTCTGGTGTGTTTGGAGGCAGCTACAGTGTACTCATATACATAAAATAAATAAATAATTCTTTAAAAAAATGTAGTCACAAATATGACACACCGGTTATGGCAGCATTTCTTTGCCAGCAGGTAGAACACACATGTTATAGGCCGTCCACTTCAGAGTCTTTCACATGCTTTAGATTGGAGATCTTGAGCCCCACACAGAGTGGGAAGTGTTGGGAAACGCCCTCCCTTCCTCTCCTGCCCAGGGTTCAGACATTGTCAGCATTTAAGCCCTTTTCTAATCAAAACTCTGCTTACAGTCAATATAACAAAGAATCAGACAGCCTATCTCAACCAGGATGATTCGAATGATCTATATGACTATAAAGTCAAGAGTGTACTTCTGGGAAGTAGGTTAGTCTGAATCTATTGACATGTTGACAGTTTTGAAAATGAACACCATCACTCCATAACATATGGTTTAGATTTATGGACAGTTGTGCAAACCCGTCCAGGCTTTCTGTTTGGGCTAAGAGTGTTTTCCCTTTCTGCCTTCCAGGATTGAGCAGTACTATGAGGCCATCTTGGCTCTGTGGAACCAGCTCTACATCAACATGAAGAGCCTGGTGTCTTGGCACTACTGCATGATTGACATCGAGAAGATCAGAGCCATGACTATCGCCAAGGTACGTCTCCTGGGCTGCCTAGAAGGTCGTGTGGTCCAGTGCCCCTATCCACGGGACAGATGAAGATTTTGTTTCCTCACCATGTGAGGACTCTTAGCCTTTCACAGACTGGTCTGTCCTCTACTGCACAGGCAGGGGTGGGGCTCGAGGGTAGAAAGCTTGCTTAGTGTGCTTCAAGCCTTGGCTTTTTCTGCTCTGCACAATAAAACAAGGCAGAATCCGCACATGGCTGGTGGTAAGACACAGACACACTCCCTGAAAAGACCTGACAAGCCAAAATACTTATGGGAATGAGATCATACGCATTCACTGGAACAAGGCAGAAGGGGAAGCCAGGAGGGATTCTTGGAAGAACTCTGAAAGCATCGCTCTAAGTCAGAGGTCCTAAGGTGTGGCTGGCAGAGCCTTGGGCTGAGGAGTCCTTTAGTGAAGTGATAAATGAAGAGAAGGAGTCAGGATGGGAAGCTTTAGGGCCCTTGAGGCCCTTTATCTTTTTAGAACGGATAAGCTGCGTTTGCTTTATTTATAATTGAGCTTCTGCATAACATTGTGTTTGAAGAAAAATACCCCGTGAAGGAAAAAGCTACCGGCAAAGCTACTGCTGTGTTTCTTAGAAACACTGATGAAGCCTCCAAAGACCTTTTATATCTTAGCCTAGGATGAGGGTTGCCCTGACCACTCTGTCTTGCATGGGGATCTGAGGGCATTCCTGTCTTCCCAACTCACCCGTGCCCGATTCGCTTCTAGCTGAAAACGATGAGACAGGAGGATTACATGAAGACCATCGAAGACCTTGAGCTCCATTACCAAGATTTCATCAAGAACAGCCAAGGCTCGGAGATGTTTGGAGACGATGACAAACGGAGGATGCAGTCTCAGTTCACCGATGCCCAGAAGCACTACCAGACCCTGGTCATTCAGCTTCCCGGGCACCCCCAGCACCAGACAGGTCAGCCTGCACCATCTACCGCATCCTCCTAGTTTCAGTCAGATAGGTGGTTTGGAAGCAGAAAGCCACGCGAGTAAAACTCTTTCTTTGTATGACACTTGGTACGCTATGCGTTGACGTAACAAAACACCTGAGACTGGATAATTTATAAAGAAAAGAGGTTTATTTAGTTCCTTACTCTGATGGCTGGGAAACAGTATGGAGCCTGGTGAGTGATCCATGGCTTTGTCATGATTCAACAGAGAAGCTGACATGGGAATGGTGGCGTGTAAAAAGAATGGGATGTCTTTGGAATACATCACTCTATTGGGGTTTGAGTAGTGCCAGGGACTTAAACATCCCCCACGAGTTGGGCAGTCGCCTTGGCTGAGGGTAGTATCCTCATAATCTAATAAACTACTAACCTCTTAAAGACCCTGCTACATCAGGACTTTTGCATTAGGGACCAGTCTTCTGGCACAGGAATACTTGAGGGACAGTAAGCCTTAGATATATAAAATAATTTGTATACCAGAGTTCTAGAATTAAGTCACGGGGAATATGCATATGTTTATTTAGTTGAGGTACTTAGTACCTTGCCAGCTTGGCAGTCTTTCATATTTCCGGTCCTAACATTTTTACAGTCACCAAAACTGAAATCACTCACCTGGGTACCTGCCAAGATGTCAACCACAATAAAGTCATTGAAACTAACCGAGAAAACGACAAACAGGAGACGTGGCTGCTGATGGAGCTGCAGAAGATCCGCCGGCAGATGGAGCACTGTGAGGGCAGGATGACGCTCAGAAACCTCCTGCTCACCGACCAAGGCTCGACACACAACATCACCGTGAAAATCAACGAGCTCAAGGTAGGAGCTGCTAACACTACTCTCCTGATCCCCAAGGGCCTTATGCTTATCTGCAAAGGAAGAAAACCACCCCATGGCGTACATGCTTATAGGCAAGAGTATTTGTTTCCATTGTTACACTAAAGATGCTTTTAAGGTTAAAAGTTAATCTTAAGAATCACACAGCTACAGTGCAGAATATATATATCGTGTGTGTATATATATATATATATATATAGGTATAGGCATAGGTATAGGTATATATATGTTCTAAGCTTGTGGTATATGTACACTATGGAAGATATATTTATTTTAAATTATGGCAAAGTCAGGGAGGCACAGGCACATGAGTATGGGTTCCCACAGAGGTCAGAAGAGGGTATCAGATCCCCTGTAGCTGACGACATTATAGTCAGCTGTGAGCTGCCCCAGGTAGGTACTGGGAAGCCAACTCAGGTCTTCTACAAGAGCTGTATGGGCTCCTAACCACTGAGTTTCCCTGGCCTATCATGGAATATTATCCAGATTTTAAAAAAAAAGAAAGACAAATTGAGAATTGTGTGAACCTGGGGGGTGTTAGGCTGAGTGAAATAGACCAAAGACAGAAAGATAGACAGTGTGCAATAATAAGGAGTCAAACGTATAGAAACACATGCATACTGATGACCAGGGGTGGGGGTGGGGTGGGGGTGGGGTGGGCCAGAGAGGAAGTTCAAAGATGTAGGTCAAAGGGTACACGTTTGCAGTAAGATAAAACTGAGACCTGGCATGCAGCAGGGGACTGCAGGTAATAATGTATTTATTGACATTTTGTTTAGAGGGTAGATCTTGGCTGCTCTTACCATAGGCATGTATGCGAGCAGTGTGGCAGGTACCTGACAGGAACCTTGCTATGCAGAGTAGAACCGCATGCTGCGTACCTTAAAGCGTCTGATTAAAAATGACTTTGAAAGCGTCGCACAGCTAGTGAAGTGTGCTCCCCTCCTTTCTTGACAGAGTGTCCAGAACGACTCACAGGCCCTGGCCGAGGTTCTCAATCAGCTTAAAGACATGCTTGCCAACTTCCGAGGGTCTGAAAAATACTGCTATTTACAGAATGAGATATTTGGACTATTTCAGAAGCTGGAAAATATCAATGGGGTCACGGACGGCTACTTAAACAGGTGTGCGCTGCTAATATCGCTCAAGAACAGTGGGCACTTTCAAATTTCCTTTTGTTTTCTCTTTCGTTGTTGGGGATAGAGGCCAGGGTGACTCTTCTCTCAATGAACCACACCCCCAACCATGTGAAGCTTCATTCTTGCCTGATTTCATTCATTATATATGCTTGTGCCTTAAAGACACCCACCCAGATGCTTTTACATCACCCTCTTTCCCCAAAGTGACCGAGAGCCAATAGCAACCATCTGATGACATCACTGGAGACTTTAGCCACGTCTCTTTGCTCTTTGCAGCCTGTGCTCCGTGAGAGCTCTTCTCCAGGCTATCCTGCAAACGGAAGACATGCTGAAGGTCTACGAAGCGAGGCTGACGGAGGAGGAAACTGTCTGTCTGGACCTGGATAAGGTGGAGGCTTACCGCTGCGGGCTGAAGGTAACGGAAAGGGTTGGAACTGTAGGCTGGCCCCGGGAAGTGATGGAGAGCTTGGCGCTCCGCTACAAAGGCTCACTAAGTTATCATGAGTGCTTTGTTTTTAGAATTATTGTAGGTTTACAGGAAAGCTGACAGGATAGAGCCCATATACACTCTACCTAGTTTCTTCTAGTATATCAGTGCCATACATTTGTGGGATCTTCTTGATAGGAATGGTCCTTTGCCTCAACACCAGAAGTAGATAAATAAGGTGAGTTGGTAATGACATATTAGTATAGGCTAATGTCCATGCCTTTTGTTTTAAAGGGAGGCTCTCATGTAGGTTACATAGATCTCAAAAGCACTATATAGCCGAGGCTGGCCTAGAACTCCAGCTCCTTTTGCCTCCACTTCCTGCTACTGGGATTATAGGGGTGCACTACCCCACCCACAGCCGGTGCTACCCAGATCTGCAACTGGGTTTCATGGGGTTTGGGGACCTTTTGCTTTGTCTAATGTCTGTTGTTGACAGGGAACTCTGTTTTCCAGTGCCCGTTAGCAGGAACGGGATGTGATTTGTAGTGGGAATCGTTGAAGCCCTGAGTTAGAATGATTTCTTCCCTCCAGGACCGCTCAGCCATGTGTGGTAGTTTATGCCTGTAATCCCAATACTTGAGAGGCAGAGGCAGGGGGATTGCTATCTTGGAGATACCGAGGATCAAATCCAGAGTTTTGTGACTGTTAAGTTTATCCTCCAACACTGAGTTATGTCTCCAAGCCTTCCTCTTTTAAAGTCAATGATATATGCCAGTATGTATATAGCTAAGAATGGTCCTTTGCCTCAACACCAGAAGTAGATAAATAAGGAATAAATAGTGACTCGGGGGGAGGGGGTGGCAGGGGAGGAGATTAATTTGTGTGCACCTTTCCTCCTTTAACTTGCAGAAAATAAAAAATGACTTGAACTTGAAAAAGTCGCTGCTGGCCACCATGAAGACGGAGCTGCAGAAGGCACAGCAGATCCACACACAGTCCTCACAGCAGTACCCGCTCTACGACCTGGACCTGGGCAAATTCACTGAGAAAGTGACCCAGCTGACAGATCGCTGGCAAAAGATAGACAAACAGATCGACTTCAGGTGTGCCGCCCGCTTTCCCCGCTCCTCCCACCAGCGCCGTCGCTGTCAGAGAGCAGGGCCTGTGCTTGGCCAGCCTGCGCTCTGGCGTTAGTTTTGTCTGTTCTAAACATCTTAGGCAAATGCACTTCTGCAGGTGTAGACTTCTGTGTGCAGCTTCCAGGCGCCCTGTCTGTTGTGGCAGGCTTTGAGCAGCTCACTTATTTAATCTTAGTCATTTATTTTTTAGGTAGTGGGGATTGAACCTGTGACTTTCCCCATGCCAGACAAGTGCACTGCCTCTGAGCTACTCCCCACCCCCACCCCCACCAGTGATTTTTTGTTTTGTTTTGTTTTGTTTTTATATTGGGTCATGCTCTATAGCTCAGGCTGGTTTGGAACTTGAGCTGCTGCTGCTGCCTCAGCCTCCTAAGTACTGGACTTATCGGCATGTGCCATCACATCTGAGTGTTTTATTCATCAGTCTTTAAGAAAATTAACTTAAATTTCCCCCAGTTGAATTCTGCCTATTTTTTTAGGTTTTTATGGGGGAAGCGGTAAGACAGGATCTCGTGTAACCCTGGCTGTCTTCCAGTGCCCCGTGCAGTCAAGATTGGCCTCAGATTCTTGAATTTTCCGGCCCCTGCCTCCCACACACAGCTTTTTTTTTTTTAATCTCTCTCTCTCTCTCTCTCTCTCTCTCTCTCTCTCTCTCTCTCTCTTTTTTTTTTTTTTGGTTTTTCGAGACAGGTTTCTCTATGTAGCCCTGGCTGTCCTGGAACTCACTTTGTAGACCAGGCTGGCCTCGAACTCAGAAATCCACCTGCCTCTGCCTCCCAAGTGCTGGGATTAAAGGAGTGCGCCACCACCGCCGCCTGGCTTTAATCTCTTTTTACTGCTGGCAACTATTCCTTCATTTGGAATCATGTCCTAGTTGGTGGATTTTTGGGGTTTTAGTTTGGGGATATGATGAAAAAAATGCTTTGATAAATAATCACATATAAGTTTTTGAGTCTGCAAGGTCTTCAATTCCTTTAGGTAGACACCAAGAAGAATTGCTGGCTGACTTAATGCGTTATATATTTTAATATGTAATGAGTGTCTTAATAATTATATACATTTTTTTTCCTGTAGATTGTGGGACCTGGAGAAACAAATCAAGCAACTGAGGAATTATCGTGACAACTATCAGAGCTTCTGCAAGTGGCTCTATGATGCCAAACGCCGGCAGGACTCTTTGGAGTCCATGAAGTTTGGAGATTCCAACACAGTCATGCGGTTTTTGAATGAGCAGAAGGTATAGCCTGACTTGTCACTCCAACGCCCTGTTGAGATTAATTGCGTTTGAGCTGTATTTGCCCCTGGTTTGAAATGATGAATATGTCATGTTATGAATTCACCTTGCGAATGTTTAAGGAGTGCACAGAGAAGAAACTGGAATGTTTAGAAGGAAATACAAACCGAAGAATAGTGATAGTGGAGGTTGCTTTGTGTTACCGTAAGGAAGCGTTAGAGCTGAGAGTGTGAGCGCATGCCTTGCTTGTAATCTCAGGAGCTGGGGTGCAGGCAGAGATAGGAGAGCCTTGAGTTCAAGGCCGGGCTTGGCCCTATCTCAAAAATAAAAATAAAAAAAAGAAGAAGAAGAGATGGGCCTATATAGCAGTGCTGATTGAAAGTCTCCACTTATAAGTAATAAACTGGAAGCTTTCTTCTTCTGTCTGAATGGAAATAAGTTCTTCTCCTCTCAAGCCATTACTGAACATGAGCCCATATAATAATAGACTGAAGGGGGAAAAATAACCACTGTAGACATGAAGTATCACATTTGTATGCTTTGACATTTGGAATAATACTTTTATTCTGTCTAGAACCTGCACAATGAAATATCTGGCAAACGAGATAAATCAGAAGAAGTACATAAAATCGCTGAACTTTGCGCAAACTCTATTAAGGTATATTGGCTCCTTTAAGAATGTTGACATATCTGCGGGAGGGTATGGAATCCAAATTCACTGTATTCGTCTATGAAAATACCAAAGAGTTAAAAAAAAGGATGGCTGGCGATGGTTGGCCAGGTGGCTCCCATAGGTGGGGGCGCTCGTTCCTAGGTCTGACTTCCTGAGGTTGATCCCCAGAACACAATGCTAGGAGAAAACTGGCTTTTGCAACTTGTCCTCTGACCTCTACATGTACACACTCAAAAGACATATTTTAAAGACTTAAAAAATATTTTGTTTTAAAGACTTAAAAAATTTCATCAAGGATATTATTACTTTGTGGTTTTGCTTTAAAGACTATAAACTTATTAAAGGTAGTAATCATCTCTATTCTGTCCTGAAGAACCTGTATAAGCTTGTTATTCATTGAGTTCAGGCTAGAGAGGTAGCTCAGCCATCCAAGGCTCACACCTCTTTTTAAAAATAATTTACTTATATTTATTTTTGGTGCACTGGTGTTCTGCCTGCAATGTGTGGTTGTGTGAGAATACCAGATCCCTTGGAACCGGAGTTACAGACTGGCCTTGTGAGCTGCGATGTGGGTGCTGGGAACTGAACCAGGTTCCTTTGGAAGAACAGCTAGTGCTCTTAACCAGCTAAGCCGTTTCTCCATCCCTAAGGCCGACACTTCTAAATGGCAAGAGTTTGGGTCCTGTTTACTTCAGTTCATATCCGTGTGGAAAGGGCTGGTCTTTATTCATTAGGTTGGCACTCTGTGCAAAAAAGAACATGTTTCATTCAATAACAATATCAACTGATCATTGTTAAGGACCTTTGTGAGAGATTTTTTTTCAGATATAATTTGATGATATAAATCTGTGGAATTATAACTGCTCATGCCTGAGGCAGGAGTATTGCTGTGAATTCAAGGCCAGCCTGGACCAGGCAGTGAGTTCTAGATCATTTGGTAACAGAGTGAGACTTTGTCTCAAAAAAACAAAAGCAAGCAGAGACAGGTTTTCTAAGGACTGGAGTATATAGCTTCAGGATAGAGTATTTGCCTAGCAGGCAGGATCCTGGGTTTGAATAGTCACCCAAACCAAAGATGCTTCTCGTCAACCTTGTTCTTCTGCAGGATTATGAGCTGCAGCTGGCCTCATACACCTCCGGGCTGGAGACTCTACTGAACATACCTATTAAGAGGACCATGGTTCAGTCCCCATCTGGAGTGATCCTGCAAGAGGTATGTAGTAAGTCGTTACACAGCTCCATGCCGACCACCGTAAGCCATCACGTATCTCTCAGCGTCTGCTGTTGCTTCTACCTGTCTTTGCCCTGTTTCCTGCCCGTCTCTCCTACTGTACCGCACTACACCGCTGGTACAGAGCGTCCACTGCAATTCAGGGCTTATTGCAGTGCCCCTTTACTGTGGGTCAGTACGCATGACCCAGTTTAGAAAATCATCTGCAGAAGTGTGAGTGTGTGTTTATATGCACAGGACTGGGCTCGCTGTGTCTGGTGAGGTGGACTCCCGAGAAGTGGAAGTTATGTAATAGATTTCTAAAAGACAGCTTTCCCCACAGAGGTCAGAGAAGGTCAGCTGGAGTGGTGAGAAGAGAACACAGATGGCTCTGGTCCTTTGTTTTGCTGGATTTCTAGATTTCCAGCATAACCAACAGATGGGAATTTACTGTTTATCTTACAATGCTACTGTTTTATTATCTTAAGAAGGCAAAATTATTCAACTTGTCAGAAGTTTTAAAAAAATGTAATATACGTGGATTTTTTTTTTCTCTTTCCCCAAGGCTGCAGACATTCATGCGCGGTACATTGAACTGCTTACACGGTCTGGAGACTACTACAGGTTCTTAAGTGAGATGCTGAAGAGTTTGGAAGATCTGAAGGTAATGCGTTTCCTTGAAGGTTTTTTTTTTTTTTTTTTTTTTTTTTTAAAGAAAAAAATAAAAAAAAACCCCTGTAGAACCTTGTAATCTCTGCATCATTAGGACAGAGTTTGGTCAAACGGCATTTCCTCCAGTTGGTTTAATGCGGTTTGAGTCTGGGCCCAGTTCTGTGCTCTGGAGCAGCTGCTCCAAGCGGACTTAGGTAGCATTCGCCAAACTGTGATTACTTGACCTTGTCAAAACCTTATGGTTTAATTTAGTGCTTTCTTTATATGGAATTTGCTTGATTTATATAAAATTTCAGATAAGCTCACCATAGACTAACTGAATTTTAGTCTTTAATGTCAAGTAATTATTCAATTTATTCTCCCTTTTTGAGAATAGTATTTCTCAAAAAAACAAAAAAACAAAAACAAATAAACAAACAAAAAAAACACCCAAAAAACAAAAAACCAAAAATAAAACCAAAAAAAGAGAATAGTATTGCATTCATATGGATATTTGCTCTATATCTTTGAATAAATGCCATCTGGTGGATTGAATCAAACACTTTTTTGTGTGTGTGTATGTGGTTTTTCCGAGACAGGGTTTCTCTGTATAGCCCTGGCTATCCTGGAACTCACTCTGTAGACCAGGCTGGCCTTGAACTCAGAGATCCACCTGCCTCTGCCTCCCAAGTGCTGGGATTACAGGCGTGCACCACCACCACCCAGTGCACTTTTATTTTTTTAATGAGACCAAACCAAATAAATAAATAAATAAATAAATAAACAAACAAAACAAAAACTTGGCTGGCCTCAAATTGACAATCTTCCTGTCTCTGCCTCTAAAGTGTAGGATTACAGGATGTGCCACGGTGTGTAATTAATCATAAGCTTTTGATCATGGGGGACATTATTTCATTTTAGAAAATGAGGATACTGGAGTTCAAAGTTGAAGTATCCTTCCCTAAGATCATGTGAACAGCCAATGGAAGCTTTGTGGGAGGCGGGAAGGGTCTTCAATTGATTTCTGGTAGTTTTTATCTGATATCTGTGTGTGTGTGTGTGTGTGTGTGTGTGTGTGTAATACACATGGCTCTGAAGTGAAAAGGTGCTCTTTCTTCCTTGTGGTCCAAAGTGCTTTCTTTTCAACAAGATTTCTGATTTTCTATCCACAGCTGAAGAATACCAAGATTGAAGTTTTGGAAGAGGAGCTAAGGCTGGCCCGGGATGCCAACTCGGAAAATTGCAATAAGAATAAGTTCCTGGATCAGAACCTGCAGAAATACCAGGCGGAGTGTTCCCAGTTCAAAGCCAAGCTTGTGAGCCTGGAGGAGCTGAAGAGACAGGCCGAGCTGGACGGAAAGTCAGCCAAGCAAAACCTAGACAAGTGCTATGGTCAGATCAAGGAGCTCAATGAGAAGATCACGCGGCTCACCTACGAGATTGAAGACGAGAAGCGCAGGAGAAAGACGGTGGAAGACAGGTTCGACCAGCAGAAGAACGACTACGATCAGCTGCAGAAGGCGAGGCAGTGTGAGAAGGAGAACCTCGGCTGGCAGAAGCTGGAGTCTGAGAAAGCCATCAAGGAGAAGGAGTACGAGATAGAGAGGTTGAGGGTTCTGCTGCAGGAAGAGGGCGCCCGGAAGAGAGAGTATGAAAATGAGCTGGCAAAGGTAAGAAACCACTATAATGAGGAGATGAGTAATTTAAGGAACAAGTATGAAACAGAGATTAACATCACCAAGACCACCATCAAGGAGATATCCATGCAGAAGGAAGACGATTCCAAGAACCTCAGGAACCAGCTGGACAGACTCTCCCGGGAGAACCGAGATCTCAAGGATGAGATAGTCAGGCTCAATGACAGCATCTTGCAGGCCTCGGAGCAGCGCAGGCGGGCCGAGGAAAGCGTCCTTCAGCAGAAAGCCTGTGGCTCGGAAATCATGCAGAAGAAGCAGCACCTGGAGATTGAACTGAAGCAGGTCATCCAGCAGCGCTCCGAGGACAATGCCAGGCACAAGCAGTCCCTGGAGGAGGCTGCCAAGACAATTCAGGACAAAAATAAAGAGATCGAAAGACTCAAGGCTGAGTATCAGGAGGAGGCCAAGCGTCGCTGGGAATACGAAAATGAACTGAGTAAGGTAAGAAACAGTTACGATGAGGAGATCATTAGCCTAAAAAACCAGTTCGAGACTGAGATCAACATCACCAAGACCACCATCCACCAGCTGACCATGCAAAAGGAAGAGGACACCAGCGGCTATCGAGCTCAGATAGACAATCTCACCCGAGAAAACAGGAGCTTGTCTGAGGAGGTCAAGAGGCTGAAGAACACTCTAGCCCAGACCACCGAGAACCTCAGGAGGGTGGAAGAGAATGTCCAGCAGCAAAAGGCCACTGGCTCAGAGATGTCGCAGAGGAAGCAGCAGCTGGAGATCGAACTCCGTCAGGTCACTCAGATGCGAACTGAAGAGAGCGTGAGGTACAAGCAGTCTCTCGATGACGCTGCCAAGACCATCCAAGATAAAAACAAGGAGATCGAGAGGCTCAAACAGTTGGTAGACAAAGAAACCAGTGAGAGGAAGTGCCTGGAGGACGAGAATTCCAAGTTGCAGAGAGTCCAGTATGACCTGCAGAAAGCCAACAGCAGCGCCACGGAGGCCATAAGCAAACTGAAGGCTCAGGAACAGGAGTTGACGCGCCTGCGGATTGACTATGAGAGGGTGTCCCAGGAGAGGACGGTGAAGGATCAGGACATCATGAGGATCCAGAGCTCCCTGAAGGACCTGCAGCTGCAGAAGCAGAAAGCGGAAGAGGAGCTGAGTAGGCTCAAGAGGACCGCCTCCGAGGAGTCCTCCAAGAGGAAGATGCTGGAGGAGGAGCTGGAGGCCATGAGGCGGTCCCTGAAGGAGCAAGCCGGCAAGATCACCAGCCTGACCCAGCAGCTGGAGCAGGCGTCCATTGTCAAGAAAAGGAGCGAGGATGACCTCAGGCAGCAGAGGGATGTGTTGGATGGTCATGTGAGGGAGAAGCAGAGGACCCAGGAGGAGCTGAGGAGGCTCTCCTTGGATGTAGAGGCCCTTCGGCGGCAGCTGGTACAGGAACAGGAGAACGTCAAGCAGGCTCACTTGAGGAATGAGCATTTCCAGAAGGCCATAGAAGACAAAAGCAGGAGCCTCAATGAGAGCAAAATCGAGATCGAAAGGTTACAGTCGCTCACCGAGAACCTGACCAAGGAGCACCTGATGCTGGAGGAGGAGCTGCGGAACTTGAGGCTGGAGTATGATGACCTGCGGAGGGGCCGGAGTGAGGCGGACAGCGATAAAAATGCAACCATTTCCGAGCTGAGAAGCCAGCTGCAGATGAGCAACAATCGAACCCTGGAACTGCAGGGGCTGATTAATGATTTACAGAGAGAGAGGGAAAATTTGAGACAGGAAATTGAGAAATTCCAAAAGCAGGCTTTAGAGGTATTCACAAATATTTGATCAACGCTTCCCTGTTCTCCCGTAACTGACTCCAGAGCTAATCTGCACTGCTGTCTTGCTGCTTCCAGAACGCCTAACTTCTCTTCTTTTTAACTGCTCGTGAGCTCCCTACTCATCAGAGCTGTGCTATGGCTCTAAGATAATTTCATTTCCATTCACTCTTCTGTCCTGCACTGAATGTCACTCTGTTGGAAACCTGTGCTTGGCCCTACTTTAAAAACTTTAGCATCAGAAAAACATCTAAGATCCGTCCCACAAATGTTCTGCTCTTGGCTGGGGCTTGCCATGAGTGCGAGATCATGCACTTAGCTTGTACAAGGTCCTGGGTTCAGTTCCCAACATCAACATTTGAGCATACTAAAATACAAGGTGGTCCTTATCCAGTGGTCCGACTGTACGCCATCTTTAATTCAATTTTTTTCTCAGTGAAATTGATTATTTCTTAAGTAATTTTAAGTTTCCACCTCACTTAGATGTCTTTTCTGCATGCATTTACCCTGTTGTCTTTTGATTATGAGCCTAATATTCGTTTCTGTTTGATGTCTTCTAACAAGCCCTAATTTAAAAATAACTTCTAATATATTTGACTCCTATAGACAATATTTGTGTGGGGCTGGGTGGTATGTGTGTATTTGTATATTTGTATTGCTTTGTTAAATGTGTCAGAGTGTACCAGGTGATGTAGGTACGGCAGGGATGCTAACCTGGAAGAAAATTGCTCTTCTTTTTTCAAACAGTCATTACTGTTAAAAGTAAGGCAGGCCGACAACTTCTAATTATGTCTATGGAACATGAAGCAGTAAGTATGAAGACATTCACCAAACTGACCATCGGCATTTTCATAATTTTTCCAGTAATGTGTCAGGTAGCAAATTAACAGTATGTGTAGGGAAAATGCAGACAGGGGAAAATGAGACTATGTTTAAAATACATATATAGGAAAGGAGGGTAAATTGCATTGATCATATGTTAGCATCTAAACAATATTTTTTTTCTGTTTCGTTCTTTCTTTTTTTGAATTCTAGGCATCTAATAGGATTCAGGAGTCAAAGAGTCAGTGCACTCAGGTCGTTCAGGAAAGAGAGAGCCTGCTGGTGAAGATTAAAGTCCTAGAGCAAGACAAGGCCCGGCTGCAGCGTCTGGAGGACGAGCTGAACCGCGCCAAAGCCACGCTGGAGGCAGAGAGCCGGGTGAAACAGCGCCTGGAGTGCGAGAAGCAGCAGATCCAGAACGACCTGAACCAGTGGAAAACTCAGTACTCCCGCAAGGAGGAGACCATTAGGAAGATAGAGTCCGAAAGAGAGAAGAGCGAGAGAGAGAAGAACAGCCTCAGGAGTGAGATCGAGAGACTCCAGGCGGAGATCAAGAGGATCGAAGAGAGGTGCAGGCGGAAGCTGGAGGATTCCACCAGGGAGACTCAGTCCCAGCTGGAAACGGAACGCTGCAGGCTTCAGAAGGAGATCGACAAACTCAGGCAGCGCCCCTACGGGTCCCACCGGGAGACGCAGACCGAGTACGAGTGGACCGTGGATTCCTCCAAGCTGGTTTTTGACGGGCTGAGGAAGAAGGTGACGGCGATGCAGCTCTATGAGTGCCAGCTGATCGACAAGACAACGCTGGACAAGCTGCTGAAGGGGAAGAAGTCCGTGGAGGAGGTGGCTTCAGAGATCCAGCCTTTCCTGCGGGGCGCGGGGGCCATTGCCGGTGCTTCTGCTTCTCCCAAGGAAAAATACTCTTTGGTGGAGGCCAAGAGAAAGAAATTCATCACCCCAGAATCCACAGTCATGCTTCTGGAGGCCCAGGCAGCCACGGGCGGAATCATCGATCCCCACCGGAATGAGAAGCTCACCGTGGACAATGCCATAGCTCGCGACCTCATCGACTTCGATGACCGCCAACAGATCTACACGGCGGAGAAAGCCATCACTGGTTTTGATGACCCGTTTTCAGGCAAGACCGTATCTGTTTCAGAAGCCATCAAGAAGAATTTGATTGACAGAGAAACCGGAATGCGCCTGCTGGAAGCCCAGCTTGCTTCAGGGGGCGTAGTTGATCCAGTCAACAGTGTCTTTTTGCCAAAAGATGTCGCCCTGGCCCGTGGGCTGATTGATAGAGATTTGTATCGCTCCTTGAATGATCCCCGAGATAGTCAGAAGAACTTCGTGGACCCAATCACCAAGAAGAAAGTCAGCTACATGCAGCTGAGAGAAAGGTGCAGAATCGAACCCCACACCGGTCTGCTCCTGCTGTCAGTCCAGAAGAGGAGCATGTCCTTCCAAGGAATCAGACAACCCGTGACCGTCACCGAATTGGTGGATTCTGGCATATTGAGACCATCCACTGTAAATGAACTGGAATCCGGTCAGATTTCTTATGACGAGGTCGGCGAGAGAATTAAGGACTTCCTCCAGGGTTCCAGCTGCATAGCAGGCATATATAATGAGACCACTAAGCAGAAGCTTGGGATCTATGAGGCTATGAAAATTGGCTTAGTCCGACCCGGGACGGCTCTGGAGTTGCTGGAGGCCCAAGCAGCTACTGGCTTTATAGTGGATCCGGTCAGCAATTTAAGGTTACCCGTGGAGGAAGCCTACAAGAGAGGTCTGGTGGGCATTGAGTTCAAAGAGAAGCTCCTGTCCGCAGAACGAGCCGTCACCGGCTACAACGATCCTGAAACCGGAAACATCATCTCCTTATTCCAAGCCATGAACAAGGAACTCATCGAAAAGGGCCACGGCATTCGCTTACTGGAGGCGCAGATCGCAACCGGCGGGATCATCGATCCCAAGGAGAGCCATCGGCTTCCGGTCGACATGGCATACAAGAGGGGCTATTTTAACGAGGAGCTTAGCGAAATCCTCTCAGACCCAAGTGATGATACCAAAGGCTTTTTTGATCCAAACACTGAAGAAAACCTCACGTATCTGCAACTGAAAGAAAGGTGCATCAAAGACGAGGAAACAGGGCTCTGCCTGCTGCCTCTGAAAGAAAAGAAGAAACAGGTGCAGACTTCACAGAAGAACACGCTCAGAAAGCGGAGGGTGGTCATAGTTGACCCGGAAACCAATAAGGAGATGTCAGTTCAGGAGGCCTACAAGAAAGGCCTGATCGATTATGAAACCTTCAAAGAGCTATGCGAGCAAGAATGTGAGTGGGAAGAAATAACCATCACGGGGTCGGATGGCTCCACCAGGGTGGTCCTAGTGGACAGGAAGACGGGCAGTCAGTATGACATTCAAGATGCAATTGACAAGGGCCTCGTTGACAGGAAGTTCTTTGACCAATACCGATCAGGCAGCCTTAGCCTCACGCAGTTTGCTGACATGATCTCCTTGAAAAATGGCGTTGGCAACAGCAGCGGCTTGGGCGGGAGTGTCAGCGATGATGTTTTTAGCAGCTCCCGACATGAATCCGTGAGTAAGATTTCCACCGTATCCAGTGTCAGAAATTTGACCATCCGAAGCAGCTCTCTGTCTGACCCCCTGGAGGAGTCAAGCCCCATCGCGGCCATCTTTGACACAGAAAACCTGGAGAAAATCTCAATCACAGAAGGCATCGAGCGGGGCATCGTGGATAGCATCACTGGTCAGCGGCTTCTGGAGGCTCAGGCCTGCACTGGTGGCATCATCCATCCTACCACGGGTCAGAAGCTGTCCCTTCAAGATGCTGTCTCCCAGGGTCTCATTGACCAAGACATGGCCACCAGGCTGAAGCCTGCCCAGAAGGCCTTCATTGGCTTTGAAGGTGTAAAAGGAAAGAAGAAGATGTCAGCAGCAGAGGCGGTGAAAGAAAAGTGGCTGCCCTACGAGGCAGGCCAGCGCTTCCTGGAGTTCCAGTTCCTCACCGGAGGCCTGGTTGACCCGGAAGTGCATGGGAGGATCAGCACCGAAGAAGCCATCCGCAAAGGTTTCATCGATGGCCGTGCAGCTCAGAGGTTGCAGGACATCAGCAGCTATGCCAAAATCCTCACCTGCCCCAAAACCAAGTTAAAAATTTCCTACAAGGATGCCATGAATCGCTCCATGGTGGAAGACATCACTGGGCTGCGCCTTCTGGAAGCCGCCTCCGTGTCCTCTAAGGGCTTGCCTAGCCCTTATAACATGTCGGCCCCAGGCTCCCGCTCCGGTTCGAGGTCCGGATCTCGCTCAGGCTCCCGCTCTGGTTCCCGCAGCGGGTCTCGGAGAGGAAGCTTCGACGCCACGGGGAATTCTTCTTACTCCTATTCCTATTCATTTAGCAGTAGCTCCATTGGGTACTAGTGGCCAGAAGTAGTTGCCATACTTTAGAATCATTTGTAAGAATTTCTTCTACTTTATCTTAACAAAGAAAACCCGGTGCTTGCAGTATAGCCGTAGAACCTTCTATGCTTAGAACGTAGCTGCAATAAAAATCCCAGTAGTAAAGGCTCATTTAGCGCTGTAGCTTTCCGATCAACTAATGTCCTTCCATATAGCGAATGAGAGGCTGTAGTCATTGTAAGGATAGCACACATTGAATTTGGAGTTAATTTCTTCTGTGTTTTGATCAATTCTCTGTAACTTTTCTTGGCCTATAAGGTTCAATTTCTATGCCTAGAGATATAAGAAGTTACACTGACTACTGGTGGCTTAGTTCTTATGATGTCTCTTACCTAAATAATTCCACTTTCTGCATTAGGAAAAAAACTGGCCCCTCCCCCACTCTGAGTATTTTGGCCCGTTTCCTTTAGTTTGAGAACATAGATTGTATCACCCATATATTCTTGAATACACTTGTTTGGTTTGGTATTACTTTGACTATGTCCACAATAGCAGCAATCTTTGCTTTTTGTTAGCCAAGGTTTTCTGTTTACCTGGCTTGTCATTTTCCATGTGCTTGAAAAAGGTGTCTTTATGAAGTTTGCTGTTCTGGCAATAAACTTTTAGACTTTGGAAATTTTTGTGTTTTGATTTATAATGCATTTATACATACAAGGACATTTAATTGCTGATTTTCATGCATCATAAAGTCGGTCTAAATCATTTCTTTACTAAGGAACCTAATAAGAAAGCCCATCAAAGCCAGGTGGTGCTAGTGCACGCCTTTAATCCCAGCACTTGGGAGGCAGAGGCAGGCAGATTTCTGAGTTCGAGGCCAGCCTGGTCTACAGAGTGAATTCCAGGACAGCCAGCACTACACAGAGAAACCCTGTCTCGAAAAGAAAAAACAAAAAACAAAAAAGAAAGAAAGAAAGAAAGAAAGAAAGAAAGAGAAAGAAAGCCCATCAAAATACTAGTTTGGATTTTTTGGATTTTTATTAAGAAGAGATGGTCTTCTATATTTGTTTTTTCAACTTAGCTCTTTGGAAAGAAGCTTATGAAAATAGATCATTCTAGAGACCAAAGCCCTGCTCTGTCTTACTCTGGATAATACGTTTCAGAAGCACGAGCCAAAAGTATCATAGCACTATAGCAAGAAGTAAAATGAGCGAGACCCCTTTCTGGATAGCCTCAAAATAAAGTTTTGCATTTTACCCCCCAAAAGGAAAAACAAAACTGTTCTTGAAACTATGGAAAGGATCCCTGAAGAGTTCTTGGTTCTACACTGAACAATAAGGAATGCTTTATTCTGTCCAGTGGTTCCAGTTCATAATCCTTGCCTCCATTGCTTCTGGGTGTATATTAAGGCATAACCTTATGCCAGTGGGGGTAGATACTTTAGGGTGGGCAGGAAGGGGAGGGAAAGGGAAGGAAGAGACTTGCTCCTGGTGGTCTACTTCCTCTAGGCTCCACCCCCTAAAAAATTTCAAATCTTTCTTTTTTGTTTTTTTTTTCAAGACAGGGTTTCTCTGTATAGCCCTGGCTGTCCTGGAACTTACTCTGTAGACCAGGCTGGCCTCGAACTCAGAAATCCACCTACCTCTGCCTCCCAAGTGCTGGGATTAAAGGCGTGCGCCACCAACGCCCAGCTTTTTCAAATCTTTCTAAGTAGCTCTGTTTAGACTAAGCCTTCTACATCCAGCCTAAGGAAGACCTATTGTGTCTGGTATTGGGCAAGACACTGAGAATTCAATAGAAATGTACAAGTCCACTGACTGTAAGACATTTGCAGGAGACACATAAAACAATCAGTGGAACAATTTGCATCCATCAACAGGAAATAGAGTTTTTTATAGATAAAATATAGAACAGCAAATAAAGCGCTGAACACCAAGAACAAGATCAGATATACTTGGGTGGGGGGCTTTTGCTACCAACTGAATGTCACCTTTATTTTCAACGAACAGGGTATTTTTCCTTCATAGCCATATTCTCCTCCCCCCATAGTCCATCTCCTCTTTGTCCCCATCTCCTAATTTGGAGGATTTGAAGTTGATTTCATTCACTAATGAGTTCTGTGTGCCATGCCCTAAGTCTTAGGTTAGAAAAACATAGTATAAAAATAGCCCTTGTAAGTCTAAAGGGAAGAAGAAAACTGAAGATGATGCGGGAGTGGAGGGAGGGAGGGAAGGAGGGAGGGAGGGAGAGGAAAGGAGAGAGAGAGAGAGAGAGAGAGAGAGAGAGAGAGCATGCAATTCCTAATCACCCCAGGCTTCTATCACGTACCACGGACCCCTTGCCTCAAACACATTACCCTTGAGTTGGGGAGGCTGGAAGGCCACGATTCAGGTGTTGTAGAGCTGACTTCTGAGCCCGGTGGCTTGTGGCTGGGCATCTTTTTCATTACAGCATTTGTTGTTATTTGTCCCTCTTACTCCTCCCTCCACCCTGTGGCTACTTCCCTCTCTCCCTCGAACACCCCCTCCCTTCTCCTTTGTTGTCATTGTTTTGTTTTGTTTTTCGAGACTGGGGGTTTCTCTGGAAAAAGTCCTGGCTGGCCTGGAACTCACAGAGATCTGCCTGCCTCTGCCTCCCAAGTGCTGGGATTAAAGGAATGTGCCACCACACCCCCCGCCCTGCCCCTTCTGTTTTTACGGGCACAAGTATTCCATCACTCTCCCTCTGGTTGGGTCACACTTTCTCTCAAGTCTTTCTCTTGTCACACACGCATTTGAATCTGAATTCTGCATATGAGGGAAACCACGATGTTTGTCTTTCTGGATCTGGCTTATTTTGTCTAACATAATGGTCTCTAGTTCCGTCCATTTCTGTGCACCCTTACTACAAACGCCGCAGCTGAGTAATATTCCACCATGTATATTCACCAGGTTTTCTGCATCCACTCATCTGTGGATTCCTAGACTGCTTCTGTATCTTAGCTGCTGTGAGCAGCACAGCAGGGAGCATGGACATGGCATTATTATTATTTATTTTTTGTGGTAAAAAGGATGGGATGCTTTGTGGGTTTGCACGTCATGCTCACACAGAGTCTAGCCTCTGTCTCACTCCAATTTGTGCTGCGTGAGAGGTGTCTTTAATAAAGACTTACAAAAAAAATCAAATAAGGACCTCAAAACTTCACACTTTTGCTTGATTTCATCTCTTTAAAAGCCCTGCCTCCACCATTGTGACTGCTTGAATATAGAAGTTGTGGGAGAACCCAGCTCAGCCCATAATAGAAGCCTGCGTAGAAAGACTAGTAGGGATGTGTCAGGGCATATCTTAATCAGGCTTCTACTGACCTAATATAGGATGACTCTAGTATCAACAGGAATAATAAGTATACTTTACATAATATAATACGAACTTTTTTTTTTTTTCCGAGACAGGGTTTCTCTATGTAGCCCTGGCTGTCCTGGAACTCACTCTGTAGACCAGGCTGGCCTCGAACTCAGAAATCCGCCTGCCTCTGCCTCCCAAGTGCTGGGATTACAGGCGTGCACCACCACCGCCCGGCCTAATACGAACTTTTAAAACTCAACATCTGTTTAAACTGAGCTCTAGTTGAAGCAAACATGACGAAAGTGATTAAACCGATTCGTAGCATTAGCGTAGAGTAGTTCCACAGGTTAAAAGAGCAACCAGAGACACAGGATCAGCTGGCAGAAGCTTTCCTGCACCCTCCAGGTTTCTGTAAAAGTCGTCACTAAACTCTGAGATGAGATGGGGCTCTCGGGCCAGCAAGATGCCTCAGAGCATAAGAGTGCTGGCGGTGTAAGCTTGAGCCCTGGGTTTGATCTCTGGAAGCCGTGAAAAGTGGGAGGAGAGGCCTGAGTCCACAGAGTTGTCCTATGGCCTCCACACGCATGCGGTGACAGAAACCAATGTGGGGAGGAAACAGTTTATTACAGCTCATAAGTCAGTCCAAGGCCCGAGCTGGAGCAGGAACCAGCTTGCTCTCCATGACTTGCTCAGACCGTCTGCTTTTATAATCTTGGACTTCCTGCCCAGGTGGCACTCCGGGCATCAATCATTAATCAAGGGAATGCCTCACAGGTGTGCTCCCAAGCCAACCCGATAGGAACAGACTCTCAGTTGTGAGACTCCCTCTTCCCAGGTGACTCTGTGTCAAGTTGACAAAAGCTAAACAGAACACAATCATAATACATTCTAAAGTACACACACACACACACACACACACACACATATACACACGGCTGTCTGAGACAAAGCTCATGCTTGACCTGGGCTGAGTTTTGACTTCTTTCACATGCACTGGCCACCCATTGAAACAGAAATCCAACAACAGTCATTGTGGCATCTCCAAAATTGTTCTCACACTTTCCCTGTTGGCACAAGCAACAGAACAAGGAAAGACGTCATAGGGCTGGTGAGTAAGGAAGCCAAGATCCATTTCTTTTCATAATGCGATTTACTGGAGAGAAAACCTCACCGCCACTAGGGACCATGATCAGGCCGTGGGGTAGGACAGCATTAGGAAAGATAGCTTTAAAACAGAGTAGAAAAGGTCTCCCTCATGCACATGGTGGACAGGGAGAACTGGAGCAGACAGAGCCCAAAGCTCCATCAAAATCCCTCAAATAAAGGAGATTCTCTGACTTTTAGTTTGGGAGAGTTGGTATGAAGTTCTACATCATATTATTTAACCTGACCTAGCCTACATGCCAAGAAGCCGAGCACCGGCTAGAACCACAAGTTTACCTTGCAGACATGGGGGTGGGAGGGGGCTGGGCTGGCTTGCTTCCAGCTCATCTGTGCGCTCTAACCTCCACAGCAGGCATTTATCAGTGGTCGAGGGAGTTCTGGGAATTCTTGTGGGGCTGTGGGGGAGGGACGCAGCTAGAGGGTCTGTTAGGGTTCTGTCTAAGCTCCACCCCACAATTACCTGGCAACAGCCAGGTATGCCCCGCCCCGCAGTTGCCTGGCAACAGCCAGGTAGGCCTGGCCTATAGAAGAGGGTGCTGGGTCCCCTCGTCTCTCTTATTTCTTATTCCTCTTGCCTCTCTTCATCTTTCTTACTCCTCTCACCCCTCTTGGGCTCTCCTCCCCTCCCCCCTCTCTCCACATGGTCATGACCGGCCTCCACTTCTCTCCTCTCTCCTCTCTGCCTTTTTCTGCCTCCACTACCCCATTAACCCCCATCCTCTGCCCTGAATAAACTCTACTCTATACCATGTCTGTGTGTGTCTGGTCTCTCTGGGGAAGGGATGCCTGGGCATGGGCCCGCTGAGGCACCCTCTTCCCCCACACCGCCATATACCACATTCTCTCTTAACCTCTTTCTCTTTTTATGAACATAACAATGGTGCTGAAAGCCTGGAAATAACAGGGTCTGTGATCGAACACCTACCACTTGGCTATGAAAATAAGATAAAAAACGAAGACAGCACTAGAGGAGTGTGAATAACGAACGGCTCTAGACCTCAACCCTGCCTGGGTTTTGACAGCTGCCATGTCTTCTCCATAGTAGTCACTTCTTATCGGTTAGTGAATAAAGTTACTCTTTTCCCCCTTTAAATTAAAAAGTGGGAACTGTGCCATTGGCCTTTGGGGATGATCGGCAACCAACACTTCCCGTTCTGTTTCTTCCACTGGTGGTAAACAACGTGGGAAGGGAAGCACAGATCCGATACGGAGGCATGCAAGTGTAAGAGAGCTTCAGTTCTGCAGCTCAAACAATACAGGGAGATTAAACGCCGAGTCTTACAAGGGGAGAGACACTTAGGTATAATTTTTCATGATAATCTTCAATTTTGTTTTTGTTTTTGTTTTTTGGTTTTTCGAGACAGGGTTTTTCTGTGTAGTCCTGGCTGTCCTGAAACTCATTCTGTAGACCAGGCTGGCTTGGAACTCAGAAATCCGCCTGCCTCTGCCTCCCAAGTGCTGGGATTACAGGCGTGTGCCACCACGCTCGGCTTGATAATCTTCAATTTTAATATGTCTCTATATACTTCCTCTATTTTATCAGAAATGTTTTTAATGTAAATCTTTGATTTTATCACAAATGTTTCTAATTCCACCTTCAATTAGTTTAGAAAGAGTTTTTATATCTACCATTTCATATGTAAAATTTTCCATGAAATAGCCAACGTGTTTGTCTATTTATTTCTTGAATTTTACCAGAAATATTTTCCATGTAAATATTCAATGTTATCTGAAAATGTTTATAATTCCACCTTCAATCAACTTAGAATTATCTTTATGCCTATCATTTTATCTATATAATTTCCATAATAATCTTTAATTTTAACATGTTTTTCTATATATTTATTCAATTTTATCAGAAATGTTTTCCATGTAAATCTTCAAGTTTATCAGAAAATGTTTATAATTCCACTTTCAATCAGCTTAGGAATACTTTTATGCCTACTATTATTATATCTATATAAAAATTTCCATGATAATCTTCAATTCTAACATGTTTTTCCACATTTTTCTACAATTTTATCAGAAATATTTTCCACGTAAATCTTCAATTCTATCATAAAATGTTTCTATCCCATATTTCAATTAATTTAGCAATGTTTTACATGTCTACCACTTTTAATTTTCCATGAAAATTGTCAATTTTAACGTGTTTATCTGAAATATTTTCCACGTAAATCTTTAATTTTATCATAAAATGTTTTTATTTCCCTTTACTTCCCTTTTCAATAAATAAAAAATAAAATAAAATAAAAATAAAGCAAAGCACTTAACACTATAAGAGCAGAGCTGTGTCAAAGACACTGGGAAGGAAGAAGATGACATCCACTGGCCAAATTCAGACTCATTTGGATAGCAACAGGAATTATAATGATAATGAAATAATAATGCTCAATTTTAAAACCTAAATTAATCCCCCCCCTTCTCTTCTGCCCTGCCCAATTCTACGGTAAAGTAAGTAGCAGAATGGAGATATGGACAGGACACTATACTATGGCAGGTCAACTGTCAAGCTGACAAAATCTAGGACCCCATGAGATGGGCCTCTGAGCATGCTGGGAGGATCGTGTTTTTTCATGTAATTTTTTTATTATTATTATTATTATTTTTTTTTTTTTTGGTTTTTCGAGACAGGGTTTCTCTGTGTAGCTCTGGCTGTCCTGGAACTCACTCTGTAGACCAGGCTGGCCTCCAACTCAGAAATCTGCCTGCCTCTGCCTCCCAAGTGCTGGGATTAAAGGCATGTGCCACCACCGCCCGGCTTTTCATGTAATTTTTATTATGAACATGTAGCACATGTCTTTATTAGCAATGACCTTTCTTTAGATAAGCCTGCCCTGACCATCCGGAAGGTCTCTACTGCTGACGCACTTGTTATTAAATTGGTTACTTGACACAATCACATGGGGAGTTCCAGGATGGCTCATAAACCTGCTTTTGATAATTTAATTATAATCAAAATTATTTGTATTTAGTTTTTTTATTGAGTCGAGCGTATCTATCCCAAATTCCCTTTTAGAAAATGACTGTATAACTAACCGCTACTCCGGCAATAGGCATACATGTGGTACACAGACATATACGCAGCAAAATACATTTCAAAATGCACTTTTTGCATTAAAAAACATTCAAAACAGCCACGTATGAATCCTACCTGAAAGTTACAGTTTGTAATGCTTTTACAAACTGTTAAACCGCCAAACATTTACTGCCAGTGAATACTGTGTGGCCGGTGACTACCTAGTGACTTTGAATACAGCCACTGGAGGATTCCAAAATGAGAAACCAAATGTAACTCAGATAGGAATTTGGTCTCTCAAACACCCCAGGACAGTGGCTGTGCCTTTCCTTAATGTGATTGCTCAAGGAACATGGAACAGATTCCATGGAGCAATAGTGCTTATAAGTACACACGGTTCCCCAGCTCCAGTGGAGTCTGCAGTGGGGGCAACTGTTCTGAAGTCTCAGGCGCCCAGGTTTCCCCCCAGCTTCTGTTTCTGAGGATCATGGAGCCAGAACTGCTTCCATTGTGGATGGGATAAAGAACTGCAGGCAGCTCTTTGAAGTCTGGCTAGTGACTCCCATTTCTTCAGGCTAAGAACTTTAAAAGTTCTTCCCCGGCTCTAAAACCATCCAACTGTGAAGAAGGCCTGTTTCCTGGAGTACGAAGGAAAGCTTGTCAAAACCTAATTTAATCATGAAGTGGTGGTAGGAGTGACCAGGAGAATTGATAAATCCAGAAGGAAGAATACACTACAAGACAACTGGCTTAAGTTCTTCACAAACCCAATAACTCAATTTTAAAAGAAGGAAGAGAGGCCAGGCTGGTGGTGCAAGGCTTTAATCTCAGGGCTAAGGAGGCAGAAGCAGGCACATCTCTGTCCTGGTTTCCAAAGTGAGTCCCAGGCCAGAGAGTCAGGACTAGATAGTGAGACTGTCTTAAAGAGGGAAGAAGAGTAACTGGAGGGAGAGGGAGAAGTGAGGAGGCTGTTCTTTTTTTCCTTCCTTCCTTCCTTCCTTTCTTTTTTTTTTAAAGATTTATTTTATGTCTATGAGTACACTATAGCTGTCTTCAGACACACCGGAAAAGGGCATCAGTCCCATCATAAATGGCTGTGAGCCACCTTGTGGTTGCTGGGAATTGAACTCAGAACGCCTCTGGAAGGGCAGTCAGTGCTCTTAACCAGCCCTGTTCTAAATTACGAGATAATAACTATAGTCAATTGGTTAAAACATAGAAAATTGCTTTAAGAAGAATTTGAATAGCTGTTTCATGTGTTTTCTGTTTGATCACGCATTTATTGTAGGAGAATGTTCTGAGAATGTGCATACTGACATTTGGGATAAAGAATCTAAAAGCTATGAAGGCAAAACGCTAAGAGCTGGCGAAAGGCTACACTGACACTTTTTGTGTTGTTCTTTTAACTTTCCTGCCGATATAAATAATTTCTCCTTAAAACGTCGAAGGAGCGGCGGAATGGTACTCACCGTTAGGACACAAGTTCTAACCAGCAGTGCAAACTAAGCCTGGTCCGGAAGCGCTTGGAAAACACCTTTCAAAACTACCGCTTCCGCCCCGCCCGTCGGCTCCTCCTTATAGGCCGGCTCAATCCCGAGGCCCCGCCTACCGCTCCCAGAAGTCCGTGCGCTCCCAGCAGTTCGGCCACTTCCTGCCTGAGGTGAGCTGCGATCATGGAGGCTGAACCTCCTCCTTTGGAAGAGCGGCGTCGGCTGCAGGAGGAGCTGAGCGAGTTCGTGGAGAGCTGCTGCCGGACGCTGGAGGAGGTGACGGCGTCCCTGGGATGGAGCCTGGATCAGCTGGACCCCGGGGACGAGGGGGAGGCCGAGGTGAGGGGCGAGGTTGCCCGGCCTTTCCTGGGCGGCTGGCTTCTCGCTGTAGGAAAGGCGCCGGTGGAGCCCAGGTCTCTCCATCCCGGTGCGATTGCAGGGGAGGGCAGGGCTCGTCGGGTGCATGTCCCGGGAGTGCCGCTGCTGGATTTGGCGATTTACTTCGTCTTGTCATCAGGATTCAGCATTGCGTTAGATTCAGTGTTCACTTTTCTCCACCTTATACCCGGACTCTTCCCACGATTAGAGGACGCCCCTAAGGAATGGTAGCTAGCAGCTGACCCGTAAGTGTATTCGAGTGAATTATCCTGACTTTTGTTTTAATAGGTGCAGGATAAAGGGAATTTGCGTTGTGCGGTTATTTCTTATACCCTCTTCATTTACTGTGATGCAATAACAAGGTTTAAGTCATACGTCAATGGAAATATTTAATATATATGCAATTTACATATAAACTAATCGCTATTGTATTGAGCGTGAAATGGAAATGGGAAGGGAAAAAACCTCCATTGTACCTTTACAAGTATATTTGAAGTGAATTAACCAATGTAGCTCATGGCTTAAAGCCTAGTAAAGATGCTGTAAAATAGAGTTGGGAAACAACTGAGAAAATTTGAGGTATGTATTAGATAATCTTATTATCTAATTTCCAGACCGTTGAGCAGGGAGGACACCTTCCTTTATCATCGAGATAACTACTGAGCATCATATGTTAATATTAACATTTACTGCCTTGTATATGACACTATGTTATTTCATTTAAAATTCATAACCCAAGGAGGTTGGGATGATTGGCAGCATTTTGCAAAAGAAGAAACAAAAACATAACGGTGAGATTGGCAACTGGGATTTGTAGGCCTTCTGGCTTCTGAGGTGTTGTGTACTTAATTGCTATGTAAAACCCCATTTTAAATCCCAGATTAGATAGTAAACTGTGGTACATGATTATGTGATACTCACTAGAGTAACTGGCTTAAAAATTCTGGTAAATGACATTGATAGTTTCGAGGATAGATGCAGTCCAGATAATTAATCAATTTCCATGTTTCTGCAGTAGTGCTTAGAAGATAGCAGTGGCCGTTTGTGTGCTTGTAGAGCTTGTCATGGTAAAAGTGGGGGGATAAAGAAATGGCAGCTTAATTATATATATATATGTATATATACATATACATATATATGTATATATATATAAAAGAAATGGCAGCTTTTACTGTGTGGCAAAGTCTATATTGGGTGGAATTGACATTTTTGTTGTACTGGTTATTATAGACTCTGATGGGTCAGTAAAAGCATTTAGAAAAGTATATTCTTAGAGTCTGTGTGGGGGATGAAGAGATGGCTCAGTGGTTAAGAGCACTGGTTGCTCTTCCAGAGGTCCTGAGTTCAATCCCAGCAACCACATGATGGCTCACAACAACCATATGGGATTTGATGCCCTCTTCTGGTGTGCAGGTGTACATGAACACTCATATACATAGAATACCTAATTAAATAGGTCTCTAAAAGTCTGTATGGATGTGTATTGGGGGTATTACCTGGATTATAGGTCCTCAACTTTTACCTTGTTCAGGGTCCCTTGTCGTCTTGATATCGCACACACCATTCTACCTGGCACACGAGCTTCTGGCTATTTTCCCTTCTATCTTCTATCTCATAGTGGGAACACTGAAATTGCAGATGCATATTAACCATGCCCATCTTTTGCATGGGTTCTAAGGATTTGAACTCTGGTCCTTATGCTTCCTCTACTGAGACATCTCCCCAGCCTTGACCAAAATAACAACAATTGAGTAGAATTAGCTAGGTCAAACACAGAGACAGCATCAGCACACTTAGAAGTCCAGGCTTAGATGATAAAATGAGAGAGCCTCAAGTACTTAAGGATGTTGTAATCCAGAGAAGGGGTGGATAGCCGGGCGGTGGTGGCACACGCCTGTAATCCCAGCACTCTGGGAGGCAGAGGCAGGCGGATTTCTGAGTTTGAGACCAGCCTGGTCTACAGAGTGAGTTCCAAGACAGCCAGGGCTATGCAGATAAACCCTGTCTCGGGGAAAGAAAAAAAAAAAAAAAAAAAAATTAAAAAAAAAAAACAAAAAACCAAAAACAACAACAACAAAATAAAAACCAGAGAAGGTGTGGTGACATTAGATAGCTGTTGTAATCCAGAGAAGGGGTGGTGACATTAGATAGCTGTTGTAATCCAGAGAAGGGGTGGTGACATTAGATAGCCGTTGTAATCCAGAGAAGGGGCGGTGACATTCGGAATTGGAAGTGGCACTGGGGCTAGAGAGAACAAAGAGGATTTCAAAAACATTTAGGAGTAAAAAGGTGTCAGGACTGGGTGGTTGCTTGGACGTGGGTGATTAGGAGAGAGGCAGTTCTGGCTTGAGCAGGTGGCACCTTTCACTGAAATGGGAGGAAGGCAAGTTTGAGTGCCAGGAGGCTTTTGTGTTGTTGTGATTAAAATTCCCAACCAAAGCAAGGTAGGAAAGGAAGGTGTGATGATCAGTTTGACACAATGCAGAATCACCTGGAAAGGAGGTCTGTGGGCACCCTGGGGAGGGATTTATTCACTGGATTAATTAAGGTGGGAAAATTCACCCTGAAGGTAGGCAGCTCTATTTCATGGTAAAGGAAAAGGCAGAAGGAACACCAGCATTGCATGTTAATCCTTTTCACTGTTGGAGTTGTGGATGTGAATAGCTACCTCAAGGTTCTGCCACTTTGACCTCTCTGCAGGATGGATTGTAATCTAGAATGGTGAGCCAAATAAACTCTCCTCTAAGTTGTTTTTGCAGGATGTTTTTTCACAGCAACAGTCACAAAATTAAGAAGGGTTACAGTTTAAGGTAAAATCTATTATGACAGGGAAGTCAAAGCTACCTGGGTGTGAAGCAGTTGGTTACATTGTATCTGCATCCAAGAGGAGCAAGGAATCTTTGTGCTCAGCTCATTTTCTCCATTTATACAGTTCAGGAACCCGGCTGTCTTAGTCAGGGTTTCTATTCCTGCACAAACATCATGACCAAGAAGCGAGTTGGGGAGGAAAGGGTTTATTGAGCTTACACTTCCAGCTGTTCATTACCAAAGGAAGTTAGGACTGGAACTCAAGCAGGTCAGGAAGCAGGAGCTGATGCAGAGGCCATGGAGGGATGTTACTTACTGGCTTGCTTCCCCTGGCTTGCTCAGCCTGCTCTCTTATAGAACCCAAGAATACCAGCCCAGAGATGGCACCACCCACAAGGGGCCCTCCTTCACTTGATCACTAATTGAGAAAATGCCCCACAGCTGGATCTCATAGAGGCACTTCCCCAAGTGAAGCTCCTTTTCCTATGATAACTCCAGCCTGTGTCAAGTTGACACACCAAACTAGCCAGTACAATTGACCCCTTGTCAACTTGACACACCAACATATCACTATTAAGCCTCAACCCTTACTTTCTTATTCATCCCCAAGATCTCAATAATGTAAAAAGCCCCAGTCTTTACATATTAAAAGTTCAACCCATTTAAAATGTCCAATATCTTAAAATTCAAAGTCTTTTAAAAATTCAAGTCTCTGAACTGTGGGCTCCACTAAAATACCTTCTTTCAAGAGGGAAAAATATCAGGGCACAGTCACAATCAAAAGCAAAACTCAAACTCCAATGGTTCAATGTCTGGGATCCAACTCACGATCTTCTGGGCTCCTCCAAGGGCTTGAGTCACTTCTCCAGCTCTGCCCTTTGTAGCACACACCTTGTCTTCTAGGCTCCAGCTGCCTGTACTCCACTGCTGCTGCTGTCCTTGGTGGTCATCGCATAGTACTGGCATCTCCAAGCTTCAACTCTTTTGCATGACCCCTTCGGTCCTGGGCCATCAATTACAACTGAGGGTACACTTTCACCAATGGCCTTCCATGGCCTCTCACTGTACCAAGCCTCAGCTGTTCTTCATGATGCCTTCATGCCTTCAAAAGCAGTACCACCTGGGTGACTCTTACACAGTACCAAGTCCTGCTACAGCGCGAGGCACAACCTTGGCTATCTGGAACACATCCTCTGTGCTCTCAGAAAACACTTCCCAGAAGATTTCACCTCAGTGATGCTGGTCTCTTCTTACTCACCGCTAATTTCTTAGCTCCAGCTAACCAGCATCAATAGTCCCAGTAACACAACGACTCACTTTAGTGGTTCTGGTATCTTGTTACTCACAGCTGATTCTTCAGCCCCAGCTAACCAGAACCACAGAGTCTTCATGGCCCTGATAAGAGTCTTTAATTTTCCCTCTGAAATTTCACAAGCCAGGCCTCCATCTTCTGCACTGTTCTCAACATAATCTTCCAAGCTCCTCCACAACATCTCACAGAGGTCTCATCACTGAATGGACCATCTAGCCCAAAGTTCCAAAGTCCTTCCACAGTCCTCCCCAAAACATGGTCAGGTTGTCACAGGAATACCCCACTACGCTGGTACCAATTTGTCTTAGTCAGGGTTTCTATTCCTGCACAAACATCATGACCAAGAAGCGAGTTGGGGAGGAAAGGGTTTATTGAGCTTACACTTCCAGCTGTTCATTACCAAAGGAAGTTAGGACTGGAACTCAAGCAGGTCAGGAAGCAGGAGCTGATGCAGAGGCCATGGAGGGATGTTACTTACTGGCTTGCTTCCCCTGGCTTGCTCAGCCTGCTCTCTTATAGAACCCAAGAATACCAGCCCAGAGATGGCACCACCCACAAGGGGCCCTCCTTCACTTGATCACTAATTGAGAAAATGCCCCACAGCTGGATCTCATAGAGGCACTTCCCCAAGTGAAGCTCCTTTTCCTATGATAACTCCAGCCTGTGTCAAGTTGACACACCAAACTAGCCAGTACACCGGCCTAGGGAATAGTCCCACCTACAATCTTCAACCTCAATTAACTGAATCAAAGTGATTCTCCACAGACCTGAGCCCAGAGGCCCACCTCCTAGGGGTTCTCTACTTTATCAGCTTGACAGCTAAGATTAACCATCACATAGACCAGTAATATATTGAATTTATTTTTGTTCATGTTGGACCTTTAATATAAGGCACTTAATAATAATATAAAGATTAAAGAAAATTACTGTGTTTGTATGATGTGGGGGTCAGTCAGGACAGTTGTGCGAAATCTGTTTCTCGATTCCTCTTTCTCTATGTGGATTCCAGGAATTGAGCTTAGGCCATCATCAGACATGCTTGGTGAGTGCCTCACCCACCGAGCCACTGTGTGTGGTTCCTAGTGTAAGGTAAGCGTGGTCTGTGAGGTGTAGTCAGGAAACTGAAGCACAGTATTCCTAGGGAGCATAGTGTTGGATGACAAGTGGTTAGTGACTAGAGTTAGTGAATACAGACCGCAGAAGAACCAGACAGCTAGAAAGAACATGAAATACTTGTCAAGAGCTAGATATGGTAAAGAACGGCTGAAATCCCAGCACTCTGGAGGATGAGTTAGGAGTGCCATCAATCCAAAGCTAGCCTGGGCTACATAGTAGGAGCCTGCTGAACAAACAAGCAAGCAGACAAAACAGGCGGGCAAGGTGGCTCAGGTGATAAAAGTGCTTGCTTCAGAAGCATGAGAATTCCCCAGAACCAGTAAAAGCCAGGAACAGTGGTGAAAACATCTGCAGCCTCAGTCCTGGGGACGTGGGGATCTGCTGGCCAGCCTAGCCAAGTAGGTGAGCGTCTAGCTTAAGTAAAGTGACTGAGAAAGACCCCAGTGTTGGTCTCTGGCTTCCACTGCTCATCACACTTGCACCCCACACACGTGTGCATATGGTAACCGTAAAAGAGAGAGCAAGGATACAGGCTGGCAGCTTTGGGCAGTAGATCATGACTAGGAACTCTAATACAATAAGCATGATGTGTTCTTTGGCATCAGTGGCAGGAAGGCTCCTAGTGGCTAGTGCCAGTGAGGTCTGGTGGCAGACGTGAGGAATGGCTGTTTGTGAGGCTGTGGAGACAGTGAATGCTAAGCTCTGAAGGGCTGCAGAGAGGACAGGGGCTCTAGAAAGATGCACTGAGAGAATTCCCTCCCTCCCTCCCTCCCTTCCTTCCTTCCTTCCTACAAATATCCACATTGGATTGAGGCCCACAGAAGAGGAAGTACTAGGCTGTTGTTTAAATGCTATTTTCCCCCTTCTGTTAATTTTTACAGGATGAAATCGTCATATGCCCTTATGATTCCAATCACCGCATGCCTAAATCATCGCTAACAAAGCACGTGGAATCTTGCAGATTGAGGAAACTGGGATATACCAAAGAGGAAGAGGTAGCATTTGTTTATTACATAATATCACGAAATTCATTCGTTAGTAAATCAGGAGAGTGTGTTGTGAGCCCTTGTAGAGTAGATGGTACTGTGTCTAACATCACAAATTGTTATTTATTTAACTAATTGTATTATTTCTCTCAAATCTTAAAGCAGCCAGTTGTGCAATCCTTAAGAATATTAATTGAAATTTACTTTTGTTTTTTTTTCTCACTGTCTAGGATGAAATGTACAATCCTACTTTTTTCTATGAAAATTTGAAGATTCCTTCGGTTACTTTGAGTAAGTATATTAGATTGTATGAAATTAACCTAGTTTTGTATTTTTCTTTTTAAATTAGCAAATTAAAAATGGATATTGTAGACGTTCTTATGACCTTTAGTACCGTAAGGGATTAACTTGTACACAGTGAAGACACTTCATGTGATGTAAAGATGGACTCAGTTCACGTTCACTGGGAGGGAAGGTCCTGCAAAAGTTTGTATGGTGGGCCAGGCATGGTGGGAAGGCAGAGGCAGATAGATCTCTGTGAGTTCAAGGCCAACTTGGTCTATAGTGAGTAGAAAAGCCATAGCTACAATAATAGATTCCCATCTTACAAAAGCATACAAATTATACAATAGAGTATATGCTTCCCTTCTTGGTTATAATGAAAATATAACTGAAGATATGAGGGAGGGTGGGATCACAATCCATACAGTGGACTGAAGATGCCAGGAAAGATGGACATGTGTGCCAGTTCTGTGCAGTATATGGCTAAAGCCGTGATGAACCTCGAGAAAGGAAGGGAACGTCCTGATTCCGCTTAGATGGGTGTGTGCCTTCTGGGGGACACTCTGCTATTGCCTGCCCGAGTCTCCATTAGTTTCTGTGCTTATGGAGTTGAACCTAGACACTCTGATCTGCTGAGCAAATATCTTCTCCCATACCTTAAAAATATGATATATCTAATATATTTCAAATGGTGTTGGGGCTCTAATTGATAGAAGTTATTAGTTTCTCAGTTTGTACCTGCTAATTCTGAATGCCTGATTATATTTTTCTGCACTAATTGGAATCTGATCACATCTTGGGCTCTGAAAGAATTTTTGTTGAAGTTGTAAGCAGTGATGCGGGTTTTTCTTTTTCAGATAAGGACTCACAGTTCCAGATAATTAAACAAGCTAGGACTACAGCTGGGAAGGAAGGTGATTGCTATAGCCAAAGTAAGTGTTGTAGCTTCAGCTAGTTCTGAACCAGGGCGTTTGCGCTCCTCTAATTCCAAGGTCTATGTGCTTCTCAGGCTCAGTCTCCGTTTAACACGAGATCGCTTACATTGTCCCAACCTTGCAGTCTTACCTTTAACGTGAGATAGTTTACAAGGTTCCAACGTTGTCAGCTGTTTGCCACTCAGACACACTGGAGTTCCCTCTCACACTCTCTCAGCCTGGGGTACTGTTTTGGCATTATCTGTTAGGTGTAGTTGCCTTGTTGGGTAAGTTTTGGAAAACATATTATTTAGTAAGTATACTGGATACTGGTGTCTTGTTTTGTTCTGTTCAGGTGCGAGTACCTAACCTGAGAGTTTGTTGAGAATATTGAAACAGTGCTTAGCATTAAAAGATTACTTTTCACTCTCACAATAGCCCCTCCCAAGTTTGCATTTGTAATCTCTTTGAGACTTTGGAAGCCTCAGGAAAAGAAAAGAGGAGCACAGTGGTCTCGTGTGTAGTGTTCGAGCACTTGTTTGGGTTTGCTCGTGCAGTTTTGGAGCTCTTCAAAATGTTTCTGCCTTGGAATTTGCCAGAAACGAGGATTGAAAAAAATTAATTAAGGTTCTTAGAAAATTAAAAGACCAGCTTTACCTAAACGGAAGAAAGTTAACAGAGTTTAGACTTTTGATTCTGGGTGTGACATTTAGTCATGCCACGGCTCCGCTTGCCCAGGTTGTCCTTCTGTCCTTCCTCACTCTTTCTGTGGTTATGGCAGGTTTCCCCTTGCTGAAATTCAGTCTTCCCCAGTACTGTTCTGAGAAACCACTGTGCCACTCTCTGGACTTGGTTTCTCTCTTGGTTTCTCACAGTCTAAAGACCGTGGCTTTAGAAGGAAGATTGCTTTTCCCTTGGCCTCTGTGTCTCAGGATGGTTCCTACCAAGAGCCAGAAACACATTTTCCATTTGTTGACTGTTGAGCCGGATGATCGTGGCAGGTGAGCCCTGATGCTATATACAAGTCTGAGGACAGCTTCAGGCGGGTCTCTCCTTCCACTGTGTGGCTTCCAAGGCTTGAACTCATGTGGTCAGGCCTGGTGGCAAGCATCTTTACCCACTGAGCCATCTTGCCACCCTAAGCATATTTCATGTGTTTTTTTTTTTTTTTTTCCTTTTTTTTTCTTTTTTTGGGGGGATTTTTTTCGAGACAGGGTTTCTCTGTGTTGCCCTGGCTGTCCTGGAATTCACTCTGTAGACCAGGCTGGCCTCGAACTCAGAAATCTGCCTGCCTCTGCCTCCCAGAGTGCTGGGATTACAGGTGTGCGCCACCACTGCCCGGCTATGTGTTTTCTTTTAAAGTTCCCATTTTTGTGTCTGTTGGTTTTATCCCAGCTTTTAAATTTACAGATAACTGATCTGTGATTACTTAAGTCTTTCATGATCTCTATTGTTTCTGCATATTGGCCCTGTTAATAGACCAGTGCAAATAATTTTTTTAAAGTGAAGTGTGTTTGTTTGTTTGTTTGTTTTGAGAGGCTTGGCTTTAAGATAGCGACTGGTTTAGATAGATTAATGAATTTGCTATGCTTTGGAGTTGACAAACTACTTGGACCGTCTAATCCAGTGTCTATATTTTACAGATAGGAAACAGACTGGCGGATAGGGCTAGTTTGATAAAGTTCTTATGTTGTTTGATGTAAAGGCCTTCAGTGTTCTTGCTACTTAGTAAGGTTCTCCCCTTCACAGTCCACCTTCCCTCTTTGTTTCTTGGAGACAGGGTCTCTAGCTCAGGCTGCCTTAGTCTTTCTAATGTTTCTGCCTCAGATGGAGTTCTAGGTGTGTGATAAACATTTAGTGCGTCCTTTTGCTTTTGAAAGCTTCTTTTTCCCCTGAGCTCTTTCCCCCAGCAAACTTGTATTGTGTTGGAGAAGTGTTTCCACCTTCATATTAGATGAAGAAACTCAGAGGGAAGAGACGCCTTTGCTAGGTAACACAGGGCTGAATGCAGAATGAAGCTCTGACTTGTGGCCCAGGCTCCCAGTAGAGTTCTTCTACTCTGGGCTAGAAATGGTCTTCCTGTAGTGAAAGTCGTGCCCTGGGGTTCTGGGTGATGTCACCGTGGGCAGTCACTGTACATATGTGCCCACGTCAGTACTGCTCACCCCTTGTTGTTGGTCACTCTAAAGGTAAGTCTGCTCTCAGCCCTGCAGACAGAATGTGGGAGGTTTTGTTCTGTGTCTGTAGGAGAGCACTTGTGAGAATACTCATGACAAGAGCTAAACTGGGGCTAGCTACATTAACTGGTAACCTGCTCTAAGAAAAAACATTTAATGTGCAGTGTTATTATGACTGTGTGAGCTTTCTATAGGTAAATGATTTAGAACATGTCAGCTGGTGTGGATTTATAGAACTCGACAGTAAGATTTAGACATTGGGCCTAGTTTATCACAGGAACTAGTTTGTTTGTGGTGCTGGGATTAAACTCAGGGCATCTAAAAATTACTTGGAATAGCTCTTTTCAGTGGAGTAGAGAACTTTTATTTGACTTTGAAGTCTTCTATCTTAAGATTTGATTTCTTCGAATAACTGTTTTAAAGCAATCTGTTAATCTTTTAAGACCGTTTTGAATCCCATATAGAGTTCTGCATTTTTTTTTATCAGAATTATCTTTGAGGTCTACTTATATCTTAGAGAGTTTCGCATGTTTGACTGAGCACTGCCCTCTTCCTGATTGATTTATGTGACCGTGACGCAGTGTGTGTGTCCCCATCTGATTGAGCGTGTAAGGTGCACTAAGAAGGTCCCGCCCATGTTCTCAGTGCACCCGTTGTGTGCGGTCAGACCTCCATCCGCCGAGCTCCCTGGAGCTCACAGCCAAGCATGCACTTGCTTTCACGGCTACTTTGACCAGTTTCATAACACAGTTATTCATGTTGATCATAAATAATAATTGTATACTTAGTGGTTTATCTTTTTTTTTTCTCCAATATTAAGCATTCTTGTTGCTGTAAATTTGATTTTACATACTTGAAATATGGCCATGATTTGAAATCAGGGTCCTGTAGAAGAATTTTAGAGGTCCATCTGGGCAGTTATTTTTCTCCCATGAGCCTTGTTTTCTTTATCTAATGTTAGGAGTTGTCTCCGTGTGGATGGCACACCTATAGTACGTGTGTTGTGGGTGAGTTTCCCTGTGATGGCCAGTGACTAATAAAGAAGAATGCTCATTACAATAAATAAAGTTTGTCTCTGAAATGGGGAGAGCTCTGGGGACAGGCAGAGGTGATGAGTGTGAATAGAAAGTCTGATACAGTGCTCTGAATTGTGCAATTTAAAATGATAAGGAGGATGAATTGCATTTCATTTATATTTTATCACAACTTAAAAATTAAAAAAGAAGGACACAGATTTACAGCAATTGCAGCACATAAACCATATGGAGACTTGCACTTTGAAAACTTACTGTAAATGAAGCTTGTTTAAGTGTTTATCCTTTTTTTAAAATCAGTTTGTTGCTTAACCTTTTCTGTACTTTTTCTTTTTCAGTAATTGGGGTGAGTATAAAGAGGATTAGGAACCTGAATGTACTCCTTATTTAAAGATATGCAGTATCCTTTTTGCAAATGATATCCTTTTAAAAGTACCCCTCAAACTTCTGACTTTATCTCAATAACTGTCACTCTCAAAGTCTTGGTTTGGAATTTTGGTTGAATTTTAAGAAATTTAAATATTAGTCTATTATAAAGAAATTTAAGATTAATTAATAAAAGAAAACTTTGAGCTTGATTATTAAACTGTTTTCTAAATTTTGTATTTTTCCTCTCAGATTTTTATAGCTGATAGTCAAAGGAATTAGGCTTATCAAAGCCAATCTTATGTTGTCTGATTGTGTTTAACACCCGACTGCCTAAAGTCTTATGACAGCGACTCAGAATCAGGGTGACTGGCTGATTTCAGAGGGACTACCTTTCCCACTCATTTCCAACCCTTTGAGCAGTAACAATGTCCAGAGCCATTGTCTGCATCTGTGAAGCCACAGCCTTGGTACCACTGGGGCCCGCCTTCATTTGTGGATAAGTCACGTCAGTGCTCTTATGTGGATTCTTCTTTTGCCTCTTACCTGAGATGCTAGTGAGGTCTGGGGCGAGCTGCTGTCGGTATGCGCTGTGCGCCAGCTTTGACTCCTTTAGGACAACCTAGCCAACGGTGGTATTCCTGTAATCATTAGGAAGGCTTGTTTTAAATTGCTTTGTTTACAGTTACAGTCATATTGTTTCTTTGAGAATATTTGAGTCTCAAAACAAATTTTCTTCTATGTTTTAATACATCATATCAAGGTATTGTATTTATTTATTGTTCTTTCATGAGCAGACGTTAGAATGATCTGTTACTTTTTCCACTTGATTTAGTTAAGCCAGCATACCTTCTCTTTAGGAAACTATATCGAGTTTAAATTGTCTTCTCCTGGTTTTAGGAAGTTTAGAATTTCTACTTCAAAAAAGAATCTCACTGTGTAGGCCAGTTTGTCTTGTAGTGTGTCAGCCTGGCTGGGATCTCCCGTCTCCTGAGAGCTAGGATTACAGTGTGTGCTGCATATGGCTTGATTAACATTGTCAATCCCCTACTCTCCAGTCAGTGCACAGATGTCATGAGCATCGAGCATTGAACATCTACCTATCGTAATGGTTCATATGAGGTTTTTTTACATATTCTCCACAGTCCCTTCATTTGTTTTCAGGACAAAAAAATGTGCAGTGACTATTAAAAATATTTTTCAGCTTTTATGAGAAAAAGCATACACAGAAAAATAATTCCTACTTTGGTAATAGAGGTTGTATTTAAGAAATTGTTATTATGTAGAGGCTTTCTTAGCCTGTTCTTATGGTGTATACCTGTAGTCCTAGCTACTTAGGAAGCTGAGAAGGCAATCCCTTGAACCCAAGAGTCTGCACCACCTGGAAGCCATGGCAACATGTCTGGCCTCATCCAAAGGGAAAACAGGATTTTGTGGTTAGTGCTGCCTGACTTCATGGAGTCTGTCTTAACCTTGTTGGACAGAATACCAGACACTGAAACATCACCATTTACCGCGTACACCTTTATATGTAAAAAGTAGTTTGGGTTACTGTTGTGTTGTGATAGCACATATTTAAGAGTCAAGTCCTCAAGCTTCACCCATCATTTACTCTGGCCTTACTTTATCTTAGGAATGTATTCTTCAGTGCCTGTTGACGTTCCTCTGAATCACAAACGATCTGTTTGTGACCTCACACAAGCGGATCGCCTCGCCCTTTATGATTTTGTCATTGAGGAGACAAAGAAAAAGCGCTCTGGTCCTCAAGTCATTGAAAATGACAGTGACCTGTTTGTAGACTTGGCTGCTAAAGTCAATCAAGGTTTGGGATAAATGTCATCTTTTACATTTCTTGCCACCCCATCTCACGCATGTCAGTAAAGTGATTTCATTTTTGTGCCACTTGAGGTGGTAAGGTGGTTATGTATCATCTCATTGACATTAGTTATAAATTAATGGTGTTACTTATGGAGTTTTACTCTTGACTTCTAGCATAATGCTTCATCTATAGGAGTGCTACTTGTATTTACTCTATAGACTTGAATACCTCTGTTCATCTATTGGCTAGGAAAAAGAGTGATATAAAATAGTCTGTACATACTGTAGACTATTTTAGGACTTTTTAGTGTGCTATCTTGAAACATAATACTTTTTTTTTTTTTAAATGTATGTAAGCATACTATAGCTGTCCTCAGACATACCAGAAGAGGATATCAGATCTCATTACAGATATAAGCCATCATGTGATTGCTGGGAATTGAACTCAGGACCTCTGGAAGAGCAGTCAGTGCTCTTAACCACTAAGTTGTCTGTCCAGCCTGCAGGATTATTCCTAACTGTTAAGTTCTTAATTTCAAAGTAGAGCTAGAGAGATAGATCAGTAGTTAGCTCACAGTGCTCTTGCAGACGACCTAAGTTCAGTTCTCATTTCTCACACTGGGTGACTCACAGCTACCTATGATGACCCCAGCTCCAACCCAGACACCCTCACTCACATCGACAAACCCACAAACATACACATAATATGATTTTATACAAACACACACACACATGAAAATAATTTAAATGCTTTTAAGGGTATAATAATTTTATTCTTTCATTAGATAATAGCCGAAAAAGTCCAAAATCATACCTGGAGATCTTGGCAGAAGTGAGAGATTATAAAAGAAGACGCCAGTCCTATAGAGCTAAGAACGTTCATATAACCAAAAAGTCATACACCGAGGTAAGCTTCACATACTTTTGTAGTACTTTTGTAGAAAATAAAAATTTCCCGTAATTTTCTAAGTCTGCTTTATGTCCCCAGAGGCTTTTCTGAAGTGTCCCGAGAATGCCACATGCTGTTGGTCCTTGCCAGGCAGAGGTGTTTCACTACTAACATAGGCTGTGGAGGTTGCAAAGCCTTTTAAAGATGCTTCCTTTTGAGAAAGTGGCTCTGTGTTGTGACAAGAGTGAATCTGTGCTTTTTACTGCCCTTGGCTTGAGAGGGTGGGGGTTGGGCGTTGGGGGAGTGGCTGACACTGGCTGTCTGTGTCCTCCTCCCCATCTCACTGTGTAGACCAGCCTGGCTTTGAACTCACAGAGATCTTCCTGCTTTTACTTCCTGAATGCTGGGATTAAAGGCTTGCACCGCCACACTCTTGTTCCTTGGCTAGTTTTGACCCTGGTTTTGGTCATTGTCTGTGCAACTTGCAGAGTTATTTGAGCTTTTTTATTTTGTTTTATTTAGATTTTATTATTTCTTCCTTATGTATGTGGGCCTGAGTATATGTTCATTATGTATGTTTAGGTGCCCATAGAGGCCAGAAGAGGTTGTTGACTCACAGGTTAGGGATTTAAGCTCTCTTTGGGAGAGCATCTGGGAAGTAGCTGTAATAGTTCATCTCTGCCTTTCATTTTGGTTTAATTATTAGGTGTAAAAATCATGTACACATATCCTCATACAGAAGAGTTAGACAACTAAGCACAGCAGGAAGGACTGCGCACATCTTTACTGGGATCACCCTTCGTGGGTGCTGGGCCTTGTAGAGTCACCATTTCCGCTCACCCTTTACCTTTCTGTTCCTTCATGCTTTTTTAAATTCTTAAAAAGTTTGTTTGCATAGTGGCGGGCTTCATTCTGGTGTTTTCGTCTGCGCCCTTAGACTTTGCTCTTATTCGTGAACTCCCTTCGTCTCCTGTTGCCTCGGCCTCCTTTGTGGGTCACCTCCCCCTCAGACTGTCCCTCCTCCTGCATTCCTCTCACTTGTGTTCCATTACTCTACCTTTTTATCCTCGTTCTCTTTTGTCCTTGGCAGTGTCTCACTGTATAGCCCGGGGAATTCTCGAATTCTAGGACTGGCATTTTAGGCAGAGCCGCCCGGCAGCTGTTTTTCTTTTCTGTACATCTTGTACTCTTTATTTTGTATTCGTACATATTTTTTTTTCCTTGAATTGTTCAACAGTAAGTTCCATACTTCATGAATCGTTATCTCTAAAATAGTATGTATATATTTCCAGAGCATAAAGCTGTTTTCTTACTTCATAGCATATTTCCAACTTCAAAGTTAATATTGAAATAATACTGCTGTCTACCATTTATTTATTCATCAGTGTGACAAGTGCCTTTTTTATTGTTCTTAAATATATGCATCTCATAGTCCACTATGTCATAACCCTTCCTTAGTAAATTTTTGAGTGATGACAAGCAGTGATTTTTCTAAATAGATTTTATTTTTAATTGCATGTATATGTGTGGGTATATGCACATGAGTGCAGGCACCAGAAGACGGTGCCAGAAGGGGGCCAGAAGAAGACATTAGATGCACGTCTTGAGTTCTAGATGGCTGTGAACTACCCAACATGGATGCTGAAACCAAACTCAGTACAGTGGAAGAGCAGTAGATGGGAGAGCAGCGGATGGGAGAGCAGCAGAGGGGAGAGCAGCAGATGGGAGAGCAGCGGATGGGAGAGCAGCAGATGGGAGAGCAGCGGATGGGAGAGCAGTAGATGGGAGAGCAGCAGATGGGAGAGCAGTAGAGGGGAGAGCAGCAGATGGGAGAGCAGCAGAGGGGAGAGCAGCAGATGGGAGAGCAGCAGAGGGGAGAGCAGTAGAGGGGAGAGCAGCAGATGGGAGAGCAGCAGAGGGGAGAGCAGTAGATGGGAGAGCAGCAGATGGGAGAGCAGCGGATGGGAGAGCAGCGGATGGGAGAGCAGTAGATGGGAGAGCAGTAGATGGGAGAGCAGCAGAGGGGAGAGCAGCAGATGGGAGAGCAGCAGAGGGGAGAGCAGCAGATGGGAGAGCAGCAGAGGGGAGAGCAGCAGAGGGGAGAGCAGCGGATGGGAGAGCAGCAGAGGGGAGAGCAGCAGAGGGGAGAGCAGCAGATGGGAGAGCAGCGGATGGGAGAGCAGCAGATGGGAGAGCAGTAGATGGGAGAGCAGCAGATGGGAGAGCAGCGGATGGGAGAGCAGCGGATGGGAGAGCAGCGGATGGGAGAGGAGCGGAGGGGCGAGCAGCAGAGGGGAGAGCAGCAGAGGGGAGAGCAGTAGATGGGAGAGCAGCAGAGGGGAGAGCAGCGGATGGGAGAGCAGTAGATGCTCTTAGTCACCAAGCCGCCTCTCCAGCGCCTATGTTTCTGGTTTTATGATCTTAAGTTTTAGAATACCTTCTTGATCTAACATTTGGTTTTTACTTCTTTTCCAAGGTAATTCGAGATGTGATAAAGGTGCACATGGAAGAGCTGAGTAACCATTGGCAAGAAGAACAAGGAAGGGCAGAAGACGGTGCTGAAAAGTACGTCATTGTCTTTACTAAAGAAATGTTTGCTTTTTCCATTTTATATTTAGGTCAAACCCAGGACCCTGCTTGTTGGTAATGTGCCTCTCGCCTCTCGTGTGCAGTAATTGTGGACACGCTTCACTGTGTGGCTTAAAGCGGCTGTGTAGGGGCTGGTTGCTTGACTGCTCCCTTTGTGGAATATAAGATTATGCCACCAATATGCTATGGTGGGTGGTCTGTGTACAGTGGAGACCACTGGTGAGAGGAACTGATGGATGATCCTTCTGTACTGCAGGAATGAAGCAAGGCGGTCAGCTTCGGTAGATTCACGACAGTCTGGTGGAAGTTATTTGGATGTTGAAAGTTCACGTCATAGAAGGGCTCGGAGTAGGAGCCCACACAAACGAAAAAGAAATAAAGATAAAAGTTCTGAGTCGAGAAGAAGGAAAGAGAGGTGAGTGTGTACCCCAGAGTTACCCAGCACTGTTGACTTCATTGTAGAATGCCGAAGAATAAATTATTGGAGTAAGTTAAGGAAGGGGGAAATTAATGGGATTCTTCATATTCACCATGCTTCAGCTCACAGACTACCCATGTTGGGATGTCGTTCCTAGTCTGTGTGCATGACAAAACACTGCACCCCCACCCTTCCTCTGTGATACTGGAAATTGAACCTAGAGGCTCATGCATGTAGGCAATTGCTCTACTACTGAGCTGTAACTTCAGCTCTTTCTCTCTCTCTTTTTCATTATTCACTTCGCATCCTGATCACAGCACCCCTGATTGGTCCCCACTCATACAGCTTCTCTCCCACACCCCACCCTGGCACCTCAAGTCACTGAAGGATTAGGTGCATCCTCTTCCACTGAGGCAGACAAGGTGGCCCTGTTAGGGGAATGGGATCTTAGGTGGGCAACAGAGTCGGGGACAATCCTTGCCCCAGCTGTTTGGGACCCACATGAAGACGAGTTGCATGTCTGCTACATATGTTCTGGGGTGGGGTGTGTAGGGGGACCTAGGCCTAGCCCATGTTTGCTCTTTGGTTAGTGGTTCAGGCTTTGGGAGCCCCCAAGGGCCCAGGTTAGTTGCCTCTGTTGGTCTTCTTGTGGCATATCTATCCCATTCAGGTCCCTCAATCCTTCCCCCAACTCTTCCACAAAATTCCCCAAGCTTTGTCTAATGTTTGGCTGTGAGTCTCTGCATCTGTTTCTGCCAGTTGCTGCGTGGAGCCTATCAAAGGACAGTTATGCTAGATTCCTGTCTGAAAGCATAATGGATTATCATTCATAATGAAATGGTTTGTTTGGTTCTTGCCCATGGAATGGGTCTTAAGTTGGGCCAGTCATCGGTTGGCCATTCCTTTAGTTTCTGCTCCATCTTTGTCCCTGCACATCTTGTAGGCAAGACACATTTTGGGTTGAAGGTTTTGTGGGTGGGTTGGTGTCCTTATCCCTCCACTGGGAGTGCTGCCTCACTACAGGAGATGGCAGCC
The DNA here is from genome assembly GCA_964023405.1 of Apodemus agrarius. Lineage (NCBI taxonomy): Eukaryota > Metazoa > Chordata > Mammalia > Rodentia > Muridae > Apodemus > Apodemus agrarius. The sequence continues at coordinate 25,494,957 of OZ030019.1, read as the reverse complement.
ACTTCAGGCTCCTTATCCTCCACTGCTATGAGCCTCAGCTAGAGTCACCTCAAAGACTCCCTGGGGCCTCTCCTTGTCCCAGGTCTCTGGAATATCCTAGGGATTCAGCCCCCAACTCCCCTGCTGATTTTTGTTCTCTCTTCTGCTCTGCACACACCCGATCTTTCTCTCTCTATTTTTTTTAATGTTTGAATCAGTACTTTACCCATCTGGCCTTGAACTCACTATAGCACCCAGGAAGGGCTTGAAATTGATCCTCTTGCCTGCCAAGTAGCCTGGACTGATCTGCACCACCAGGTGACCAGCTTGGTGCCTCCCACGTTTCTTAAAATATTCCCAAAGCCGAAATATGAAAGTGATGTGTGGGTGAGGCAGTAAGTTTTAGTGTTTGTTGAGACCGTCTTCTGTTGATACCGCCTTCTCACGTTTCTCTATGCTTACTCTTCTGTTGAAGAGTGGTTAGATCAGAGACACCCAGATTTACCTTTGTTAGTATAGTTTGATAACTAGGAGATATGAATCTTGTATGGCAGCTGCTTCCTGAGCACCCCCAGGACGTCACATGCACTAGGGTTCTAACTAAACTATCTCTGTCTGACCTTTCCCAGTATTTCTGTCCTGGTTGGTGGGTGACCCTCCCAAATTTACCTAAGCCAGAGATCAGGTAGTCACTCACTTACTGCTTACACCTGGTCAGGTCCAAAGCCTGTTCATTCTGCTCTCTGCCTTTTTCCCTTTTACTTTAGAGATATCATATTCTCCTTCTCTTTCCTCCCTCCAGACTCCCATATGCCCCACCCTGCTCTTTGAAATTCATGGCCACTTTTTCCATTAATTGTTACATGCATATATGTATGAGCATATATGTATTCCTAAATATAGCCTGCTCTGTATGTTACTTATTTATATATATATTTATATATAGCCTGCTTGGTCTGTATGGTACTTATTTATATATATTTTTATATAGCCTGCTCGGTCTGCATGGTACTTATTTATATATATTTATATATATTTACATATAGCCTACTTGGTCTGTATGGTACTTATTTATATAATTATATATAGCCTGCTCTGGTCTGTATGGTACTTACTTATATGTATTTTCAGGGCGGACTGCCTGGTGGCCCTTTGCTCGGAATACCGTTTCTCCTGCTCTCAGAATTCCTTAGTTGCTCAGTTCTTTTCTAGGGTGGAGGCCTCATAGGCTTTCCCAGTCCACTTTGCATGTCTGTTGTTGTCCTTGCTCAGGTCCCGCTTAGGGTATGGCGTCTGAAATTACTAGGAGACACAGTCTCCCTGATCCTCCGGCTCTTCTGCAGTGTTCCCTTAGGTGTGGGCGTGTTTTGTAAAAGTATCCATTGGTCCTGGGCTCCACAGCCTTACATTTTGATTAGTTGTGTTCTGTAATGGTCCCTATCTGTTGTAAGACAAGTTTGCTACATAATGGACAAGGATTGCATTTAACTGTGGCTATAAGGACAAATGTTCTGAGTGTATTTAGGGATTCTGCTAGGTTAGTACAGTGGTGGTTGCAGGTTCTCTTCCGAGATCCATGACTTCACTAGCCTTGGGTGGTTGGCTTCCCTCTTGTTGAGCAAGTCTTAAGTCCAATTTGAGCTTTTGGTTACAGACAAGGTATGTGTGCCACTGCTGCACCCTTAGGGCTACTGTGTCATGCTGGTTGTGATTCTTAAGCATCACAGCTGGGTGGGGCCCTTGGCTGCCTCCCCCCTTTGGAAGCTTGGTGCCTTCTAGTACCATGAGAGCTGGTCCTCAGGGAGAGGCCACCCATTAATGTCAGTTCCAGCTCAGGGACTCTGGGCCCTATTTGTGATGTGCATGGTGACTTTAGCAATAGGGACTTACCTTCCACCTCTGGAGGTGACCAAGGACCGTAGCAATCTGCTATAATGGGAGTTTCTTGGACAGCCCTCACTAGCAGCTCAGGAAGGCTTCTCATGCCTGGTGGTGGGGTTTTGTTAGGTGGTCTTTGGCTCTTGGAGGGAGGATTGTCAGCCATATGAAAAAAATTCATGTAACCCATGTATTTGTGTGTGTGTGTGTGTGTGTGTGTGTGTGTGTGTGTTTTGATACAGGGTTTCTCTGTATAGCCCTGGCTATCCTGGAACTCACTTTGTAGACCAGGCTGGCCTTGAACTCAGAAATCCGCCTGCCTCTGCCTCCCCAAGTGCTGGGATTAAAGGCGTGCGCCACCAATGCCACCTGGCTAACCCATGTATTTTTAAACAGATGTATATGTTATGAGTATTTTTTTTAAAGGTAAATAATAGTATGATTGGCTATGGCCTTATTGTTATTTTGTTCTCCTACTTCCTTATTCTATGTTTATCTTCCTTCTGCTCTCTAATTAGAGCCCCCCCCCCATTTTGCTTACCTGTATTTTAATCTTGATTTTAATTTGATAATTGACTTGCCCTTTTTACTCTTAAAACATTGTTCAGTTGGAAGTGGTAATACACGCCTTTAATCCCAGCACTCAGGAGGCAGAGGCAGGTAGGTGGGTTTCTGAGTTCAAGGCCGGCTGGTCTACAGAATGAGTTCTAGGCTAGCTGGGGCTAAATAGGGAGACGCTGTGTCCAGAAAGAAAAAGCATTGTCCATTTCTAAATGCTTGTTTTAGCTTATTGTGGTTTATGTCTGATAAAAATGCATTTCTGTTGTTAAATGTCTCATTATAATTTTATGTCTCTTTATTCCAGGGATGGAGAAAGACATCACAGTCACAAAAGAAGAAAACAAAAAATATAAACAGAATGTAAATGCATTAATTGTGCTTATGGAATATGCTGATATTTTAATTACAATCTTTGCATAGGAGAAAATGTCATGATCGTGTAATGCTTATTATTTTAATAAATGCTTCAAACCATGAGTCAAAATTGGACCCTATACACTTACATTTTCTGTATATTTTAATAGTCTTCTTACTATTTCATTCTTTTGGTCATATATAGACCAGTTTTCTTGCTGGGCGGTGGTGACTCATGACTTTAATCCCAGCACTTGGGAGGCAGGGGCAGGCAGATTTCTGAGTTTGAGGCCAGCCTGGTCTACAGAGTAAGTTCCAGGACAGCCAGGGCTACACAGAGAAACCCTGTCTGGAAAAACCAAAAAAAAAAAAAAAATAAATAAATTAATTAATTAATTAATTAATGCTAAAGGGGAATTATGAGTGGTAGGTATATTTTAGGTTAGCATTAGATTCAAGTGCAAAAATCCCTTATTTTTTTCAGATATATATGTATATGATTATATTTTCAAAGGTTCATTAGAATCCATTCCAAATTCCTAATTATACGTGGGAAAGGATGTTTTATATATATATATATATATATATATATATATATATATATATATATTCATGTTTCATTTGATAATTAAAAATTGCTAATATTTTGTATGTTGTTTGAAGTACTATGTGCTTAAAGTATACTCATTTTAAGTACATTTCACCGGATGTGACTGGTGTATCTCCACACAACCACCACAGGGTGTAGAGTGTTCTCTGGCTCCAGGTGGTTTGTACCACCCCCGTCATTTCTCTACCCCTAACCTAGGGGGGGCCAAAGCTTCGGTTCCTACAGCCCCTGACAGTGGGATGCCCTGGTGTGAGCTCTGCCTTCCTTCTCGCAGGGGTGTTCTGTGTTTAGTTTTGTCTTTGAGCTCAGGTTGGCTTTGAATTTAGTTCTTGTGTCAGCCTTCCAAGTGCTGGGATTACAGGCATGTGCCACAATGCTTGGTGACACCGGGTTTTATGTATTGATCCCGTAGTGTATGTTGGTAGTATATTCTTTTTTGTTGATGGATACTACATTCGGTTTTATCTAGAACATCCAGTTGAGTCCAGTGCAGTGCATTCCCACTTAAATTATCAGTAGCTTGGACATTTGAAGCCCAGTTAAAGATTTCCAAACAGGACCAGAATCTTTTTTTGTTTGTTTGTTTTTGGAGAGGAAAATTTATTTCATCTTATATCTTATAGTACATTATGAATGATAGGACAGGAAATCAAACATGAACTTGGAGGCAGGCACTGAAGAAGAGGTCATGAAGGAATAGAATTCCTATCTTGTGCAGACTGATTTCTTATCCCAGCTGTTCAGGGATGGCACTTGCAATAGTAAATCATCAGTCAAGAATATACTCACTGATGGAGACATTTTCTCAACTGAAGTTTCCTTTTTCAGTTTGACTCCTGTTAGACTATATTTGATAAAAAACAAAGAATGAAAGAACAAAAGGAAGGAAAGAAAGATTTTCTCAAAGAACCAGCTTCTGGTTTTGTTGATTCTTTGTATAGGTCTTTTTGTTTCTACTTGGTTGATTTCAGCCCTGAAATTGATGATTTCCTGCCATCTACTCCTCTTGTATTTGCTTCTTTTTGTTCTAGAGCTTTCAGGTGTGCTGTTAGACTGCTAGTGTATGCTTTCTTCAGTTTCTTTTTGAAGCTATGAGTTTTCCTCTTAGCACTGCTTCCATTGTGCCCTGTAAGTTGTGTCTTCATTTTCATTAAATTCTAAAAAGTCTTTAATTTCTTTATTTCTTCCTTGACTAAGTTATTGAGTAGGGCATTGTTCAGCTTCCATGTGTATGTGGGCCTTCTGTTGTTATTGAAGACCAGCCTTAGTCTATGGTGATCTGATAAGATACATGGGATTATTTCAGTCTTTGTATCTATTGAGGCCTGTTTTGTGACCATTATATGTTCAGTTTTGGAGAAGGTACCATGAGGTGCTGAGAAGGTCGATTTTTTTGTTTTAGGATGAACTGTTCTATGGATATTTGTTAAATCCATTTGATCCATCACTTCTGTTTTACTGTGTCTCTGTTTAGTTTGTGTATGTGGGTGCCTTTGCATTTGGAGAATTGCATTTGTTCAGAATTGAGAATTATTCTTGGTAGATTTTTCCTTTGATGAGTATGAAGTATCCTTCCTTATCTTTTTTGATAACTTTTGGTTGAAAGTCGATTCTATTTGATATTAGAATGGCTACTCCAGCTGTTTCTTGGGACCATTTGCTTGGAAAATTGTTTACCAGCCCTTTACTCTGAGATAGTGTTTGTCTTTGACACTGAGATGTGTTTCCTATATGCAGCAAAATGCTAAGTCCTGTTTACATATCCAGTCTGTTAGTCTATGTCTTTTTATTGGGGAATTGAGTCCATTGATGTTAAGAGATATTAAGGAATAGTGATTGTTGCTTCCTGTTATTTTTTTAATGTTATTTTTATGTTTGTGTGGCTATCTTTTGGGTTTGTTGGAAAAAAGATTACTTTCTTGCTTTTTCTAGGGTGTTGGTATTTTCCATCTATTATCCTTTGTAGGGCTGGATTTGTTGAAAGATGTCGTGTAAATTTGGTTTTGTCATGGAATACCTTGTTTTTTCCATCTATGGTAATTGAGAGTTTTGCTGGGTATAGTAGCCTGGGCTAGCATTTATGTTCTTTTAGGGTCTGTATGAGATCTGCCCAGGATCTTCTAGCTTTCATGGTTTCTGGTGAGAAGTCTGGTGCAATTCTGATAGCTCTGCCTTTATGAGTTACTTGACCGTTTTCCCTTATTGCTTTTAATATTCTTTCTTTGTTTAGTGCATTTGGTGTTTTGAGTATTATGTGACATGAGGAATTTCTGCTCTGGTCCAATCTATTTGGAGTTTTATAGGCTTGTATGTTCATAGGCATCTCTTTCTTTAGGTTAGGGAAGTTTTCTTCTATAATTTTGTTGAAGATATTTACTGGCCCTTTAAGTTGGGAATCTTCACTCTCTTCTATACTTATGGTTTGGTCTTTTCAGTGTGTCCTGGATTTCCTGGATATTTTGGGTTAGGAACTTTTTGCATTTTCTTTGACTGTTATGTCAATGTTTTCTATGGTTTCTTCTGCCCCTGGGATTGTTTCTTCTATCTCTTGTTTTCTGTTGTGTCTGTGACTCCTGATCTCTTTCCTAGGTTTTCTATCTCCAGGGTTGTCTTCCTTTGTGATTTCTGTATTGATTCTATTTTCATTTTTAGATCCTGTATGGTTTTCTTTAGTTTCTTCACTTGTTTGGTTGTGTTTTCCTGTAATTCTTTAAGGGATTTTTGTCTTTCCTCTTTAAGGGCTTCTAACTGTTTACCTGTGTTCTCCTGTATTTCTTTAAGGGAGTTATTTATGTCCTTTAAATCCTGTATCATCATCATGAGATGTGACTTTAAATCAGAGTCTGGTTTTCTGGTGTGTTGGTGTATCCAGGGCTTGCTGTGGTAGGAGAACTGGGTTCTGATGATGCCAAGTAGCCTTGGTTTCTGTTGCTTATGTTCTTGCCCTTGCCTCTCGCCATCTGGATATCTCTGGTGTTAGCTGGTCTTGCTGTCCCTGACTGTGTGGCTTGTCCCTCCTGCAAGCCTGTGTGTCAGTTCATCTCTCAGGGATGAATTTGGGTATCGAGAGCACAGGGTCAGCTCTGGGGTGCAGACAGAAACCTGAAGGATCCTGTCCCTAGCTGTTCCTTGGTTCCTGTGTCCTGATGATTCTGGGCTTGTCCCTCTTGGGCCAGGAATTTGAGCAGAAGTGGTCTTACCTGTGCTCACAGGTGTGCCAGCACTCCTGGGAGACTAGTTCTCTCCTGGTGGTATTTGGGTATGGAATGCTGTGGCACAGGGTCAACTCCGGGCGCAGAAAGAAACTGGAAGCCAGAAACAATCTTACTTGAATAAGTAATTGACAAAGTGATTGATTAGATTTTTTGGTAAGATCGATAATTAGGTTTCATGCATGAGGTCGGCTCAGCTCTGCTTTCTGTTTTTCTAATACATGCTTTTGCTCTGTGCCCCAAGCTGGCCTTAAATTCAACAGCAACTCTGCCTCAGGAGAGGAGAGAGAGGTGAACCTGGGGTTGGCTGGCTGCCAGCCTAGCTTATGTGGCGAATGCTGAGTTCACTGAGAGACTGAACAAGATGGAGGCGCATGGTGCAAGGAGGTTGATCCGGCCTCCACATGGGTGCACATAGATGTCAGGGTACGCCCACACGTGCAGAACACACACAAAAAGCAGGCATTTAGTGTTTAGAGTAACACTGAATCATACGGAATTGTTGATTTTGTGAGTCAAAACCATACAAATCATTAGCAGTTTACTAACTACTATATGTATGCTCTACTTTAAAAGTTGTTTTAAATTATGCTTCTACCAGTTAGGAGAGACTGAAGAATCAGACTGGATTAGCTTATGAGGATCTCTTACAGGATGACTAAATGGGAAGGGGTGGTGTGGAAGCAATGAGGCCATAGGACAGGTGGAGAAAGAGGAGCTAAGATGCAGGTAAAGGTCCTTCCAGCCCAGTGGCGTAAGTGCATAGTCAGCTGCTGAGGGTTAGATGTGGAGGTCCAAGATGAGCTAGCCAGAGATGCTGGGACCGGCTTTCAGACCGCGGCTGCTCCCGACTGCTGCCTTCCGAGCTCCTTGAGAGCAAGGCGTCTACAGCGGTAGCTCCTGTGCCGTTTATTTTAAATCAAGAGCATCTTCAAACCCCGCATCTAGCACTGACTTGTGACTGGCTGCTGTCAGTCACTACTATGGCTTCTGCCCCCTCTCCTTGTGCGTGTTGTGCTGAAAACCAAGGTCTTGCTCCCAGACCCTAGGCAAGTGCTTTACCACCAGTCGCATCCCAGGATTGTTTTAACAACAGAATCTGCCTGGCATCAGATTCTTAGTCCTGTCTCTACCTCCTGACTCTCACCAACCTTTCCAGTCTCTCACGATATTTTTTTTTTCTCTCTGAACTTTGTTAGATGCACTAAGAATCATTTGTAACTACTGGCCAACATTAGTTCGATGGCACATGCCTTTTAGTCCCAGTACACAAGATGCTGAGGCAGGAGGATTGCTTGAACACAGGGAAACCCTGACTAACAAGGATATGGGTGTTGTACTCCGGGTGACTGGTATTGTATTCTTAGGTAAGAAAGAACTGGGTAAGGCAGATTCCGGTCACAGTAAGAATTTCTCTAGTAAAATGGTAACAGCTCCCAAGGGGTGGTTTTATAGCCAGAAGCTGACAGGTGCCTTGAGTACCCACTAAGCAGAGGCTGAGGCCAGGATATTGCTTGAGCAGCTAAGTTTGAAACTAGCCTAGGCAACATAGTGTGACTGTGTGTCTTTAATTAAATTGAATTTTGAAAATATTAAATATATAGGTTTAAAACTGCAGAGGAGGACAGCAAGAGTTTAAAAGCTATGTTGTGAAGCAAGAAGCTTGGGAGGGAACAGTTACTGCCTTCATCGATGTGGTGTTGAGAGGTTTGTGACAACCTGGACTCATCTCCCACGATGTGTTTGCACATCCACGGACGGTTGGGAGGAGAAAATAAGCTTAACTTCTGTTTTCAAGGAGAGGACATGGAGAGACCTGGGCAGAGGCATGATGTGCTCAGGATCATGTGTGAAGGATAACCTGGGGGATCAGACACTGAAATATCTTCAGCCTATACTTCTGCACATGTACCAGAGGCTACTGTGTATCAGAAGGGCTCTTGGCGAGCAGGGCTGATTCTGCTGAGAGATCGCTCTGATCTCCACGCGCCTCTCTTACTCTCTCAGCAGAGTCTCTGTATGACTCACTTTGGACTTGAAGTCTCCAGCCTCGGTAATAGATGGGGGACTGGCTGCAGGCCTGTGCTACCATGAGATGTGCTCACTGGATGAGACAAACACAAACCTTACAGTTGTTCCCGGGAAGCAAAGACAAAAAGCTTTCAGAACGTTCTGGAAGGTCCGGGCTTGAGTGGGCCACTCAGGAGCAGCCGTGTTGGGGGAGGGCAGCACAGAGAGTCTGTCCCCAGGCCTGAAAAAGGCAGCTGTCCTCCTCGCACACAGCACAGAGTTGCTTACTTTATCTAGGAATTTCACTTTCTCAGCTGCTTTGCTAGCCAGCAACTTTAAGAAACCATCTGTGTTTTTGCTGGGTTCGTGACAATGAGACAACCCAGTTTGAGGACACAAGCCACACAGGAGAAAAGAAACTGTTTAGCCTTTCTCTTTGAGTCTTTCCCAAGCTAACAAGGAACACATGAATTATTATTATTATTATTATTATTATTATTATCATCATCATCATCATCATCATCATCATCATCATCATCCCCTTGCTCACGGTGACAATACTGAGCACCTGCTGGGTGACAGGGAGAGGCCTGGGTCCTTTGTATCAGTTCCTTGGGGTTGGATTCACACCGATCTCACGGGAGCGTTAGTTCCTTCAAAGCCGGGTTATCAGACAGCATGGCTGGCTGTGCTGAGTCTTGCACTTTCAACACACTGCCTGGCTCCTCCCTGCCCATCCCCCAGTTGTAAAGCAACCTTGGCTAGCTCTCATCTCAGCGGCACCATGCTACCTGAGCTTTGCGACAGCCAGAACCAGGAGCCAAATTGCCACGTTATAAGTAGCCCAGCCTCTGGTATTCTGTGATAGTAATAGAAAATGGACTGACGTAACGTCCATCCCCCCCAACCCCCAACCCCCACCCGTAGTTCAGCAATTTGCTGCTATTAGGCAGATGGACTTCCCGGCTTCTCCACAAAGCATAATACCCATTTTCTCCCCACTTGCTGTATCTCCCGTTTCTCCTTTCGCTCTACCCAAACATTTGCTTTCCTTACACAACCTTGCTGAAACCTGTAGCCCCACCTCTGCCATGCAGTAGACACTGACTGGGTATCACTGCTGTTCTGACTCGGAAGTTACACACCGCAAAGGCCAGCATGTTGAAGGCCTCCTTCCTTTATAGCCCCCCAGCTACTGGGAGGTGGTAGAACCCTTTAAGAGGTAGTGCTAGTTGGAGGAAGTTAGGCTCTGGATTGTGCCTGTGAAGGACACATTGGGAGCCTGGCCATTTCTGCTTCATTTTTTTTACTAATGCAATGGGGGCGAGCAACCGCGGATGGAAAGCTCTGAACTTATGAACTAAGATAAAGTCCTCCTTGTTTAAGTCGAACTCCTTGGGTGTTTGCCACATTCATGGGAAGCTGACTAGCAAACAACTTACAGATATGCCTTTTGAGAAAAGGAACTACTTGATAATATATTTTTTTTCTTTTTCAATATTTAGGGCCTGGAGAGGTTGCTCATTGGTTAACAGAACTTACTGCTCTTTCCTGAGGGCCAGGGTTCAGTTCTCAGCACCCACAGGTTGGCTCACAACTACTCATAACTCCAGTCCCAGGAGATCTGAATCCCTTTTTTTGACCTCTGACACCAGGCACTGTGGAGCTCTGGCTGTCAGGGAACTCACTATGTAGACCAGGCTGACTTCAAGCTCACAGAGATCCTTTGGACTCTGCCTCCCCAGTGCTAGGACTAAAAGTGTGTAAGCACTATGCTCTGCAAAACCCAACTCTTTTAATTGAGGCAGGGTCTCATTCTGCAGCCCCTGACTGGCCTAGAACTCATTATGTAGCCTAGATTGGCTTTGAACTCATGATGATTCACAGGAGACCTTGGTCTCCAAAGTGTTGAGATTATAGGCATGCTCAACACACCTGGCTAGGAACCTTTTTTTTTTTTTTTTTTTTTTTTTTTTTTGGTTTTTCGAGACAGGGTTTCTCTGTGTGGTCCTGGCTGTCCTGGAACTCACTCTGTAGACCAGGCTGGCCTTGAACTCAGAAATCCGCCTGCCTCTGCCTCCCAAGTGCTAGGATTACAGGCGTGCACCACCACGCCCGGCTAGGAACCATTTATTAATAGTTAATATTAACTAGTATTATATTAATATAAGTATACTCTTAACATACCAGTGATAAAATATTAGCGTTGTAAATGAACAGGTATCATGTCACACATTTTCTGCATTATTTCTCTCCAGGATGGAGAGATTATCTAGATTTATTGCCATTTGGAATTTGTTTTGTGACCCCACTAGGTTTAACCAGTGCCGTCAGCATGAGCACAGGAGTGGAACTCTTCCATCAGAACATGGTGGACTCCCCAGTGGCCACACAACTGAAGACAATGACTTCCCTTCTGTCAGGTCGGGTCTCACGAGTCCCTTCCCCATCTCTGACAGGCGCAGTCTTGTGCAGGAAGGTCCTTGAAGCTTATGTAGACCTTTGTCATGTGCCATCCCTAGGGAGGTCTCGCTGATCGCATCCCTGCCCTTCCGCCTCCCACTGTTCCCTTTGCTGGCTGCTGGGTGTGTAATTCCCCCGTGCCCGCCCTCAGCCGGAGCTGCCGCTCTGGCTTTGCGATGGATGGAGACAGCTGTCTCTGCACCTGGCTCCTTACCCTGCGTCCGGGCACTCTCCCCTCCTGCTCCCGCTGTGTGCACAGCTCCAGCCTCATCCCTTCCTTTGCTCGGGGACATCTGCCTGTCCCTGAGGTTGCTGCTGCACACATTTGAGCTGTGAGTGTTCTCCCTCTCGTCCTGGATGACGTGTGAACCGTTCTGGAGCGCACAGATCTCTGGAACTGCTGCGACTATGTGACAAGAGTTTCCAACACGGTTTGCCGACAAAGTCAGATGCTACCCTTCCTCGCCCGCACACCCTTAGGGAGCACAAGTCCTGTCCTGCTTGGACTGTGGCCTGGACTGATGCTGTGCTTGAGTGGAGGGAGAGGAGGATGTGTGTGGTGTGTCTGTGTGTCTGTGTGTCTGTGTGTGGTATGTCTGTGTGTGGTGTGTCTGTGTGTGGTGTGTCTGTGTGTGTGCTATATGTGTGTATTGTGTGTGTGGTGTGTGTCTGTGTGTGTGCTATATATGTGTGTGGTGTGTCTGTGTGTGCTATGTGTGTGTGTGGTGTGTGTCTGTGTGTGTGCTATATGTGTGTGTGGTGTGTGTCTGTGTGTGTGGTGTCTGTGTGTGTATGTGTGTGTGTGGTATATGTGTGTGTGTGTCTGTGTGTGTATGTGGTGTATGTGTGTGTGTGGTGTGTGTCTGTGTATGTGTCTGTGTGTGTGTGGTGTGTCTGTGTGTGCTATATGTGTGTGTGGTGTGTGTCTGTGTGTGTGCTATATGTGTGTGTGGTGTGTGTCTGTGTGTGTGGTGTCTGTGTGTATGTGTGTGTGTGTGGTATATGTGTGTGTGTCTGTGTGTGTATGTGGTGTATGTGTGTGTGTGGTGTGTGTCTGTGTGTGTGTCTGTGTGTGTGTGGTGTCTGTGTGTGTGTGGTGTATGTGTGGGTGTGTGGTGTATGTGTGGGTGTGTGGTGTATGTGTGGGTGTATGTGTGTGTGGTGTATGTGTGTGCGATGTGTGTGTATGTGTGTCTATGTGTGTATGTGTGTGTGGTGTGTCTATGTGTGTAGTGTATGTGTGTGTGGTATGTATGTGTCTGTATGTGTGGGGTGTGTGTGTGCTTGTGTGGCATGTGTGTGTGTCTGTGTGTGTGTCTGTGTGTGTGTGTCTTGTGTGTGTGTGCGTGTGTGTGTGTGTGTGTGTGTGTGTATGTGTGTGTGTGTGTGTGGTGTATGTGTGTGTGGTGTGTGTGTATGTGTGTGGTATGTGTGTGTATGCGTGTCTATGTGTGTATGTGTGTGTGGTGTGTCTATGTGTGTAGTGTATGTGTGTGTGTGGTGTGTATGTGTCTGTATGTGTGTGGGGTGTGTGTGCGTGTTTGGGGTGTGTGTGTGTGTGTCTCTGTGTGTGTGTCTCTGTGTGTGTGTGTGTGGGTGTATGTGTGTGTGTGGTATGTGTGTGTATGTGTGTCTATGTGTGTATGTGTGTGTGGTGTGTCTATGTGTGTAGTGTATGTGTGTGTGGTGTGTATGTGTCTGTATGTGGGGTGTGTGTGCCTGTGTGGGGTGTGTATGTGTGTGTGTGTGTGTCTATGTGTGTGTGTGTGTGTGTCTTGTGTGTGTGTGTGGTGTGTGTGTGTGTGTGTGCTTTCTAGATAGTGATGGGGATCCCCAGGCAGAATGTGCAGTTTGGGTGTGATGTGCACTTGGGGTCTCTGAGCACAGTGACCTAAGTCAGGCTCTGTGGCCACCGCTGGGGTGGGTCTCCTGTAAGAGATCTGAGATGTCTCCTCCAGGTCTATTGGCTTCTCTCGGATGTGTCCATTGTGGGAACTTGTGTCCTGGCCGCCTTCTTTCTCCAATAGGGCTCTGTCTTCCCCTGTTCTGTGCCATCTGCTCCTATCCCACTCAGGGCCACCGGCTACCCCAGGAGGGCTCGGCAGTTGTTTTTGAAGGCGCTAGTTGCAGGTGTCAGCTCCCAGTAGGGCCCCACTGGCCCAGGACTTCCAAAGACTTCCCCAGCTTTGTGCTGTGATCCTTAACTCCACAGCCTGCATCCTTGAGCTGGTCCTGGATGCTTCTTGCCATCTCTGGGGAGCAGTGAGAGGTGTAGTGTTCAACTGGCTGAAGAACTTTGGGAACGAGGTTTAGGGTGACCTATGCTGTCTGGGTGCCCCTCCTTCCCCACGGGCCAGCACTGGTCGGGCCTCCACCTGCCTGGCTTCACCGCCGAGGCTCAGGTTCTTAGCTCTCAGCTAAGTCACCTCGAACCGTGGGATGCCTTTGTAGATGGGTGGGATTCCCAACTACTACACCTGGCTTTGGGGGTCTGTCCGGCAGGCCTGGTTTCCGGTCCAGTGTTTGTAGCCTTTAGTCTCTTGGCACCAGCAGTGCTCAGGGTCACCTGCTGTGTGCCTATCACTGCCCCTGTTGTGACCCCGTTGGCAGGTCCTTCAGAGCTGATGACTGCAGAAAGTCCTGGGGTGGATCTACTGAGCAGCGCCTTCCTCCTGCCCCCCAGGTCCTTTTCCTGGCAGAGACAAGAAGAGGTTGGCCCAGGCACATCAGGGAGCAGAAACTGAACCTTACTCTCACACTTGTGGCGTGCTGGCCTAAAGGGAGGAGAAATAAGGGGTGTGGGGGTGTGTGGAAAGACAGAATGAAGGCAGAAACATCCAGTCCATTGTCTTGATGAATGCCGTGACTCCTGGCAACAGCCAACAGCTTCCAGAAGGAAACGAACTGCCAACCTAGCAACGATTCCTGACAGAAGTCCTAGGGCACCTGTTGTGTATCTTGTACTCCGAGGACTGCTGGGAAGGGCTCCATCCAAGTTGCCCCCTCAACCTCCTTCTCAAACTCTCACATTTTTAATTACACATTGAAAATTTGTGCATGGCAATTTAAAAAAAAAATGATTCTACTTATTTAATGTATAGGAGCACACTGTAGCTGTCTTCAGACACACCAGAGTTGTTACAGATGCTTGCTGGGAATTGAACTCAGGACCTCTGGTCTTAACTGCTGAGCCATCTCTCCAGCCCTGCTTCCAAGTCTTAGTCTTCAGAACCTTGGGCCGAAAAACGTCTCTCTATGGTCAAGGCTAATCTTGAACTCACATGATCCCTTTGCCTCTGTCTCCTGATGCTGGATTATGAGCATGGGCCATCATAGCCAGCATCTTTATTCTTTATAAATCAGTCGTTCTGTGATACTTATTTATACCAATCACACATGAACTACCAGCCCCCCCCCCCTTTTAAAGATTTATTTATTTTATGTGAGTATACCGTAGCTGTCTTCAGACACACCAGAAGAGGGCACTTGATCTCATTACAGATGGTTGTGAGCCACCAAGTGGTTACTGGGATTTGAACTCAGGACCTCTGGAAGAACAGTCAGTGCTCTTAACCCCTGAGCCATCTCTCCAGCCCCTATGGCGATTGTTACAGCTAGTCTCCGTTGTCAGAGACGCCTGACACACCTCTGCTTGACACACCTGGGAGAGGTAATTTGAGGGATTGCCTCTATCGGATTGTCCTGTCGGCTTGTTCTGTGGAACAGTTTCTTGATTGCTAATGGATGTAGGTGGGCCCAGCCCACTGTGGGTGTTACCGTTCCCGGGCAGGTGGGCCTTGGCTATGTCAGAAAGGAGGCTGAGCAAGTCTGAGAAAAACAGTAAGTAGCTCTCCTGTGTGGTCTGTGCTTTAAGTCCCTGCTCTGGCTTCCCGTGACGAACTGTTATGTAGCCTGTCCGATGAAAGAAAGTTTTCTCCCTGAAGCTGGGTGGGCAGATTAAGGTTCACACCAGAGGAAACACTTCCGGTAGTTAGAACTGTCCCAGAGTTGATGCGCCCCCAGGGTCTGGGCAGTGACTGCTCAAGAGGCCCGTGGGCGACCACGCTGTTGCCCAGGGGATTCCAAGGTTGAGCGTGGGATTCCAGCTGGGATGTTCACATGTGGCGGAGAAGCGTTAGAGCCACTTTGAAAGCAGCAACCCCTCCAGGTGCGACTCCATAGCCCCTGAGCACCGTTAAACATGGCGCGCTTTCCTGCCAAGGCTTGGAAAGTCCAACAACCTGGTGGGATCAGCTTTTTTGGCTGTCTTCTCAGTTGCCCCGATCCCACCCTCCTGGGGGACACAGAGAACGACCTGAGCTCTCCTTTTTCTCTTCTTCCTCAGCGCTGGCAGTGCAACTCCATCTGTTCCCTGAGCTAGGCGCCTCCCTTGGGAATCTCAGGAGGTGACCTTCTCCTAACAGGTGACAAGCGCCCCCTGCTGTTCGAAGGTAGGTATGACCAAAGGTCCACTCTTGCCTTTTACTGTTGTGGATGAAGATCTTGGGAAGGATGCAGGAGCAGCCACAGTAGCCATGGCAACATCTGGAACACTGGTTTGCATTGCAAACTGTTCTGGAATTACCTATTCCCTGACTGGCGTGAAACCACTTGCCTGTGTTGTCTCTCTCTGGGACTAAGTCGTGACACATTGGCGTGTTCCTCCCCAGCTCCAGCTATCTCTGAGGCTATTTCTCTTACTTTAGTGGAATCAAGTTTCTTTCCTAAGAAGTCCTTGAAAGTCCTGAGGTTTCTAGGTTCAGAGAAGAGGCTTGTTTATATCAAGCGTCCGGCTTTGTTGTTTTAAGTTTGCTGGTCGAGTTGATCATTTGGGGTTTTGTTCCTTTGGAACTCACGCTCAAGGGAATGGCTTATGACCTGGGGAATTAAATCCATTCCCTCAGCAATACTGCTGCCTATGGTCAAGGGACCCAGACTTTGACAGAGTTAAGATATAGTGAAGCATGACAGGAGGACGCTGGGTGGTGGGGGGCAAACATCACTGAACACCACAGTCATCACACAAAGCCTGTGGGTGATGGGCCCTCAGGCTGTGGAGTCTGTCTTCCGCTTAGTATCCAGCCACAAAAGGTGAGGTCTCTGGGGACTTGTTTTGGATGTGAGTTAAAGCTAGGCAACCCCCTGCTCCAGAGCCTCCCCTTTGGGCCCTATCATCTAGTTCCAGCATCGTAGGAAGGTTGGAGGTTATTGTGGTCATCCTCAGGGACCTAAGCAGCACCAGAGATTCTGAGTGACTCTATGTAGTGCCATCTTGGTAGTCCATGTGGGGACCGCCATCTTGACTGGGAGTCTTTGGTCTGTGAGAATGGGTCTACACTGCTGGCACACCAGCAGGACCTGTGAATTTGTTGTTGGGTTGCTATGGATGTGCACGAGCCTCTCAGCCAATGGGAGAGCTGCATCTCAGCTTTCCGAGAGGGCTTGGCAGGTACTGGTCAATGCACAGTCCTTCGTCCGTTTAGATGTGTGAGGGGTCCAGGTTCCAGCCGCATGAGCAGGGATTGGGGGAAGAAGCCCAAGAAGGGTGGAGAGGTTGAATCTGACGTCTCAGGGTATGCTCATGCCTCCAGGGGGAAACCTGCCCATTTCCAAGTGCTCTGGAGAAAGTGAAATGGGAGTGCCAAGAAGAAAGGGAAATGGGCTGTATGGCCCGTATCCTTGACAACCGTTGCAGCCACTCACTGAGATTTGCAGCAGGGACTCCTGGTAAGGAAATAGATTAAAGACATTCATTAGAAGAAAAGGAAAGGTCCTCGGGAGAATGGGAGTGGGCTGATGGACTAAGGACAAATGGCTATGCCAAGGCTACTAGGAAAGGTAACTAGGGCAGGAGGAATTCTCTTTCCCAGGGAAGAGCCCCAGATTGGTTTCCCATTACCACATGGTCAGCCTAAGGATATAGAGGCCCCACATTTGAGAGCAGGAGGGGGACATGGGAAGGACTGGAGGGAAGAAAGAGAAAGGTGGGATTTTGATTTCAATAAATAATATATAATAAATTATATATAATATATATTTATAATAAATATTATAATATATGATATATTATTACACATATTATAAATATATTATGTAAAGAAGCATTACAAATTGATTGCGTTCTGAAAATTGTCCAGACTGACTTCCATAAAGGGCAAGGGATCAAACTGTTGACAGTTCCAGGTATCCCTCAAAAGGATACTTTTTGGAAGATGCCATGTCAAAGCCAAGTAGAGAGGGTTTTTTCTTTCTTTCATTTTCTTCCTTCCTTCCTTCCTTCCTTCCTTCCTTCCTTCCTTCCTTTCCTTCCTTCTTTTTCTAAATTTGAAACATGTTGTTCAGATGATCAAAACAAAATTTGTGCCACAATGTCCTGCATTTTTAGTGGATTTAGACTCTCACCTGAATGACATCAGCCTGTGACTTCAAGGTGTAGTTAGTGTGCGGCTAGGGGGTTTCAGATCCCAGACTTCCGGATGAGGCCTTGGCATGGTTAAGTCAAGGTAGGCAGTTTTATGAATTTTGACTCATGGGCTAAACACAATCCTATGAATATGAAAATATATATATAGCTTTGCTTTTTGACTTTTTATGAAAAACTTAGAAACATTTAAAGATTTCTGGAGCAGTAATCACTATTTTGGGATACGTGTGACCCCCATTTCTAGTCAACACAAATGTGGTAACTTCGTCTTCACAGAGCTACAATCTGACATCTAACTTAATGATTTGATCATGCTTGTTGAGTAAAGTTGAATCTTCTGATTATCTAATAATGAGTGGTCAGCCCTGAAATCATCTACACACAGCCCCGCTAAACAAATTTAGCAGCCGCACTTTTGTATTAATGTATTTGTATATATAACATAATTATATATATTAATGGTTAGATTTATATACTATATTTATACTTTTTGCTTGTTTGTTTTTCGAGGTAGGATTTCTCTGTGTAGTCCTGGCTGTCCTGGAACTCACTCTGTAGACCAGGCTAGCCTCGAACTCAGAAATCTGCCTGCCTCTACCTCCCAAGTGCTGGGATTAAAAGCGTGCACCACCACTACCCCGCCATATTTATAATTTTTAAAACAAATATTAAAAGAGGCCATCAGTTTGAGAGTGGGGGAGGGGCATGGGAAGGACTGCGGGGAGGACAGAAAAGGAGGGAAATGGTGTAATTATATTTTAATTTTAAAATTTTTAATAAAAAAATAAAAAGGGGGAACAAAGTCCAAGATTTCCCCATAGTGAAAAAAGTTCAAACATAAAATTAGATTAAAATATAGGAAGGGGAATAAAAATGTATTTTTAAAAAAATCCAGCAAAGTCAAAAATACTATTAAAGGTGTGTGTGAACACAGGGAACAAGAAAAAAGCTAAATGTGTGGGGCAGGGTGATGGGAGGAAAAGATGCATCATTGGAACAGGTTCGTCCTGGGGGTTTGCAGGTGGGAGTCCCAGCTACATATGGTCCTGGTGAGCTCCTGACGTCTTGGCTGTCCTGTGGTTCGCACCGTTGCTAATCCCGTGTGGGATAAGTGTCTGAGGATGGGCATTCTCACAGGGGTTGTTTTCTTTCTTGAGAACTGGGGCCTCTGCTGGGCACGTTTAACCTTGCAGTTTGTGGGCTCGGAAGATTCTCCAACCCTCCAGGGCATTTTAGGTGTCTTTTCAATGGGTCAGCAGTGTGGCAGGCAGCTCCCACTGTGGTTGGTACAGCAGAGGGGCTGGCTGCCTTTGTACTTTCAAAGCCTTCTGAGGAGGAGTACTTCTAGGAAGAGTACTTCTGGGGATGAGTACTTCTGAGGAGTACTTCTGAGGTATCTTAGTGTTTCACTGCTGTGAACAGACACCATGACCAATGCAAGTTTTATAAAAGACAACACTTAATTGGGGCTGGCTTACAGGCTCAGAGGTTCAGTCCATTGTCATCAAGGCAGAAACATGGTGGCATCCAGGCAGATATGGTGCAGGAGGAGCTGAGAGTTCTACATCTTCATCTGAAGGCTGCAAGTGGAAGACTGACTTCCAGGCAACTAGGGTGAGGGTTTTAAACCCACAACCACAGTGACACACCTACTCCAACAAGGCCATACCTCCTAATAGGTTCACTTCCTGGGCCAATCATATACAAACCATCACATGAGTAGTAGTATATTTCTGGGAGGAGTACTTCTGGGGATGAGTACTTCTGAGAAAGAGTACTTCCTGGGATGAATACTTCCTGGGATGAGTACTTCTGGGGAGGAGTACTTCCGGGGAGGAGTACTTCTGAGGATGAATGCTCCTGAGGATGAGTACTTCTGAGGATGCAGCCGTGGGTATCATGTAGAGCTCCATCCTTCAGGCCCTGCATCACTGAGGGCCAGATAGGAGGCTCCAGAATTGGATCCATCTGCCGATCTTAGGCCTAGAGCTATCAAACTTCTAGGGAGCCAGGTAATGATGGTGCACACCTTTACTCCCAGCACTACGGAGGTAGAGGCAGACGGTTCTGAGGCCAGCCTGGTCTACAGAGCTTGCTCCAAGATAGCCAGGTCTGCCTTGAAAAGCCTTGTCTTGAAAACACACACACACACACACACACACACACACACACACACACACAAAACAACCAACCAACCAACCAACCAACCAACCAACCAACAACAAAAAACAACAAATCTTCAGGGCAATGCTCTGTTGGTGAGTAGCTCCAGGCAGCTAAGAGTCAGGTTGTCTTTCCTTAAGCACTTCTGGCCTGAGCTAATGTTCTGCTACCTATACCCGTATTAGTGTCTGTCTGTCCCTCTCCAGCTCTTCAGCTGCCTCTCTGGGCCTTCTCTCGTCAGAGGCTGTAGCAGGCTGCACGGAGGATCCCTGTATGTAGATATTCCCTGATCTCAGCACCCTAGGATTACTCAGTTTTCTTTTCTTTTTCTTTTTCTTTTTAAAGATCTATTTATTTTATGTATATGAGTACACTGTCATTGTGTTCAGACACCAGAAGAGGCCATCGGATCCCATTACAGATGGTTGTGAGCCACCATGTGGTTGCTGGGAATTGAACTCAGGTCCTCTGGAAGAGCAGTCAGTGCTCTTAATCTCTGAGCCATCGTCTCTCCAGCCTGATGACTCAGTTTTCCATAACAGATTCCGTGTCATATTGGTGTCTGGCCATCGCCCTCCAGATGATGATGTGACAAAATGGCGTTCATCTCTGCGGTCTCATCAAAGCCTGCAAGTGGATTCGAGGCTCGGGCTGCCCACGGTCAGCGTGGCTCACCTTTCGGAAGGGGTCTCCAAGGCTGACTGTTCCCGGAAGTGCCCACCTGAAGCTGTGTTGGCTTGCTTCTCTCTAGCACATGTAGTGCTCTGACTCGTGAGGCCTGTTGTCATTCTTGATAGTGTTTCCCTCTATAAACTTACCTTAGGGTCACTATTGCTGTGATGAAACACCATGTGGAGGGGAGGGTTTATTTCACTCACCATTTCAACAGTTCATCATCAAAAGCAGTGTAGGCAGGAGCCTGGAGGCAGGCCCTGATGCAGAGGCCGTGGGGGAGGAGCTGCTTACTGCATGTCTTGCTCAGCCTGCCTTATAATAGAACCCAGGACCACCAGCCCAGGGATGGCACCACCCACAACGGGCTGGGCCCTCCCTCCCACATCAATCACTAATTAAGAAATACCTGGCAGGCTTGCCTACAGCCTGATCTTAGGGAGACATTTTTCTTAATTAAGGTTCCCTCTGCTCAGATGACTTCAGCTTGTGTCAAGTTGATGGAAAACTAGCCAGCGCAAACCTGCATGATTGTTTTGATGAAGATAAAGTTATCTTGCTTCTTCTGTACATTTATTTCAGTTCCTTGGATTAGAGGCCAAGAACCTGGAAGCATCTTACCCAGACCCCGACGCCCAGCAACACCCTTAGGTTTGACAATGTGCTAGACTGGTTTCTGGAACTCACAGAAAGACTTAGCTCACATGGTCCGATATCTTACATGGGATATTTTGAAGGACAAAAGCAGGTACTCAAAGAGACACATAGGGCAGGGTCTGGAAGGCTCAGAGCTCAGGAGCTTAGAAGACTTGGAATTGGAGTATGCTACCAACTCCAATACATTCAGCAATCTGGGATCTCAATGAGCCTCATCCTTCTGGGTTCCTATGGAGGCCTTCACATGGCATCATGGTTGACCCAGTCATTGATAAATGCCGATCAGCTCCATCCTCACCCCTTCCATTGTCTACTGGAGGCAGAAGGAGGTAGAGCGAAAAGTTCCAGTTCTCTGAGGACTTGGTTGGTTCCCCTGGCAACAGCCTCCATTCTGAGGCGTTCCCAGGCACAGTGAGAGCACAACCACCTTTGTATTGGTTACTTTTCTCAGTGTGAGACACACACACTAGGAAACAGCTTATGGAGGAAGGATTTATTTTGGCAATTCCATGGTGGCGGGAACATGTGGCCGGGCGGCCTCATGTCCTCACAGGAGTTAGAACGGAAAGCAGGACACCTGACAGAAAGCAGAACTCAGCCTTGAACCTCAAAGCCATCCCCAGGGACCCGCTTTCTCCCGCAATACTCCATGACCTCTCCAAACAAAGCCAGAGAAGACCAAGTGTTTACACACATGAGCCCGCAGGGAACGTTTTACATCCAAACTGTAGTGGCGTTCAAAGAGGCATACCCCTCCAGAGTAGTGTCCTCTCTCCCGCTCTTCTCCCAACCCCAATAGTATCAGAGTTTGTTTGGAGGGGACCCGTCTAAGACTTTATTGGTTTTAGATTCACAGCAAAACTGAGATGAGATTACAGAGGCAGTCCATGGACTCCCCATTCCAACACACACAGAATCTTCCCATGGTCAGCATCTCCACCAGAGTGAAGCATCAATCTGCTGATGGCGTTAGCACCAGCCTACTCTCCGGGACTCAGTGCTACGTCAGCACTAGGCACCAAATGAGACACGCGCATCCTTTTAAAGTCCCTGCCATTTTGACCTGCTCTCTTTGTCTCCCTTCTCTGTCTCTGTCGTCTGTCTCTCTCCCTCTCTCTTTTGTCCCTGCTTCAAGGTGGCCTCTGACTCCTCCAATAAATCTCTTGTGTGAGATTTATTGCATTGTGTGATCTCTGAGGAGGTGTGTCGTTGTTAGAGGAAGTATGTTATTATGAGGGCAGACTTTGAGGTCTCATATGCTCAAGCTATGAACTATGGCCTTTGCTCAAGTCAAGGAGACTGTGTTCCACAGCCTTCTGATCAGGACGTAGGACTCTCAGCGTTTCCCCCAGCACCACGTCTGCCTGGACACTGCCACGCTTCCTGCCATGATAATGGACTAAACCTCTGACACCATCAGCCAGCCCCAGTTAAATGTTTGCCTTTATCCGAGTTGCTGGGGTCATGGTGTCTCTTGACAGCAACGAAACCCTAAGACTGTCGTGTTTATAAAAAGCTAAGGAGAGAAGGAATATGTTTGGTGGATGTGCAGTCAGGTGAGGCGGAAGGGGGCGCCTCAGTGGGCCCATGCTGAGGTATCCCTTCCCCCTGAGGGACCAGACATATGACAGTATAATATAGAATAGAGTTTCTTTAGGGCATAGGGAGGGGAATTGAGAGGGTAGGAGAGACAGAGAGGAGGAGGAGGAGGAGGAGGAGGAGGAGGAGGAGGAGGAGGAGGAGGAGAGAGAGAGAGAAAGAGAGAGAGAGAGAGAGAGAGAGAGAGAGAGGAAGCTGGCCATGAGCTTGTGGAGAGCGAGGGGGGAGGGGAATGGGGAGAGAGGGGGTGAAGGGGCGAGAGGACAGAGAAAGAGCAAGAAGGCAGGAGAGAGCAGAGGGGAGAGAGAGCCCCTTTTATAGTGAGTCAGGCACACCTAGTTGTTACCAGGTAACCATGGGGTGAAGCCTAGACAAAATGCTAACACAGATACCACCCCTCCACACTCACCATCTCCGACTCAGCCAAGGTCAAAATGGAGAACAGTTCACACTGTGTTGACACACCGTTAGCACCTAACATCTGGTTTACATCAGGTTCCTTCCTGGTGCGAACTACTCTATAGGTTTCGACAAATGGAGAGTGAGACATAGTACCCCAAAGAGTTTCAGAACCCTAAAACTCATGTGTTCTACCTGTTGAACCTCCCTTCTCCCAGACACATAGACACCATTGATAATTTCATTTTCTCCACAGTTTTGTCTTTTCCAGAATGTCAGTGTCACCAAGTAGCCGTCACTTCAGGTTGCCTTCCTCCTTTTAATACTAAAAGTTTAAATGTTCTGTGTGCCTATTCATGGCTTGATAGCTCATCTATTTCCAGCACAGAATCACACTCTATGGCTCGCCTATACTTCAGTTTATCCACTTACCTGCTGAGGGACACCCAACTTTCACACCTTGGCAATTCAGAATAAAGCTGAAAGTATCTTTGTGTAGATACATTTTCAAATGCTTGGGTAAAAATATTTTAGATGTGAAATTATTAGATTTTTATTGCAATCATGTGTTCAGGTATTTTGTTTCTTTTGAAAATTCTATTTTAATTATGTATAAGTGTTTGCATGTGAATATGGGTTTGTGCAATAGGAAAAGACAAAGGCAGAAACTATGATATGTAGTGATATATGCTATAGCATATATACATATCTACACATACATGCTATGTGTATATGATATATATGCTATAGTATCTATACATGCATATGTTGTGTATATGCTTGGCCTAGGGAGTGACACTATTAAGAGGTGTGACCTTGTTGGAGTAGGGTGTGTCACAATGGGTGTGGGCTTAAGACCCTCATCCCTCTAATGCCTGGAAGTCATTCTTCTCCTAGCAGCCTTCAGATAAAGACAGAGAACTCTCAGCTCCTCCTGCACCATGCCTGCTTGGATGCTGCTATGTTCCCACCTTGATGATGATGAACTGAACCTCTGAACCTGTAAGGCAGCCCCAATTAAATGTTGTTCTTATAAGAGTTGCCTTGGTCATGGTGTCTGCTCACAGCAGTAAAACCCTAACTAAGATATATGAATACATATGTATGTATATATGTATTTCAAATCATGCTCAGTTCTTGCCCGATTCTCGGAGGTGTTCTTTGGAGGCAATGAGTGTACAACAGAGCTGTTTACTGCCACCTTATGGTGAAAACGTTGAGAAGAACATCCCACACATTAATGTTCTGTGCATTTTTAAAGCTTGATCATTT
Source organism: Apodemus agrarius (assembly GCA_964023405.1). Taxonomy (NCBI): domain Eukaryota; kingdom Metazoa; phylum Chordata; class Mammalia; order Rodentia; family Muridae; genus Apodemus; species Apodemus agrarius. The sequence continues at coordinate 25,470,704 of OZ030019.1, read as the reverse complement.
TTCAGGTCATTTTGTCCTGGAAAAAACATGGTGAATTGTTATGTGTTTGATTTTTAAAAATCACTTCTTTTTAAGGAATTTTCTTTTCAGCATGCGACTGTGTGTCTGAGGTGGGGAACATGTTCTCACAAATGCAGATGTGCACTGGTCTCCTGGAACTTAGGTTATTGTGAGTCACATGATGTGGGTGCTGGGAAACAGACTCTGGTCCTCTGTAGGAGCACGTGCCCCTAACCACTGAGCCACTGTTCTAACCCATCACCCCTTCTACTGGGGCACTGTCTTCTCTCATTTACTCAAGGTTCCTAACTGTTTCCTCTATTTGCATTAAGGTTCCCTTCTGGTCACTCACCCGACTTGACACTCAGATCTGCTGACAGGGCATCCATCATGGAGTGAAACAGAGTCTCCAAGATCATCCACCCTTACAATCCTTTGTTCCTCCTTTATGACAGAACTCTCCACAAGATTCTAAATGTTTGGTCTCACTTTCTCTTTTCTTATCTCTCAGTCATACATATATATATACACATACATATATATTTGCCTCCAAACTGCTTGGCCAAGTCCACACAAAAAAGATACTCACATTATTAACTCTGTCAACTCTGTTTCAGCTTGATGCTAGGGCAGGAGAGGAAGACAGGGTGATTATTGGGAATACATGACAGAGGAGGAACCCCTTCCTCAAGAATCCAGCTGAAGTCAACACCAGAAGACAAGCAAGAGTTTAGCAAAGCTCATGCCTTCTCCCTTTCAAGGTATAGATTTGCAACCTTCTAGGTATCTTGTTAGAAACCCTAACTGTACGTTGGGCGGTGGTGGCACACGCTTGTAATTCCAGCACTTGGGAGGCAGAGGCAGGCAGATTTCTAAGTTCGAGGCCAGCCTGGTCTACGGAGTGAGTTCCAGGACAGCCAGGGTTACACAGAAAAACCATGTCTACAAAAAACCAAAAAAGAAGAAAAAAAAAAAAAAGAAGAAGAAGAAAAAAAAGAAACCCGAACTGTGCCGGGTGGTGGTGGTGGTGGCGCACGCCTTTAGTCCTGGCACTTGGGAGGTAGAGGCACGTGGATTTCTGAGTTCAAGGCCAGCCTGGACTACAGAGTGAGTTCCAGGATAGCCAGGGCTACACAGAGAAACCCTGTCTCAGAAAAAACAACAACAAACAAACAAACAAACAAAGACCCCAAAACAAAAGAAACCCTAACTGTAGGGAAAGGACATACATTAAATGACTTGTACAACCCTGGTTCTACTTTAGCATATTGTAATTGCATTGAAGGCATCTTATCAAATAGAAACAAACAAACAACCAACAATAACAACAAAAGGAAGAAAGTTTCTTAGCGATCCTTTGTTATGAGTTTGAGAGTCATCAAAATGAAATATACGGCCAATGCTAAGACACTTCACTGGGACTCCCCCTGGGAACCCACACCCACACTTGGGTGTGCCTCTTTTTTTTCTGAGCATCTTTCTTCCCCCAACCCTGGTGCTTAGGATCTATATTAAAATAATGTTAAAACCATAATTCTCCTTCATACTGGTTAGTCCAGAAATTTATTTCTGCACTGAAGCCGCAAACCATGGGTTTGCCTAATTTGAATTCCCTTAACGGAACCCCTCAGGCTGCCGAGGAGTGTGCCTGTGTCCCCTCACCACTGGCAATCACTCTGTGGTTGGGTGTGGCTGACTTTTGAGACCACTCCTCTGGTTTTCACTTCTACCTCCCAGACTGTCTCGGGGTATCTGAGACCAGTTCCTCTTTTGAGTTTCAACACTGGAATGTTCAAGACTCAAGTTTTTCACCTCTCTAATTCCATGGTTTCTGGGGTTTGGTTAAGTCCTGGCTATAGCCTCATGATTCCCACCTGTCTTAGTTAGGGTTTTACTGCTGTGAATAGATACCATGACCAAGGCAAGTCTTTTTTTTTTTTTTTTTTTTTTTTTTTTTGGTTTTTCAAGACAGGGTTTCTCTGTGTAGCCCTGGCTGTCCTGGAACTCACTCTCTAGACCAGGGTGACCTCGAACTCAGAAATCCACAAGCCTCTGCCTCCCAAGTGCTGGGATTAAAAGCATGTGCCACCACATGAGGGCCTTAAAGCCCACACCCACAGTGACACACGTACTACGCCATATATTTCATTTTGGTGACTCTCAAATTCATAGGTATAGAGTAGGCTATACCTACTCTAACAGTACCACACCTTCTCCAACAGGGTCACACCTACTCCAACAGGGCCACCCCTTCTAAATGTGCCACTCCCTGGGCCAAGCATGTATAAACCATAACACTACCCTTTCCAGCTTTTCTCCCTGTACTCCACCCTAGGCACCACTCACTCTGTAGGGAGATGGAAGTGTAGGAAGATGCACAGTCTACAGAAACAGCTCCGTCACAAATGGCAGATTAACAGCAGAAAAGCAGCGAGGTGTGGTGCATGCCTGGAATCCCAGCACGTAAGAGGCAGGAGTAGTCCCACAAGCCAGTTGGCTTTACATATAGTTATGGGCCAGCCAGGGATACATGAGAGAAGCTAGAAAACAAACAAAAGAAGTCCCAAACGACCACCAAACCCCAAACCAGCTAAACAAGAATGGCACGGTACATTTATTTAGCCAGATGCCTACACGACATGGAAGCCCTCCAATAGAAGGCAAGGGAAATTTGCGTATCTTCATACTGAAGTTTGATAGAGATGAGAGAAGTTGTAAGACCTTCCATCTCCTTAGATTAAAGTACTGTGTGACAGGTACTGTTTCACTATAGCATTTTCTGTATCTCATTAGCTTGGATATCTAATGAGCGTCTCTAAATAGATATCTATGTAGATAACACTTTTTTTTAAAAAAAAGATTAATTTATATTATGTATATGAGTACACTGTCATTGTCTTCAGACACAGCAGGGCATCGGATCCCATTATAGATGGTTGTGAGCCATCATGTAGTTGCTGGGAATTGAAATCAAGACCTCTGGAGAGCAGTCGGTGCTCTTAACCGCCGAGCCATCTCTCCGCCCCCCCCCCCATAAGTCACCACTTTTAACATCAGACTTTTATATTTTTCCAACTCTTCATCCCAACCAGCCCTTCTCCAGTTTCCCACATCCCAGGACTCCATAACTCATTTTGGGGAGTGGCTCACCCTCCACTCCCTTTCCCTCCTGTCTATTCCCCAGCCACAACCATGTCCTGCCAACTTTAATCTTTCCCCATTTCTTTCCTCTACCCTTACCGTTAGCCAGTCAGAGCCAACATCAGCCTTCAACTGCAAGAAAGACTTCCCACTGGGCTCCCTTGACTCTGTCTTGTCTCTCGCTCTATCTCCATGGGAGCAGGGGCCATTCCTCTGACGTTGGAGGAAGACTCTGTCTCTTCACTATTTCAAACTTACCTATGGCGTGGTTTATTGTTGCCCACCTTCTGTGATAAACAAGTATAAAAGGCTGGATAATCTTGAAGAGAAAATAATTTTATTTCTTATTGTTCTGGAGACTGGGAAGGTCTTAGGTTTAGGGCCATATCTGGGGGAAGGCCTTTCTTGCCAATGTAGACTCTGTACTGTTCTGAGGTGTATGAGATGGCGAGAAAAACCTACGAGAGACGGGCAGACCCTTCCTTCTAGTGAGAATTAAGCCAAGTACTCGACCACTCACGGCAGCTGTCCCACTTTCAAATGCAGCTCCCACATATGGGTTTGGGGACTAGATCAGTCTGGTGTGTATGTGTGTGTGTGTGTGTGTGTGTGTGTGGTGTTGTTGTTGTTGTTGCTGTTGTTGTTATTGTTGCTGCTGTGGCCAAAACTTAAGAAGAGCACTCTGAAGGAAAAGCCATCCTGAGCGGTGGTCCTCCACTACACCATGTTACCATGGTGATTCTACCTTACCGCAGTCCTAAAGGCAATGGATCGAGCCAACACCATGAGCCTAAAACCATGAGCCAACATGGATGGCTTGATTTGTTTATTTTGGAGAAACTTCATGCCCAAATCATAAAAATGGGTTCATTTCCAACGTAAGAATAGCACCTCCCCTCTCAGGCAGAGGAAGGCATGCACCGTCCCCAGGGTGTCGAAGGCTTAGATGCTTTGTGGCCACACTCTCCAGTATGTGGCTTCTCCTCCAGCCCGTGACCTCCTGTACTATGTTACTCAGTGTGTCTGAAGAACTCATTCCTGTCCTCTAGGTGTCTACTCAAAAGCTGTTTTAGCAGAGTATCCTTTCTAGTCCCCTCTGTCTAAAATAAATGTGTCATCCTCCTGCATCAACCTACCAAATACTAGGATTATCGTCTTTCCTTATTGCATCTGGCCAATTTGTTTCCTTTTGGGCTGCAGATATTGTGGAGAAAAGAATATGGGTAGGAAAGTCGCAAATGGCCTGCTGTCCTTTGTAATGATTTTAAACTCCCCAAAGAAGGGATTGTGATTAGTGTTTAAGATTAAAAGTACCGACAGCTGGATCCATCCTGCCCTCTAATTGACAGACAGCAAACCCAAGGTACCCAAATGAGACATTGTGTTAAGGGCCACAAGACAATTGCTCAGTAAACCCCAGAGAACCTAACCCCACAATACCAGACTGGAGGTGATACCTGAGATTTCTTCCATGTTCCTCACTTTGCATTTGTGTACATGACCAGGAACTAAAGGGCAGGAAAACGGAATAGGCAGGGGACTCTGTGTCCGTGTGTGTGTGTGTGTGTGTGTGTGTGTGTGTGCATGTGTGTGTGTGTGTGTGTGTGTATGTATGTGTGTTATGAATGAATGTATATTTGTATGTAGGAGGGGAGGGAGAGAGAGAGAGAGAGAGAGAGAGAGAGAGAGAGAGAGAGAGAGAATATTAGATTACCAGCACATTAAGTTGTATTCTGGCGCATCCACAGTGGGTGGGGTAGACCAGCAGGCTGGAAAGCTAGGGACAAGCCGAGAGCTAATCTTCAGATGAACTCCCAAGGTTGTCTGTTGAGGGATCTCCTTCTTGCTCAGTGGCAGTCAGCCCTCTTGCTCTGTCTAAGGCTTTCCGCTGACTTCAGATGAACCCCACCCATACCAGAAAGGACAAGGCACTTTTTACTCAAAGTCTCATGATCTCAGTATTAATCTTATTTGAAAGCACCCTCACAGTGATTCTGGAATAGTTTCAAACCAAATATCTAGAGGTTAAGTCATATCACATTAAAAAACAAAAAACAAAAACAAAACAAAACAGCAATAGCAACAACAAAAACCTAAACCAAACCAAACCAAAAAACTTAATCAGAGCCTGGCATGGTGGCACATGCCTTTAATCCTAGCACTTGGGAAGCAGAGGCAGGTGAATCTCTATGAGTTTGAAGACAGCTTGGTCTATATAGTGAGTTCTAAGCCAGTCAAGGCTACTTAGTGAGATTCTATCTCAAAACAAACAAACAAACAAACAAAAATTTAACTAGCATAGGCAGCTAGCTATGGAAGTCAGAGGATGACTCTTCCTGATGAGAGGCTCTGGTTATCAGAAATGGGGCTCCACATGGGGGGTTGCAAGGGGGTCTCCATGGGAGGGGGTTCACAGGGGGTTGCAGATGGTGAATTCACTGTCCTATAACTCAGGAGTCTAAAAGGCACAAGTCACACTGGGCAAGGGGCGGGGGCAGGTTCCACTTTAGCTATCTATGTTCATTCAGACAGGGGTGGGGGTGGGGAATCCCGTTTATTTGGGACCTTCTTTAAGAAAAAGAACACAGGAGGCTGGAGGTATAAGTACCGGCTAGCGTGTGTAAAGCCCCCCCTTCCCATCCCTAGAATTGAGAAGGTGAGGGTGGGGGAGAGGAATAGAAGCAGGAGAAGAATGAGAAGGAAGAAGAGGAGGATGGAGGATAGAATGGAGGGAGGAGGGGGAAGAGGAGAGGGGAGGAGGGAGAGGAGGAGCAGAGAGACTTGGAATAGGAGGAGTAGGAGCAGAAGAAGGAGGAGAGAAAGATGAAATGGAAGAGGAGGAGGAGTTGGCATATCTCAGTACCAGACCTTGGACAGGGTCCTGAGCACAAGCTTCCTGGCCCCACAGCACAGAGAACTGTGAGAAAGAACGCAGAGAGGGGCTGAGGCCCCACCCCGCCAGTCTTGGAGCAGGTAAGGAGTCTGGATCAATATTTGCATTTTAACAGATGCCTGGATGGTGGAGGGAGTGTTCGGCTGCTGGGCTTGCCTGGCCGTTAACGCAGAACGCGACCTCCCTGGAAGCACACACATTTGAGCTTGTCTGAGTTCAGATGTCTCTCTTCTACATCAGGGGTTGGCAACCTCCTTCTTGCAAAAGGCCAAGAGTAAATACTTTAGGCTCTGTGGGCCATATGGTTCCTGTTGCAATTACTCATCTCTGCTATTGTAGTGGAGACCAGCCCTAGGCAATCCAATAAACTTTTATTTACCAAGATGGGTGATGGGCCAAGCTTGGCTAGCCTAAGCTGCAACTTGCTGACCCCTGCTCTAGACCCCAGGTCACAGTAAAAAAGAGTAACACACCACCCGGGGTGTTTTCTTCAAATCATTTTAATAATATTCAGCACGTAAACCTGATAACAGCAGTGCTTCCAGTTATGGTTTAGGCCAAGTGGGAGGCATGGAAGGGCCCTGCTCATGTTGGGGGACCCCAAAGGAAGTTCCACGTGGCTCCTTGGGTCCTTGTACGTCAGTGTGACATCCACTTACCCTCTGGATGGCCTGTCCTCTTCATGGTGGTCACCAATCCTCAGTGTATTCTGCTACGGTGTTCTTTATCAGTGTTGCAGGACCTTTGAGGGCTTGGACCACAGCCACTCCATCTTCTCCCCAATGCTCTAATGGCCACTGTGACTGGGGTGGGGGTGGTGTCACTGACACAGCTCTTCACACAGCATACGTGGAAGTCCAGTCAGGCACACAGCAGTGTCTGTCTCATGCCAGCCAGACATGGAGGCGTCAATGCCAGAAGTGGTGGTGGGGTGGGGGTAGGAAGTGGGAGGCGCAGGGGTGGAGGGAGACTGACTTCCTAGCTCTGTCCCACTCCACCCCGCCCTTGTGTCTTGGGTAAGAGAACAAGACCATGTGTTTATCTTCTTGCTAGCTTCTAAACTCTCAACTCTGACAGTCACACTCACAGGCATTGGCTGTCATTTGCCTTGTGGTAGGAAACAACCATTCATGTTTCCTGGGGGAACGACCAGCAGGGAGAAAGCGGGCGGAGCTGTCAGCGTCCACATATATGTGAAGGTAGGGCTGTCAGCATCTCCTGTTCTTGTCTGGACAAAGAAACCTGCCACAGACATGGGACCGTAGCTATGGATGCTCCCTCCCTTGGGCCTTGGGTTGTGGTTGGCCCACACCCTTGCTATAGCATAAATGAAATAGAATGTGGCCTCAAGGGCCCCTCTTATCCCCATGCTCATTATATGAGATCTTGAAGTTGCAGAGTTGGTTGCACACACACACACACACACACACACACACACACACACACACACACATTAAAATCCACGCACATGGTGAAAGTATTTACGAAGAGCCAGGTGTGGTGATGCAGGTCTTCGCCATACTTTTAATTTCAGCAGGGGGACTTCTGGGAGTTTGGAGCCAGCATGGTCTGCAGAGTGAGTTCCAAGGCAGCCAGGGCTATGTAGAGCGATCCTGACTCAAAAAAGAAAAGGAGAGAAAAGAAAAGGAAAGACGCATTATTAACTCAAAACCCCACCTCACATAGCTATTTCTCCACTCAAACGTCTGTCCAGATGTGTTGTTATAAACACTCCGAGATGCCACGCCAAAGCCAATGAGCTTCTCAGGAAGCTAGTGAAAGGGACAGTAGGTCAGTGCTCAGCTAAGAAGGTTCTGGAAACCAGCCCCGGGGAAGGAATGAGGAAGAGGAAAGTTCACAGAACGTCAAGAGGGGCTGATGAAGATAGCAAGGAGTAAGTCAGACTTATGGGTGAACTGATGGAGCAAGTATGCTTTTGTGAAAATGGCCGTCACAAAATTGCAGACCAGAAATGTATCAGACGTAGCCCTCCCCTCACCCCTCCCCAGCAGAAGCTGGCTCCCCTTTGTGCTCATCTTGACAATTGGTGGATGTTTGAAAGAGTAACAAAAGTTCTGTTCGATATTAGAATAAGAACACATTTAATCTTCCCAGATCTTATTTTATTTATGGAAACACGGCTCCCCCCCCCCCAACTGTTCCACCTTGAATCCAGCTTTTCTTTGTACTATTTGGCCTCAGAGAATGAGGACTGTTTTCCATAATGTTGGAGTGGAAAAACCTTTTCCTATGATCAAGACGTCAACAGAAAAGGCTGTCAGGAGGTACTACCAATATTTTGATACCTTTTTGCACAACGAATTCAAGATAGTGGAGCAACTCAGTGAGCGAAGATATGTGCGGGATGTAACAGTCACAAGTGGCCAATTACCGTGACACAGAGAAAGCAGAGGCAGATGGAGAAGGAAAAGAAAGTTAGCTAGGAGTTCCAAAACAACACAGCCTATTGCCCCTGTCCCCAGTTGCCTCCCAGAACTGCGTGGTAAAAACTATTGCTGAAAATAAAACACGCGTTGGTCATGCAAGATATAGAAAAAATAAAGGCACTGACCTGAAAGCATGCCCCCGCCCCCTCACCCCCTTTTCTAGCTAGTTTTCATAGTGCTCAAGGCTGTCAGGGGAGAAAAAGCCATCCATCCTGCTCGCTGTAACACTGACCTGCAAGGCAAGATGTGCCCACGGGCACGTGGAGGTTACAGGGGCAACCGACCGTTTTCTGATTGGATGTGAGGTTTGCTGCCCAGGATGGAATTCACGCCTGGGACTCTAAACTGGGTCAAAAGCCCATGGCTAGACAGGCCATAAGTCTAGAGAGAACCTATGCCTGCTGTCTTGCTAATGGACATGTAGTCAAACCGCCTTCCAAATCTTTATGCCTTAGGCTGATTAGGAATGCCTAGGGAAGCTTCTCTCTGCAGGGGGCAGCGGTTAATGCAGAGACTCACAACTGGTCAAAGGGCTGAGTCTGAGTGACTGTTGAGTGCTCGGCCCCTGCCCCTCCCCTCCTGCTCCCCTCCCCCTCCTCTCCCCTCTCTCTTCCCCTCCTTCTCCCCTCCCCTCCCCTCCTTCTTCCCGTCCCCTCCCTCTTCCCACCCTCCTCCCCTCCCCTCTCCCCCCCTCTCCTCCCCCTTCTCTCCCCCTCCCCCAGGCTCAGGGAACATCATGGAAAGGGGAGTGGAAAGACTGTAGGAGCTGGAGGGTGGGAAGGGATGCTGTGAAATCCTGTCTTCTGGAGACACACGGCTGTGAATGAACTCACCCAGCTATGATTACATTCATGAGACAGAGCCAGCAAGATCAGCCGACATTCCAACAGACAGCGCTAATTGGACTCAAGAGAATTACAAAAAAAAAAAAAAAAAAAAAAAAAAAAAAAAAAAAAAAAAGAAAGAAAAAAAGAAGAAAAGGAGAGGACATAACAGGAAATGGGAAGCGGGGTATGTTGGGCAGTGTCTGAGAGGGGGGACGATGGGGTGCGTCAATCAATATACACTGTTTATGTACATATATGAAATTGCCCAAGAATAAGCAAAAGCTATTGTGATAAGAAAGAAAAGATAAACCCGGAACAAAACTGTCAAAGATCATGGCTAACAGATACAGAGAAGGGGGTGGGCAGGAGGTGGCAAAAGGCACATCCATGCCTACGTTTCGTGTCGTCAGGGACTGCAGAAGAGCTCAGGCACAGCCATTCCAACCTTGCAGTATTGGTACCTGTACAAAACCCTCACACACTCGTACCTGCTCTTGTCATTGGGAAGCCCAAGTTAGCAGTGCTGAGCAAAGAGAAAATGCGTCTGTCGTTTGATTTAGCGATCCTGCAGCTAGGGATGGAGATCACCCCTCAGGAGCACTCCCCAAGCCCACACAGGATGCTCTGTCAGTGGTTCATTAAGATCTCATGATGGCGAATGCTGGAAACGCTGCTATCTCTACCACTGGCTCAGTATTTGTCGTCATCGGCACTTAACACAAACCCCATCCTCCAGGGCGGCTCGGTAAGGAACTACTTTTATTGTCCCATGTCTTCACGTCTTCAGAGGACGCACCTGAGCAGCCGGTGCAGGGTTTTCCAGGTCACTCAGCTGGTGGGAGGTGGAAGTGTGCCATGAGCCCAGCAGTCTGACAGGAGCCCGACTTGTAATGTTTACATACAACCCGTAAGTTCTATCATATAAACCACAAAAGACCTTACAAGGCAGATTATAAAATGAAATGGATGGGGTGGCAGCGTAAATTCATTTTTTTAAAAATGCAAAATGCTGCCTATGTGGGGTGGGTATAGAGATAATGTGCATGTGCATCAAGTGTGTGTGTGTGTGTGTGTGTGTGTGTGTGTGTGTGTGTTGCCCATCACTGGGCAATGGAACATTCACATTGTTAATAATGGTACCAGGTTAATAACTTCTACCAGGGTACATGTGATGTACTTAAGGATGAGGTATGCTAGTATAGGAAGAATTTTCATTATTTTTGTATAAGTTGTTGAATATTTAAGACTATTGAGCAGTGGTGAAGCATGCCTTTGATCCCAGCACTTGGGAGGCAGATTCAGGCAGATCTCTGAGTTTGAGGCCAGCCTGGTCTACAGAGGGAGTTCCAGGACAGCCGGAGCAGAGAAACTTTGTCTCAAACACCATCCCCGCACCTCCTAACCTCCACCCCCCCAAAAAAAAAGAAAGAAGGGAAGGAAGGAAAGAAGGAAGGAAGGAAAGAAGGAAGGAAGGAAGGAAGGAAGGAAGGAAGGAAGGAAGGAAGGAAGGAACTTTAAAAATATTGCAGTAGTTGGGTGGTGTGCAGGCGTCTTTGACCTGGTCTGTGGGCAGTTTCACTAGCAGCAGGATGATTGGCTCCCGGTTTTATGGGACTGAGGGACTGAGTCTCATCAGCAGCTGGGGTAGGGGCCCAAGTGGGTGAGTGGTGGGCCAGCAGCTCTCTAGAGCTGCTCCTTGAGTGGTTTCAGGCTGGACCACAGACATGAGAGAAAACAAGCAGCTATCCCAGGACCATACTTTCTTTCCCGGAGAAGGGTCTTCCTGGCTTCCTCCTCACTTCGGGTCTTGTGTGCGACCCACACTGTCTTCTGGGCTGCTCATGCCAGCCTCTGCCTGGACCGCTGCAGGGCATTTTCATGAGCACCTTCTCTTGGGTGCGCCAATCCCGTTGGACTTAAGATTCACACTACTTTGGTATGATCTCGTCTTGATTTGATGGTTTTATGACCTCATCTCGACTCACACAGATGTCCTAAGTTTGCAAGCCAATTTACAAACAGAATTTCAAAATCTCAATTCTCTCTTTCCAGAAGAGAAAGCGGCTCTTCCATTTCAGGATAAACACCAGACAATAACTTCTTCTCCGCTCTTTGACCAGCTAGGAGTCTCTGCATTAACTGGGGCCCATTTCAGAGAGAAGCTTCTCTGGCCGTGGTTGTGGCAGCACTGATCTGTAGATATAAGACTAAAGATTCAGGTCTTCCCGCCGCCATTTGCCCCAGGGAGCCAGGAGACTCCACAGCCTTCTGTGCACAGCACACCAGGAGTGATCTCCCAGAAGCGCCTTCACTTCTGAGCGCAGAGGTGAGATCTCCACCTTCTCTCTGGAGGGGACCAGCTAGGAGCACACAGGGCATAAGATCAGTGGAACAGCTGGGACAGAAGTCTTCCTGCCACTGCCATTTGCACCTGGGAACCAGGAAACTCCACAACCTTCTATGCATAGCCCACCAGGAGAGAGAGATCTCCCAGCAGCGCTTTCACTTCTGAGCACAGAGGAGTAAAGACACAGGCTTACAGGCCCACAGGAGGAACAAACTCCTGCCAGAGACAGCAATACCAACTAGCACTAGAGATAACCAGATGGCAAAAGGCAAGCACAAGAACCCTACCAACAGAAACCAAGGCCGCATGGCAACATCAGAACCCAGTTCTCCCACCACAGCAAGTTCCGGATACCCCAACACACCGGAAAAGCAGAGTTGGATTTAAAATTGTATCTCATGATGATGATAGAGTGTTTCAAGAAAGACTTAAATAATTCCCTTAAAGAAATACAGGAGAACATCAGTCAACAGGTAAAAGCCCTTAAAGAGGAAACACAAAAATCCCTTAAAGAAATACAGGAGATCATGGGTCAACAGGCAGAAGCCCTTAAAGAAGAAACACAAAAAACCCTTAAAGAATTACAGGAAAACACAAACAATCAAGTGAAGGAACTGAACAAAACCATCCAGGATCTAAAAGTGGAAGTAGAAACAATAAAGAAATCACAAAGTGAGACATCTCTGGAGATAGAAAACCCTGGAAAGAATTCAGGATCACCAGAAATATTTTCCATGTAAATCTTCAATGTTATCTGAAAATGTTTATAATTCCACCTTCAATCAACTTAGAATTATCTTTATGCCTATCATTTTATCTATATAATTTCCATGATAATCTTTAATTTTAACATGTTTTTCTATATATTTCTACAATTTTATCAGAAAATATTTTCCATGTAAATCTTCAAGTTTATCAGAAAATGTTATAATTCTACTTTTAATCAACTTGGGAATACTTTTATGCCTACCATTATTATATCTATATAAAATTTTCCATGATAATCTTCAATTATAACATGTTTTTCTACACTTTTCTACAATTTTATCAGAAATAATTTCCACATAAATCTTCAATTCTATCATAAAATGTTTCTATCCCATATTTCAATTAATTTAGCAATGTTTTACATGTCTACCACTTTACTCCTTACTTTTCCATGAAAATTGTCAATTTTAACGTGTTTATCTGAAATATTTCCCATGTAAATCTTTAATTTTATCATAAAGTGTTTTTACTTCCCTTTTCAATAAAAACAGAATAAAGATTCAGAAAGCAGTTTGACCTGTTCATTTAGCAAGACAACAGAAGTGCTTCCTCCCCTAGGGCCTTTGAGCTCCCCATCCATGGGCTTTTGGCTAGATATACAGTACCAGGCATGAATTCCCCCCAGTGGAGCATACCTCACATCCAATCAGAAAGTGGTTGGTTGACCCCATAACCTCCATGCTAATCCTATACCTGTGGGCACATCTTGCCTGGCAACTGGTATTGTGTCTTCAGGTTTAGTACTTATTTTCTCCTCTAGTGGTCTGCAGAGCACCTTTGAGCAATGTGGAAACTGGGCAGCAGGAAGAGGTGTTTAGGTCAATTCCAGTCCATCTGGATTTCTCTGTGGCCAACAATTGAAGCGGTCCTCCCCTCCCCCTCCCTCCCCTCCTCCTCTTCTCCCCTTCCTCCCCCCTCCTCCTCCCCTTCCTCCTCCTCCCCTCTCCTCCTCTTCCTCTTCCTCTTCTTCTTCTTCCTTCTCCTCCTCCTCCTGCCCCTCCTCCTCCTCCTCCTCCTCCTCCTCCTCCTCCTCCTCCTCCTGCCCCTCCTCCTCCTTCTTCAGTAGGGTCTCCCCACCTAGTTCTCCTGGTCAGCCAAGAGCAATACAACAGACTCTTTTGTTCTGGTGGCTTCAGGGGCTTTCCTGCCAAATACTCATAGGGAGGCTATGGCACTGAATTTTCATATTTAATAAAACCCATCTTCTGGGGGAAAGCATTGTCCATCCATGCAGCATATCTGTGTTCAAATTGCTTTTTAAATTATATTTTTAATTAGCTTATGAACTTATGATTTCTTATAAGTCACATAAATTCCCTCTTCTTCCCCTCCTCCATTCTCACCTCCTTCCTTTCTCTTTCTGTTTCATCCTTTCCTCACTTCCTCTTCCTTCCTTTTTATTTTTGAGACTATATTTCTACATAGTGCCGGCTAGTCTTGAACTCATGATTCTAGTACATCAGTCTCCTATGTGCTGAGGTTATAGGAATGAACCAGCACATTCAGCTTAAAGTCCTTTTTCATTTAAACTGCAGTTTAGATTTTTTTGCTTATTGCCAAATGCATCCCTAATTGACATATTTTTAATGCCATATCTATCCATCCACCCATCCACCTATCCATCCACCCATCTACCCATCCATCCATCTATTCATCCATATATCCATCATCCACCCACCCACCCATATATCCACCCATCCACCCACCCACCCACCCATCCATCCATCATCCATTATCCATCAATCCATCCATCTATCTATCTATCCATCCATCCATCCACCCACCCACCCACCACCCATTCACCCATCCATCCATCCATCCACCCACCCATCCATCCATCTATCATCTATCCATCCATCATCTACCCACCCATCCATCCATCATCCATCCATTCACTAATCCATCCATCCATCCATCCATCCATCCATCCATCCATCCATCCATCCATCTACCCATCCATCCATCCACCCATCCACCCATCCATCCATCCATCCATCCATCCATTCACTCATCCATCCATCCATCCATCCATCCATCCACCCATCCATCTACCCACCCACCCACCCACCCATCCATCCAACCACCCATCCACCCACCCATCCATCCATCCATCCATCCATCCATCCATCCATCCATCCACCCACCCACCCACCCATCCATCTATTCTGTTAAACAATCCCTAGAAGATGCTTCCAGTGTGCCATTCAGGGATCTAAGTGGTCTATAATTCAGAATTGAGGTGGGGACATGCATACTTAGTGTCTATTATGTGGGTGAATGAATGGAATTCTTTTATGGAACTTACACCAGCAAGTCGACAATTAAAATGTGTGGTGGAGCCTGAGCGTGAGGTACAGGGTGGTTTCCTGGTGATTAACCAGGGTCACGAAAGTACTGAAGCCAAGGAGACGGAGACGGCGACAAATAATTGACTCTGATGAACTTGTGGAAGGCAGAGGAGGTGTGTGTGGGTGGAACTGAGGATGGAGAGATGGCAGTTTGGGGGTCAGGGCTAAGGGGTGAGAGAAGCAGAGGAGAGAAACACCAGGAAGGTCAATTTGGAGACCTGAGTGTGGACATACACCCCCACCCTAAAATGATAAAATGTCTAAAGGGAGATGGCGGGTACTGTGTATACTTTCTGGGGTAGGGATTGTGTTACCAGGTATCTTTACTGATGTGTTTGAAGCAGGGTCTTGCCTTGTACTTACAGCTCCTCAGGGCTGACCCTGGCACTGTGCAGCCCCGTGTGTGCCTGGGAAGTTCTTCAGGTTTTGCACTATCTGATACGGACAGCACGGCGCAGCAGATATGGGATGTGCAGCAGAAGGAGCAAACCGTTCCCTTCCGAGTCAGATGCTGGGCTGGCTGATGCTGCATTCTCCGGTCCACGGCATGTGCAAAGTCTAGGCTTTGTGTAGCATGTGTTAACACTCATGGGATGTCTCCAGTAGGCCCTGCCTGCATCCACACGTCACCCCCTTGCAGCTGTGTTTTCTGGACAGGGCCTCGGAAAGCTGGATAGTACCCAAGCTCGCTCCTGACACTCGACTTCCCTCTCTGTGTCGTGCTTGCCAGGGGAACACACATAGGTAGCTTTCATTTCCATGGGCCTCTTTCCCTGCATTTCTAAAATTAACCTAAACACTTCAGGGAAAAAAAAACCCACATGATATAAGGCGTGTTCTGCTCAGAGTGAGTGCTCAAAATTGGCTGAATGTGTGTATGTGAATTGAAATGAAAACTGTTTAGAGTCCGTATATTGAGGGAATCTGTCATCGTTGTGGGTTGATGTTTGTGGCGTGTGCATGTGTACCTGTGTGTGTGTGTGTGTGTGTGTGTGTGTGTGTGTATATACAAGCATCTGCTTGCCGCAACATGTGTACGGAGTTCAGGAATTTAGGAAACAACCTCGGATGTTAGTTCTTGCCTCTGAGATCCAGGTCTCCTTTTTCTTGTTCGTGGCTGCTTACACCAGACTAGCTGGCCCGTAGACCTCTGTCCCCGCCTCCCATCCCAGTCCAGCTGTACCGGGAGGACAGATGTGTGCTACCGTGTCTGGCTTTATGTGGGTTTGGGGATTCAGAGTCGTCAATCTTGTACTCACTGAGCTCCCTCCAGCCTCTAGGTTGACCTTTTGTCTTCCTCATGGCGAGTTGCTTCTGACCTTGCTCCCGGACGTGAGTAGTTGGACAGGACTCTAGCTTTTCTGAACAATGTGGCTCGGAGGTGACAGCGGGTGTGGTCTAGACCTGGCAGGTGTATAAAGCTGATCATTCCTCCTGAGGCTCTTTTACCAGTTTTTGGAAAAGGCCCCTCACCTTGGGCCACTCATATTTGTTCTTTCTCTTTCTGTTTTTCTTTCTTTTCTTCTTCCTCCCTCCCTCCTTCCCTTCCTCCCTCCCTCCTTCCCTTCCTCCCTCACTTCCTTTTTCCTTCCTTCCTTCCCTTCTTCTTCCTCCCCTCCCCCTCCTTCTTCTCTTTCCCTCCCCCCTCCCCTCCCCCTCCTCCTTTTTCTTCTTAGATATTTTGATAGAGTCTCACTCAGTAGCCAAGGCTGGCCTCAACCTCTCAGGAATCCTGCTTCTGCTTCCTAGTGGCCATTGCAGGCCGTCGGTTCTCATTTAGAAAGCAACCCCAGCAGTCGGTTCCTTGTCTCCTTCCCCAGCCCCTAGGCCCATGGACTCACTCCTCTGTTTTCTTCCTAGTGAGGATCCCTTCCCTGAAAGAACGTGCATCCACAGCAGCGCATCAGACAAACGCTCTCTGGCTCCGTCTCACGGCGTGCCCTCGACCCGCCACACATCCGTCACCGTGATGCATTCATTCGGTGTGCTCAGTCCAAACCCAGGGCAGCAGACTTTCTCCATGCCTCCGTTTACAGCTCAGGAGCCAGATATAATTTCCTTTTAAAAAAATATAAAGCTGGGCAGTGGTGGCGCATGCCTTTAATCCCAGCACTTGAGAGGCACAGGCAGGCAGATTTCTGAGTTCAAGGCCAGCCTGGTCTACAGAGTGAGTTCCAGGACAGCCAGGGCTACACAGAGAAACTCTGTCTCGAAAAAACCATATATATATATTAGATAACAGCCCTCTGGTTTCACCCCAAATTGTAGAGGACTTTTTATGTGTCTCAAAACCTGATTCCAGAAGAGCGCTTCTCTCTGGGTGTGAGATGAGAAACAAGCACATCTCATCTCTGACAGAAGAGTGGAGAGCACACTGATAACCTTTCCTTCCTCCATCCTTATCAGAATCCGATGCCCTTCTACCCATGAAGTTGAAGGACGCAGGGTCATGAGTCGGTTTCGAAAATTTGCTTTGCAGTGTTACAGATTGCATGTTCTGCCCTCTTAAAATCCACACATTGAAGGCATATGCTATCAGGAGGTGGGGTCTTTGGGCAAGATTAAGTCATGAGGGTGGAGCCCTCGTGAGTGGGATTAGTGCCCTAATGAAAGAGACTCCAGAGAGAGCTGGCTTGTTCTTTTTCTTCCCACATGTATGGTTAAACATTACTTCTGGGTGTGTCTGTGAGGATGTATTTGGAAGGTAGGTGTGTGTGTGTGTGTGTGTGTGTGTGTGTGAGAGAGAGAGAGAGAGAGAGAGAGAGAGAGAGAGAGAGAGATTCACTCTCTTTTTTGCCTGGCTGATCTAGAACATCAAATGCACGGCATCATCTGTCACAGTTCCAGGCCTTCAGATAGTAGCCCATTATCCCTGTCTGACTATCATCTATTTTGTGTATGTATGTCCTAATAGGAAGAGGACAGGTTTTCTTCTTTCCCTCTCCCCCTCGGAGGCAGGGTCTCTCCCATCTCTGCTGCTGTCCTGTTGACCCACCAGCTTCTGCCAGCTCTTCAGTCCCTGACTCTCCTTGCCACACGAGCGCCGAGATTACAGCTGAGCATCAGGGCATCTGGCTTCTTAGGCAGGGCTCCAACCTCGGGCCATGGGCCTTCGTTTATTTCGTCGTCGTTTTGCCATGATGTTTTGACATTTCAACCATTCTGGTTAAGAAAGACACTGTATCTTTGGGATTGGGACAATTCTTAGAGAAAATAAAAGTCCCGGCTGGGAATGTAACACTGAAGTGCGACTGACTGGCCCAGAGCCAACCTTCTCTGCCTGACCCCTGGAACCCAAGAGTCCACTTTGCTCTGATCATTCCAGAGCCAGGGGACAGGCAAACGGGCCTATGGTTGTAGCCCAGAGCCTGGAGCCCAGAGCCGGAGCCGGAGCCGGAGTCGGAGCCGGAGCCTGGAGCCAGAACTGGAGCCGGAGGCGGAGGCGGAGCCTGGAGCCGGAGCCTGGAGCCGGAGCCGGAGCCGGAGCCGGAGCCGGAGCCTGAGCCTGAGCCTGAGCCGGAGCCGGAGCCGGAGCCAGAGCCGGAGCCCAGAGCCGGAGCCTGGAGCCCAGAGCCTGGAGCCCAACATAGCTATTCACATCAGTTCTGAGTACTCATTCTACCTACTTTGACTTTCCTGATTGCCCAACAAACATGCTAGCCTCACTGCTGTCCCTTTGCCATTGACCATTCCAAGGCTTCTTCTCCATGTGTACTGGCATGGCCCAGGCGCTGACTCCTCTGTCTCTCTGATCCTTTCCTAGGTCTTTCCGAGCCTTTCCTCTTGTGATTATCCTGCAAGGGGGTGCAGTGTTTTTGCTCTCCCACTCATCTGTCTGTCTGTCTGTCTGTCTGTCTGTCTGTCTTCTCTCTGTGGGTTCTGGGGTTTGCATCTATGCCTTAAATCCTTTAAATGGAAACTATGAAGACCAAGTAAGATAACGATTAAAAATAATGCAAATAAAATGCAGTAGAATGGTTACTTTGGGTAGTATAAAAATTTAGACATGATTTCAAGTGTGCGGGAGGATATGAGTGTAGGCTCCGTGTGAACATCACATAGTAGGTGTGGTAGGAGATTAACAACAACCATCATTGAACAAAGCAATGTTAATAATAGGCAGAAGCAGAAGTTACAGGACTGTGCTCTCTATCAGAACACCTAATGGCGTGGTTTTCACCCTTGCCCTTATGAGTACGTTCATGATAAGATGAAGGGTAGTGAATGGCGTGTGGGTCGTGATGTTGTGTGAGGCTGATACTGACATTTTCCACAGATTCCTGGGAAGCTGTTCAGAGTAGCATGATGAAATCTGGCGCTGTCTCGCTCTGTCCCACCCAGGATGCGAGTCACCCCTTTGCCCAGGATGTGCCCTGTACCAGACACCTGCCATGAGTTGCACAGTAGCTGACTTGGTTACCAGATCTGGTGTCAGGGTCTCACTGTGCTTATGTATGTTCAGGTCATAATGTGCAACTTGAAACTTAGAGTTCTCTAATATTTTCTCACCCTGTGTCTTCGTTAGGGTGACTATTGCTAGGATGAAACATCTTGACCAAAAGAAACCTGAGGAGGAAAGGATTTATTTCACTCCCAGTTCCATAGAACATCATCAAAAGCAGTGAGGACAGGAACTCAAGCAGGGCAGGAACCCGGGGGGCAGGAACGGGTGCAGAGGCCATGGAGGGTGCTGCTTACTGACTTGCTCAGCCTGCTTTCTTATGGAACCCAGGACCACCAGCCCAGGGAGGGCACCACCCACAGTGGGCTGGGGCCTTCCCTATCAACCACTAATTAAGATAATGCCCTCCAGTCTGACCTACAGCCTGATCTTATGGAGCCATGTTCTTAATTGAGGTTCCTTCTGGGCCAAGTTGACATGAAACTATCCAGGACACCCTGGTTGAGTGCAGGCAATGAAAATTGTGGGTAACAAGATCCCAGAAAGGGGGCCAAGGGGGCTCTGATGGATTAGGGCTGGGAGCTGCTGCTGCTGGGCTGGAAGGCAGTCTGAGATGACACCGAGGTGACATCGAGGTGACACTGTTCTCCAGAGCTCTGGATGGTTGCACACCAGGCTCCAGAGCTGTTGCAAGGTGGATTCAGGCACGCAGGCCATGACTCTGTGTGTAATCTCAGGCCACAGCATCCTGCAGAGATTAGCTTCTGGGGTCCATCCCAGGTCTAGGCTACATGCACAAGAGGTGCAGTCACTGTTTTGAGAAGTGACCTTCCATAAAAGGGGGCACAGGCACTGGAAGTGAACATGGGGTTGTGTGTGTGGAGATTCCACTGTCCTGGGTACCTGTACCATAGAAGAGAGAGCATGCCCCTTGGTTCTATGGGATTCTCATGCTGAGACAGAACCCATACAGAAAGCAAGAAAGGGCCCTTAAAAACACTGGGCTTGAAGCTGAAATCCTTTAGCCTGGGTCTGATGGTTATTCTTGCTTGAGGGTAGCATCTTAAGGGCCATAGTTAAAGAAAAGGACATCTTAGATGCCAATAAAAGATAATAACCCAATAAAAAATAATAACCAAGCAAGAAGACTGGGAGAACCTGTCAGCCGGATTGGGTGACCAAGGTATAATTGTTGTAGGTAAGGAATTGTCTGTGTGTGGCTATCATCAGTCGCTGGCACCTTGTCTACTAGCCCTCCCGTCTGTCTGGACTATGTACTTGTGTGTGCTGTAAGTAAAAAAAATAATCACACCCGGGTTAGCAACTCAACAAGCCAGG
Organism: Apodemus agrarius; assembly: GCA_964023405.1. NCBI lineage: Eukaryota > Metazoa > Chordata > Mammalia > Rodentia > Muridae > Apodemus > Apodemus agrarius. Next base: position 25,450,193 of record OZ030019.1, on the reverse strand, counting down.
GGTAGAGTATGGGCTGAAAAAGTTAGTCTTAGGCTGAGGTAGCATTTTTAAAAGACTAATTTATTTTTTATTATGTGTGTGTGTGTGTGTGTGTGTGTGTGTGTGTGTGTGTATCTGGAATTACAGGCAGTTGTGAGTCACCTGATGTGGGTGCTGGGAACTGAACTCTTGTCAGAGTTCAAAGAAGAGCCAGTGATTATTAAGTACTGAGCCATCTCTTCATCCCCAGCTGAGGAAGTATTTTCCATAGGTCAAATGAGGAGATCCTCAGAGAGGGGAAATGAAAGGCTTGTGGCATTAGAAGGTGAGGCGACTCTGGGCTGGTGATAGCCTGGGCAGGAGAGACAACTGGAGGGGGAGATGTTAGAAAGATTAGGAGGCTAGGCAGGAGGCTCAGTGGGTAGCTGGAGGAATGAAGCCCCCATTTAACCCCCAGCTCCCACATAGAACACGTTTGGTGTCACAAACCTGCACTCCCAGCATTTGGGATTTGGCAGGTAGAGGGAGGAAGATTTGAAGCCAAGGGTCATCCTTAACTCCACAGTGAATCCAGGTGTCCTATGAGACCTTGTCTGGAAAAGAAAAAGAAGAGCTATTGAGAAAGTCTACGGAACAACGCTGTACACGAACGGTCTTGTGGAGCCCTACCGGGAAAAGGCAGGCCATCTGGGACTCAAGACAGCGATTCCAGTGCAAAGTGGGCGCCTAATGACAGAGGCCATGGGACATGAGTCACGTCAGCACAAGAACAATGAGTCCTGGTTTTTTTTTTTTTTTGGTTACATGAGAGACTTCTGACTCTAAAGGAACAACAACCTAAAAAATTTCACTTTGTTTTATAAAGACAGCATCGCATACTTATACTAGATTCTTAATTACAGTTTGTGAATGTTTCAGACCCTCAGAGTGCACCCGGAGGATCCTGTCCACTCTCCACGTCCGTTCTCCTCTCCCATGCTCATATCTAGCCTCGTCCTAGTGAGCGCTCGGCAAGACAGATGTTCCCAATTTAGCCTTCAAAAGTACACAGTAATAAAATAATCTGCAAATTAGCATGTCGGTAGGGCCCAGTGTTTACGATCCACTTCCAAAAGAAGGCCCTGCCTCTGCCTGTTTGCATCTGTGTGGGGAAGACGGGCGAGCACTATCGTGTTATCTCCTCAACTTTCATGTACCCGCTGCGGCTCAGCAGAACATTCTTACTTTGAAGCTTTGTGCGGAAGCCGACCAAGTATTTGTACTTCCCGAAACCCTCAATTCCCCCTTGTTTCTTTCTCTTCTTTTTCTTTGTCCTCCTCTCCTGTCTCTTCCTCCTCCTCCTCCTCTCCTCTGCCTTTCATTATTATTATTTTTTTTTTTTTGAGCAGTTGCCAATCCTTCTTAGAAGACGGTCAAGGCCTGTTTGCTGGGTCAAGCCTCCTCTGAGGGAGTGAAAAGAGTCTCATGAGTTCGTAATTGGTTTAACCTGGGAAAGATTAGGATAAAGGGAGGGAGAATGAAAGAACAGCACATGGCTGATGACCAAGGCTGCCTTGCTGAGAGGTACATGAGAGCATGTCTTCTAGAACATGACCTATGTGACCTTTGCTTTACACCGCCAGCAGACAATCCTTTCTAGGCTCAGCTCAGCCCATGTTATAGTCCACTTGTGAGCTCTGGGTATAGAATCTCTGAGCTGAGCTGTCACCTGGGATCTGGTCTGTGCCCATCCAGTTGTAGGATGGCACTGTGACAGCTGCCCTATTGTCTCTTTTCCTACCAAGAAGGTGAGTTTACTTCCCCCTCTAGAGACTGGGCAAGCCTGTGATGGCGCTCATAATGGGGTAGGGTAAGAGAGGTGTGTGGGCAGTTCTGAACGCAGGCTTTGAGACAGTTGCAGTGTCCAAGTCTACTCTGGTCTAATAGAGGACTGAGCTTCTAGGTAAGTAAACCACCTACCTCTTTGGAAAAGTCTTCATGGAAAAGTCTCCAGACCATGTAGAAAGGGAGAGAGAGGGCTTTTACCTAGACAGAAGACTTCAGCCAGTCCTTGGAGGCATCTGGCCTGTGAGTGGACCAAGCTTCAGATGAAGGCCATCTACCAACCCATCAACTACACGATCAGAAGAAACACTGGGCTGAGTTTGGCACAAAGTCCCTAATCCATGAATCGGAGAGCAATCGCTGTTCCAGACCAGTGCATTTTGAGCAGTTAATTTATGCAACCAGAAATAATCGGAGGTAGCATGAAAGCATGCAAGGTGTTGATGTCCTCTCAGGGACACATTCGTGGGCATTCTGGGAAACAAACCCAGAAGAGACAGTCCTCTCAATATTTCACCTGTTCCCAGAGAAAACCTCATAGATGCTCAAATTCAGCCAGATTAGTGTCCTGGTCACACACGGGCTGCCTAAATCCCCAAGCTTTTTACTAAACTAGCAGACACCTGCAAATAGACGTTGAATGGTTTGGTTGAAATTATGTAACTTAGTCACTGGTTCACACAGCTTGCACCAGGACCTGTTGTCAAACAAACCTCTCTTCTGTTCCCAAGGCCAACCGCTCTGATTTGTCAAATTTCTGGGTTGAACAAAGAAGCTGAGGAAGAAGTTGTGTCCCATTGCAGGTCATCTTGTGTCTCATCTGTGTCTCATCCGTGTCCATTCCCCCTCCCTCATCAAATACGACTCTGGTATGTCACAATGTCTTTGTCCTGGGGTAAGTCTCATAACAAGTACAATTCCAGTTGGAGAGAAAGATAGTAACAGAGCGGAATGCAGCTTTGTAGATAAGGATACAAAGCATTTTAACAAGTGAGAAAAATGTAGCAGCTGCCCAAGCTTGGTAGGCACCACAGAGACAATAATATAAACAACAGCAGCATTGACTCTCCAGGGATGACCCTGCTTCTGGAGTCATGGCCACAGGAACTGCGTTTTAGCTTCTATTAGCTTTATTATGCTTGGAGTTTGCCATCTAAGGAAAATGGCTTATGTGTCCTGCAGGGAAAAAGTCCTAAGTAGTCTTCCGCAAGAGTCCCCAAGCTCTGTCTGATGTTTGACTGTGGGTCTTTGCATCTGTTTCCATCAGCTGTTGGGCAGAGCCTCTTAGAAGGCAGTTATGCTAGGCTCTTGTCTGCAAGCATAACAGAGCATCATTAATAGTCAGGGATTAGTTCTTGCTCATGGGATGAGTCTCAAGTTGGGCCAGTTATTGGTTGGCCATTCCTTTAGACTCTTCTCCATCTTTGTTCCTGCACATCTTGTAGGCAGGACAAAATTTGGGTCAAAAGCTTTGTGAGCGGGTTGGAGACCACCTAATTTTTAAAGCAACAGCAACAAATAACAATAATAGATTCTGATTTGGGATTGGGGAATGATTCATTTGGTAAAGTACTTGCTGTATAGACATGAAGACTCAAATGCACATCTGTAACATGTAAAGTTTACATGTAAAGCAACAGCATTGGCTACAATACAGGAATTGGGGAGGTGGAGGCAGGAAGATCCCTGGAGGCAGATCCCTGGAGCATACTTGTCAGTCAGCCTACCTGTGTGGATGGATTCCAGGTTCAGTGAAAGACCTTGTCTCAAAAAATAAGGTGAATAACAATTGAAGACAGCATCTCCGGCCTCCAAACACATATAACTACTGTATTAGTTACCTCTACTATGATAAAATACCATGGTCAAAATCAACTTATGGAAAAAAAGACTTTATTTTGGCTTACGGTTCCAGAGGGTGAGTCCATAACTGTAAAGAAGGCATGGCAGCAGGCTCCTGGGACAGGAAGCTGAGAAATTACATTCCAACCACAGTCATGAAGCTGAGAAAGCAGCCTGGGAGTTAGGTGAGGGGATACATTCTCAAAGCCTGCCCCCCCCCATGATGTACTTCCTCCAGACAGGCCATGCCTCCTAAAGGTTCCATAATCCGCCCCCCCCACCCCCACCAAACAGTACTACCAACTGGGAACCAAGTGCTTAAATAACTATGAAGTGGGACTTTCTGGTTTTGTTGGAGACGTAGTAGTGTTACATGATGTTTTTCTGGAAGTTGTCTCATGTCTTTTGCTGAAAACAGACAACGTGGTGTTTTTCTCAAATCTCTCTGGTGAAAGGGCATGCATTTTTTTGTTAAAGTGGATGCTTGATAGGGTGTGTGATGCTTGAAAAGAGTAGAAGTGTAACCCAGCAGACAGTGGGCAATGCTCTGGCGTTGGTTCTCTTTGCTGGTCTTTGTTGGGCTTCACCTGGCTGGTCTTCACTGACTGCATTCTGGCATTGGCTTACCTTGCTTTTTTCACTGATGTTCACTTGTTGTGACTTAGTAGAAAGAAACACACCAAAGAACTTCTGTGGGTCTTCCATCTACATCTTGCCACTGCAGTGCCCTCATGCCAATCAGTGGAGTCTTGCAGTTCAAACTCCTGCTACTGATTCATGTTTGGTGTTTTGCTATTAGACTGGACTGCTGACAACAAAGATTGGAATTGCCCCAAAGAACTATTTCTAAACAAGTCCGCATCTCCTTTGTCCTATGAGCTGTTTTCCTCTCCTACCTTTGGTCAGTGAACTATAAGGGAGGTTGAAGTGTTTAAGAATCCTTATTAAAGTAGGCTTTTGAAAATATAAGCCTGCATACCTGAGCTTACAGGGGACATTGCTCATTCATAATACACACACACATACTTAAACATGCACACATACACACATACTCACATGTACATGTGCACACACATACTTACACATGCACACACACTCACATGCACATGTGCACACACATACTTACACATGCACACACATTCACATGCACATGTACACACATTCTCACACACACATGCACACTCAAATCTACATAGGGAAAGTAGCAATTCTTTCCCCACCTGAGATATGTCATGTGACTTCTGCTTACCATCTTTTCAATTGTAATAACTCTATCTCTCAAGCTCATGTTAGAAAGGAGTGACATTGGAAAGGGTTGGGAAAGGGTTGGGAAAGACCAAGGGAGAGAAGGGAAAGGAACAAAGGTGGGTTTTCGCCCATTAAAACTTAAGAAAAATGAAGGAAGATATTGAAAATTTCGGTATTTAAAAGCATGCTTTTCTGTCTCTAGCAGAAGAGAGACCAGAGATACTAACTGGAGAAGCTGTCAGGCCCTGACTTACCTAGAGATGACAGAGTTAGGGAAATGCAGCTCAGATTATTAGGAATGCCTACTCACTCATCCACAGAAGAACTTTCTCCAAGTTTCATAAATATCCCATTTTCCCAGTGTCCTTAGACTCACTTAAGAATGAAAACTTCCACATTGTAACAGAAAATGAAAGAATTTCCACACATTCATGAACCGTAATAAAGAATAACGACCAGGCCTGACAGCCCATGCCTGTACTCAGCTCCTAGGATGCTAAAGGGCAAGGACTGAGAGTTTGGAGTCTGCCCGGATGTGGTGGTTTGAATATGCTTGGCCCAGGGAGTGGCACTGTTAGGTGTGGCCTTGTCGGAGGAAGTGTGCCACTGTGGGGGTGGGCTTTGAGACCCTCTTCCTAGACACCTGGAGAAGGGGACCCAGTAGCAGAGGAGATAAAGCCAACAAGCAATGTGAGTTTCTGAGTAAGTGGCCTCTGAACACTTCCTCGACTGGTCCTGGGGTAGCAGGAGAAGATTTAGGAGTGCCCAGCCATTGAGTTAGCAAAGGGCTTTTAAGAATAACTGTCGTGTGTGTGTGTGTGTGTGTGTGTGTGTGTGTGTGTGTTGTGTGTGTGTTTTCTATTTAAGGATCCAAGATAGCTCCAGGGTGGGTGTGTACATGCGACTCCCTGGGAACTCAAAACCTACATGCTACAGGGAATCATTACTGTGAAACTGGGCTTAAAGCTTGGTTGGTTGATTGCTCACCTAGCTTATAATAAGTCCTGGATTTAATCCCCAGAACTACAAAAAGTTAGCTTTGGTGCTGTGCCACCGGTGCCTGTAATTCCAACACCCACAAGATGTAGGCAGGAGGACCGACATTATCTTCACCTACATAGTACAGTTGAGGCCAGCCTGGGATACAGAAAACTCTTTCTAAAAAAATCCAAACAGCCTGAAAAACATTACTATGGATTTAGTATGCACAAAGTATCACTGGTCAGTTGTGAGAAGAACTGCCATGTGATCTAACAATTTTTCTTCTGGTACTGACTCAAAAGAACCAAAGACATATCTGTACTCCTGTGTTCATTAAAGTTTTTTTTTTTTTGAGACAGGGTTTCTCTGTGTAGCCCTGGCTGTCCTGGAACTCACTCTGTAGACCAAGCTGGCCTTGAACTCAGAAATCTGCCTGCCTCTGCCTCCCAAGTGCTGGGATTACAGGTGTGCGCCACCACGCCCGGCTAAAGTTTTAACACTTTAGCCAAGAAGTGAAAATAGCCTAAGTGCCCATCAAGAAGTGACTGGGTAAAGAAAATGTTATACATACATACAACTGAATATTACTTAGCCATTAGAAAGAATATAGACCTGTCAAATGCTATAACATATATTTATCTGGGAGGAATTGTTAGAATAAGCTAGTCACAGAGAAAAAAGAAGTGCACATGATTTATTTTTCATGAGGTATTCAAAGTAGTCAAACTTAGAAACCAAAAGTCGAATGTCGGCGTCTGGGGACCTGCAGAAAGGGAGGAAGCTGCGGAAGTGTCATTCAGTGAACCCCGAGTTTCAGTCATGGAAGAGTCTGGAGATCTGCTGTGCATCCTCTCTGCAGTTAGCAGTACTGTATCACAAATGCCAAAGATCTCACACGCCATTCGTGGTGGCATGCACCTGCAATCACTGCCCCTGAGCGGTGGAGGCAGGAAGATTATGAAATTGAGGCCAGCCTGGGCTTCACCGTGAGTTTGAGGGCATCCTGGGCTATCTAACAGCACCTTACATCAAGAAACAACAAACTAGCAAAAATCTAATAAATGTGGTTTGTGCCTTGGTCACTCTCACTGGTGGCCTGTTTGCCTCATGAGTTGTTTTTACGCTGATATTTAATTGCATGTTATAATGGTGTTCACGTTTGCCTTTCCTTCTTTCTTTAACTGCTCACAGGTCTTTATTCACTAATGGGGCGATACTTCCCTTTCTCAGGCTGCCCCTCTCAGCGAGGGTTCCACCAAGCTCGGGTATCACCCTGTCAGGGGAAGGTCCTGGTTGCCAGGCACCTGGTTTGGAGAAGGGCCTTATTCCTTCCTGGGACTTGCTGGTCTTTGTTGTCAGGAAGGTGATGGGGAGGGACTCAGGTTGTCAACACTTAGAGCTAGCTCTATGCTATCCTCAGCTGGGGATGCAGGGTAGCAGGGTCTGGGGCTATCTCCCAGCCTCAGCAGCCCGAGGGCCTCAGGACTTAGGCTCCCAGGATAGTGCTAGAGAAGCAATTCTAGGCAAGGGGGATTGCAGTAGGGGTGGTTGGTCATTGTGTAGGCTGAGTTGGGAGAAGTGGGCAGCCATGTTCTCCTCAGACAGGAACTGCTTGTGCAAGGTTTCCCTGGCGTCCAGGCCTCGAGTCAGGATCATGACGGCTCATGGTCCAGCAGATTGCATGTTTTCCTAGAATTTCTCCTTTCCCACCTTGGTTTTGCTTTAGATTTTGTTAGAATTGAACTATATTCTCTGGGGATCTTGGGAAACCAACACACACCAACGCCAGCTGCTCATGATAATTGCATGTGGTTGTAAATTTTTCCAGAATTAACTAATAGTGTATCTGAGCCTTTGATGGAAGTGGGTTTCTAGATGCATTTTACCATAAAAAACCATGAAAGCACGCAGGGGATCTTTTAACGAGTTATTTTCATGGTTGGTTACCCCTTCCCTGCTTGTATTTACAACAAATTTTCAGAAATAATTTTGGTACTTTAAAATGAACATAAAAGGCCAGGAGACTATCCTGAAAACGCCAGCTTGTGAGACTGAAATATCAAGACCCTTAAAGTTACTCCAGGTCTTAAAGATATACACTTTCAACTGATGTGCTTTATTTGGGGTTTTTTAGTAGTTCGTGCTTTAATGAAAACCACCTTCTTCTCCATAGTAGAGTAACAGCTTTACTTTAGAACATTAAGAAGGCCTTTGCTAGGTCTGTGGCACAGGCCCATAGTTATAGCAACCTGGGAAACTGAGGCAGGAGGATGTCAAGTGCAAGGTCTACACAGTAAGTTCAAGTTGCCCAAGCAAATTAGTGAGACGCCGTCTCAAATTAAAACACACAAATTAGGGACTGGAAAGATGGAGCAGTCGGTGAAGCACTTACTGCCGAAGGTTGAAGAGCTAGGGTCTGCTCTCCTAAAAACTGGGTATCTCGGTTCTCACCTGTAATCCCAGTGCAGGAAAGGTGGCGAGAGCGCGGTCTTTGGGGCTTGCTGCCAGCCGTTCTTTGTCAGTGAGCTGGAGGCTCAGTGAGAGACTGTGGCTCCGCGAACCAGGTAGAAGACACCCACCCAACATCAGCCTCCTCATACCCCTGATGTGTTCATACGTGTTCACACGCACGTGAACACATACGCAAAAAATAAGTTGAAGAACCATTAATAAGGGTGCCTGGTATCAACCTCTGTTCTCCACATACATGTATATACATGCAAATGTATATGTGTACACACACACACACACACACACACACACACACACACACACAAAGCATAAAACTATCTGGGAATATAGCTCAGTGGTAGTGCTGTCCCAGCAGTCAGACAGCTCTGCTTAAGTCCTTATTACAGAGAGAGAGAGAGAGAGGGAGAGAGAGAGACAGAGACAGAGACAGAGACAGAGACAGAGACAGAGACAGAGACAGAGACAGAGAAAAGAAGGGAAGCAGGAAGGATAAACAGACTTTTAACAGATTCACTTTCTGTTACTGTGACAAAAAACCCTGACTTGAAGCAACTTAGGGGAGCAAAGGGTTTGTTGTTTGGCTTGGAATTCCAGGTTACCGTCTATTGTGGGAAATTCAAGGTAGGACGTCCCATAAGGGCAAAGAACGCGTCGGTGGGGCCTGCTTCCTGCATGCATCTTTCTCCTGTCTATAGTTCAGGCCCGTTTGGGGAATGGCACCACCCATGGTAGACTGGGTCTTTATCAATGAACAAGACAAAAATCCCAACAGGCATGTGTGGTAAAGACAATTACTCAACTGAGACTTTTTCCCAAGTGATTCAAAGTTATGGCAAGTTAACTCTGAGAACTTGGGAGGCCAGGGGCTTCTGGCTCCAGTTTTTGTAGGGTTTTCTCTTCTTTAAGAATGGATTTTTATCATCTTTTAAAAAGTCCAACTCTTCTAAGTATTCTCTAGATCAAAAGCTCATAAAGAGAATGCACTGAGGAAGGCTGGAAGGCTGGAATGAAGATGGTGTCCTGTGAAGAGCTTCAGAAGTCACCGTATCTGGACTCAGGGCTGACCCCGTCTCTTTCAAATGTCATGGAGTATGATCAAACCTTATTCCCACTAAGCTAGAGTGTTGGAATCTGTGCGAGGACCCAGAAAACCCAGGATGTCTCTTTGCAGTTATTGTCACCTGGCTTCTTTGTCACCAAGCACTGCCATAACAAAGTGCCAGAGACCGAGACCGGGTTGAGAAGGGGTGTGTGTGTGTGGGGGGGTTACACCACAGTCTGACGTCTAAAGATCAGAAGAGGCAGGCGATTGGGGGCTGCTGAGAGCTCTCTCTCTGTCAGGGCAATCTTCATGCTATGTCCTTAGATGGCCTTTCCTCCATATGTGAACTCGGAGAGAGATCTTGAGTCCCTTCCTTTTCTTATTAGGGCCCTAGCTAGTCCCATCGTCAGGATCCACCCTCATGACCTCATCTAACCCCAATTACTTCTCCAAAGCCCCACCTTGAAATACCACACTAGGGACTAAGACTTCAGAGTTTTGGAGGGACACCCTTCAGTCTAGAGCAGCTTTTCTTAGCCACCTCTTCTGTGGCAGAAAAATCCAAATGTTGGTATTTCTGGAACACTTTCAGGAAAATAGTTAGATGTAGCCTTGTTAGAATCTTGGCTTAAATATTTGAAGTGATTCTTATCAGTGATTTCTTGGGAATGTCAATATTTATCTGGATAATAAGTGCCCGTCATAAAAGATAAAGTCTACTTGATCTCTTAGATATAAAAGTTCCCCCGAGGTGTACAGTGGGATTATTATGGTTTTGTAGCTATGGTCTTGCTATGTAGCAAAGGCCTGTCTGAAAACCGGGATCCTTTTGACTTCTGCTTCCAAAAGACTGAGATCCCAACTGTACACTAATTCTCCCAGCCTCTGTTATCATTTTTATTAATATGTTACTGCTGTAAGCACACATTCTTATTAGCATTCAAGCATCCTTTAACCTGTCTGGTCTACTTGGTGCTATAGAAGGAGCTCTAATCTAGATGGCTGAGTCTGTCTAGATGCCTGGATATTTAGAAGTCTGGAAGCTCAGGGTGTAGGCTCTGCCTCTGGAGCTTATCCATCAAAACTGTCAGTCCTCCTACCTTTAAGAAATCCCTTCCCTCTTATGGTGGTTTGAATAAGAATGGTCCCCATAGGCTCATATATTTGACTTCTTAGACATCAGTGAGTGTCACTATTTGAGAACAATTAGAAGGTGTGGCCTTGTGGGAATAGGTGTGGCCTTGTGGGAGGAGGTGTGGCCTTATGGAGTGTGTCACTGGATCAAAAGCTCACATCAGGCCAAGTACACCTCCCTCCCTCTGCAGATCATGATGTAGTTCTCAACTACTTCTCTAGTACTATGCCTGCCATATGTGCCGCCATGCTCTCTGCCATAATGATAATGAACTAAGTCTCTGGAACTGTTAGCCACCCTCCAGTTAAATGCTTTCTTTTATAAGAGTTGCCTTGGTCGTAGTGCCTTTTTACAACAATAGAACAGTAGCTGAGATACCTCTGTAGAGATGGGAGGGACAGAGAAAAGTGTCCCATCTGTTCAAATTAGAGTTCCCAGAGTAAGTTTCCATACCCCAGCGTCCCACTTCCTTCATAGCTAGTCTAAATCTGGACTATTATTCTTGTTCTTTGTCTGTATGTATGAGGAGTAATCATTCCTGTTCCTGTTCCTGTTTCTGTGTGTGAACGAATGATGATTGAAAGAATCATTATCTAATACCAGTCAACTTAGGAAAAGGACGAGTGTATAGATGTCCTGTTATGGTGTGAATGTAAAATGTACTCCACAGGCTCATCATGAATGACTTTGGTCCCCAACTGGTGGCACTGATTTTGAAGGTTGTGGAGCCTTTAGAAGGTCGAGTAACTGGGTCACTGGGGGCAGGTCTTAAGGTTTAATAGCTCCCCTAGGGTCTCTGCTTCTTATTCTGTGGGAGTGAAAAGAGGTGAGGAGCCCCATCTGTACCCACCCTCTGACATGGAGTTGCCTCCCCCCACGCACTGGCATGGACTCACTATCCAACTGTAAGCCTCAATAAACCTTTCCTCCTCTAAGTCCCGTCCCTTCTTCCTGGTATTTTATCACAGCGATGAGGATGCAATTATACAGAAAATTGGCACCAAGAGTAGGTGAAGTCTAAGTTCTGGTGGAGACTCCAGGATACTGGCGATGCCAGAATCAGGGGTTGCTTGCTGCAGGTACCAAGTAGAACCCAAGAGAAAGGCCATGTGCTCAGTAGGTAACAGAACTGGAAAAGTGTGCCCCCCATGCCTCTTGGAGCCCAGATGATGCCACTATAAGCCCCAGATATTAGACAGGAGCCTGCAAGATTTGTTTGTCCTGCTGGGTGTTGGACTTGCATAGCGATCTTTCTTTCCTTTCTGTTCTGTTAATCCCTTTTAGAAAAGGACTGTTTCCTTTGTGTCACTGCATATTGGAAATATGAAATTTATACTTTTATTTTAATAATAAGCTTTTATTTTATATAATAAGTTAGGAAGTTTTAGGGTAACCCAGAAGCTGACTCAGATGGAGGCAGAGACCCACAGCCAAACAGTGGATGGCACTTGGGGACTTTTATGAGAGAGTTGGGGGAAGGATTGAGGGCCCCAAAGGGGATAGGAACTCCACAGGAAAACCAAGAGTCAACCATGCTGGACCTTTGGAGCTCTTAGAGACTGAACCACCAACCAAAGAACCAAAGAGCATACATGGGCTGGACCTAGGCCTCCCGCACTCCATACACACATGTAGCAGACATCCAGCTTGGTCTTCACGTGGGTCCCAAACAACTGGAGTGGGGGCTGTCCCTAAAGCTGTTGCCTTTGTGTGGGATGTGTTCTTCTAGCTGGGCTGCCTTGTTTGGCCTCAGTGGGAGGGGATGGACCTAGCCCTGTAGAGACTTGATGTGCTGGGGTCAGAGGATATGGGGGAGGGTGAACTTCACACACTCAGAGAAGAAAGGGAGGGGGAAGGAGGTATGTGGGAAGGATTGTGGGAAGGGATGACATGGGTGGGTGCAGTAACAGGGATATAAAGTGTATAAAATATCATAAAAAACTTAACTGATATTTTCTTTGAAGTAAAAGAAAAGTATTAGGGTAGACTTTGACATTTTGGACCACCATGAAGATAGTTAAGACTTGGATGACTTTTGAAATCAGATGGGATGTATTTTGTACTATGAGATGATCATGAGTCTGTAGGGGCCAGGAATAGACCATTGTGATTTGAATATAAAAGTCTCCTATAGGTGCATGGAATTGAACACTTGGCTCACAGATATTGCTATTGCTTTAAGAAGTCTTGAAACCTTTGCGGGGGAGGGGGGATGGGGGTGGTACTTCCCTGGACTACAAAATACATCTCATGACAGCCTACCTTGCACGGCTTTATGGGTAGACCTACCCGCCTTCACAAAAATCTCAGTGAGCCAGCCTAGAAGAAGCATCCCAAGCCTCAAGGATGAACAGGGGTAGGTGGCCTTTGCTCCCAAGCTCTCTGGAATCCTCCAGACATTGGTATTGCTGCTACCGTCCAGTTTCAGAGCTTGTTATGACACATCCCGGGACAACTTACCGAGATGTTGTTATATCCTGCTTACTAGTGTGACTTGCAGCAATGCGTAATTTGCTGAATTATGTGGCCAAACATCTAGCAGAAAGAAAAATTAACAATCCTCTCTCACAGTTCCAGAGTGTTAAGTCCTAGTTAAAATAGAAGGCCGCTCAACTTTGACTTCAAATTATTTCCCCATGGGTCTGTAGGAAATAGCATGCAGGCCCATTACTCAGCCATACTCGATGGCTGTTCCCTTGGATACTAAAAATGGCTTGCCAGTACACTGTTTGCTCGGCTTATTGGATCAATTTCATAAATGAAGACCATGCTTCCTCATATCTGACTGGAAAAAAAGTTTTGGGTTTCTTCCTTCTCTCCATTATGTGGGTTATTTTAGTTTGGGCATCCATGGTGAGTCTGACAACTCTTTGAAGATAATGGTTTATCTTAAAATTAATGTCAACTTTTCATTCTACTCGGTTATATCTGTATACTACATAAGCAATGTTTTAAATTACTTTCTATTGAAGAAAAGTAGATTTTCTGAAAAGATACGTCATATTTATCTTATTTTCCAATTATTCTGTAGTTTTGTGTAATTCTTGGCAATGAGTTTGAGAGCAGAGTCACTTGGAATTATCGTTCTCACTACCCTCCCCCCTGTCTCCAGTCTTCCAGAGCAACTTTGAGAATTCAAGCTTTATAAAAACTGAGGGCACAGCCTCATCTAGACCATAGAGTATTATGAATGGGAAAGAACTTTCCAGACAAGCTTAACGATCCAAGCTTATAGTGACAACCTTTGGTGTCTACAACACCATCTTCTAACAACTCCCTGACTTGGCACATTCACATCATGTTCCTGCTGGCCCCATGAGAGCCATTGAGTCACCCAGCTGAATGTAGCACCACTATCCTGGTCAGCTTTGAATATGACTCTACAAAGCCAGAGGGTGGAGAGGCGATACTGGGTGTGTACACGAGTCGGGACATCCGTAAGCCTCTGGATGTGGTGGACGTTTTTCTGCCCAGTGTCCATTCACTCTTCTCTGTTAACCACACCCACTACCCCTCTGGGATTTAACACTAATGCTCATTCATCTTTCTCCTTCGGGCGGCTCTGACTCCTTTGGCGTGTGAAGCACATGGCATCCAGGTTCCTGTTCTCTGTATCAGGGACCAACTGTGGTGCAATCAGAGCAAATAACGTGCAGTCCTACTTAGTTTAAAGCCTAGAAGACACACTACCTAAAGTTCTGCATAGACTTTCTTACCCTAGGAAGAAACTTTGTTTGAAAATAAAGACAAGACACAGAAATGTGTCCTAGTGACACTGGTGAGGACTAATACAACCCTGAGCTTTTTAGTTATTTAGCTAATCTCCCTTCCCACTCCTTCTTTCCCTCTGTCTCCCTCTCCCTCCTTCCCTCCCTCTTTCTCCTTTTCCTTTTCTATCTTCTTCTCCCTCCTTCCTTCCCTCCCTCTGCTTTTTCCTCTCCATCTTTTTCTTTCTCCCTTCCTCCCTCTCTCCCTGCTTCCCTCCTTTTTCCCTCCCTCCCTTCTCATTTCCTAGATGGTTGGAGTTTTTGTTCTTTGGAATGAAATAGTTTTCAATGAGATGTCCTGTGTACACAGGCGTTGCTTCCATGGGTCCCAAAGGAAAGCTGACAGTGGAGAGGCAGCCACGGTCATCCAGATGGTTAGTCCAAAGGTAGGTCCTGTCGTGTCGGCATCATGACATGCTTCATATTGGCGAGCACTATGAGCTGTTTCCCATGGTTGCCAGTCTCGGCTGATGGCTTTATGGGGAGGATCATGTTTGCTTCCATCTTTGTACACTGGTATAGCAGGGGTTGCTAATTAAATTTAGGTCTTTTGGAAAAGTGGTTTAGAGTATTTTAAGTTTGTATAGGTGCTTTATAAGGGTGTGTGTGTGTGTGTGTGTGTGTGTGTGAGAGAGAGAGAGAGAGAGAGAGAGAGAGAGAGAGAGAGAGAGAGAGAGATAACACTTACCTTGGACAGACTTTCAAGGTGTTTCCTTACTCAGTGTTAGTGAGGACAGTTCTCACAGGAGGCCAAGGCCCCCAAGCATTATCAATAAATGGTGAGAGCAGCTATGTCTTCTTTCTTCCCTGTTCTTAATTATCTGAGTGCTTAAAAAGATCCCAGCAAAGGTGAAAAGTAATGACACCTTGCCATGAACATTTATTTGCCCTTAATAGAAACAAACTGGTGACCAAGCGCAGGCATGTGTGTGTGTGCTGGCACACGCCTGCCATCCCAACCCTCAGGAGACTGATGTAAGAAGGCTTTGAGTTCCGGGCTAACCTGGGCTATGTGGTAAGCAGCTTGCAGACTCCCCTGAGGAGTTAAACAATTCCCTTTTCTTTTTACTTATTGCTTTTCAAGGCAGGGTTTCTCTGGGTAGCCCTGGCTGGCCTGGAACTGGCTTTGTTGACCAGGTTGGCCTTGAACTTGGAGATCTGCCTACCATGGCTTACAACTTTTGCCCTGTTCACTGATTTAGGCATCAGCCTCCCTACTGTAGGTCAATACGATGCTCTCGTTGTTCGTGGTTCTGCCAAAATAAACAGTCAGGCTTGGATTTATGCTCTGACCCCACCCGGCAAAATGGCTTGCAGAACTTTCTGGATGCTCTGAATTTAAGATGAAGCCCTTTGCCACAGTAACTGCGGACGGTTTCATCTCAGACAGCAGCAGACCCAGAGTGCTCGTTTCATTCCTGATCTCTGAATTCTCCTGGAAACATTCACACGGACTTCAAGTTACTGTCTAGATTTACACAAGTATTTTAGGATGGCACACCATCTTCCAAGATGCCAGTCATCTGCCAGTAAATACAAGCCTTGGCTTCGAAGTGCACCCTAGGCATTCTCTTATGGTCTGCGGTTTACAACCCACGTTTGGAAGGCCCATCCGGATTCCACCATGTCAACAACTGTTTAGCAACAGACAAAAGTCAGTCTCTTCAGCAGCGTAGTCAGGCATGTCCACGAAGAGGAGCTACAGCACGTGATGGAGCTGGGGGGGCACACGGTTCTAGAAAATAGGACTAATAGCTTAAGCGGGAGATGTTGCTGGGTTTCCACTGCCGTTCCCAGGTCACCCGACTTTGCTAATTGCTGGAAGGCTCTTTGCAAAGAGGGCTTGCTCCCTGAGCAGTCAATACCAGCCCTGAGTCTTGTTTTATCCGCCATCTCCAGTTCTCTGTGCTTTCTTTTTCCTTTCTTTCTTTTTTAATTAATTAAAAAAGACTGAGCCATCTCTCCAGTCCCTCTTTTTTTTCCCTTAAGATTTATTTATTCATATTAATATATATGAGTACACTGTAGAAGTCTTCAGACACACCAGAAGAGGGCATCAGATCCCATTACAGATGGTTGTGAACCAGGGCTGGTAAAATGGCTCAGTGGTTAAGAGCACTCAGCCGGGCGACGGTGGCGCACGCCTTTAATCCCAGCACTCTGGGAGGCAGAGGCAGGCGGATTTCTGAGTTCAAGGCCAGCCTGGTCTACAGAGTGAGTTCCAGGACAGCCAGGACTACACAGAGAAACCCTGTCTCGGAAAAAAACAAAACAAAACAAGCAAACAAACAAACAAAAACAGATGGTTGTGAACCACCATGTCATTGTTGGGAATTGAACCTGGGTCCTCTGGAAGAGCAGTCAGTGCTCCTAACCACTGAGCCAGCTCCAGCCCCACCTCACTCCATGCCCCCCTCTGTGCTTTTGTGCTTTATTTCACCTTCTTCTCCTGCCTTTGTTAGGAATGGGACCAGAGCACCTGCTGGAAAAGAGTTCTGCTCCTGTTGCCACCAGGGCATATGCATGCAGCAGGACTCAACAAAGTCAGATTTACGTAAATATCTTTTCCATGTACGTATGTGTGTGTGCAGATGCACACATGTATGTGGGTGGGTGTGCATATATGTGCATGTGGAGGTCAGAGGTCAGCCTTGGGTGTTGTTTCTCAAGTGTGATCCATGTTTTTGAGACAAGATCTCTTCATTGCCCAGAGCTCCCTGAAGAGGCTGGGCTGACTGGCCAGCCAGCTCCAGGGGCCCACCCACTTCTCCTTCCCCATTGTTGAGATTTCAGGCATGTGCACAGGCGTCCACAGCCTTTTCATGTGAGTTTAGGAATCGAACTCAGGTCCTCGTGGTTGTGTTACAAGCCATCTCCTAGCTGTTTACATCCTTGTGGTACACATCGATAACGTTCTTGAACACTTAGTGCATGAAATGAACGGACCTCACCTCTTTAAACTGAGAATACTGCTTTAAAGCAGAATGCATGTGGCATGCTGGATTGTACCACCCATCCTTGCATTTCTCAGCCCGAGGCTTCTGGTCAGGGCTCTCCAAAGCTGTGTGCCTCACAGCTCCTGGCCTGGCTCTTGTTTTCTAGAAAGCAATAATCGTTGATTGTATAAATTTTCAATTTTAATTTTAGAAGTAAGAAATGCAAAGTCAAGATACAAAGGAGGACTTCATCTGCTATATGAACAGAGCTATTTAATAACTGTTGACAAATCCTGGTCTTTAGACCAGGATCCTTGGTTACAGTGAACACCTTTTACACAAATGGGTTTGTTGGTTGCTTCATTCATCTGATAAATTCCAAGACTATCTCCATTTGTCCTATCTTAGACTTGTTCTGCTTTTATTTTTTTTTTCCTGACCTGGCTTTGCTGCAGCTGGTTTCTAGATTTTGCTTTTATGAGACTCACAATCAGAGCATGGGCTGGAAGTGAAATGAGAGCCATGCTTCTCAAGTGTCTTTAAGAGCTCACCTCAGCTCCAGACAGGTCCTCATGAGGACATACCCCCAAATGGATGGATTTCTGTATAGGTTATGGTCCATGGATGGATGATTGTTAACTTGCCTACAGTAGAACAGGAGTCTTAATTTCCAAATTGGTGGTGAATTGATTTAATAATTGGGCTTAGGCTTATGCCCTGTGATCCTGAGGAAGGACCACCAGTGTTTTGTCTATCTGGTGTTTCGCTGTGAGGGCTCATTCTACACTCAGAACATCCAGAGCCTCTCTGGACCTGTCTCAGGGACCTGTTTAATCTGCCAACTAAGTCAACAGCCAAAGCTACTCCCATATCTCTAATACCTCACCCCTTCCAGGAGCAAAGGGAGTGAAGACTCATGTTCAAGAGAGCATGGCGTCGATGGTAGTCCTACAGCTCCTTTAAGGAGAATCCTGGAGCAAACAGCAGAAACATGTCCACTTTCCACAGAAAGTATCTAATCTAAAACAAAATGGGAGCTAGGTTTTAGATTGCTCAAACTCTTCAGGCCCAGAAAGACTCCAGAAAGTTCTTCAGAGAGGAGCTATGTGTACCTATTGTTGTTAAGGCTCTCTATTATCTCTAGTTTTTTCTATTATGTTTCTAAATAGAAAGCAGGAGGGAGCAGAGGTCCCCTGTAAAGGGGCTAAAAGGAGATATGAGAGTTCACCAAGTGCTTTCTCAGGAACAGTTCTGGTTTGTGTGGAACTTGTATCAAGAGTCTTGATTTTTCTGGCCTGGACCAAGGGGTGGGGTGTTATTACTCATAACATACCTTTTTACTGTTCAGTAGGCATTGTGATATTGGGCTTCCATTGACCATGTCAGTTGCGTTACATGGCAGTGGGAAGATGTCTTGGCTTTAGTAGGGCAAAAACTTTCCAAAACGAATAAAAGCTTAAGGGACTAAATGCTTATTATATGTGATAACCAAAGCAAAGTATTGCTTTAGAATGTTGTTTTCATGGGCCTTGGAACTGCATATTTATAAACATAACACTCTCATGGGTAGAAGAAAATTCCAGTCGAGGTTAGTTTTGGGGGGAAAAATGTAGTACTTTGTTTCTTTCAAAATACAAAGGATGGATCACATTTCCAGTGTCTCTCTGACTGTATAAGTTAATGACGGTAGTACAAATAGCCCTGTCTCTGGCTAGATGAATTGTTCATATAGAGGACAGGTGGTGTGGGGTGGTGAGCTGTGCATAGGCAGCCTGGTCTACGGTGGAGCGAGCTCAGGCTTAGAACGCCAGAGACCTGGCAGCATACCTGTCAACTGCAAAGGGATGGCAGGGCTTCGCCCATGCCCCTTGCTCAGCCACGCCCCTTGCTCAGCCACGCCCCTCGGACCCTTGGCTCTGGCCCCACCTACAGCCTCCCACAACTCTCTCCTCCCCTGCAGAGAGGTGTGTGGCCATCAGTCAAGTAAGTGTGGCACCACTGATTTCAAGGTATTAGTCTAATCTTACCACAGTCAACTTTCGTTCATTCATGAGTTCGTACCTATGATGTAATTGCCACCTAATAGGCTCTAAAGGTCCAATGACCTCCCAATACCAGCATTGTGGGCACCAAACTTTCAGGAAGTGAAACATTGGGAAACACCCTTAACCCAGAGAAATGGTCAACAAGGCAGTGTACAGAGAGGCTCTGTTGGCACTGGGCACATCTTAGCCTCATCCCGAAGCCATGTTATCACACAAGTTACCACACATGTTATTACACATGCCACCTAAGAACTTTCTATGAGATGCCTTCAGTCACCACCTCTGCAGGGATTGCTTCAACATATGCTTCTAACTGCAAGTGCAGCGTTTTGGGATTACCCCTCCCACAGAAAAAAAGAAAAAGAATCCAATGAAGAAAAACCCATTTATCATAAACAACTTAGGATATATTTTTCTGATTAGGTTTCCTAGAGAAATGAGTCAGTTTTTTGAGAGAGTTAGGTAGGGCTTTCTCTAACTTTGTTACCTTAAGAGTGATTAAGTGTTTTTAATTAATAATACCTTGTCAGCTCAGCCCTAGTTCAATTTAGAACAGATTTCTGGGTAATTTGACTAGTGATGGTATAAGGACCACTTGGCGTGGGTCTAGTTTTCAACAGGAGTGAGAACATTGATACTCAACTTTGGCTGTCAGAATTGTTGGGCAAGACTTTAAGTCAGTGCATGAGATAATGAGCTTTATTGTCAAACAAATCACAGGAAAACAAAGCCTAAGTATGTCCTTTCACAGGGGTCACATATCAGATATCCTGCATTTCACATATTTACATTGTGGTTCATAACAGTTGCTTATGAAGTAGCAGTGATCATAATTTTATGGTTGGTGGGGGGTCACCACATGAGGGACTGTATTAAAGGGTCAAAGCTTTAGGAAGGTTGAGAAGCACTGATCTACAGGGGGTCTTTTCTTGCACCTTTTCCAGGTTCTTTAAACAAGCTGTGTTCTGTCTATAATTTTTTACTTTTTTAAAAAAATATTTATTTATTGTTATATGTAAGTACACTGCAGCTGTCTTCAGACACACCAGAAGAGGGCGTCAGATCTCATTATGGATGGTTGTGATCCACCACCATGTGGTTGCTAGGACTTGAACTCAGGACCTTGGGAAGAGCAGTCAGTGCTCTTAACTGCTGAGCCATCTTCCAGCTCCAAGTTTTTGCTCTTTACCTGACTTTCATCTCTGTTCATCCTACAAGCTGGATCTTAGACATTGCCTCCCTGATATCCCCAACCTAGATGAAGTCCTCTCAGTTATAGTCTTACAAAACACCAACGGCTCTTTCCCTTTCTGTCCCCCCTGACCAGTTTTACATAGTTCTTTAAGTGTAATCTTGTCACTGTCCCCTACGCAGCTCCAATCTCCGCAAGGATCGGATCTTACTCCTCCCTTTCCCCTTCTAAAATCACCGCGGTGCTCCTAATACCCAGCACAGTATTGACACCTAGCCAGTGATTGACAGGTGTGTTTTGATTAATGATGCCTGTGCCAGCATCTGGATATACCAATGCAGGACCAGGAGAGGCAAGTGTAATGGTGACTTTTCTCACTGCTGTGATCAGATACCGGACAAGAAAAAAACTTGAGAGAGTTTTGTCCTAGCTTGTGGTTTGAAGGTAGCCCCAACCAAAATAGCCACCACTGACCGCTGCCCTCAGCTCCTTCCCTCCTCTGCCCTTAGGTCATATCTCTGACAGTGACGCACACATTCCTCTCTGGGAGCCTGACTACGCTCCTTGGTCATCCTGAGTGTACCTGCTATATTGGAATCATCTCAGGACCAACTCCTGGCTCATTGGTCCTTTGAACCTAGAGATCAAGCAGGGTTTAAAGTGACTGGGCCAATCATAAGATCTGGGGTTTGAAATTGAGGGCAAAGAACGTCCCTGAAGCGCCACAATACTGCTAGTCTTAGGTGAAGGAAGGCATGCCCCAGTTAGGAACTGCAGCCTGCAGGGGAAGAGGTCTCCTGGGAAGCCCTCACTCTTAGAGAGACATCCTGTTTACCATGAGTCACTTGTGAGAGTGTGTCAGCTCCAGTCTTCTGGTAACTTGCTAATGAAATGCTCTCTGTTAAGGATGTATATAGAAAGGTATAAATAGGCGGAAGGTTTTCTAAATAACCCTGGCTCTCGGTAGAGTGGTAAGGGAGTTATTAGTTCTTTGCGAGGCAAAAATAAAGCAGTTCTTCATCCCTTTCCTACCACACTTCAGCTTCATCCCAGGACAAACAAGTCACCCCCACTCCTACCCCCATCCCCCATTTAAACAGCAAAAATGAAATCACTGTTCATGATGGGGTGGCTTCAGGAAAAAAAAAAAAGAAAGAAAGAAAGAAAGAAAAGGCCTGGTCTTTGGAGTTCCAACTTTAGCGAGGCTCATTCTTACAGACTCTAAACCTTGTGGTTTTTTGGTAGGAGGTAATTTCTGTGCTGGTTATGATTTGAAGGAGCTGGCCCACAGTTCAACCTTGCTTAAATTGGAACAAGATGTCACCCGTGGTCTTGCTCCCATAGTGGGCTCTTGAAAGTAGACTGTCAGAGGGATACATTTTAGGCCATTCCTGGGGACTCCTGTTAGTTTCCATGACCAGAAATGACACCATCGTTGTCACTGCCCTTCCTGAACGGAGCAAGCAGGACTATGAGTTGTTATGGGTGGTTTTCTTCTTTTCTTTTTCTTTCTTTTTTTTTCTTTTCTTCTTTTTTCTTCTTTTCAGGCAATGGCAAAGAATATTTCATAAAAACAAGTGACAAATTTCACTCAAGTTACTGACACATTCAAGGAAAAAATGAGTTTTTGCTTTGAAGCTAACCAGAAACAAATGGAACCGGTTCTCCAAAGGAAAAGTTGGGAGTTTAGTTATGATCCATCTCCCAGAAATCTAGGAAATTATACATACCGTCCCCTCTGTTTATAATATGAATAACATGATTGTGTGCTGGGGTCAGTTATAGGTCAGAGGAGAATTTACTGCTCGGAGCAGCCACTGCCTCGAGGCAGAAAAGGGAGCCGTTAACCCCTTATCGACACCGCTCAAATGGCTGCATTTTAAGGAAAACTTTGGAAACTCCTTAACCTTAGGAACTGGGTCTCCAATGTCTGTAGAGACCTGTCCACACATTTCTCTAAGGAAAATCTTTGGGAGAAGAGAAGCTGGGAATGGTAGAGGCTGTCTCACTTACAGGGGGTCAGGTGCGATGCACTCAGTGAATTGTATGTGGTCTCAGAATGAAGCTGTCTGCATGTAGCTTCATTGCCCTGGGTTCTGGGGGGATGAAGGGCTGTGGTCCTGCTGTGTTGGCCCAGGAGCTGAAGTTGTAAGTGTGCTGGGCCGCTGGCAGTTTTTCCAAGTGTTGTTTGCTTTGTCTCCAGTTAATTTACCAGCCAAGGAGCACACGCTGTCTTTTTTTAGGGATGAGGGATACTTGGCCTAGAGGGGTTAAGCAGAGTTCGCTCTAATGTACAGTAAAAGGGCTTGCACCCAACTTCTCTGAATCCAAAGAATACTTCCCTGGCACGCTCTAGCAAGCCCATACCAGATGCCGAAGGTCACGATGGAAGAGAGTGCAGGCGGGAAATCAGGCCAGGCTGAGGGGTCCCTGGGGTCCTGCCTCAGTCACAGTTTACAACTGCTCCCTGCCTGACTTCACTGGGGGGGTGGGGTGTAATAACACCGAAGCTCAATTGGCAGTCCCTCATTCAGCCTAGGAGGGCACGGGAAGAAGAAAGAGGGGGCACGGAGGACAGAGGATGTAGGTCTCGTGGGCAGCCCCAGGGCAAGCAGACCAGGGAGGGATCTGGGCGGCTAGACCCAGCTGGGAAGGGCCTATGTCCCCGCGTGGGAGGAGGGTGCGGTCCCAAGGCAGGATTGTTTATAAGCACCCCTGGCCTTTTTAAAGCACCAGCGGATGGCGCCACCTCCCTCGCTTCTACTTGAAATCCCCTGTGAGTCACGGGGCCCTTCCCGCCACCTGCAGCCCCCAGTCTGCCCCTCTGTAGAAAATGCAGCACAGCCAGGGAGCAGGGGGTTGGGTGTCCAGCTGTGATGTGGACCAGCTGTGGGCAGATTGCTTACGAGCTCGGCATCCTTCTGGGGGGTTATGATACCCTTCTTATGCAATTCTCGTCCAGCCCTGTGCAACGTTTAGAAATAATGTCAGGCACCCAAGAAAAGCTCAGATACTATTAGTTTCTTCTAATTATGTGTATTATATATGTATATATATATATATATATATATATATATGTGTGTGTGTGTGTGTGTGTGTGTGTGTGTATGTGTATGTATATATATATATACACACATATGTATGTATGTATGTATGTATGTATATATTGCCTTTACCCGTTTCTGCTGGTGTTTCTACATACGATTCTGTTAAGGAGTGGTGATAGTAAGTCTTTGAAAGCATGCATGCCAATGGCTCTGTTTCTCTTTTACTATAGCCTTGCTATGTTCCCAGACACCATACTTAGGATAGAAAAATAAATAAAACATGACTCTTTGTTTCCGGTCGCTTAGATTCTGTGAGTTCAAGACCAGCCTGGTGTATAGGGCCAGTTTCAGGACATCTAGGGCTGCACAAAGAAACCCTGTCTCAAAAACAAGACAAAGACAACAGCAAAACAAAAACAAAAACAAAAACAAAAACAAAAACAAAAAACAACGAACCAGCCAACCAACCAAACAACCAAAAAACAAAATACAGGCAAAACAGCTGCTACTTCTAGCTCCCTAAAGCAGTTAAGGCAGTTATGCTGGTAACCAGACCTGGCCTTGAACTCACAGAGGTCCCCTTGCCTCTGCCTCCTGAATGCCCCGCTTGCCTTTGTTTCTAAATGGGGTCTAAGCTGGAGCTCGCTGTTGTAGCGCTTTGGACTCCTCTTGGTGTGAGTCCAAAGCCCAGTACTTTCTGAGTCCTGGCGTGTGTTGAGCTCAGTGCTACAGGCTGCCAGCCCTTCCCCCCTCCCCCCACCCCCGCAGCATGCTGACCCAAGAGCTCTGAGTGCCCACGTCAGGTCCCATTTCCTCCTGCTGCCTTCCAAGGTTTGCAGGTGGCTTCTTTGTCTGCTCCCCCCCCCCACGCCCAGTTTGACATTCATCTTCCCTTCCTCATTGCCCAGCCTGCTGACTGTGATCGATCGTGGCCCCAGATGTGAAAACCAGCCACCTAAGCTGTGGGGTAAACCGCTGGCTCGGTACCTTCAAGCTGATTAGCCCCTGATGCCTGGGGCAGCTAAACACAGTCTGGACAAAACAAGCCAGTCAATGGATGGAATAAACACATTCGGGAGATGTGTTTATCTGGGGCTGTGTAAAGGCTGGGGATCCCTAGAAATGGAAGGAAAGGCTGAGAGAGGAAGACAGGGTACAGAGGGAGCGAGTGATAAGGAGATGTGGAGAACTGAAAGCCATGCAAACCCTTAGGCAGGACAAGGGATGCCTGTGTGAAGAAGCATCCACACAGTGGGGAAAGATGCTGTGAACAGCGACAATATGCATCCCACTGTTGTTCACTGACTAAGGCTCCGCATGGTGCATCTTTCCAACACGGTGCTCTCTTTAAGCAAGGCTGTCTCCTGAGGGCATCGGACAAGGATTAGGAAATCCTTGCATTGCTTAACGACGAGTACACACTCTCAGGAAGGTGTTTCTGGTGTGTGTGTGTGTGTGTGTGTGTGTGTGTGTGTGTGTGAGCAGGTGGGGTGTGGTACTTTGTCACGGGGCAAGCCAGTCACTTTTTGTCGCCTCTCGATGCAGCCAAGAAACACTAACCGCGGTATGGACAAGCGTCACAGGGCTGGTGGCCTTACCGAGTTTTTATAAGCAGGTGTGCAAGCTGAACGAATACACCTAAAGCCAAGACGCACAGCGGTAATGTCGTCCCCCGTGGCCGCCGGCACGGATGGCGCGCGCCTGTGCGTGTGTCACTTCAGTACACGGCCTCACTACGGACCCATGATGAGCGCTGCACTATGTGTTAATGGCTTCAGGGGGAATGGCGGTGGGGACATTTTAGCTCCGCTAGTGTCTTCATCATCATATGAGTCCGCCGTTAACTGAAATGTCATCATGGAGCAAGTGATTGATTGATGTGGTGCCAGACAAGCTGAGAGCAACGAGCAAACTGCATAAAAAATTCACAAAGAAATTTTTTGTGATGTGTCTGGGTATTGTCACTGGACTCTATGGCTTCTCTCTCTCTCTCTCTCTCTCTCTCTCTCTCTCTCTCTCTCTCTCTCTCTGTGTGTGTGTGTGTGTGTGTCTGTCATTTTTATGAGATAGCAAGGTAATTGAGGCTGGCCTGTAAGTCCTGATGCTCCTGCCTCGGTTTTCTGAGTACTGGGACCATTATGCTCCACTATGCTTATCTCAGTGTGTGTGTGTGTGTGTGTGTGTGTGTGTGTGTGTGTGTGTGTACGCGCGCGGCTGGGGATTAAACACAGGCATTTGTGCATGCACATACACTACCCCTGAGCTACACCTCCTCTATCCCTTGTCTCTCTCTGACATTGAACTACACCATATATGACCTAAGAGATTGCGGAGCGAGGGGTCACCTTGATAGACCATCCGGCTGGTAAGGATGGGCTGGGTCACTGGTCAGGCCTAGACGTATCTCAGATAACTCCTACCAGCTCCACGTTCATAGTACCCAGGCTTGCTTCCCTAACTGCTAGCAGGCTGGAAAAATGTGGGTCTGGAAAAGAAAAGGAAAGCGGGATTTGATGAATGCACAGTTTTGTCCCTGCCTCTGCTGGCCGCTTAGGGGCTGTTACTTACAGCTCAACGCAGCGGTGGAGCAGCTGTGCTCGAGCATGTCGGGATATGGAGAACGTTTTCTATGATAGGCACTCCCGCCACTGGAAAGGAAACAGCTTGAGTCGGTGCTGCACTCAGTCAATCAGATCTGAACAGAGAGCTCAGCACCCACACAGCGCACTGGGTAGGACTGGCTGTTTTCTCTTACGCTTTCAAGGCTGTGTTTGCCCCTCAGCCCCAAGGAGGACGAAGGGCCAACATAGTCCATCTACTACTGGCCCAGGAGAAGACCCAAATTCCAAATTCAGGTTCTGATGAATGTATATCAATTTCAGGCCTTCGAGACGTTGGAAAAAAAAATCCATTTGAATCATCTAAAGCCAGGGGCCACAGTCCTCTGCTTCTACCTGAGCTAGTCAATCCGCTGTTAATAAACACCTCCAGTAGGAAATCAGGGAGTGAGAGAATGGTTAAT
Organism: Apodemus agrarius; assembly: GCA_964023405.1. Classification (NCBI taxonomy): domain Eukaryota; kingdom Metazoa; phylum Chordata; class Mammalia; order Rodentia; family Muridae; genus Apodemus; species Apodemus agrarius. The sequence goes on along the minus strand of OZ030019.1, from coordinate 25,423,661 downwards.
GTTGGCTAGTGACAATGGAGACTGGTTACTTCTGTCTGTCTGATTGTGCCGAGACATGGTCTCTTTATGCAGCCTCAAATGTCCTGGAACTTGCCACATTGACAAAGATGGCTTTGAACTCAGAAATCTACCTGCCTCTGCACCCCAAGTGCTGGGATTAAAGGCCTGCGCCACCACACCAGGCTAGAGTAGTTACTTTTTATGATTATGTAAGCAGGAACACAAGGGTTCTGGTGTTCAGGTACATGGTCAGTTCCAGTTCTGGTTTTTTGTGGTTCTTCACAGTCCTGCTGATCAATAGGTAGGCTGCTACAGGAAGGACATCATAGGGCTTATCCTGTTTCTTCATTTACTTTCTTAAACTGTTATACAGAAACATAAAGGTAATGTAAACTAATGAGGACTCTGTGCAGTGTCACCGTACATGTATCTATGTACTACATACACAATATGTTAACTAGGTCCCCTCCACTATTCATTCTCTCCTCCCAGTAAAACATCTCTGACTCTCTCTGGAGACATACACAGGGTGGCTGTTATCTAGAAACTATGAGTTGTGCAATACCATACCACCAAGGCTTCTGAACCCTATCTAATTGTAAACTAGTATACACTGGTCAACTTCTCCACACCCTTCCCTCACCCTAACAGCTATTTTGAGGTCTAGGATGTGTCTCTATACAGACAGGCTGTTTCACACAATGGTAAGATCTGTCCCAGAGAAGAACAGCAGTCCTGCCCTTTTTTCTAGCCCAGGATGGATCATGTAGGAGAAACCAAACTATTTATTATATCAGCTATCACACATGTTGTGTTATGAAGGTAAGGCAAGGGGCCAACACTTTTGCAATAATGACTTTTCTTTCCAATGTCCAAAAAAATGTAAACAGTAAATTTTCTTATGATGTCTCAGAGTCAAAATGATACTTGAAACAAGATTACACAAAAATACAGTGATACATTACTTTCCTTCTAGAGAGTGTTAGGTGGAATATATGATGTTTCAGTGAGCAATTTTATATGTCAGCCTGGCTAGAGTAAGATACCAAGATAACTGATGAAATGTCACTCTAGGTGTTGCCATGAATTTAATATTAATTTTGATTTAATAATTAAAACCATTACATTGAGTAAAGTAGGCGAACTTTCATAAAACTGCAAATCATTTCCCTTCCTTAAAATCAATCTATACATTTATCTATCTGCATCCATTATTTTGAAGATAAGATCTTACTCTAGCCCACACTGCCATAGAAATCACTATGTAACCCAAGTAGCTTTAAACTCATGGCAATCCTCCTGCCTCAGCCTCCTGAGTGCTGGGATTACATACTTGAGGCAGCACTCTTGAACCTTCTCCATCCTAATGGATTTGTTTCTCTGGACAATCCTCACTAATAAGGACCTTCCTTCCTTCCTTCCTTCCTTCCTTCCTTCCTCCCTCCCTCCCTTCCTTCCAAAGAAAACAGATAGTATCCATTAATTTGCATTAAGCCAATTAGAATTTCACACCTACAAAATATCCGTTGAGGAACAAGAATCCTAGGAATCTGAGGTTTCCTACTCTGGTTAGCTTCAGTTATCAGCTTGACACAGCTCAGTTACCGGAGGGAGTCTCAATTAGGGGGTTCTTCTTGATCAGATTGGCCTGTAGGTGTGTCTGCATGCGTGTGTGTGTGTGTGTGTGTGTGTGTGTGTGTGTGTGTGTGTTGTCTTGATTGCTGATTGATATAAGAGAACCCAGTCCACTTGGGCAGGATCAAGTAAGGAGTCCTGGGCTAAGTAAGGAAGTTTTCTAAGTAGAAGCTAGGGAGCTAGTCAGTAAGCAGCCTTCTCCCATGATTCCTGCTTCTGCTTCTGGTTGATATATAACCCCAGCTTCCCTCAGTGATGGACTTGTTATCTAGAAGTGCAAACTAAAATAAACCCTTTCCTCCCCTAAGTTGCTTTGGGTCGTGGTGTTTATCACAGCAACAGAAAGCAAACTGGAACACCTATGCACATACCGTAGGCCATCCATCGTCTGCCTTTCCTCTCGTCCGTAATCCTTTGGATCGCTTCGCACTTCTGCGCTCTCTAATCCCTCTTGGGTTCAGGCACATGAATCCAGGACTGTTCGCTCTTCATTCCTTCCATGGATGGGAGCTCTTCTTGCTCTGAACTCCAGATCCCACCTGCGATCATGAATTAAATGAAGGTTACTGTATATTAGATACAGGCTCAGAAACAAAAGGGATTGACACCAACCAGTATTCGCTAGCACTTGGGTGCAAGCCAATGGGAGAAATGAGAACGTAAAATATGACGGAGGCTGTCTCCAGCCTGCCTCTCAGCTCGTGCGCGTGCGCGCTTGGCTGGAGTTCTGATGTTCAGGGTGATACCCTTGCAAGGAGGCTGGCTAAGCATTTGAGCGGGGCCATCGGCTGCACAAAGAAGAAAGCGTCAGCTTGGTGGAGGTGATTTGTACTCTGTGACGATTACTTCCCAAATGACACGAACAGAGGGATCCCAGTGCATTCTGTAGAATGGGAGGGTTGCCTGCACGGCACGGCACAGGACGGGCAGCCGCAGGCTGTCAGGAGGAATCCGAAGGAGTGGGGAAGAGCACAGAGGGCACTGTCCAATCCAGGAGACATTTTCAGAGGCGCCTTGTTCTTTTCCGCATTATGTTAGCAGGCAGTAAATTTGAAAAGATGAAAAAGGAAGGGCGGGGGAGGGGAGAAATAGAAGGTTAGGAGTTAACATCCGTGTGTGTGTGTGTGTGTGTGTGTGTGTGTGTGTGTGTGTGTTTCTGCCTTTCCTGCCTTCTTTGGAAGCCGAGGGAGGAGTGTATATCTTTTAGATTGGAATTCCTGTCGTAAACCTCATAATCTTCGCAATGTGAGTGCGGTCAGTCATCCACACGAAAGGGCAAGGGACAGCAGAAGCCAGCTGCTGCCTGGGCTGGTGTGAGAGAATGGGAACGCGGAAGTCAAAGGAAGATAGGCGGCGATTTAAAACTCAGCCTTCTGCTGAGCCTGATGCCGTAATTCTGCGATTCCTCTGCTCAGAGTCATCGTCATGAGTTCATGAGGTCAAGGCCAGCCTGCTCTCCATAGTGAATTTTATCTCAGCAAGAAGGAGAGAGAGAGAGAGAGAGAGAGAGAGAGAGAGAGAGAGAGAGAGAGAGAGAGAGAGGAGAGATAAAGAAAAAGAACGAGAGAAAGAGAGAGAAAAGAGAGGGGGAGAGAGGGGGAGAAAGAGAAGAGAGAGGGAGGGAGGGAGATAAAGAGAAAGAAAAAGAACGAGAGAAAGAGAGAGAAGAGAGGGGGGAGAGAGGGGGAGAAAGAGAAGAGAGAGGGAGGGAGGGAGAGAGATAAAGAGAAAGAAATAAGAGAGATGAAAAAGAAAGAGAGGAGAGAAGGGAGAGAGAGGGAGGAGAGAGAGAGAGAGAGAGAGAGAGAGAGAGAGAGAGGCTCAGGAAGCTGTGGCAGGGGGATTTCTATGAATTTGAGACCAAGGATCTTCACAGACTATTCCCTGCTTACGAAGGACAATAGCTTTAGATGTATATGCACGCACGCCTGGGCTGTTAGGAGTTCTAGGCAGTCTTCACATCTGAATGCTGAGCACAGTATCTGGAACCTTCTCACTCACCATATTTTGCTAAGAAATCTGACCATTTTCTTCAGCAATATCTTTAAATTAGTATTTTAGTATTACACCTTAACACTGCATACTTTTTTGTGTGTGTTTGTTTTGCTTTTAGTTGTTGTTCTAATTTTGTGTTTTGGGGGATAAGTCACTAATTTGTCCAGGCTTCCATCTGTACAGTGAAGATGGTTAAGAAGGTTATTCCCCAACTCTCTCTCTCTCTCTCTCTCTCTCTCTCTCTCTCTCTCTCTCTCATGTTAGCATTCTCTGATTCTGTAAAACTAATTTGAAAGGGGCCTAAAACTTAAAGAGTATAAGCCCCAACCTTGAAGCTAAGCCTGATTCCATCTCAAATATTCAAGGAAATATTTATGAACTACCCAGGGTACATAAGAGCATACTTGTTTGCCTGCCACGTGAGGCAAATGAAAGCTTTGTCACGAGGGCTCGAGGCAAGCATGGGGTAAGCCAAGAGAAGGCTCAGAACTCCCTGAGGGAGGTGCCCTGCTCTCTCCGTTGGGATGGTGGCATTGCTACGCCAGAGTTAGGCTTTATACCCTAAAAGAGGGAAGCTTTAACAGGGCCCCAGAGCACAGGACTCATTACCAGAGCCAAAGAGAACTCCTTTAAGGTACAAGAAATACTTGGGAAGGAGCTGTAAACCTCTTGAGGCACGCTGTGGTTTGGATTCAGGTTGTCCAACAAATGTTTACGGGGTAGAGGCTGGGCATGGTAGTGTCGGTGGGACAGATCCTCCAATGGTGCAGCTAGAGGGTAGAAACTAGGACCTTAGTGACGTCACACTCGGGAGAGCATGGATATCTTGTCTTTGGAAGTGGGCTAGGTTTAGAGAGACTAAATTGGTTGGTATAAGAGCAGGTTGGCTTAAAGCCTGGGATCACCTTGGAACATGCTCACAATACCTTTTACCTTGTTACAAAGTAGAATGACCTGCCCCCAACTAGATACACTAGCCTGGTTTGGTTCCAGAATGGAGAGACAAAATATCCCCCAACCCCTGTCTTCCGGAAAAAGTAGCCAGACTCAGCTATTTCATCACAACAGTGTGACAGAGTGGGATAAGACAAGAGGATTTCTGAAGGAGAGAGAAGACAGAATGAAGGCAGCTTGCAGACGGCCTTGGATGTAGAGTACAGGGACTTTGCTTAACTGACTAAACATTTCTGAGGAAGGGCGCTAGAGGGTATTATGTAATAGACCAGGCAGAAAATAGACAGGGAGAGAGGAACGAGGAGGCACACCCACTGAGTAAGACAGACTTCAGGGACAGCAGGGACAGGGCAGCTTCCTAACCTGTGACCTGGTTCAGCCAGTGGAGCACACTATGAGAATGGCATATGGTAAACGAATGTGGTTGGAGAATGTCATTGTCACCGGTGTTGACTACGTGCCTCTGAAGGTGTCTGCTTGTTTTGCTAGGGTATCTCCCGGAAATAGTTTTGTTTTTTAAGCCTGTCATTGACGCAGCCCGTGGTGGGGAAGTTTCGCTTTCCTCCTGTGCATCTCCTAATGCCACCTTTTTGTTTTATTTGAGGGGCGCAGTCCAGCAGCAGCTTGGTACACGTCTGGGTGCAATAGCTGCGAAGGGTGTGGTTCTCTATGTTCCTTTCTGTACTTCCTTCAGGACACAAGGCAGGGGCGGCAATGAGAAAGCCAGGATGTCGTCTGGCTTTTGTTGTTGATTTTTTTTTTTTTTTAATTTCTTTCTTTTGGCAAATGGGATTGCTACATCCATTCTCTATAATGGCAATGCTTCCATGGTCGTTGTTCTTAGACCAGGAGGGCGTTCTTTACTTCTTCATAAAGCACTTCTTTTTTTTTCTTTTCTTTTTTTTAATTTAATTTTTATTTTCTATATTCTATGTTTACATTCCAAAGGCTTTCCCCTTTCCCAGTTCCCCCCCCCCACCATATGTCCCATAATTCCTCTCCCCCCCAACTATTCCGCAATCATTCCCCCTCCCCCCACGGTTTCTCTACAAAACTGGATCCAATCTTTACAGGCCCAGGGTCCTCTCCTTTCTTCTTCTTGGGAGTCATTTGACTTGCTAATTGTTCCTTGAGTATTTAGGGCTTCTGGGCTCATTAATATCCACTTATCAGTGATTGCATTTCATGTGTATTCTTTTGTGATTGGGTTAGCTCACTTAGGATGATAGTTTCCAGGTCTAACCATTTACCTACAAATTGCATGAGTTCATTATTTTTAATTGCTGAGTAGTACTCCATTGTATAAATATACCACATTTTCTGTATCCATTCCTCTTTTGAGGGATATTTGGGCTCCTTCCAATTTCTGGCTATTATAAACAAGGCTGCTATAAACATAGTGGAGCATGTGTCTTTATTGTATTCAGGGGAATCCTCTGGGTATATGCCCAGGAGTGGTATGACAGGGTCCTCTGGAAGTGACATGCCCAATTTTCTGAGGAACCGCCACGCTGATTTCCAGAGCGGTTTTACCATTTTGCAATCCCACCAACAGTGGAGGAGTGATCCCCTTTCTCCACATCCTCGCCAGCACTTGTTGTCTCTTGAGTTTTTAATCTTAGCCATTCTGACTGGTGTGAGGTGGAATCTCAGGGTTGTTTTGATTTGCATTTCCCTGATGACTAACGATGTTGAACATCTCTTAAGGTGTTTCTCGGCCATCCGAATTTCTTCTGGTGAAAATTCTTTGTTTAGCTCTGTACCCCATTTTTTGATAGGGTTATTTGGTTCTTTGGGGTCTAACTTCTTGAGTTCTTTGTATATATTGGATATTAGCCCTCTGTTGGATGTGGGGTTGGTGAAGATCATTTCCCACTTTGTTGGTTGCCGTTTTGTCCTTCTGACAGTGTCCTTTGCCTTACAGAAACTTTGTAAATTTATGAGGTTCCCATTTGTCAATTCTTGATCTTAGAGCATAAGCTATTGGTGTTCAGTTCAGGAACTTTCCCCCTGTGCCCATGTCCTCCAGGGTCTTCCCAAGTTTCTTTTCTAATAGTTTCAGTGTGTCTGGTTTTATGTGGAGGTCCTTGATCCACTTGGAGTTGACATGCAGAAGAATGCGAATTGACCCACTCTTATCTCCTTGCACTTCTTCTTTTTTGTTTGTTTTTTGTTTTTGTTTTATGGGTTTTTTGTTTTGTTTTGTTTTTTTTAGCAACCTCTAGCATTTATCATGCCTTCTTTACATCATAGCCTCAGAAACTTTACCCAGCAGGACATAAGGACAAGAGTCCTCCTGGAAGGAGCACACGAGGGGCCTGCATGGCAGCCCAGTGGGTGTCTGAGGGACAGACTCTAGGTTGAGATTAAGGGAGGTCAGTGTGGAACATTAACTCTTGTTCATTTCTGGGCCCAAGGCAGCTGCCGGCTCCGTCTCCCTCACCTGCCGCTTCTCCTTCCCCGGTTTTGTCTTTAGGCCGTCAAAGTTGATCCCGTCCGTCTCTCTGCCTTCCTAACATTTTTCTGTCTGTGGTAAGGATTCCACATTTGAGCTTTAATCAGCCCCTGCCTCTCCATTCTGCACTTTAATCTCTCCAAGCCTTGCTTTTGTGGATTAGGCAACACACAATTTAAACTTCGGTTCTGGGTGTTTGGAAGTATCAGCACACACATAAGGGCAGATGTCCACGTAAGTCCAGCTTTCAAAGACAGTTCAACTTTATTTGCACCTGCTATTTTAATAAGATCAGGAGGGGTTTTTCTGGTTGTTGTTCTCTCTCTCTCTCTCTCTCTCTCTCTCTCTCTCTCTCTCTCTCTCCTTTCTCTCTCTTAAAATTACCAGCCAGTGGCATTTCACATTAGAAACACAGGACAGGGTACACTGTAGACGTATGTGTGATCTTCTTATCACGAGAGCTAACTTAGGTTCTCAGCAGACTTGAAGGTCAAGCTTGGGCCAAGCAGGCAGGGAAGCTTGGTGTCTGGTAGTTACTCTCCTCTTGACACTTGCTCTAGAAGTGATATGTTTGACTTTTCTAGTAAATGTTGGCATATATCTTTATATGGTGGGACACACATCACGTCATACATAACACACACAATCAAAGGAAAAGCGTAAACCCCTCTGAACTAGGGTATTTGCTACAAGTTGCCAAATGGTACGTGTTGGATTCTAAAATGTTTGTGAATGGAGCTGTGAAATCATCAAACAGTTTTTAAAGTCTGGAAACCAGTGGAAGGTTCTAGTCAGAGGAAATACAGTCAGGAAGGAGATGAGAGAGAAGGACAGGACACCAAGGGTGTCTGTCCCTTGCTAGCTTAAAGACTGGCACAGCTTCTTAGTTAGGGCTGGAACTTTCTTCTATGTACTGAGATTTTGTCTGGCTAAAACGTGTGTAGGTCTTATGCATGCTGTCACAGACTCTGTGAGTTCTTGCATGCATCCTGTATGTCTCCACACATTGTCCAGTTGTGGGGCTCCGTCTATTACCATCTACTGCAAGAAAGAGCTTGCTGATGAGGGCTCAGCAAAGCACTGCTCTGTGGGATAGCAATATGCTGTTCCAAGTCATTTTGCCTTGAAAAGAAATCAGACATGCAGGCTTCTGACAGAAAGATATCATAACTCTAAAAATCTTTTTAGGAAGCAACTAAAAGTTTTAAGAAAGAGCACACACACCAGTAGTTTGATAGCCTCTGGTTGAAATAATTACTCCTGCAGGTAACTTTGGGTTTTTGACCTCTGCTTTGAACCTGTTGGTGATGTCAGGAAAATGACTTGACTTCCTTGGACCACAATGTCCCATCTATCATGTAGAGCTATTCAGAATGGATGCCCAGTCCTGTGATTCTGTGATTTTGGTATCCAAATAAGCTTCTAATTTTCTTCCTTCTGCCGGGGTTGGGGAGTCTGATGGCTGTATCTTCTCTGCTCCTTCCTCCAAAATATATAGACCTCTGTCATTCGACAGCAGTGGTTCTCAACCTGTGGGTTGCAACCCCTTTAGGGGTCGAATGACCCTTTCACAGGGGTCACCTAAGACCATTGGCAAACACAGATATTTACATTATGATTCATCGCAGTAGCAAAATTACAGTTATGAGGTAGCAACAAAAGTAATTTTGTGGTGGAGGGTCAGCAGGACATTAAGAACTGCATTCAAGGGTCACAGCATTAGGAAGGTTGAGAACCACTGCTCCATGGGAATTCATTTGGGGACTGAGGCTGGCCCAATTGTACCAGGTTTGGAGCTACTGAAATGACCTTTCATTCCTGTCCCTTTCTCCCAAGCCTGTGGTCAGGAGGGGGGCTAATGGAACGGCTTGGACAGATTCATGCTGGGATCAGGAATCAGGGATCTCTCCGAGTGGAGACATCCTTTTCTCTGGGCCCCAGATGTCACCAGCTGAGGCGCTGGGAAAGACCTTGAAAGTGTCCCCTTGTCAGAGGACAATCAGACCGTGGCCCATTTGTGGAGGTATGACATACACCGCGCTCTCCACATCGGGTAGGCTCTTGTATTTGAGTGCTTGGTCCTTAGCTGGTGGTGTTGCTATGGTACCTTGTGGCAACCTTAGGGGGTGGAGCCTTGCTGGAGGAAGTAGACCACCAGTGCTGGGCCTTGAGGGTTCCCTGTCTGGCTCTGTTTCCGGTTTATAGCTGCTTTCTGATTTTGGAGTCTGACCAGGTGCCTCACACTCCTGCTGCGGGGCCTTCCCCACTGTGAGCCAAAAGGAAGCCTTCCTCCTCTAAGTTGCTTCCTGTCAGGTTCTTGTCAGGTTCTCTCATCGTTACAGCAAGGAGGGAAGTAACATGTCTACTTGTTCGCGCCCCTTTCCCCCAGCTACAGAAAGTAAAAATGTCTGGCGCAAGCTAGGAACAGATAACTTCAACTAAAGTATAACTTAATGATTTTTTTTTCCTTCAGCATTAGCGTCGTCAATGATTCAAAATGGCAGCTCAGCATTTTCTGTGTGGCCAGTGAACCTGAAATGATGTTGACTAGACAAATTGTTGATGGGAACCGTGCTGCTCCTCACTGAGCGTTGGCTCTGCGGAGAGAGGTGGGCTGGGAGTGGAGCTGCTCGGAGGGTTTTAGAGGCTATGTGAGGGGGAGAGCCGTGAGCGGGAGGATGGGAAATTTAGGACGGAGATCGTCGGGGAGCCGTCCTGTTGGAGGATCTGCACCATGAGGTTAGACGAGACCTTGCCCTATGTCAGTGGATCTCAACCTTCCTAATGCTGTGACTCTTTCATACAGTTCCTCATATTGTTGCTACTTCATAATTTTGCTATCGTTATGAATTATAATATAAACATCTGCATTATGATATTAATATCTTAGGTGACCCCTGTGAAACGGTCATTTGCCCCTCCCCCAAGGGGGTTTCGACCCACAGGTTGAGAACCACTGCCCTGTGTGGTCTGTGATCATAATATCCTCTTTGTCCCTGTACTGGTTGGTTTTGTGTGTCAACTTGACACAGGCTGGAGTTATCACAGAGAAAGGAGCTTCAGTTGAGGAAATGCCTCCATGAGATCCAGCTGTGAGGCACTTTCTCAATTAGTGATCAAGTGGGGGAGGGCCCATTGTGGATGGTGCCATCCCTGGGCTGGTAGTCTTGTGTTCTATAAGAAAGCAAGCCAGTAAGGAACATCCCTCCATGGCCTCTGCATCAGCTCCTGCTTCCTGACCTGCTAGAGTTCCAGTCCTGACTTCCTTTGGTGATGAACAGCAGTGTGGAAGTATAAGCCGAATAAACCCTTTCCTCCCCAACTTGCTTCTCGGTCATGTTTGTGCAGGAATAGAAACCCTGACTAAGGCAGTCTCACAGAACCACCGGCAACATCCTTAGGACTTGCTAGTGATGCTTGCTGACATTTTGATGTGCCAGCTTCCAAGGTTGCTTAAGGAGTGTGGAAGCTACCTTGATAGTCCGTCCAGCCACCCACAGGTTATGTGGATATACACTGAATCCCTGATCTGAAATGCTTGGGACCAGAAATGTTTAGATTTCAAAGTCTTCCAGGTTTGAGAATATTTGCATAGACCTAACTAGCAGGTTGATGTTTTTGGATTAGGGATATTCAATCTGTTTAAGTATTCCATAGTATCAGTCAAACATTATTGCCAGAAATCAGCATGTTTTGCTAAATAAAAGTATGGGCCTCCTTCAGCCTAAGGGGAACTACATGAGACATTAAGTCTTGGTTTCAGCCTTGGTTCAATAAAATGGGAACAAAGTTTAGTGTCCAAGTTAAAGTTCGTCAGTTCCTAATATGTTTCTTTTTTCCCATACTCTCTTGACTTCCTTTTGCTTTCTTTGATTTACTGCATAGTGGTTCTCAACCTGTGGGTCTTGACACCTTTGGGAGTCAAATGACTTTCCCAGGGGTTGTTGGGAAAATCCAGATGTTTACATGATAATTTATAACACTAGCAAAGTTACAGTTCTGAAGTAGCAATAAAAATAATTTTATAGTTGAGGGTCCCTACAACTCAAGGAATTGTGGTCAAGGGTTGCAGCATTAGGAAGGTTGAGAACTACTGCTATATCGTTTATATATACACAATTGGTGATGTTTTTATTTTGTCTGAGACAAGGCCTCACTATGTAGCCCGGGCAGATCTTGAATTCACTTGAATTCTTTTTAAAATTTACTTACTGTGAATATGTGCAGGTGTGGATGGCGTGGGCATGACTGTGGCGGGGGTGGGGGTGGGGTGGGTACACGCCAGGCTCAAGTAGAGGTCAGAGGACATCTTTAAAGGAGCAAGCTCTTTCCTTCTAACTCATTTTTTGAGGCACATATGTGATATCAGGATACCAGTTTAATTTCCAAAATCAAGCCATGCTGTTTGAATTTACATTCTGAAATTCTAGATCAGGAAATGACATTGATGCAATATTTTACTGAGAAGCACCACCCCACTCCTGCCCCTGGGCTGGGATTTGAACCTAGGCCCTCACACTTCCTGGATGAGCCTCTATCACTGAACTGTACACACATATATACAATAAATAAATTAAAAAATGTTTAAGTGAGTTCAAGATCTGCCTGGGCAAAATAAAAACATCACAAATTATTATCTATATCATCTATATATATCTATATGTAATGATATATATCCATTCATTCTTGATTAGGATTTTCATGTGCCACTTTCAAATTCTTTTAATTTTAGCCTCAGTAAATTGAAGTTCTTATTTCATCTTAAGTTCCACCAGGCAAATCACTGTTGAGTAGCAATAAAACAATAATAAGGTAATTGGACATGCCATCTTATGGTGAGAACTTATTTTATAATTTTTTCAGTAGAAAGAGGATTTTCAATCATAACACTAAGATCAAGATTCATAAAAACCCTACAAATTCTAGTCTATATTTAAAAATATTTGTGTAATAGCAAACTTTATAAAATAAAAGCTAAACCAATTTATTTACAATGGAATGTCAATCACTATCAAGAGCTCCTTGGAGTTAGTTCTTAAAATCCTAATAGAAAAATGGACTAAGTGTCTAAAAAGATATTTTGCGTAGAAGGAATGGCACCAGAGTTCAGTTAGATGATGCAGTGGGTAAAGGAACTTGAACCTGGGTCAAGCCCCTGGGCCCATATGGTAGAAGAATAGAAAACATTCCTGAAAACTGTCTTTTAGCTCCTACGTGCATACTGTGGCACATGACAGTGCTTTATTTTTAAGGAATTTACCAGCTTGCAGAATTATATTGGTAGCATCATCTCTTCCCTAGTTTAAAACCCACCATGCAGAAAAAAGGAGCGTAACCAATACACCGTACAGTCTGGCAAAGCCATTCCTAGGGTTTTAGCCAAGAGACCAGGAAACTTTCTTTCACATAAAATTTTTATGTAGATGCTGGTAGCACATTGATTCATAATCATCCCTGTTGGGGACAGCATATAATGACGGGCCCCGTCTGTAGTAGGCCGGGATGGAGACATATCAGAAGCCCACGACAGCTCTTTATAAAAAAAAAAAAAAAAAAAAAAAAGATGATGTCTGGGACCCTGAGAAACAAGCGACACATCTCTCTAGGGGACTCACCGTCTAAAGTAAGAGACTGCTTGCAGTAGGCCAGGATGGAGACTTCTCAGTAGCCCACGGCAGCTCTTTATAAAAACAGTTCTTCCCATTTTCCTAACCTTAGCTCTGGACAATGGCTGTATAGATTTCATTTGTGCATGACTGTTTTTCAGTTGGCCTTGGTGTGCATAATTATTATTGCTGACTTTCTCAATTCTTTCTCCTTCTTCTCTGGTAAATTCTGTGAAACTAGATGTTCTTAAACAATTAAAAAATTGAGGCATGGGGCACAGCACAGCACAGCATACATAGTCCTAATGGGCCAGGTACATGCCGTGTGTTCTCATCTTGGAAACAATCTAATAACTGCACAATGATAGTTCCGGATTAATGTTTACTTACAAAGAAAGTTTAAAGAAATTATTAGAAAATAAAATAGAGCCAACATTGCAACCCCAAGAAAGAAAAAGACTATTAAAGTTATAAAATAAGTTTTGCACAACATTTGAGAGTAGTTCCCTGGAAGCAGATATAGAATATGTAAAAATCTTACACTAGTAAAATTAAGTCTCTCTTAGGAGAGTCATTGTGTACAATGTGTAGAAGCGGAAAGCTAGGGAAACTACGGAGTTAAGGGTTGACTTGATTCTTTCCGGCCACTGCCTGGCAGCTTCGCTTATGTTGTTTATCATTAGAGCTTTACAAGGAAATGCAAGTAGCTGGCCTCGGAGCTCTGAGCTCTGAAGTATAATAAGTCAAGAGTTAAAGTTTAAGTAACGATAAGTTTATAATTATTATTATTTTGGCTACAGGCCTGGGAATAGGAAAAGCTTAGAACTTTAGGGAACACTTGTAATTCTTGATTCTTTGTGAGATGTAGTTATTCTTCTGCGTTTTTATTTGGCAATGTCCTTTTTTTTCTACCTGATTTTGGAGTACCAATAAAAGACTGGGACATGGAAAAGGTGAGAGAACATGCGAGGTAAATGTAGTGAGTGAAAAGAGAATGTAAAGTGAGTGAAGAGAGCCTGGGGGATGTGTCTGGAGAGAGAGAGAGAGAGAGAGAGAGAGAGAGAGAGAGAGAGAGAGAGAGAGACGACAGTGCATGTGGTGTGTGTGAGAGGTGTGTAAAGACTGTGTGTAAGAGCAAAAGGAGAACACAGAGGTGTGTACGAGTGTGAGTTCAAGCAAAGAAAAACACACAAGAGAAAAACAGAGTGCACAAGAAAATACAGAGTGTGTGCAGCCTCAACCTACAAGAGAATAATGAATGGAGAGAAAGAGAACAGAGAGGGAGAAAAAGAGAGAGAAACTTTTAAAAAAAATTTATTTATTTAATTTATGTCTTCAAACACATCAGAAGATGTCATCGGCTCCCATTCCAGAGGGTTGTGAGCCTCCATGTGTTGCTGGGAATTGAACTCAGGACCTCCGGAAGAGTGGTTGGTGCTCTTAACCACTGAGCCATCTCTCCAGTCCAAGAGAAACTTTAAGTCTTTAAAAAATTGCCTGTTAGGAGGTTGGAGATAGAGCTCAGTGGTTAAGAGCACTGACTGCTCTTCTGAAGGTTCTGAATTCAAATTCCAGCAACCACATGGTGGCTCACAACCCTCTGTAATGAGATCTGACGGCCTCTTCCGGTGTGTCTGAAGACAGCTACAGTGTGCTTACATATAATAATAAATAAATCTTTAAAAAAAAGACTCTCAGTTTGTACCCCCAAAGTAGTCTGTGTGTATTTATTATGTGCCTTCCAGATATCCCTACTTCCTGTTGAGAATGGTGACCTGTGTTAAGGCTGGACCCTGACATATCCCACAATGGGAAACGTCCAGATCTCTTCCCAGCTGGGGATGTATCAATAGAATGGTGCAGCCACAGACCAGGGTACCATTCTGCAAGCAAAGGGAGCAAGTCACTGACTCATGTAAAAACAGGTGTCGCCTTCCAATTCATGCTGTTAAGTAAAAGAATCCAACCAATGCGGGGCAGGCACTGACTGCCATGGAGGACATTTGGGAACACTGGGGATGATGGATGGTTCTAAATCTGGTCCTCATTGTTGTAGAAAGGATCTTACCAAGGAGTCCACACTGGCCAGGAGGTCATGATCCTCTTGGGATTGTCTGGTTCTGAATCTTGCTTAAGTCTGCATTCTGTTTCATAGAAGTCGGTACCCAAAAATGTCAGGGTTATTTTTCTAAGTGTGTGAGTATGTGTTTGTGTGTGTGTGTGTGTGTGTGTGTGTGTGTGTGTGTATGCATGTGTGTATGCATGTGTGCCATGACACCTGTACAGAGGTCATGGGACAACTTGAAGAAGTCAGTACTTTCCTTCTACTGGGTGGGTTATGAAGACTGAACTCAGGTGGTCAGGTTTGGTGGCAAGCACCCTTACCTGCTGAGTTATCTTACCTGCCACAAAGTCAATTTTATTGTATACAGTTTAAATAGGAATAAAAGATTAATCTCTCTATAAATATTAGATTAAGGTGCTTACCCTAGTCCGGTCTGCATTGGCCAAAAGAAACACACCCAAGCCTGCACCCCAGCCACACCTGCTGGGAGGAGGCTGGAAGAAAGACACCAAGCACCTTCCGCAGGTGTCACAATGGACAAATGTGTGACAGAGAGACAGGAAAGATGAGCGCACAGTGGAGAGATGGGAGAGGAAGTGAAGCCAAGGGTTCGTACATGGTGGAAAAAGGTGGAGCTGGAGACTCATAGCCAAGAGGAACAAGCAGATGATATAAGGAAGCCATGGTGGGTCCTGGACTCAGGCTGCCTCCACAGGTCACCTCTGGGCCCTTGGTCCTCCTGCTGCAGTCTGTATCCGTGTCTGTGAGCTGAGTGGCCACCAAAGGTCAAGAGGATATCTATGGTATGGGCTGCCACCTGAGACCATGTGGATAGCTGATGGTCATGATCTGAGTGGCCTATGCTGTCACCTGAAGTCATAGGGACATCCCAGCCTAGATTGCTACCAGGGACCATGTCTGAGTTCCTGGCCCTAAGGCAGCTGCAGTTTGTATTGATGGCCCAGGCCCATGTGACCACCAAAGGCCATACAGATGTCTAGTCTGGCCTGCCATCTGAGGCACTGTGCTGAACTGGCCCCACCCCACACCTGGGCAGCACAGGAGAGCTGACCCTGATGTGTGTGGGGGGAACAGGATGGTAGGGGATCTCCAAGGGCATGAGTGCAGGAGAGCTGGCCCTGCCCCTAGTCCGCCATGGGGTAGCTTGGGTAAGGGAGAGATGTGCCCCTCCTTGTCCTTGCCACCTACAGCAGGGAGGAGCACTGGCCCCAAGGTTATGAGAGAGGAAGAGGTATTCCTGCCCCTCGCTGGACGCAGTATTGGGTGAGCTAGCCAGGACAATGCTGGAGAGCTGTGTGGGGAGTGGCACTATTTGAAGGTGTGGCCTTATTGGAGGAAATGTGTCACTGTGGGCGTGGGCTTTAAGATCCTCATCCTAGCTGCCTAGAAGCCAGTATTCTGCTAGCAGCCTTCAGATAAAGATATAGAACTCTTAGCTCCTCCAGCCCCACATCTGCCTGGATGCTGCCATGCTCCTGCCCTGAATGAACTGAATCCCTGAACCTGTAAGCCAGCCCCAAGTAGATGTTGTCCTGATATAAGTTGCCTTGGTCATGGTGTCTGTTCACAGCAGTAAAACTCTAAGACAGGGGAGATTGGAAGAGAAAAGGGTGATATGAAGGGATGGGGAGATGAGTGGGATTGGGGGTGCATAATGTGAAATTAATTTACAAGGAATAAAAAATTAAAATATTTATTAAACTTAAAATAAAGGACATCTTATTTTTGTTATTTATTTAAATATGCATTTAAATATTTAAATATTTATTTAAATATTCATTCATTCATTTATTTATTTATTGTGGAGATTATGTGTATATGTGTGAGTGCATGTAAAGAGGAGGCCAGAAGTCACTGTTATGTCATCCTTAATTATACTTTATTTATCATCATCACCACCACCACCACCACCACCATTTTGCTTTTCTTTCCTTTTGTGTGTGTGGTGCATGCCTGCCTCAGTACACACGTAGAGGTCAGAGGACAACTTGCAAGAGTCTGTTTTCTCCTCCTATGCTGTGGATTGAACTCAGGTCATTGGAAGTGGCAGCAAGTGCCTCTCACTGAGCCTGGAGCTCAGTAATTCTTCTGCCCCTCCAGTGCTGGAGTTATGGGCACTCACAGCTGCACTGTTGGGGTTGTTGTTGTCATGGTTTTTAGCTCGGAAGTTCTTAGAGTTCCGTGACAAGCACTTTAACGAAAAAGCCATCTTGCCAGCCTCCCTATCCACCCACCCTTTTCTTGAGAGTCTGCAACTTTAATTTTTCAAAGCCCACTTTTAATGACGGTTCTTCAATGCTTTACCTTCCCTTTTAGTCCACCACCCACCAGAGGTAGTGGAAAAGAAAGGACACGGGGGAAGTGGACCTGTTTAGAAATGGTTCTTTGGAGCAAATTCCATCTGCGTTGTCAGGAAGCCAGCAGTTCAGTTCACAGGTCATCAGTGGCAGCTCGATCTACTCATAAATACTTCACGGATATACTGACAGGTCAGTTCAGAAGCCTCGGGATAGCAGCAGAGGAGGTGGTATGACCTAGCAGGACTAGGCCAAGTCAGCAGGAGGGATCGGATTACCAGGAATGGCCGGAGGGGTTCTCAGCTGTGCCTCCCGACTAAGTGAAGATCAGCGAAGACTCGAGACCAACAAGCACTGCACAGCTAGATAAGCAAGCCAAGCTCAGCCTCCTCAGCCTCCCTCACTGTCAGTCCAGTCCCTTTTATACTCCCTCCAAACATCACTGGTCCTCCACGGGTCTTGCCTCAGTCTGTGAGGTCGTCTCAGCTGACATACCCTGAGAATCAGCCTGAGTCCTCGAAAGTGGCAAGAAGCCTCAGCACACTTGCAAAAGTTTCTCTCTACGGCTTCCAGACAAACGGAGCTCAACTAAGCAATGTAAGGCTGATGAATACATGCATAGGTGAGAGTCCTTATCAAAGTGCACGCCTTTAATCCCAGCACTTGGGAGGCAGAGGCAGAGGCAGGCGGATTTCTGAGCTCGAAGCCAGCCTGGTCTACAGAGTGAGTTCCAGGACAGCCAGGACTACACAGAGAAACCCTGTCTTGAAAAACCAAATCAAACCAAAACAAAACAAAAAGGAATCCTTTCACGTGCTTGCCTTAGCAGAACATCCTTTCACCCGTGTCTGCTTCAGGAAAACACTCCACCATGTGTTTGCCCCAGGAAAATACCATCCAACAGACTGACTTTCCAAAGAACCCTTACAGTCCCACTTCAAGAGGTCTTATCGCCTGTGGCGGTGACCCAACCTTCCTAAGGCTGCAACCTAACCCAGTTCCTCATGTGGTGGTGAACCCCTCCCCCCCCCCCGTGATACAATTATCTTCATAGCTACTTCATAACTGTATTTTTGCTAGAGTTATGAATCATAAATACTTTTGGAAATAGAGATTTGGCAAAGGGGTCAAGACCCACAGGTTGAGAACTGCTGGCCTAGGCTGACCTTGAACTCACTTGGTAGGATGACCTTGAGCTCCTCATTTTCCTGCCTCCCACCACCCAAGTGCTAGGATCGCAGACGCACACAGCTGGTGTACCACCCCTGACCTTTAGAAAAACAAGGACCTTGGATTTGATGACCTATATTTGTATTTTTTTTCAAAATAAACTCCTTACACCTTGGTGTATGAGAATATGCCCTGTGAAGGACACTGGCGGAGCTTGTCAATGGCACAGCTGCCAAACTTTCTTTCCACTCAGGTGGCGTGGTGGCTTGAACAGGAGTGGCCTCCATAGACTCCTGTGTTTAAATGCTTGGCCCATGGGGAGTGGCACTAATAGGAAGGCGTGGCCTTGTTGGAGGAAGTGTGTCATGGTGGGGGCAGGCTTTCAGGTCTCCTGTGTTCAAGCTCCTATGTTCAGAGTAGAAGACACAGGCTCCTTCTGCTGCCTATATGTCAAGATGTAGAACTTTCTTCTCCTCTAGCATATACCACGCTCCCCACCATGATGTTAATGGATTGAAACTCTGAAGCTGCAAACCATCCTGATCGTATGCTTTCTTTATAACAGTTGCTTTGGTCTTGGTGTCTCTTCACAGTAATAAAACCCTAAGGCAGGTGGTGAGGTAGAACCTGCCAGAGAGCCCTCATCAATTCCTTTTCTCCTTCTAAATTAAGGTTACTATTGCCGTTCTAAAGCACCATGACCAAGGGAAGTTGAAGAGGAAAGGATTTTTTTTTTTTTTTTTTTTTTGGCTTACAGTTCCACAGCACTGTTCATCGTTGAAGGCAGTCAGGATGAAGGCAGTCAGGACAGGAACTCAGACAGGGCAGGAACCTGGAGGCAAGAGCTGATTCAGAGACCATGGAAGAGTGCTACTTACTGGCTTGTTCCTCATGGCTTGCTCAGCCTAGGGATGGAACCTCCCACAGTGGCTGGGCCCTCCTCTATCAATCACAAAGAAAACGCTCTTCGGGCTTGCCTACAGTCTGATCTTATGGAGGCATTTTTCAGCCAAGGCTCTCTCCTCTCAGACGACGTTAGCTTGTGTCATAAATCTAGCCAACACAAGGACCCATGTTCTTATGGTTATACTTGGTCTGAACTTGTGTGAGTGTCTAGAACCACGTAGCAATAAATCCTGCGCTCTTAGTGGGAGACTTAGATCTATTTCAAGTTACTTTTCTATGTAACTTTTTGTAGATATGCCAAGTACCAACAAAGATGATCATAGACTGGTTAATGCTTCAGTTTCTTCTAGGTTTGCATATGAATGTTAAGAGAATTGCAAGTAGTTTTTGTCCAACAAAATTATCTTTAAAAAAAAGCAAAGTAAAGGCACTTAAGAAATGTATACCACACTGCTTCTTCACATTATATTTTTCTCCAGTGTTATTTTCCCAAGCATAGCTAGACATCAGTCTCAAACTTGGCCTGATACACGGATGCTGTCAGATGATACATCTTTGGTAACTGACCAAATAATGATCTAGGAACGTTTCCTGCTTTGTCCTTTTCAGCTCATGGTTGACCTTCTGCTCAGTGATGTTTAAGTCCCAGGGAGAGGCTTTTTGAAGAGTGTGTACAGAAACCTGTTCTACACTTGACTATTTGGAAATTTCTGGTAAAAGTAAATCGGTATGCCTGGTCTGGTCCTAGCTTGACTCCTGCGTGGTGGGTCCAAGACACACACACACACACACACACACACACACACCCCACAGACTTATACATACATACTCACACACTCATACAACACTCATATGCCACACCTATCCACTCACGTACAGACTTACACACACAAAGTCTCACACACTACACATAACATATCCACACACAGACTTGTACACACAAAGTCTCACACACCACACATAACACATCTATACACACAGACTTACACACACAGTCTTACACACACACTCTCACACACACTCTTCTGTGTGCTCTTTGTGATACAAGTCAGTTATACTGGTTTAGGTTTTGTTATTCTTTCCAGTGAGAGAACCTGGAGTCTCAGCTCTGGGTTTCAGGGCTGGGGCAAGTTTTATTTTCTTAGCTGTAACCAAGCCACACAGAAATAAACAAAACAATCCTTAACAATTAAAAAATGCCTTGAAAGATAATATCAGTAACAAATCCTAACTCTAAAGAGGTCATGCATTCTCCAGCTAACAGCCTGAATTGAAGATCACACCCTGAGATCCTTTCAGAGAACCCGATGGGCAAAGCCACTCCTTCCATTATTAGAGCCAACCACAACCAAACCAGTCAGGGGAAGGATATTCCTCAGCTGGGTGTGGCCAGTGGGGCCACCAGGCCATCGACTGACTTCTTGGTTATTATAACACGGGAATGATTTTTGTACATTGGCTTTTATAAATGGGGTTCAGCTGAAAGATTCTTCAAAGGTATTCTTTTATTTCCTCCTCTGCCTTTCATAGCTACAATTCTGAGTTTCTTACGTCACAATAAGAGTTTCAATAAAAGTTAAGTGTTTTTATTTTTGCTGATGTGTTATTTCTAAGAGAGAAGCTAGTATAATTCATCTATATAATTATAAACTGTCGCCACGGAATCCGATAAATGTCGGCACTCGAGACAGAAGTAGTCATACAATATTAGTGCTGGAAGGGAATACTTCTGTAAGCCAGTGGCAGGGATTGAAGGCTTATCACTTATCTGGGCTTCCTTGGGTAACTAGCGGCAAGAAAGCTAACATCGTGGAAGCTCCTACTTCCCAATCAAAGTCTCTTTTCCTATGTTATTTTCATTCTCTTAGAACACCCTGAATAGGTTGACTCGAGGCAATCCAGAGTGTGTGTGTTTGAACAGCATCTCAAGAACATAGTTAAACATTTCTTACAGGGATCCACTGAACAGTCTGAGGAAGGCAGACTTTAGCAGTGCTTTGATTTGACAGTTAATTGATACTTTAAATGATAAAGCTTCTTTTCCAACCTTCGAGTCAGCCTTCTATGATGTTATTCTTTGTGTTTACACTTCCTCAAGATTCAAGATGTAAGAGCATTGTTCTAAAAAGTTCTAGAAGATCCCTTAAAACCTCTTTATATTATAAACAATATACTATATATAAATATTATATTATATTAATTGGTTTTGATGGATGATAGGTCATCATGAACCTTCAGCTGTGGTTGGGTTATACTGATTAACCTATGTTTTTTTAAAAAATGTATTTATTTATTATATGTGAGTACACTATAGCTGTCTTCAGACACTCCAGAAGAGGGCATCAGATCTCATTACAGATGGTTGTGAGCCACCATGTGGTTGCTGGGATTTGAACTCAGGACCTTTTGAAGAGCAGTCAGTGCTCTTCACCGCTGAGCCATCTCTCCAGCCCCAACCTATGGGTTAATATATGGGTGTATTCCTGCATCATAGGTTCTATTTTGGAATCACATTCCCTGAAGAGAAAGTGCAGTTAGCAGAATGGAGTACAGAGGTAGTTGCCAAGAAAGGGGAGACACATAGCCAAACGCCAAAGCCCATTATGGGTACACTACCGGAAACCAACTGGAATTTGTTTAAACAAAGGGTGGGACTTCATTTACAGGTATGGGTTGGTCTCATGGAATCCAGCAGACACTGTGTGGTGAACAGGAGGCGTGGGAATCATGAACCACAGAGCCTTAGCCAAGATCATCACCTTTCCCCTTCTTCCCTGGCTTTTTCCTCTTCTCATTTTTCTTTTCTTCTCCATTCTGACATTCCCCTCCCCCATCCTTTCTTTCCCCTCCCTCCCTCCCTTCTTGCTGTCCCCCTCCTTCCTCCCTCCCTCTCACCCTTCCCTCTTTTCCCTGCCTCCTGTCTTTCTTTCCTGTTCCCCTTTCTTTCCTTTCCTCACCGATTGAACATCTCCAATTTCTAACGTTTCAGTCCAGAGAATCCGTCTAGACACCTTATCTTGGGCTGTGAGCAGAGCATTAAGTAGAGATACAGGTACCAGATCCCTTGTTGGGGTGTGTGTGTGTGTGTGTGTGTGTGTGTGTGTGTCTGTCTTGGGGTGGGGAGGTTACCCGTGCCTAAGTCACTTCAAGGCTAAGGCAGCCCTCTGAGGGCACCATTAGACAGGGTTGTGAAGCTTTTCCTTGTGGCTGTCCTTCAGGACAGAACTGTGATATGGTTAATAGCGAGTGAGGCATCTGCTGCTCGGTCCACGGCTCCCTTTCCCAGTTTGGAGGCGTGGATTGTAGAGGAAGGTGTGCTGGGAAGGGAGAAAGCAGATGGTGCGGGCTAGAGAAATCTTGCTTCTAAATGACTGCCGTCACAATAAGGGGGAATCTCCCTGCGTAGCCATGAAACTGGAAGGAGCTCGCTGCCTGGCTTGCCACCGGGCCGAGCCACAGCAGGCCACAGCAGGGTTTCAGGCTGCAGCTGATGAGGTAGTGAGAGGCAGCCCACAATGATCTCTTTCAAAGCCCGACCCCACAGTACCTTTAAGGAGCCCAGAGCTCCTCCCAGAGACAACTCAGGTGCTGCTGGCTTTCTGTTTACATTCAGCGGCCTCACCCTCTCCTCTGGGAGCGTGAGTCACTGCCCTGGATTGCCAGTGTCTGAGAGGTGAGAAACATTAGGGCGGTCTAACCCTGCCGGGTGATGTCAAATTTCTAAAGCTAGCAAACAGTAGAAGGTTAAGGCTAGCAAAGGGTACGTCCAGGAAGGGGCCCAGGTGAGCCAAACCGAAGGTCCACCTCATTAAAGGAACTATGCCAGAACCAAGAACAACTTAATTAGAAGCAGAAGACAAAGACGGGAGACCCAGAAGGGGTGGGAAGGAAGGGGAAGATGACACCTCTGACTGGCTCTGCCAAGCTGACACTCCAATCTGATTGGTTTGGCGCTGCCAAGCCCGATCTGATTGGCTTGGGTGCTTGAAGCTGAGCCGCCATTTTTATCCTTATAGCACCTTGGATTTGACAAAGCTTCTTACACTCCAGACATGGCCGTACCCCAAAGACATGTTCTGGGGGTAGTCATCAACTCCATTTTGAGTAAATAAAAGTGAGGCTTGATCCGGTGAATAGTTTAAATGTCCCATTGGGTGAGTCAGCTTTCTAAGATTGGAGAGAAAGAACCCTGACATGTTCAACTCTTTAGGAGGAAAGGCTACTTCCGGCTCTTGGCTTCAGAGGTTTCAAGCCATGGTTAAGAAGCCCTGTTGCTCTGGGCCTGTGGTGTCACGGAACATCATAGCTAAAGCACATGGCAGACTGGGTGCTTACACCTCATGACAGCCATGAGGCAAAATAAGAGATGGGAAGGCGTCCTTTGATGATGTAGCACACATTCAATAAGCCCACCTCTGCTTCTCCTGTCTCTCCGTCTCTCTCTCTCTGTCTCTCTGTCTCTCTCTTTCTTGCAGGTCTCTGGTCTTTTAGAATATAATATTCTTATTATTTGATAATTTCATACAATGTATTTTCATCATATTCATCCCCAGCTCCTCCCAGATTCACCCCCTTTGTGATCCGTGTTCTCTCTCTTGCAGAAAAACAACAACAACAACAACAACAACAACAACAACAAAAGTAAAATAAAACTACCAAATCCGGTTTGTATTGTCTAAATATTCTTTGTGCTGGGCCTTCCCTAAAGCATGGGTAACCCACCAGGGGTCACACCCTTAGAGAAAAGTGACTTTCCCTCAGTAGCCGTCAAACGCCATAGCGTCTCAGCTATGGTGGAACTTCACGGCCACCACCCCATTAGGATTTTTTCTGGCTTGAGTTTGCACAGGTCTTATGTGGGTTGTCACAGTCTCTGTAAGTTTATATGTGCACCTGCCCTGTTGGATCTAGAACATACCATTCCCTTGAGGCACTCTAGCATCTTTGGAACTTGCAATCTCTCCGTTCCCTCTTCCTCAAAGATGCTGAGGCTTGGGGGTGGGGGGTGGGGAGGAGGCGTATGATATAGATGTCCCCCTTTAAGGCTGGGCACTGTGGTCTTTATTCTCTTCATGTTGACAGTGGGTCTCTGTGCTGATTGTCATCTCCTGGAAGAAGAAGCCTCTCTGATGAGGGGTGAGAGACGCCCTGGTCTATAGCTATAGGACTATATCATGAGGAATCATTTTAATGGTATTGCCCACTTAGCAGAGTAATAGTATTAGCTCTTCCCTAGGGCCTATGACCTATCCGGCCATAGGTTCTTAGCCCTGATAATAGTGCCCAGGTATGGATTCCATCTTGTCAAGACTAGGCCCCATATCTTAGAGGTTCTACTGTCTCCCAGTGCTTTGACTACAGGGACCAAGCCTTCAGAGCAAGGATCTTTTGAAGGTGCCTCAAGATCCAGACCATAGCATTCATCTAGTGAGTTTGGGGGCTGGATACAGACTCGGGCCTTCTGTGTGCTATACTGTCCTGACACTCTCTTGATGTATCTCAATAAAGCACAACAGTCATTATCACCCCACTCTGTTTCCACAATGACAGAACGAACTTGCTTATTTCTATTTGCGGATGAGGAGACACACCATAAATGCAGTGTGGACAGATGGATTATGTACCAGGCTCTGGCCTAAGTTCCCTGCGGTGTCTTCTTTGGCTTTTACCACAGTTCTGTCACCCTCTATTTTATGGTGGGGAAACGGAAACTTGAAAGGCTGGGAGACTCTCCCTCCTGCACAACTGTACAGCATCACTTGGAGAGTCCAGATCCAGCCCTGTTGTTCTTCCTCAGTCCGCCTAATGACATCCACATGGGATGGTTCTGAGGGTGGAGCCCAGACGCGTTGAACTCGGAGAGTGTAGCTGCGTCTCAGCTGAGCCCTGTTATCGGCTCGGGAGGGCTCAGAGGACCTCTTGAGTGTTAGGCACTTTGCTAAGGGTATGGAGAAAAACCTGCACCAAAGATGCCTTTTCTCTGAGAGCTCGGAGGGTGATGTGGACGTGTGACTGTGGTATTTGCACAAGGAAACATCATCTGAGTGTATAACAAAGGTGCACTCAGAGTCCCGTGTGTGTCTAAGCCACCTGCATGCTTGAGCCAAGCTCTGTTGAACACATGTTTGTGTGAGGCAAGGCGTTGTAGGAGTGGGGTATCATAGGGCAGGCACACTCTAGGAGGCCTTTATTTTCTTTGGGTTCTACAGAGATATTTTGGTTTCTTTTAAAACTGAAGGAAAAGATGAACTTTAGGGCCAAAGAATTTGTCTTTGTATATATAGCATTTTTCTCATGCTGATACAGTTGCAAAATATAATTTATAACCCTGCCCCTGCAAATTCTACACGACAGCTTCATTTTTTTTTAAAAAGGTGATACAAAATAGCAGAGAAAAGAATTTCATTGTTCCTAATATATCAGACTTTTTTTCCCCCTTGTCATTATGTCCTAAGAGATTCAGTATGACAACTATTTATATAGTGCTCAGCTTCTGTTAGGGAAGTCATCTATAGCTGACTGAATACAGGAGGGGCTGGAGAGATAGCTCCGTCGATAAAAGGGCTTGCCACGCAAGACTGACAATATGAGTTCTGTCACCAGGAACTTTATACAATGTCATATGCAGAAGGGCATCTATAATCTCAGGTCCCGTATGTCAGGATCGGAGGCAGAGGCAGGATAACCGACCCGAAGCAATCAGGCCAGTATGAAGCACAGCTACAGAAGCAACCAGAGACCCTGACTCAGAATGAGGTAGAAAGAGAACACTGACTCCTGAAACACGTCCTCTGACTATCACATGCAGTCTGTGGCACACACACACACACACACACACACACACACACACACACTAAATAAATAAATGGTGCAATTTCTAGTAAGGGGCTTTGTGGTGTTTGAATAAGATTGGTCCCCACAGGCTCACGTAGTCGGATGCTGAGTCACAGGGAGTAGAACTGTTTGAAAGGATTAGAAGGGTTAGGAGGTGTGGCCTCATGGAGGAAGTGTGTCACTAAGGTGGGCTTTGAGGTTTCAAAAGCCCATGATGCCAAGCCCAGGATATCTCTCCCTGCTGCGTATCGATCAGGGTGTAGAACTCTCAGCCACTTCTTTAGCACCATGTCTGCCTGTGTCCATCCACGCTTCCCACGGTGATGATGGACTAAGCCTCTGGAACTACAACCACACATCAGTTAAATGTTTCTTCTTCTTTTTTTTTTTTAAATAAGAGTCGCCTTGGTTATCATGTCTCTTCATAGCAATATACCCACAACTAAGACAGACTTGGTTATCCACTGTGCCTCCTGAAGGATGGATAGATACACATGTATGTGTAATTCAGACACCTTTGTGGTTCATGGACTCCGTGGGGACACGTTACTGTACTTCCTTACTGTCTTGAGAACTCGCAAGAGAAACAGTATCTCTGAGGCTTGTTTCTCATCCATAAGGTTTGCAGCCCTTCTCTATGAACTCAATAAACATTTGTGAAGTGAATAATGTGTGTTTCCTCTTTTTATATCGGGGGCTCAGGAGATTAACAATGCCTAGATCCCACAAGTGTCCTAATATGTCTGTGATTATAGCAACCATAAGACAAAGATCCTTCTAAAAGCAATGGTCCTGGCTAATTCTTGGGCCTGGTTCTGCTGTGGGCCAGGTGATGTGGGAGACAGACTAACTTCTAACACAACCAGGGAGGACAGAGAGCTGGGCTCAGAAGTTTTATTTCTTTTTTAAGTCATATTTTACTTAGTGTGTATATGTATGTGTGTGAACACATGCACCAGACATGCCACTAGAGGTCAAAGAACAATTTGAAGAAGTTGATTCTTTCCTTCCTTCATGTGGATCCTGAGGCTAGAACTCGGATCCTCAAGCTTGGAGGCAGTCACCTGGTCCCTGAGCCATCTCAGGAGCCCTGAGGGATTATCTTAATAGCCACGGTTGTCATCATGATTTCATCTCCCAGCACCACTGTGCCAAGAGTGCTCTCTCTGATATCTGAAGTACATGCTTGCTTTGATGGATTTGTGTGTGTGTGTGTGTGTGTACATGTCCACAGCTGCACCGTTTCTGTAAGGACTCTTTTTGTGTTTAGATTTGGGAAGGAGAGCCTTGCTCACTCTTTTTCATTCTTAAAAAATGTTTTTATATCTATCTATCAATCTATCTATCATCTGTCTATCTGTCTGTGTGCCTATCTATCTATCTATCTATCATCTCTCTATCTTCTATCTAAAATTTATCTGTCATATCTATATCTTTCATCTGTCTATCTTCTATCTAAAAATTTATCTGTCATATCTATCTTTCATCTGTCTATCTATCTCTTTCATTTATCCTTCTATCTATCTATCTTCCATTTGTCTATCATCTATCTATCTATCATCTATCTATCTATCTATCATCCATCTATCTATCATCTATCTATCTATCATCTATCTATCTATCTATCTATCTATCTATCTATCTATCTATCTATCTATCCTGTGTGTCAGGGCAGGGGGCACATGCCATGGTGCATATGTGGAGGTCAGAGGACTTGGTTCTCTCCTCCTCTTTGTGGGTTCCAGAGTTCCATCTCAGGCTGTCGGGCTTGGTGGCAAGTATCTTTTCCTGCTGTACAATCTCACTGGCCTTTGAGGGGGGAAAAAAAGTAAAACTCTTTGGAAGCACTTTGCCCTCCTAAGAATTTTATTTATACCCTCCAGTGGCAGGATATGTTGTGGGCCTGACTCAGGAGGCTTTAGCTAGAAGGAATTGAGCAAGAAAGACAGAGAGACACTAGAAGCCAAAACTTCACGGTGGTTGGGCGGAGATTTGAACAATGGAATCTGCAAAGGGTTAACAGTGGAAGTTCACGAGGAATTCTGTTTGAGAATGACATGCCCTGTAACTCTGGAGGGGCTGAAGCCCTTCTGTCCAAGAAAAAGTAGAACATACACAACCTTCAGAGAGACTGGCTCTGGGCAGCATGCTGTGACCTGGCCTCTAGCCATGGGAATGTGTCTTCCGGCTTTGCATATTCCCGTGTGGAGCATCCGGGGCTGCTTCGGGCTCCTTGGCTCATCGAGGGCCTTGCTCCAGCCTTGCTAGAGCACCACCCCAGTGTTTTGGAAACAGGTGGGTCGGAATTGGCTCAAACCAACATGACTAATGAAGAGCGTTACCAGGGTTTGGTCAGCCTTCTGTAGCCGTGAAGACAAGAGTCATTGTCTGTCTTTGCTAAGAGTCTGGCATGGACCAAGTTTATTCTCAACATATGTTGCTAGGGATTTTCATGGAGTAATCAGTAACTCAGGCAATAACTCATTGGGGGGCACACTTGAGTATGTTGGCTACTTATTTATTTATTTATTTATTTATTTATTTTTATTCAACCATTAGCTCATATGACCAATATAAAACCAAAGTGTGATTGTTACCTACTCTTTGCACCACCTTCAATGACTTCTTGAGTCTTTTGAAGAATGACTAACTTATAGGTTAGGCCTTGTATGGTCTCTGGCCTTCCTGGTTCCCCAGTCTTCCCCCTGCCTTCTAGTATCTGCTTTGCTCTTTGACAGTCTAGAGCTTTAATCTTCAAATGGTCAACACGCTCTCCTGCCTAGGGCCTCTGCCTCAGAAGGAGCAGACTGTAAACAGAGCAGTATTAGCTCTGTCAGCCAACTCTGCCATTCCCTTTACGTATTTGATTTGAATACTTACTTAATTTAAGATGGCGTTTCTGACCTCAGCTAGTCCAATCCTGTCTAGACAGTATTCTTTAGAAAAATTTGAAGTTCCCTTTGGGGTACTATTACCAGTTATTTTGCTAGAAGTTTAAAAATTAATATATATTATATATAATATATATGTTAATGTATATATATAATATATATGTTATACTATTGTCTTGTCTCACGTATGCAACTTACTATGGTTAGATCAGAATAAATACTTTGGTTTTCCTTTTGTTTAGCCTTATCCTGTTCATCCTCCTGCCTCAGCTTCCTACTTACTGGGATTCCAGGCATGCACTGCCTGTCCAATATAGAATTTCTTTATGACAGCCAAATGTACTATTTAAGGTACTCCTTGATCTATCTATCTATCTATCTATCTAAACACTATTTATCCGTTAAAAGAATAAAAGCTAGACAGGAGTCAGCCGATAAGAACCCTGGCTGTTCTTCCTGAGAACACAGGTTCGATTCCCAGCACCCTCATAGCAGCTCACACAGACCTATAACTCCACTCCCAAGGGATCTAGTACCCATATCTGGCCTCTAAAGGCACCAGGCACACACAGAGCACAGACATACATATTGGCAGAACATCCATATTCATATTCATAGCAACAACAACAACAGAAATAATGAAATAAAACTTGGCCTGGTGTGGCATGTTATAATCCTACCATTCAGGAGTCTGTGGACAAACCTGTGCACAGAACCTGTTCACCAACCTCTCCAACATTAAAAACAAACGAACAAAGAAAAGAAAAGAGAAATCCGGTTGTTAACTGCAACAAGATAGAACTGGATGCAATGCTGTTAAGTGAAATAAGCCAGCTGGGGGCAGAGCTGTGAGAGAGCTTTCCTTCATAACGCAGAAGCTAAAATAGCTGTCAGACTTAGTTTGTGATTCTTTGATTCCCGTGGTGACGCTGCCTAGAATCTGTAACAGGGCACGAACAATGTCTGATGTCACTTGCTTTTGCCTCTCCATAAGCTAATCAAAAAGCTTAATCAATATCTTCGCTACAAGATCAACGGAATAAATAACAACAGTGGATAAAAGAAAGACGAAGGCAAAAATGGACCCTTGTTGAGCCATTACAAAGGGAAGCATTATTTGAGCATAAAAATCATTTGTTTAGGGAAAAGCAGGCTGGCCAGTATGATACCCAAATTACTCATGTCACACACAGGGCATATTTTGTTTTTTGTTTTTTGCGTTCTGTTTTTTCGGTGGGGAAGTAAGGGGAAATCCCATAACCAAGCAAGCCTCACGTACAGAATGATAGATGCCTATTATGTATTTTTTTCCTTCTCTGTATTTTTCTTAATGGAAGCAAATGGAACTTTCCAAATATCACTGTATGATTGGAAAAAGTGAAGTGCTCTGTAGTGCCACTTGGGGGGAAGGAGAGGGCAGACAAGGGAAAGATTCTGAAAAGGGTTTATGTTTTCTAATGGAAATCAGATGTGGGACTCATTTACATCGCCCCAGTGGAGTGCTTCATTCTCTCCGTTAGAGGTTGTGTCCGGCCTAGGATGTCCGGACCCCCTCTAAGACAGGCATGCTCTCTGCACTAGGTTTCTTTATACCCCAGCAGCTTGCCGCCCCCCCCTCCCCCCTCGGGCTTGCAGCAGAGTCAAAAGGACGCATGCGCGCTGGGCAAACCTCAGACAACTTCGAATCTGAACCTGCCCGAAGAAAGAGTTCTCCAACAAGCTAAATGTTACATTTCCACTCGACAGAAAGGTACTGCTGTGTGGCCATAAAAAGCTGGCCAAAACCCCGTCACCTTTCGCAGTTAGTCATGTTATTTTTTTGGTTCATGCCAACACGGAGCACAGCTGTGACTCAACAGAACCACTGAAGCGAGAATTCGGAGTTGAAAGACCTCAACCCCAGAAAGCACCTTTTCTCCCCCGTGGGTCATTACGCAATGTTTCTTGTTGCCTACCTTTCCGGTCTTCCCTGCATACACACGAGCCGGGCTGTCATTTGGCAGATGGAATCTCTGAGTTACGTCAACACCTTTCTCTGAGCCCGGTGCAGGCGCAGGCTGGGAGCGTTCCTTCTTGAATGTTTATTTTACGTAAGTAGTGACTGCCTTTTCAGACTTGAAAAAAAAAAAAAATCTGTGTTGATCTATTTCTCCCTCAAATAAACCCAAAATAGGATAGGGGTTGATTTAAACGTTTGCACCTTCCCACGTGATAATGACAGTAGCCCCGTCAACTGGTTCTGTCTGTTTTGGCTTTCCCCAGTGGCTGTTCCTAAAATGAGTCTACGAGTTTAGACCTTACCAAATGGAAAGCAGGGCTTCAGCAGGGAATCTTTGCGTTTGTTTATTAACATTATACACATCCTTTGGACTTTCACCTTCATTTTTTTTCTGTTATTTACTTATATATTACAATACGGGGGCGGGGGTAGGACTTAGGTAAGCACCTTACTGAGTTGTGTCCTTAGCCCTCTCTCGTTTTATTATTTACTGCTTAAATTTGAGAAACAGCCCAGCTTTCCCATACAGGGGCAAATGGGAGGAGGATTTGGAAAAATATTGTTCACCTGTACTAAGTATAGTTTTTGGGTTTTGGGTTTTTTGTTTGTTTGTTTGTTTTTTGTTTTTTTAATGGGTATGGGTGTTTTGCCTGCATGTATGTCTGGCCAACACATGCACGCAGTCTCTGTGGATATCAGAAGAGGGTGTCAGATCCCCCTGGAAGTGGAGTTAGACAGTTGTGAGCTGCCATGTGGGTGCTGGGAATTGGACCAGGGTTCTCTGGAAAAGCAGGGAGTGCTCTTAACCATCGAGCTATCTCTCTCCTGGTGGAGCAAGAATCAAGGTCATCCTCGGCTACAAGGTGAGTTTAAGGCCAACTTGGGCTACATGAGACCCTGTCTGAGAGAGAGAGAGAGAGAGAGAGAGAGAGAGAGAGAGAGAGAGAGAGAGAGATGCACACTCATTCATCCAGTAGTTCACAGGGTAACTCTTCTGATGGACCAGTCTCTCTGGGAAAACAGCTGGAGTTTGTGTTCTGAAAGTCTGCTCATTGTTCATCACTGCAGAAATGGGCCTTCCATCGTCACTTGAGGATAACTGAAAATATGGCACCAGTTAGGACCTTCCTTTCTGTTGCACTTTAGCTTTTAAACACCTTCCAAAGGCCTTTGTTCTAAAGGCTGGGTGTCCAGGCCACCGCACTACTGAGCCGCGGTGCTGGTATTAGGTTGGGGGGGGCACTCTTTTTTTTTTTTTAATGTTTCTTTATTTATTTCATGTATATGAGTACACTGTCGCTGTCTTCAGACACACCAGAAGAGGGCATCGGATCCCTATTGCAGACGGTTGTGAGCCACCATGTAGTTGCTGGGAATTGAACTCAGAACCTCTGGGAGAGCAGTCAGTGCTCTTAACCGCTGAGCCATCTCTCCAGCCCAAGGCGGGTACTCAGGAAACTGAGATTCAAGCATCATGGTCTCTCCCTTCCTGCTCATCAGAAGGCGAGCAGCCTCCTCCTCCTCCTCCTCCTCCTCCTCCTCCTCCTCCTCCTCCTCCTCCTCCTCCTCCTCCAAGTGCTTCTGCTATGATATGTTGTGCTTCTACAGGCTTAGAGCAGCAAGGTGAGGCAGTTATGAACTAAAGTCTCTGAAACGCTGGCCCAAAGTCAACCTTTCGTCCTTAACTGTTGATCGACTTAAGTAGTTTGTCACCGTGATGGAAAATTGACTGATACTTTTTTTTTTTTTTCCAAATGCAAAGGGTTTGTCCTAAAGGAAAATACAGTATATTGTGCCTTTTGGATGTAGTAAGCGCTACCTCCCCAAGGCGTGTGTGTGAAACCCTCAGGAACGACCTTCAGATATTTTCTAAGAGAAAGGGGAAGGTACTGTGCTAAGAGAATGTCTCCTTGCAGACTGGTTGAGAAACTGGTTTTTAGTGAGGGTAGCTATATGCCCTTAATGTAGTTTCTCTCTCTCTCTCTCTCTCTCTCTCTCTCTCTCTCTCTCTCTCTTCCCCTCACCCCTATCTCTCTCTGAGACAGGGTCTGTCTCTCTGTCTCTCTCTGTTTCTCAGTCTCTCTCTGTCTCTCTCTGTCTCTGTCTCTCTCTCTCTCTGAGACAAGGTTTCACTGTATAGATATGGCTGTTCTGGAACTCACACTCTGGAGCAGGCTGGCCTCGAACTCAGAGATATCACCCCCCCCCTCCCCGCATCTGCCTCCCGAGTGCTGGGATTAAAGGCGTGCACCACCCCTGCCCAGCTTGTGTTGTTCTTTTATTTTAACAAATTTTTATCTCAAAATACTGAACTGCAGTTAGAAGACATTTTTATTTGTGTGTGCATATGCCTGGCATTTGTGTGCCCACTGAGGCCAGAATAGGGCTCCAGATCCTCTGGCGCTGGAGTTACAGGCAGTTGTGAAGCCAACAGATAGGGATTCTGGGAATTGAGATTTTGAGCACTCCTAACCACTGGGCCATCTCTCCAGCCCCTCATCTGCAGTGTTTGAGGGAGACCCCTCGGAAACCTCGTAGGTTCGTCATCTTATTTGTAGCTGAAGAAAGGAGCACAGAGAGGCCAAGGAAGCTGACTAAGGTCACCTTGAGGATTAATGGCAGAGCAGGGATTCTAATCTAGACTCAGTATTTCCTTTGAGTCACCATGGTATGGAGAACAAATTGGATCACAGAAATGACTGCTCCAAAGAATTTGGATTCTTAAATCCTAAAATAAAAATTATTTCAATCACTAAATGTCAGGGGCAGTAACACCGAGACCATTAAGCAAAGGATGGGGATTTTTGGCATAAATGGAAATCGTGTTTACTTAAAGAGAGAAATGCTTCCTCTGTCCTTACGTAGATAATGATTTTTAGATTATCTTTTAAACTGTTGACATTTAGTTTGGAAGAGCAGTTAGCTTTGAAAGGCATGTTGATAAACTAAAATTTTACTTGTTGAGTTTCTATAAACAGATGAACACTAAAATGTTATCTGTGAAAAAAGATTCACTTGTTCCTGGCGTGTATGAGCTCAGTAAATATTTGTTGGATTATCAAATAAAAATGGCAGTGTTTTTGATTATAGACATATTAATAAGATGTGTAAAACATAGAGCTTAGAAATATAGCCAAATATAAATTAACATACTGTCTGTCTGTCTGTCTAATTTCATTTTTTTGGAGACAAGGTCTGACTCTAGTCCAGACTGATCTGAGACTCATGTACTCTATAGCCCAGGCTGGCCTTGAACCCATGGAAATCCTCCTATCTCAGCCTCCAAGTGCTAAACTGAGCTTACAGACATGACCTATCACTGCTGGCTTGACTCCATGTATATAAAGCACAAAACCAGGCGAAGTTAATTTAGACTGTTAGAAGTCATTCATAGGACAGGTTTCTAGAAGTCT
The DNA here is from genome assembly GCA_964023405.1 of Apodemus agrarius. NCBI lineage: Eukaryota > Metazoa > Chordata > Mammalia > Rodentia > Muridae > Apodemus > Apodemus agrarius. Next base: position 25,389,420 of record OZ030019.1, on the reverse strand, counting down.
CTAGGAATCGCTAGAAGGGAACATGAGGGCTTCACCATGTCTTCTAGACCTGGCGCTGGTTATTTATGAATACTCTGTGAAAATGTATTGAGCTTTGAATATCACAGATATACATATACATACATATATACAAGGGCAGTGGTGGTCTACGCCTTTAGTCTTAGCACTCAGGAGTCAGAGGCAGGTGGGTCTCTCTCTGAGTTCACAGCCTGCCTGGTCTATAGAGTAAGTTCTTAGTCTATAGTCTACAGTCTCAGAGAGAGAGAGAGAGAGAGAGAGAGACAGAGACAGAGACAGAGACAGAGACAGAGACAGAGACAGAGACAGAGACAGAGAAAGAACACAACTCAAATGGAAGCATAAGTCTCTTCAGTTTAAATTAAGGGCATTACTTTTTCATTTTAAATTGTATAGATATAGATATAGATTATAGATGTAGATATAGATATAGATTATAGATATACATATACATATACATATAAAATTTCCTAATAAGAACAGAAAGGGTTAACAGCTATCTACTGGTTAGAAAAGAATCCCTATAGTGTGCATTTACAGACTGGTGTCAGGGTGGGGTTCCTACTTTCTTTGTGCTAAGCTTTTGCAACACTCATGCTGTCGCTGGCTCCACTGAACTTGGAAAGCCTCACGGCTTTTGCAGCTCCCTCTGTGGACTTCTGACAGGTTTATCACATTCCTGACAGTCACAAAGCATGTGTGAGACCTCAGGATGACACTTGGTGATGCTGGAGAGCCTGTAAGCACAGGCTCTGTAAACTGAAAATGTCTCGGCAGACAACGAAGCAGTGTCACTCAGCTGACCTGGGTTGCCAGTTTTGTGGACGCGCTTGCACTGTGACGTCATAAGTACACAACGCTGAGGGATAACCTTTGTAAATGAGCGAGCTGGTTTTGGAACATTGCATCCAAATGATGACCTGTTAAGAAGGAATATATAGTCTTAGATGTGTTGATGTGTGTCCAGCAGGAGCATCAGGCCCCTTATTTTAAAAAAGAGAAATAGCTGATACCCAGGGTGATATTTGGAATATCAGAGGCTAAGCTGAAAACCTCTATTGGGTAGATTTTTATCAGTTTCCCACCTCATCTTCTCCCCTGAAAAGACCAGTGTGGTTTTAAAAAAGCTGGCGATTTCATAAGACTCCCCAGGAAGCAGGGCCCAGCTCCCTAATACAAATGCATTTTACTTTGGAGCTAGCTTTTTTTTTCTTTAATGTGCACTGTCGAGGGTGTCTCGTCCCCTGGAACTGGAGTTCCAGACAGTAATGAGCTTGGAGCTAGCTGTCCTTTTAGCACAGCGGTAACAAAGGAATCCTTTTGGCTAGGAGATACGGTCATTCAGCATTTGAAGGTCTCGGGTGTCTTGCATGTATCAACAGAAGCTAAGATGTAGGTGGATTCACATTCCGATGGGAGGCTCTCAATAAATGAATCCAATCTTGTACAAATAAATACCCATTTCCAAAGGGGGGATTTTTCAGAATCTGTCTTCAGTGGAATATGTGTGCTTCAGATGAAAGGGTTTGCTCTCTGTGTTTTTGCAGTGAACAGCCAATTGGCCTATTTAATTTTACCAAATGCTGGTGAATTAGACCCAGTTCCATATTATATTCATAACTAGATTTATTTAGCATGTTACAATGGACAGCCTAGGTACTATTTCTTTACCTATTCGATCCTCAATTCTCTTAGTATTAATTAAGTATAATTATTCTCTCCCTAAAAGGTTTAAAAAATTATTTAAAAAAAAGAGTTTTCTAAAATATGATCTATTATGCTGAGAGGATTGTTTTCAAACGGGACAACCTGTTTTCCAAGGTAATAAGTAACTATATTCAGCAAATAAATTTTATTTCAAACTAGTCATTATCTCCCCCGCTGCCCTCCCCCCTACCCTGTGGTACTAGGGATGGGCCCCAAGGTCTTAGCATATCATGCAAAATACTCTACCCACTGAGATATACTGCCTCTATCAACACTTTATTTGAGAGATATCTGTTGAGCATCTTCTGGGAGCTGCAAAGGATGCTGGTTCTAGGGAGAATATGCATGGTCCTTGACTTCTTGACAATTACAAAGTTGTTTGCAAATAGCAAACATTTTAGTTTTTTTAAAAACATTTTAGTTATGCACAAATAATAAATGCAATGGCCCAGCAGGGCATGGTGGCACACACCTGTAATCCCAGCACTTGGGAGGCAGAGGCAGGTGGATTTTTGAGTTCGAGGCCAGCTTGGTCTACAGAGTGAGTTCCAGGACAGCCAGGGCTACACAGAGAAACCCTGTCTTGAAAAAACCAAAAACCAAAACCAAAACCAAAAACAACCAACCAAAAAACAACCAAAAAACAAAACAAAACAAAACAAAACAAAAAAAACCCAAAAACCAAAAACCAAAAACGAAAACCAAAAACCAAAAGCAATGGTTCATTGGTACCCATAGAGAGTTGGTACCAAGACTCCCCTTGGATACCACATCCCATCATGCACAAAGCCCTTCTGTAAAGTGGTATAGTATTTTCAGAGAACCTATACATACCCTCTTGTATATTGAAACTGTGTTTCATGACTTATAATACGGAATACAACCTATATTGTATTGCCGAGGGAATTATGGTTAAAAAAAAAATGTCTGTACCTGTTCGGTACAGACATAGGTTTTTTCCTGAATATTTTTGATTTGCAAGTGGTTGAACCCATTGGTAGAGGACCGATAGACACACGGCATCGGCTAGTTAAACTACGCTAAACACTACCAGAAAAACTGTAGCGGGCGCGGGAAGCAGTTGCTACTAGAGTTATCCAGAGTCGGGAAAGCTTTTTGGAGGAAGTGACATCGAGACATTAGGGCAGGGATGGCACAGTAGGACAGGGATGGGGGTGGTAGAGGGTTTCGGTGTGGGAGAGAGGGATGTTTCAGAGGGAAAGAACAGAGTCAAAGCCACATCCCCGAGGCAGGATAAGACCTTTGGAGGTAGAAGGAGCCTAAAAGTAACAAGCCCACGGTGAATGACGATTTTAGAGATACAGTTTAGGTTTCAAGTCTGTTGTGGCTGCTGGTAGAAGAACGGACTCTCTAGAAAGCAGAGAGGCAAAGGGACCGGAAGAGGAGGGCTTTGAACGGATGCTCTAGAAAGAGGAGAGGCAAAGGGACCGGAAGAGGAGGGCTTTGAACGGATGCTCTAGAAAGAGGAGAGGCAAAGGGACCGGAAGAGGAGGGCTTTGAACGGATGCTCTAGAAAGAGGAGAGGCAAAGGGACCGGAAGAGGAAGGCTTCGTTCAAGTCATGAGACAATACTGTTGTAAGAAGAGGGACGAGGCCGAGTGTTGTCAGTTTCTTTGAGAAATTTCCAAAGCTCTTGACTTTCACAGGCCAAGGTTAATTTTGGCCCATGACAGGGAAGGTAGAAACCAGTTTGAATATGTTAAAGTGGAGACAGCACGTGCAGACCACCCTTTATGAGAAAAGGAAAAGATGGAGGGGATGCATTCAAAAGCATTGTGTGCTCTGAACATTTGTGTCCCCAACAAATCTGGAATCCTCACCCCTGAAGTGACATATTAAGAGGTGAAGCGACTTGGAAAATGATTAGGTCTCAGGGATGGCGCCCTCGTGAATAATAGTGCTCTTAGAGAAGAAGCGTCTTGTTCATCCTCTCCACCATGGGAGGACACAGCAAGAACACCCATGAACCAGAACTCCCCACCCCCACCCCAGACACAGAGCATCAGTCCCTTGAGCTGGGATTTCTCAGCCTCCACAACCGAGAGAGTTAAATTCCATTGTTTATAAACCACGCAGTCTGTGGCATTTTGCTTTGGTAGTGGGAACAAACTGACGCAGAGCTTGTATTTATCAAGGGATAAAAGGAAGGCCCCAACAGTGAAAAAAATCTCAAACTAAGACATTGGCAAAGGTTAAGTGTCATGTGTTACAGAGGGAGAGGTCAGTGAGGGTGGTGATATATACATGTGAGAACATGTCTTACAGGCACACACTTTTGGCTTATCAACAACAACAACAACAACAACAACAAAACCAAAATACAAACAATTCTCTCAAAAGACCTGGGCAGTCACAAGATATAGCCAAAGGCACATGGAAGCCTGAATTGTGATTTTACTCTGCCTCTGAGGTAGTAAAGAAAAAAAGCCTGCTGGGCAATGGTGGCGCACGCCTTTAATCCCAGCACTTGGGAGGCAGAGGCAGGAGGATTTCTGAGTTTGAGGCCAGCCTGGTCTACAGAGTGAGTTCCAGGACAGTCAAGGCTATACAGAGAAACTTGTCTCGAAAAAACCAAAAGAAAAGAAAAAAAGCCCTGGAAACCCATGAGTATGATTACCTTGCATGTGAACACGTGACACTTGGTCTGCCTCCTGATATATGTCTTTGATGTGATGATTGTTTACTTATATACCATTTATAAGTCTCTACACTTTATACTGTGTCTTTCATCTTTTAATAACCCTAATGTCGTTCGAAATGGATATTCTATTTGGGACAGGAAGAGCAGATGTGTCTATAGTCTTAGTGAAGAGGATGGAGGTTGTTTGTCTTGTTCTTTCCAGCATGACAAACAGCATAAAACACAAGTATGTGTGTATTCAATACATACAGAATTTGTATATTTAGAAGAAGAAGACCCAAATAATTCCAGTGCTTGAAAGTTCCTGAAGGTGAGTCTCCCACTGCATTTCTCAGGTGTGCAATATAACTAAAGCACACAACCAAATGACACATGGAACCTGTGTAATCTTTTGCAAACCTGGAATAAAACATTGCATCATTGATGAATCAGCTCTTCCATGAAACCATCCTAAACATAATATGCATTTAAATGTTAGGGTTATTAAAAGATGAAGGACAAAGTATAAAACGTAGAGACTTTTAAAAGGCATATAAATAAATGATCATCACATCAAAGACATGCATCAGTGGGCAGACCGAGTGTCACGTGTTCACAAGCAAGGTAATTATGTTCATGGGATTCCAGGGCTTTTTTTCTCTTACTCTGTGAGTACCATATTTTAAAAGACAGATGATCATGAATCAAGAGACGTGTAGTTTCATCACGACTGTGAGCCAGTTTTCTTACAGTTAGAGCTGCTTCTTTTTCTTGGTACTGGGATCCTAGGTCTTATTGGGGGTAGAATTGAGAAGATCTTACTGAGACTCAACGCCGTTCTGTGAGATTCACTTTGTGGAATATTATTATGAGACTTTTTAAACTAATTTTAATTCAAGCTGGAGACTGAATGTTGGGTTGGGGGGGCAGTCTTCCTTCAAAAATTTAGGCATTTGATGAAGACATTGGATGACTATTCTGAATGGACAATTAAATTATTAAACCTTCTCCAATGCTGTTTAGAGGTATAAGAGGGGGATTGGAAAGTATACAGTTGAATGCACAGATTTAAAAAAAAAATGGATAGGGGTTTTATGTATTGACCATATGGAACTGAGAAAGAATGGAGTAATTCCTTGATTCCTTCTTGTTTGAATCTTTAATTTGCTTCTATTGCTGTTTGACGACTCACCCTAAGAGTGGCATCTTAGAGCACACAGGCTAATGTGTTATGGTTTCTGAGGGTCAAGAACCTGGGAGTCGCTCAGCCGAGAGAGTTCTGGGCTCCTGGGCCTGTGAGTTGGCTGTCAAGGTGCCAGTTCTGCTGCAGACTCCTGTGAGGACTTCGCTAAGGAAGATCCTTTCCAAGCTCCTTTGTGTGGTTATTGGCAGGCTTTAGTTCTTGGTCTGTGGGACTGAAGCTAGTTGGTCAGAGGCCTTTATCTGTTCTTCACTAGTAGGCTTCTCCACAGGACAGTCCCTAACATGGCAGCTGCTTCTCCTCAGAGCAAAAAGGTGGGATGAGGGGAAACTAGGTTTTATTTTTGGTTTTGTGTTTTTCATAACCAAGTCACAGAAGGGATTTCTTTCTTTACAGAAGAGGTAACTTGCAGGAGATATGGGGATCACCAGCAGCTATCTTTCTGGCTGTTCAACCCCACGATTCACTGTTTCTTGTGTTCTTTTTCCTCTGCAGTTTTCACTAGTAACATGGCCTCAAATTCTCTTAAGAAAACAGACGATAACATTTTCTTTTATTTTTCTCGTGATGGGCCAGACAGGACAGGATGGTGAAAGATTTCATCCCCACTGTGAAGAATGACACACAGGTAGAAATTAGCAATTATCTAATTATGGAGTTTCCAATTTAATACTCTCACACTGTGGTTGACAAACAGGCAACTGAAAGGACAGAAAAACACCAGAAAGGGAATAATGGTACCACATTTATGTACATGAATTTTGTTTTTAAAAATGAGATTTTTTTTTCTTTTTGAAATTTTAGTGTGTGTGTGTGTGTGCACATGCATGTGCATGCGTGAATATGCTTGTCAGGGTCCCATAGCACACGTGGAAGTCAGTAGAAAACTTTGTAAGGCTTGGTTCTCTTTCTCTACCCTCACGTGAGCTCTAGGGATCGAAGTCAGATCTCCAGGGTTGTGTGGAAAGTGTCTTTACCCACTCACTGACCTGGTTTTGGTTTTAGATGGGATCTTAGACTTGGAACTCTTCTGTCTCAGACTTCTGAGGGCTGGGATCATGGGTATCCATCACCATGACTTAGGAAATTAATTTATCAGTAAATAGTACCTATAATCCAAGGGGTGGCTCTTCTGTCCACTTGGGGGTCTTCTTTGGCTATCTCAGAGGGACCTCCAACTAAATGCCTATAATAGAAATTCCATTTTGCCCTTTCCCTAACTTATTTTGCTACAGAGCCCCCACCTCCACAGCGCCTTTAATTTTCCTGTCCACTTCCTACTGTCTTCCCTGCCACCTGATTCATTGCCGATCTGGCTTTTATACTGTGCACAACAGTCAATTAAATAGCTCAAAATTATGTGTTAGACTATATTCTGCCTGGTATAAACCTTTCGGGTGCCTTCCCGTTATCCTTTGGGAATTCTGGTTTCTCAGACTCGTTTGTAATGTGTCCCCGATTGACCTTCCAAACTCAGATCATGCTGTCCACCTACACTTACTGGGTGCCAACAGTCACCTACAGGCTCTGAAGAACGCCAAGTTCTCCAAGGCAGTTCTCTCTGGGCCTTTCGCACATTCTGTTCCTTCCGTTGACATTCTTTTCCTTCTGTTTTTCGCAGTGACCAGCTTGGGCATTTATTCCACAACTATCAGCTACATGTTTATTCATTTTGTTCAGCTATGGCCTCCCCCATTAAACTGGAAGCTGCTTAAGGGCAGAGTCCAAGCCTGCTTTGTTCTCTGATAAACCTACCGCCAGTCACCTTGCATGGTCCTTATTAGAAGGAACAACCTCTAGCTACGTTCTAAGTCTTAATCTAAATCTACCTCCCTAACCTGACACAAGCTTTTAATCCCAGCCCTCGGAAGGCAGGGGCAGGCAGAGATCTCTGAGTTTGAGGCCAGCCTGGTCTACAGAGTGAGTTCCAGGATAGCCACACCGATATAGAGAAATTCCCTCTGGAAAAACCAGAAACAAAAATTTGCCTTTCTCACCACCCTTTTTTTAATATCCAGGAAAGCCCAGCCAGATTCCTTTGGGCTCACCTAGACATTTCTTCCCTTACACACATTCCCTGTGGCAGGCGCTGTGAGGTGAGGTATTGGTGCTCAGCGTTCCCGCCTACAGCAGACCACACACTCCTGACAAGTGGTTATTGTCTTTCCGTCAGACAAAGCCCAAGCCTTCGCTATGGTGTTTGATACCGACACGTGTGCCTGGTAGTGTTGTTCTGAGACTGCGTGTGCTCACCCCGCCCCAACTATCGGGGAAGATGGCAGCTGTTTTCCTGGCTCAGGTACAGAACCTGGTTCCCGGGCTGCTCTGCCAGCCTCCTCCCCCCCCCCCGCCCCACCCCCGCCCCGAGACCTGTAGTAACCTGAGGTGACACGGGAACCTCTCTGGGAGGTGCTCCTTTGAGGCATTGGGATTTCGCTGAAGGAAATGTGCTTGCCTGAGGAGAGACAACAGACATCTTGTGAAGGCTGGTCACTGAGTCCATCTGCTCAAAAATAAGAGAAAATGACACAGTCTAACGTTATAGTGACACGCTTAACCGGACCCAGAGCTTCCCTGCTCTGGAGTGTGATAACACGTTCATTTTATTAGCTGACTACAAACAGCTTCTTCTCGCTCCTCAGTTCCCAGCTAAGGGCATGGACAAATCCCATTCTTCATTTAGCAGAGTGTGCCCGGTGACAGCAGCCCTGTCACCCTGGCATTGCCAGGGAGTCCTTTCTCCTGCCTGTGCTGGGGAGGCTGGATGGGAGGCAGGTGTGAGTGTCCATCCAGAGGGTGTGTGAAGGAATCTGCCTCACATGCCAGGAGATTTGGTTCTGCCGAGGGACGTGAAGGGAAACTTGCGAGAACAAGTGTCCTATTCACAGGCTAGGAAAATAAATGTTTTACTAATCCTTAAATAACATTTTACTCTGAGGTGTATTGGCAAATTTTAGTTTTATTTCTGTAGGAAAGTCTCATTTTTAGAAGTGTGATTTGTACACATTTAGGTAGTCGAAGGGAGGGCTAAAATTAGCATCTATCACCCCGTCCTGATGTCCACAGAGGAGGAGGGTAAGGTGACTTAAAAGCCCTGACGTTCCTGTAATGTTTATCCAAATAACTTGGTATTTGTCATCACAGGCTGGAGCTTATTTTAAGCATTATAAACATACTTGCTCATCTGTGTTTCAAGGTTATCTTCTCATAGAGAGTAGAGAATGGCGAAGGAGGCATCCTATATGGTTTTTCTCCCCCCAACCAAGGACTTGCTCAAGAAAATTCCATCACTGAACAAATATTTATTGAGTAGCTTACGGTGTGCCAGGCACTGTGCTAAGTACTGGGAGTCAACGAAGCATATAGTCTGAACTGAACTTGCTGGTAGGCAGAAGCGGGAGGAGAGGGTTTCTTACCTGTAATGGTCAGGATGGATGTCGGGAGTGACTAAGAAGGTGGCTACATATCACCTGTCCTGTCCTTTCACTTCGCTTATTAATAGAGTTCCATGTTACTAGCCTCCATACACGGACTTGGAAAATAATGCCGAATAGAAGCTAAAGAGATTAAGGTTAAAGTATCTGTTGGGGACCATGGCCAGCAATGATTATATATTTATTGCTATCAAGCCACGTGAGGTTCAGTGGGGGATTGTGGGGGGAGGTCATCAACCATTTTGAACAGAAGGGATTCCTTAGTGATCTGAAATTAATGCTGTCTCCAAGAGACCATCACAAGGAGTATTGCATTGACCAGAAGGCCCTTCTGTTCTTGACCTGCCCTGGTTGAATACACACACACACCCGGGTCTAGTGGTTACCATGCTCTGGGAGGGGCTAACTGTTGTGCAGACGGGCTGGGTGATGCTTGGGGAGACCAGCCCTGTGGATTACAAGCCTAGGACCATTCCTGGAGACTTGCATCCAAGCCTCCAGGAGCATCATCAGGGCAGCCATCCATGGAGAGCACAAAGAAGAAGATCAACTTGTGGTTTCAGCCCAAGGAACTGTCAGGCTGACATAATTTCCCCACCTCACCTCCCCATTTCCACAGGTAGAGCAAGAGACTGTAGTAAATCTATTTCTGAAACTCCATTATAACCTGGTGTCTTAGCTACTGTTCTGTTGCTGTGAGGAGACATCAACGAACAAGGAAAGCTATAAAATAAAGCATGTTGTTGTTATTGTTGTTGTTGAGATAGGGAGTCTCTTTGCGGCCTTGGCTGTTCTAGTACTAGCTCTGTACACCTGGCTGGCCTTGAGCTCACAGAAATCCTCCTGCCTCTGCCTCCTAAGTGCTGGGATGAAAGGCATGTGTCACCATTGTCTGGCCTAGGATAAGGCATCTAGTTGGGGGCTTGCTTACAGTTTCTTAGGGTTAGTCCATGATCGCCATAGCAGGGAGCGTGGCAGCAGGCATGGTGCTGGAGTGGTGGCTAAGAGCTTACACCTTATCCATAGGCAGCAGGCAGAAAGCTGAACCAGCATGGGACTTTGAAAAGCCCACCCCAGTGTCATACCTTCTCCCGTAAGTCCACATCTCCTAATCCTTCCTAAACGTTTCATCAGCTGGGAATGGTCCATCAGCCTATAGAGGCCAATCTCCTCCAAAGCACCACACCTAGCAAGGAACTCTTGGAGCTGTGAGTGCCCCCCCCCTCCAGTGTTGTTACGCATCGACATCAGATGCCAACACTCCACTCCACTGTGTGTTTGTTTGTTTTTAAGGCATCCAACTGTGGCTTCCATTCCTTGATGGACTACACCATCTGGCTCTGACTGGAGAAACTCCAGCATGTTTAATATATTTATTCAAGTAGGAGAGGGAAATTAGCATGTGATCTTCAGTTAAAGGACAGGGTGTCAGCACTCTGAAGTATCACAGAAGTCAAGCCGGGGTCCCTGCAGACAGCCAAGTGTCTGGGTGTTGGGCTGCCTCGCTTTCTCTGAGGCTCCTGCCTCAGCCCTCTTCAAATGCGCACGGAGGTACCCACCTCTAGGTAGCCTCCTCGACCTTCCCAATTGTCAGCGTCACCATCTCACTGCCTTAATCGGTTTCTGTCATCAAATCCGTCTCCGAATCTCACAAGGAAAAGGACCGCCTATACACTCTCCCATGTCGCTCATCCTTGTGTTCGTCCTTCCTGATGCTCCTCCATTATTTCTACCACCTTCCTTCTGTCAGGAAATAAACTTCCTTTGCCCATTCTTTGAAGGCAGGTCCCCTCTCAACAGATCTCTTAAGTATACCTTTGCCTAAGAATGTCAAAGGAATGGAAAACTTTCACGCACACAGAAAACTGGCCTGGGTGTTTAAAGCAGCTCTCTCCTTGCAAGTTTTAAAACCCAGAAGGGGCAAGCGCCCTCAACCTTCCTAATGCTGTGACCCTTTAATACAGTTCCTCAGGTTGTGGTGAGCCCCCCAATGATAAAATAATTCTCATAGCTACTTCATAACTGTACTTTTGCTACTGTTATGAATCTTAATGTAAACATCTGTGTTTTTCAATGGTCTTAGGTGAAAGGGTCATTCAACCCCCAAGGGGTCTTGACCTACATACAGGTTGAGAACGACTGGGATAGATAAAGCGAGATTCAGCCAAACAGTGAAATAGTTATCATTCAGTGCTAAACACAAACACCAATACACAACTACAACAAAAACAAGACCCAAAGTAAACTGAAATGTATCATGTGAGTTAAAAAAAAAAAAACCTGGAGAGTTTGTCATTCCAACTCTGTATGATACAGATGAAGGCAAAACCATGAAGACAGTAAAAAAACAAGCAAAACAACATCACATGTGGTGGCTTGAATATGCTTGGGCTGGGGAGTGTCACTGATGGAAGGTGTGGCCTTGTGTAGGAAGTGCGTCACTATTGGGGTGAGCTTGGAGATCCTCCTCCTAGCTGCCTGAGGATGCCTCTCAGCTCCTCCAGCTCCATGTCTGCCTGCCTGGATGCGGCCATGCTTCCCGCCTTGATGCTAATGGACTGACCCTCTGAATCTGTAAGCCAACCCCAGTTAAATGTGGTCCTTGTTAGAGTTGCCTTGGTCCTGGTGTCTGTTCACAGCAATGGAAACCCTAACTAAGATGACACACAATCAAATGGGGATGCCGGTGAGGGTATGAGTGGAGCTCAGGAGTCTGTAGGGGAGTGGACTTGTTCTACGTGAGATTGATTATGGGGGTGGGAATATACATTTGGAGGTCCACCACCGAGAATGAGTGAGGTTATCTATAGACTTTCGGTAATACAGTGATGTGTCCAGGAGGTTTATCAGATGTAACAAATGCATCACTCTGGTGGGAAGTTCAAAGGAAAGTATGGAGAGGACCGTTTTGGTGTAAACCCGAAGATGCCCTCAATTGTTGTTTGGCTTTTGTTTTTTCCGCTTTTATTTTATTTATTTATTTATTTTTTTGGTTTGTTTGTTTCTGACAAATTTACAACAGCACAGAAATCAAACAGATGTAAAAATTATTCCACGCCATCCAAATCAAAGCATTTTAACTAGTTGTCACAGACAGAACACTCACCTTGTCAACTGCACATCCTAAACCAAGAGAAGAGTTGCAAATCTTGGCAACAAAATAGACGTTTTATATTTTATACTGATCTGTTGCAGAAAAAGGAAACTAAAACTTGCTAATTAGGCTGAACATCTTCTATGGCAGAGGATGCGGCTCTTTAGAGGTACCAGTAGAATCCATCCATTCTGATAACCTGGAGAAAATAGGGGATCAAATCAGTAGCACCTAGATACCTATGGTACAATCATGATAGATGTGACACATTTCGTTGTCTAGTCCCAGGAGGAAGAGAAAAGTCTCTAATTTTCCTTCTTCCCTCCCCCTCTCTCCCTCCTTTCCCATCCTCCTCCGTCCTTTGCTTTCTTCCTTCATTCTGACAGGGTCTTAAGTACCCCAGACTGGCCTTGAACTCTCTATGTAGATAGAGAAGAATGGCCTTGAATTGATATTCTCGACTCTACCTCCTGGTACTGGGATTATAGTCCTGCACCATCATGCAGTATGTGGTTCTAGCGAACAAGCCCAGGGCTCCGTGGACACCTGGAAAGCACTCTACTTACCGAGTTACAGACGTCTGGATCCACTTTTGTCGACAGCATCCCTACCCCCAAGTCTGGCAATATAGCTAAGGCTTGCTTTCTTTGTGATTCTCTGTCTCAGTGGGGATTACAGGTATATATGACACCACACCAAATTTCCCTTCACATATTTTAACACACATCCTCATATTTAGGAAGCTGAGAAAATCCTAAACCAAACAAATCCAGAGAAATTTGCTGAAAGATGTATTATAACTAAACTACTGAAAACTAGAAGCTGAGAGAAAGTCTTGAATGAAGACAGGGAGGAAGATGTTACTTGCACAGAAAAACAGTTCCTTGCAAGGACAACAGACATTCATCTGAAATCATTGTGAAAGTGGCACAGCATGCTTCAGACTTGAAAGAAAAGAGCTATCTACTGTCAGTTTACCTCTAGTGAATGTCCATAAACACGATTAGTTTTTAATTGTCTACTTGACACAACTTAGACTCACGTGAGGGGTCGCAGTTGAGGGGTTGCCTAGAGCAGACTGGTCTGTGGGTATGCCTGTGGGAAACTGCCTTGATTGCTAATTGATGTTGGAGGCCCACTTGTGGGTGGCATCATTCCCTAAGCCCAGAACTGTTGGGTGAACAGCAAGAGTGAAAAAAGCAAGCTCAGCAAAGGGGGCAAGCAGACAGCATGGATACATTGTTTCTCTCTGCTCTTGAATGTATCAACCTACTGTGAGTCAGATACCAGTCAAAACTCCATTAATCACCTGTCCTCCACAAACCCCTACTTTAACTAGAGGGCTACAATGTTTCTTGGGATCTCCTGGGATCAGCCTCAATTCAGAACCAGTATCCAATAGAGCCCGGAAAGTTGATTATTTCCTTTCCCCCAGTGTACAGTTACCCTTGTAAAAGGCCCTGGGGAAGAACTGGAGAAAAGCTAACAGCAAAACTTTTAGTTGTCTTATCAAGATCTTTCCTCAGGGGAACCTTGCCACACCTTCATTCAAGGGGTTCTGGGTCTGCAAACTGGCTCAAGTCTGGAAATTGATTAACTGACCATGATTGCCTTTTGCTGTGATTCAATGTAGTCTTTCATTTGAAAATTATTTCTGTGCATACAGATTGAACAGATGTGCAGTAGGCTTCCTATCTATTTCATGCCCGGAAACACCATGACTGATTAGCCAGTCCCACAGGTCCGAAAGAGTCATGGCATCATAAATTTCACCTCTCCTGTGCTGACCATTACTGGGTATATCATTATAAACGTGGTTTTGTCTGTCCATTATAACTACGATCACCTTATCTCTGGTGATTCAATGGTGCCACCTGGCCCTTGCTACCCCAGGGCCCAATTAAACCCATTGCATTTAATTCATCCAGTTGAGCAGCAGCAGCTCCAACCCTAAGGTCTGGCACAAGGAAAAGGGCAAGAACGAAACTCTTCAAATGTGCTGGTGCCCCTCTCACTTTGTGTCTTATAGGATTCCTGATGGGCATATCTTCTGGACCTTCCCATTGTGGAGGATTAGGTTTTACACAACCTATCCACTCTAGCATTGCAATTTCCCTGAGCCTTAAAATCTCTTCATCAACACTGAGCCAAGGGTTATCAGGCATCTCCATACATACATGTGACTGTAATATGTCATCTTACATTATTATAACAGATTTGTTATATTCTATGAACCATTATGAACACAGTATTATTCTTTAAACATATTTATTTATCTTATGTATGTGAGTACACTGTTGCTGTCTTCAGACACCCCAGAAGAGGGATTTGGATCCCATTACAGACCGTTATTAGCCAGCATGTGGTTGCTGGGAATTGAACTCAGGACCTCTGGAAGAGCAGTCAATATTCTTAATGGCTGAGCCATCACTCCAGCCCCAAGTATAGTATTATTAATCATATCTTTTAATTCTATCAGTGCTCCCTTAATATCTGTATCTGTCTTCTCTGTCTGTCTTCTCTGTCTGTCTGTCTGTCTCTCCTATCCAGGATACCGCTGGAGGTTTTTCATTTGTTGTTTAACTTTGAGATGAGGTCTTGTTATGTTGCCCAGGTTAATCCTTCCCACCACAGGCTCCCAAGTGTTGGAACAGTGTGTGGCTTCCAGGAGTTTGTGCAAAGCTACTTCCTATTGGGCTCCTCGAGTCTTGGGAGCGATTCAGCAGTGGGGGGATGGTAGTGGAGAGCTATCTGAAAGGCCATTCGGGGACATGTCTTGTAGTTGTGCTTGCACAGCAAGCTTCTGTTCATTTGGGGCATATTTTGTTCCCAGGGGCAGATAGTTATACTCACCCCCCCCCCCCCGCAGCTCCTTAGCATGACAGTAACCTTTAGGGAGCTTGACTTCAACTCTCAGCAAAGGGTAGAGGAACAGAGATTGTGATGACTTGTTTTTGTATGAACTTAGCGCATCTCCTTGCCATTGGGCTCTGTCTTCAGAGCCTGTCCAGACCCATCTCCTTTCCCCTGCATTCTCTCTCTCACCAAAGGTTGCTGTGAACCACTGCCCTTTCCCTCCTCATCATAAACGAGGGTTCTTGCTGGTCTTCCCGGCTCTTCCCTAAGAATATTATACTCCAAGTCCAGTGGCGCCAGAGATTCCGCCAAAGATTCTCTTCACACAAAGCTCTTGCCCCTTCTCTGCTCAGAACCTTTGCAGCTCACAGCTGTCTGATGCTATTGCTTTATTTCTGATCAAAGCTTATTTACCACATACAGCAAGCTGTGTAAACCATGGACAAAGCACTCCCATAATTAAGAAATTTGCCCTTACCTGCATGGGTTCCATCCATGTGAGAAAACAAACCAAGAGTTGGGAAGCCCCTGCTGGGTTCCAAGCTATCGATCCTCTCGTGATTTTTTTTTTTTTTGAAAAGGAGCTACTCAACTGACTTCTAAATTAATTCAACCTGTCTTTGAACCTCACCTCCATGCAATGATGGGATGTGTTCTTTCTCATGCGCATGTCTATATTGTACCACTCAACTCTCTACTTTTAATTTTATTTGTTTACTTATTTTACTGTATGAAAGCTGCCGTTCTTATCAGAGTGTCTATTCTATAGTCCTATAGCATCTCGGTGTACCAACTTTCTGACATCATCTCCTGTTGCCATTCCTTCTAATGCACCCTGCCTCATGGGTCTTCTTGCTTTTTTTTAAATTCGATATCTTCTTTATTTACATTTCAAATGATTTCCCCTTCCTGGATCCCCTCTCCCCTAAGATCCCATAAATCCTCTTCCCTCCCCCTGTTCCCCCATCCATCCCTTCCCACTTCCCTGTTCTGGTATTCCCCTACACTGCTGCACGGAGCCTTTCCAGAACCAGGGGCCACTCCTTCCTTCTTCTTGGACATCATTTGATATGTGAACTGTGTCTTGGGTATTCCAAGCTCCTAGGTTAATATCCGCTTATCAGTGAGTGCATACCATGAGTGTTCTTTTGAGAATGGGTTACCTCACTTAGGATGATGTTCTCCAGTTCCATCCATTTGTCTAAGAATTTCATGAATTCATTGTTTCTAATGGCTGAATAGTACTCCATTGTGTACATATAGCACATTTTTTGTATCCATTCCTCCGTTGAGGGACATCTGGGTTCTTTCCAGCTTCTGGCTATTATAAATAAGGCTATGAACATAGTGGAGCATATGTCCTTATTATATGCTGGGGAATCTTCTGGGTATATGCCCAGGAGTGGTATAGCAGGGTCCTCCGGAAGTGTCGTGCCCAGTTTTCTGAGGAACCGCCAGACTGATTTCCAGAGTGGTAGTACCGGCTTGCAACCCCACCAGCAGTGGAGAAGTGTTCCTCTTTCTCCACATCCTCGCCAACACCTGCTGTCTCCTGAGTTTTTAAGTCTTCTTGCTTTTTTATCAAGCTCATCAGGTTTTGCACAAACTGCTTCCATGGCCCGAAAGCCTCTTCTCAGGATACCCTCCTATCTGGTTTCCTTTACTCTACACAGAGCAGCGTTCTTCAAGATACCTTTCTTAAACATCCATGCGCTTCTACCCTTCCCCCTGTCTACACATCCTCCATATCACTCACCAGCCCAATAAATACGTGTCCCGTTTGTTTGTTTTGTTGCTGAAATATCACCCATTGAGTGACTGAAACACACACACACACACACACACGCACACGCACACGCACACGCACACGCACACGCACACGCACACGCACACGCACACTCCCTTCTCATGGTTCTGAGGGTGTGAAGTCTGGATCATTTGAATCCTTTCTCAGTAGAAAGGTCCCAATAGGCTGAGGACGAGAGGTCCCTGCCCTGGGCTCTTACTGCAGGCTCTGACCGATGGTCTGCTTGTAAGTACGTTCGTCTGGATTGTTGACATGATTGGCAGTCAGAGCTGGGCTTGCTGTTGACTTGATTCCTGTTAGCTGTGCCCCTTGCAGTCCCTAACTCCTTGCCACGTCACTTCCAAAGCCAGAGAGACTAGTCAAGTCTGTCTTGGACTATGCCTTTCGCTTGATGTCTTCTCTTTTTAAGGACTCTCGGGATTCTATTGGGGCCCTTGAACAATCCGGGACCAGTCTCGTCTTTAGGTCACCTGTTTAACAATTTTAATTCTATCTTTAACGTCCCCTTTGTAACACACTGTAAGACACTGTTTCCATAGATGCTGTAAATCACCTGGAGTAAAATCCCCAGTCCGTTTGTGGTGCACACTGCTCATCCCACTGTAGTTTCCCATTGTCCATTCCCAGTCTAGACCACAGGTGGCCACAGTTCTCTGGTGTCTTCAACTTAGGACCCTGCCCACCACACAGCAGACATTTCACCATGTCTTAAATGAATGAGTGACTATGTTCATAGACTGGGTAGGAATATAGTCGTGTTCTTTCAAACTAAAAGTCAATGATACTGAGTTTTATTTATTTTATTTTATTTTATTTTATTTTATTTTATTTTATTTTATTTTATTTTATTTTATTTTTTGAAACAGGGCTCATTATGTGGCCAGGATGGTTTAGAACTCAAGACACCCTGACTTAGCTCTGCAGTGCTGGGATCACAACTATGCCCTATCCTCCCTGCCCCATGTGACATGTGACTTTCCTTTCTAACCTGCATTTATTCAGTGTGGACTTTTTTTTTCCTGGCCTCCATGTGACACCAGTATGGTTTTGCTCCTTAAAAGGACTGACAGCCCGGTATGTCATAGTTTTATGCATTCTGCTAATAGATAGAGACACACGTGGAATACTGGCTCATAGAATGCCACGAACCCCAGAGGCTGTTGGGTCAGAAAACCCTGCCCTACCCAACAAACACCTGTCTGGTGCTTTCTCAGAACAAATCTCCTCAGAGATAGTCAAAGAGAAATGGAAATGTATTGTTCGGTTTGATTTGAACATGAACATGTGACTTCATGTACACCCGCCAGTTAGCCAATGAAACATTCAGAAATGACCCAGTGCATCGGCCGGACTCCGCTGATACTTCATTGCTCGGCGTTCTACAGACAGTTTGGGTTCTAGGAGCGCGAGACCTGAGCGCGTGAGACAAGCGAGACTCAATAAATAACAGATTTGCTATTTGGGTTACAGTGTGGAAAAAAAAAATCTCTGGAAACAGATTTATATATTAGTTTTTCACTTTGCCACCAGATGTCCTCCGAGTAGGAAAATATGATGGTCCGAGTGACATTTTGAAGTGTGAATGCCGGGCATTTTTGAACAGACAGTGACGGGACAGCGTGAGGGCCGTGCATGTGGCCGCAGACTTGGGGATGAGACGCTTGTTTTGAAGTTTGTCTTGCAGGTGCAGCTTTCAGAAGCAGTATTTATTCAACACCCAGATGCTCATTTCTCGCACTCAGCAAACATTTACTTAGCATAATTCCTTTCCATTAATCCCAAACTGGTATTTTTAAAATGCGAGTGAGTGGGTTATATTTTGGAATTGATGTCAAACGCCTCCAACCTTGTGCTAATTATAATGGTGAGAGTTTAGCATTTTGAGTGGAGGGGCCCAAGGTCTCAGGGTGGGCAGAGCTTGGGCTTTTAAGCACTACAGCCACCTATTAGAGGACTTTTATGTTGAATTTTGAAGGCAACCGCTTACGGCTTTGGGTAAGGCAGTTGAATGAGCATAATTTAATACAAAAATCAAAGAGTGTACTTGTGGTTTTGTTTTTGCTTTGTTTTGGTTATGGTTTGGTTGAGACAGGGTTTCTCTGTGTAGTCCTGGTTGTCCTGGAACTTGCTCTGTAGACCAGGCTGGCCTCGAACTACCGGAGTAACAGACATGGGCTGCTACTGCTGGGCTACTTGTAGTGTATTGTTAATGAGGTAGTTCACGGGGAAGGACAGAGCACTTAGCATATCAAGTGAACAAGCAGCGTCGTCGTTTCGAAACAAGAGTATTTGGCATATTAAATTCACGAGCAGTATCTTTTCAAATCAGGATTTATTAGGTCAAACGTGTTGTAAACATACGGCTTCTCCATAACGTGTAAGAAAATAGGCATTTTAAGGAATTTTCTGTGAGTTACTCTGTATCCCCGTGAGGCTTCCCACCCTGTCTCTGGTGTCGCCGAACGTGTGGAACAAATTTGTGCTTTATGGTGAGGCCATCTTCACTTCATGAAGTGGGGCAAGGGTGGGACAGACAACCTATTTCCAGAGACTGAGGCCATCTGCAGGAAATGTCAGCCAAGCAACCAGATGTTTGCTATGTGTTGGCTCGCACATCTGGCTTCTTGAACGGGATTCCTCCTCCTCTCCCCCCCTCCCCCCATAAGCTTGAGAGATGCTCAGGGAGAAGGGAGGGAGGCTGGTCTGGGTTTACGGGAGGAAGGGGCAGTAATATTCTGGTGTCCTGCAGGGGGCGAAGTGACCTCTGATTTTCTCCAAGCGTGCACAGGTTCCAGTGAGCTCCGGAGGCAGACCTGCTCTGTCAAGTCCCTTCAGTGCCATGATTCTGCGTCCGCTTAGAATCACACGTGTGCTTTGCCTAGTCCTCTGATCTGACACCTCCGGGCCACGTGGTGGCTCTAATGGGATGCGGCCAGGAAAGCGGGTGGGGGTGGGGGTGGGGGTGGGGGGTGGGGCTGGATGAATGTTCTGTTTCTACCCGAGTTGCACTTGACATACATAGGGAAGCTGTGGTCCCAGGCTGATGTCATTGAACTCTTAGGATTATACCTCTTTATTCATCCCTTTGAACTCGGGAGGGTCTAAGTGCTTGCCTGCCCGCTTCCTATAAATATGTCATGTCCATGTTGAGTACGCCATAGACATATAGAACACATCTTTTATGTTCTTTGGCTGAATAGCACTGTCCCTATGACAACTTTCCTCACATCTTTTTTTTGGGGGGGGGGCTTTCTCAGACTCTCATACTCACCACCTGAAGGTACCTCCAAACACCCCCTTATTCTAGCACTATTCTATGAAAGCAGAATTCCTCTTGGTAGGGGCGGGGAGTCCACAACAGGCCTGAATTAGAGATGCAGTTGAGGACTGTGGTTGATAACACTTAACTAAGTGCTATTTTAGACTCACACCACAAGGGGGGAGTCTACAGGGGGAGCAGTCGCATAGCCCCACATATCTGTTCTCCACTATTTTCAGAGTCATATACCCCAGATGAATCACAAGCTCACTTTTGTGTTTTAAATGGCACTGTCTAATGGAGTACCTGCAGGGGTTAGTTTGTTTCTCTATTTATTCTTCCAGATTTCAGCGCTGTCTTCGCTGCCCTTATAACTTGAGCTTCTTTTATTCCACGTGTGTCTTGTCAGGCCTCTTACAGAGAAGGTGCAGCTTGAGTGTGTGCAGGGAGGAGCCCCCAGCTCGAAGCTGGTGAGTAATTGGACTTCAGATCTTCTGAGTGGAGTTCCTGGCCTCTCAGGCAGCAGGGCAGTGATTTCATACTTGTCCAGTGTCCTGGACAGAAGGAATGGTGCATGCCTTCAACGTCTCTGGCACCCTAGCGCCAGTAATGGGTGATCTAAAATGCTTCAGACCCTGTAAACCAATACTGAAAGTAGGTGACTTAATTTGTTTCTTAATTCTTATGTTCTCGTCAGGTGAAAGACTTACACGTTTAAAGAGCATCCGCTTCTACCACCTACAGATGAGCAGCCTTTTGAGTAGTGCAGACGGCCATGAATTGGTATTGGAATCTTTTGGTAGAAGGTGGTGTTGGAAGTGGTCCCATTTTGTTCAAGGATCGAAACAACTGTTGTGTTCAGGGCCCTGTTTATTATCCTGGCCATTTTCTATACTTTCTAGGTTTCTGCCCTGGCTGAGACTATCTTTACCACTGTCTTTACGTTTTACCTGGCATTGGTAACTTATAATAGTATTTCGGCTCATTAAAATGCAATTGCCAACAGCAACTGCATTGAGAGACTAGGAACGCGGGGAAGGCTTTCCTCGTGATCGGGCCCTCTTTCGTTTGGGTTTTTAGTTTAGGAACTCAAATGCAGCCCAAATGAAGAGAAATTGAAATATCCGACTGGAAACCTTCAGGACTCTGATTTGGCTTGTCCTGCCCTCTTTGCAGCTTCCTCGCAGGGTGTGTCTTAACTTACAGCAGCTGCCTATGAGAGCCACGTGTCTGCTAAACGCCTACATTCCATCAATAAGAGAAACTAAGCAGGGAAGGAGAAAACTGTCATACTATTTTCTCCTTCCGGTAACCGTATGGATTCAATAGCTGCGTTTGCTTTTATTTAGCAGAGGAAGAGGAAAGTTTAGATCGGGGTCGTGATCGGATCTTTCTTCCTAGCAATGACCTCTTTGCCTCTCTTACCCGCCCAAGCAACTCCCCGATGCCTCCAAGAATTCTGCGTGCTAGAAACCTACGCTCGGCAGAGGCAAGGCCTTGGGAGAAGGGAGGGTGAAAGAAGGGGGTGGGACTATGTAAATAGCCCGCAAGAGTCACCTCTCCATTGGCTGGTAGCCTGTCCGTTACCGAGTAGGGCAGGGCGTTCCTGGGCTTGAGTGCGGTACCTGAGCGAGAAGCGCAGCAGAAAGCCCACGTTGGCGGCGGCCAGGAGCGCGCAGCGCGCAGAGGCGGGAGACTGCGAATTCCCGAGCCGACGCCGCAGCCTGTGTTCCGCGTTCGGCTCCTCGTCTCTCTCATCGCCTCGGAGAGCGGGATCCTCCGGGAACCCGAGAGACTGCCGCGAGAAAAGCTAGATCGTGGCCGCCTCCACTTGGGGAGGCGCGCGGAGATTCCGAGGGGGAAGCGACGGTGCCCGAGCGCGGAGGGGCGTTGAGTTTCGGGCCAGAGGGAAGTTAAAAGCGGCGCAGAGCAAATTGGCTTTTTAGGACGCGGGGTCGCCACAACCCGGGACCCGCAGGGGAGTAAACTTCACGAGATTGCCCTACACGCCAGGAGTGGAGTGCGCGGGGATGGTGCCTGGTATCACCCCCATCTCTTGATCTGGGCTCCCCGTCATCCCTCGGCCAGCCTCCTGCGAGGGCTCAGGGCAGCGCATGTGTGTAGACTGCGAGTGACCGTGCGGTGACCCACCCAGGGACGCCGGCTGCAGCGCAGTCCTGCCTAGGACACACCTGGCTCAGTCCGCGCGCCTCCAGAGACCTGCGGGAGAGTGGGTGGGGGTGGGTGGGGGTGGGAGCCTGGCCGTCGCCCCGTCGTCACTTCTCCGCCCTGGGGCTTCTGGGGGACGCCGCGGATGACCATGAGAGATAAGGACTGAGTGCCAGCACCGGGAAAAGAGAGCCCGCCGAGAGGTGGCGGGGGCTGCCCACGCCAAGGGCCACAGCCGCCGCGCTCCGGCCTCTCTCCGCCGCTCGACGCCTCCCGGGATCTGCGGGGACAGCCGGGCCCGGGCGGCGATGCCCGGGCTGGGGCGGAGGGCGCAGTGGCTGTGCTGGTGGTGGGGGTTGCTGTGCAGCTGCGGTCCCCCGCCGCTGCGACCCCCTCTGCCGGTAGCCGCGGCCGCCGCCGGGGGGCAGCTGCTGGGAGCCGGCGGGAGCCCGGTGCGCGCCGAGCAGCCGCCGCCGCCGCCGCAGTCGTCCTCTTCGGGCTTCCTCTATCGGCGGCTCAAGACTCACGAGAAGCGGGAGATGCAAAAGGAGATCCTGTCGGTGCTGGGACTCCCGCACAGGCCGCGGCCCCTGCACGGTCTCCAGCAGCCTCAGCCCCCCGTGCTCCCGCAGCAACCGCAGCAGACGGCCCGCGACGAGCCCCCTCTGGGGCGGCTCAAGTCCGCTCCGCTCTTCATGCTGGATCTCTACAACGCCCTGGCCAATGACGACGACGAAGAGGATGGGGCGTCGGAGGGCGAGCGGCAGGAGCCCGGGTCCCACGGAAGGGCCAGCTCGTCCCGGCTCAGCCAGCCATCTCCCGGCGCTGCACACTCCTTGAACCGCAAGAGCCTCCTGGCCCCGGGACCCGGCGGTGGCGGTGCGTCGTCCCCATTGACCAGCGCGCAGGACAGCGCTTTCCTCAACGACGCGGACATGGTCATGAGCTTTGTGAACCTGGGTAAGGATTTTTGGGGGGAAGCATCGCGCGGAGGAAGGATCCCTCCTCTGCAGTCTCTTGGGCTCAGGTGGTGGGAAAGGGGGGTGGAGGAGCGCGCGCGCGCGGCGGGGATGTGGGACGGCTGGTGCTCCTGACACCTGCGCAGCCAAGTGCTCGCCTGCGCTCCGCTGCAGTGGGAGGGGCTGGAGTGCGCAGGGGTGCCCGCGGAGGGTGTCTTTTTCTGGGGAGCTCAGGACTTTCCCCCCTGTATTCTTATACCCCTGACGAGCTCGGGCTATCTCAACTCAAGTAAGTTGGACCAACGTTAGTGAGATAAGGCCCTGTGCACTCTCCCCTCTGAACTGTCCTCTGCCCCCTACTGTACGTTTGGAGTGCCACTTTACCCATATTGACCGTCAGGGAGTCCACCAGTATTTGAGAACTCTGAGAACCTGATGTTGAGTGCTTTAGAGAAACTCACAGGTGTTGAGGAAGGCAGGCTTTGGTGCCCGAGGAAGGTCCCACAGGACCTTGGAAGGTGTGCCAGTCCCAGCCAGGCGGGGCTTGCGTCAGTGCGGGGCAAGATTCCAGCGCACAATTGGGGTAATCCACCCGCTGCCTGCGCTCTCATGCCCTTGGCCATTGTCCCAAAAGGTTGACCCTTTAATCAATGCTGTCCAAGCTCCTGGGGGGTGGGGGGGGGGAGGAGGGAGAAAGGGTGCGGGGGGTAGGGGCCAGAGT
Source organism: Apodemus agrarius (assembly GCA_964023405.1). Lineage (NCBI taxonomy): Eukaryota > Metazoa > Chordata > Mammalia > Rodentia > Muridae > Apodemus > Apodemus agrarius. The sequence continues at coordinate 25,365,554 of OZ030019.1, read as the reverse complement.
TGGCCGCTGAGCTCTACTGAACTCCGTTGCCAGGCAACAGAATGGAAAGTCGAGGGCGGCTAAATTGGGCTCTGCCACTAATGTTCTGTGGCATACCCGGACAGAGTCACGTCCCCCCCGCCCCTCCCCCGACGTTTTCTCTCATCTGTAAACAGAAAAAGGGAGGTGGGGTAAGGAAGACACCGAGTCAGTGCTTCCAATCCTTGTTTTTATTCATGAACTTAGTATAGACAGGGATATAGGAAGCACATCCCCCGTGGGTAGATCTGGGGAAATAGACACACCCAGAGTGGCTGCAGTCGCTCCTGGGTTTCTGTGGGCTTTCTCTCCCCCCCCCCCGGGGGGGGAGGACCCATGCCCGTGCCCAGGCCTCAGAATGGCTTAGCATGTGCTTGCCAAAAGGCCTGTCAGCTGTCCATCATTTCAAGTCATTAGTTAGAGGAGTGATGACCCAGTGTGTATCTAATTGAGTTCTTAGCGAGCGTATCTAGGATTCTTAGTTCCGGTCGAGCCCGGTGTGGGGAAGGAAAACAAAGTAAGAGTAGCAAGCTAGTGGTGAAGGAAAGTGTGGGGAGGCAGAGCGACCAGTATCCAAGCAGTGCCGAAATCCTCCTGGGAAATTCAGGCAACAGAGTCTCACAGGAAGCGGTGGCTCGGGGCCTGCCAACCTGGTTACTTGCACCACCAGGGGATCTGATTGGACAAGAATTCTCACAGTGTACTGGGATGGAGTTCAAGGCCGCGCTACCTCCAGGAAGCCTTCTAAGGAAATTGTCTCTCATGCCACTCAGCGAAACTTGGTGATGTTGGGGTGGTCAGGGCTTCAGAGGACCAGGATTGTTCTTACTCTAACATGGGGTGATTCTTTGGATTTCCTAGGCCTCAGCCCTGGCTGACCTTAGTGTCACTTTGGGCCGATAAAGTACAAGGGTGCTGGGGCAGGTCCTCCTCAGACCCAGAGATTGGCAGAATGCTCAGACAGATTTTTTTTTAAAGTTCCTTAGTTATTTGTTTTGCTTTTTTATTTTGTTTTGTTTTTTTAAGTGTGCTACCATGATGAAGATGTCTGAAGGAAATAATCATTTATCATCTCTGGAAGAAAAAAAGCAACAAACAAACAAACAACAACAACAAAAACCCAAAAAAACAAAGGAAAAAAAACCCAAACCAAACCCAAAGGCTTCTGAATGCTGTGGTGCATTAGAATAATCTGTGGGTTTTAGGAATCCCAGGCGGGCGGCACTGCATTTCAGTTCAGTCAGCATGTGGCGGTTTGGGCAGAGTTCAGAAACAGTAATTTTTTTAAAAAGTGCTGCCCCAATGATTCTAGGGTGCAGAAACCATTGTTTTTGATGGTAATTCAAATGTAAAGATCTGGTCTGAGGCAGATTGTGTGTGTGTGTGTGTGGTGACTTTCATATTCCTTCCTTTCCTTGCTTTGTCTGACCTTCTGTGGTCTACAAGTGCACACAGCTTCTGAGTCACACTGTTTGAAGGTGGCTGCCAACTCACTTTGTTATGGCTGTATAGTTTAGCGTCCTATCTCCCTAGATATGTTTTTAACTCCCCTCCTCCGTCCACTCTCCCTCCTTTCTTCCCTTCACCCTCTACCCTTCCTCTTTCCCTCTCTCCAACTTCGGTCCCTCCTTCTCTCCCTCCACCCTCCTCCTTTCCCTCTCTCTTTCCACTCTCCCTCTCTCCCTGACTCCTCCCTCCCCTCCCCCCACTAGTCATTCTTTCCCCCTCCTTTTCCTTTTTCCTTTCCTTTCCTTTCCTTTCCTTTCCTTTCCTTTCCTTTCCTTTCCTTTCCTTTCCTTCTCTCTATCCCATCATAACTTTTTGGGATAGGCCTATGCTATGTCACCCAAAATGCATCGGAGCTGGAAACCTTCCTGCCTAAAATTCCAGAGTACCAGAATTACAGGCGCACAAGGTCATATCTGACTTTTATTTTTCATAAATGGTTTTTAAAGACTGGAAGCTCCCAGGGAGCATACCAGTAGGACAAGTGGATTCCTAGGCAGGCCGATATGGAACTGGGTGATCCGACTCTTTGTCCCGAGTCCTTTCTGTGTCATGGAGGGGCTTCCTGCAGTCACCCTTCATACAGGTCCAGTTCTGGACTCCACGGGGTGGGGGGTGGGGGGTGGGGGGTAACCTAGGTAGATGGAATTCAAGCAGTAAGCATCACCACCTGCCAGGAAAAGCTTTGGTGTTCATCTTAATCCCCATGTAGCAGTGGGAAAGACAGATTTCACCAGAGACTAGAATGTGATAAAATCTGATGACAGAGGCTGTTGTTGTGAATGTAAGGGTCTGAAGGTCAGCAGTGTGGATGCTCTGAGAACGTTAGGAGAATTCTGCAGATTTTCTCATCGGTGTCAATGCCATGTTGACTGATGTAGTAGTACGTGGCTCATCTATTAGCCTATGGAGAGATAAATCTTAACACCACCGTGTGTGTACGATGCCCACTGTGCTGAGGTTATGCATTCAAGGCGTAAGGGGAATCTACCCGTCCCTGTTAAACATGCCTCTTCCCCAGGACTAGAGGAATAATTTGCTCATGAAATACATTTGAAACACCCTAGCTTTGTCAGCCTGACTATCAGGAAGTATGAATCAACAGGATGAATCTCTCATACCTCGAACACTGGTCACTCAGTCCAGCTCATTGTTGTTGATATTGACTGTTTAAAAATCCTGTCTTGGAAACAGGCTGAGCCATGCAGGGCTGTCTGCTCTTGAGGGCAGAGTGTCAGCTGAGTGCCTGGGTGAGCTTGTGAATTTACATCACATTAGGGTCACAGATGTCATTTGCTATTTTTTTTTTTTTCTACTGCTCAAAATGTCTTGACAGTCCACTAAGCAAGCCTGCCAATTTGGTGACCTTGGAGTGATATCCTGATACGTTCTTTAGGTGTTAGGTTCCAGTTCCACCCTCCTACAAACACCTCTGTATTATATGCCCCATCCTCTTTATCAGCACAGCACCCTGGTCCTTTCCTTCCTTGTGCTGATCGCACGGAATTTCTCTCTCTGCCTGACTCTGTTTTTAAAATCGCTTACTCATTGTGCATGCACTGTTGAGGATGTCAGCCTTCAAAGGCTCGCACCACACGGATCCACCACCGTAGCCTAACAAGATGCGGAGCATGCTGACCCCCCCTTCAGAAAGATTGCACTAACAAAAATATAGACGATAGCCTATATTTTAAATTCCCACTGATCTGCGAGTTCTGATTCTTTAGAAAAGATAATTCTTGATTCCTGTTTATTGTAAAATGCCTGGAGATATTTAGGACACTGGCTTGAGGCATTTCATGTAAATGTTTTATTACTAGGCCTTTTAAAAGTTATCCGCTCGTGTATTAATTTGTAATATCTTTACTACGTTTGTGAGAGGAGAAACAATGCCTCTTTAAATCTCCCGCATTTCAGGCTTATCTTGAATTAATAAGGTGCTGATCTCCAGATGCAAGGATTAAAGGAAATAAAAGGCCCACATCATGCTTGGAGAAATCAGTAAGTGTTAGTACAAGGAACAAGTAACTTATTGTACTGAAAATATTGGCAATCTTCTCAACAGAATTCCTCTTGGGAAACATAAATTAGAAGAAAAATGGACTACTCCCTGCTTGTATCTGTAACCAGAGATGCTGTACTGCCTTTCTCTTATAAACAGAGGATCAGTGCCACTGCTTTTCCTTTGGGCCGAGAGTTTATTTATTTATTATTTATTTACTTTGTCTCAGAAAATAAATTTGTTGCCTGTAAGCTATCCTCAGGGAAAGGGGCCGGGAGAATCTGAAAGAGTGTGGTCCAGGGAAGAGGTCGATGTTTCCCCCTAAGAGTTTTAAATGTGAAATCCAGTGGCTTTTCAACCAAGAAGCTGGACAGAGTGTTCTTCAGCCGAGATCAAAGGGCAAGAAGATATCATTGTTTCACCCTCAGACGCTGCTTCCTCTGGTTGTCCGTCTAAGAATGGGTATAAAATCCTTTTTTTAAAATGTGCTGAATCATGCTTAGTTCCTCTGTTTAAGCTCGCTTCTGATTAGCCTGGAGAAGGCGTTCCCCCAGACTGTGGGAATCTCTGTGTCAAGTGAGGAAAAGGTGGCACTCAGCATCTTCTTTACAGGTCATGATGGTGTTGCGTCTGCGTGTCTTCGGAATCCAGCTGCTTTATGCACTAGATCTCATTTTCTAGGACTTGGGAATAGAACTCAGGGCCCAACACTTGCTAAGCCCACACCCGGCCCCAAAGCAGTATGCTGCGTATGAACATGGGTGAGAGCTTTGAATACTTGCTCTCAAGAATAGTGGAAGGAACTCTCATGAGGACGATCAATGTGTCTCACCCCGGGGCTTACTGAAGAAGTGGAGTTAGGGAAGTGGAGGCTGAATCCCATTTGGGTTAACTTTACCCAGATCAGTCCTGTGCCCTGCTTTCCAGCCAAATCACGAGAGGCACTCTTCTAGGGAGTGCGTATTTCATAACTTGATAGAAAGTTAATTGAATTTTTTTTTAAATATTCATTTTGAACTCCCCTCCGTTTGTTTTCTGTTTTGTTTCACCTTCATTGGCTTCCAGCAACGAGAGAAAGTAGGCAGTATTTTAATGAAGTAATTTTGTTTCTGATTAGAAGCTGTCACGAGTATCTACTTTAAAGCAGTGGAAATCAATACAGGAGGAGGATGCTAGTAGTCAATTTACAAGGGCCGGAGCATGTCAACAGCTGTTACCCATTAACATACACGCTAACCGTCCCACCCTCCAGAGCCTGCAGGACAGCCCACACGTGCCTGCAATCCAGCCCAGCGTCCCCGGCCACGGGCCGTCACCCAGGAGCTGAGAAGGGGAATGAATGGCTGGGTTTGGTGTCTGTCTTTTGTGTCACTATCAAAGTGCTAGTGTATGTTGTTGTCGTCCCTGTCTTACCACCCAGACAGCTGAATTTTAATCTCATTCTCGCACACTGCTCTGCCCTCAAACCCTCAGTTGTCACCTGTGGCCCATCTCCTGGCCATATGGAATTCCTGAGCCAGGAAACAAATGCAGCCTCACCTGGAAAAGAGAGAGAGAGAGGTAACAATTAAGAGGGGGAGGGGAAACTCAAGTTACTAAGTAACTAGTGCTACCAAACTCTCAGTGTCTGAACTTGTCGGAAACTCCCAGAGCCTAAGTACCACCTGCCCATCTTTGACTATTAACAGTAGAAATTAACAAAAAAGTGTGTGGCTCTTTTTTTTTCTTCTATTGATTGATTGATGTTTGTTTGAGAAAGCACCCTGCTGTGGAACCCACTCTGCCCTCAAACTCAGAATCCTGTCTCTGCTTCCTGATTGCTGAGATCACAAGTACTTGCCAATACGCTTATATAGTAGCAGTAGTAGTAGTAGTAGTAGTAGTAGTAGTAGTAGTAGTAGTATTTAACAATAACACTTATTCACTGACATTTATAGATATTTAAATTAGTTACATGTTGTAAGGATGTTCTCTTAGATGTTTGTTTAATGTGAATATATAGTCTCCTAGCATCCTGTGGCTAAAGTTAGGATCCACAGCCTGGTTCGGAAAACACTTACAGCTTGGTTTTTCTGAGGACGCATGCCTTGCGCCTGATAACAGGCTTGGAGTTTATTGATTAACCTAGTGTGGGATTTATTGGTGAATTACCGTTAAGCTGAGGAATTCAGAACTTGGAAAGTTCTCACATACCACCTGGCCTCCCACGTTGAAAGTTTCATTTGTTAGATTTAGTCAGCACCACTACTTCTGCTGTTTGGTTCTAGACAACAAAGTTAAGGGGGAATCCCTAGGCCCAAAAAGCCATTCTTAGTGCATTGGAACAGTAGGGCCGAGGGCAGAGAGACAAAATGATACGGAAACAGCAAAGCATCCTGAAACACTTCCAGCTGAGATGAGAGGGAGGCACAGATCTAAATTTTTCTGGAATTTTTTTTTCATGGCCAGTAACATTTTCCCCTGGAACTGTTTTTTTTTTTTTTTTTAAATGCTAAGTGTGTCTATAAATATGTCTTGTTTGGTATGCTGCAGGACTGTTGACCCCCACAAAGAATTGTTTTCTCCCAGAAACTGAATTGAAAACCATGCTGCCCTGAGCATTGTTCCGCTGATAGGCACCAGGAGATCCTCTTCCTGCCCTTCCCAGCCCCATTATTCCCAGCTCAGGCCCATAATGGAGACGGTATCTAAATGACATCAGGTAATTCCTTGATGGCTTCCCACAGTCTTGTTATCACACAATTCCAGATGACTGGCTTGAAGAATCTCCTTCAAATATTTTTTGCAGAGAGGGGCTTTTGGTTCTGAGAAGGGAGCACGCCTTCCTGACTTTCAAGTTCACCAGCATACGCCCTTGACAATGACCAGTCCTGTGCTAGATAGATATCTCAGGATTGCCCTAGGACTGAACTGTCTGTGCTCACCAGTGCCGACTTTACGTTCAGATTGTTTTCTCATCATCGGGAGTGTTGTCTGGGAGGAGGAGGAGGAGCGTGGACTGAGGGCAGGCAGTGACTGTGTCCTTTGAGGACCCACTGGGACCTGACGTTTGCTCTCCACTGTGGACCTGATATCACTCCTGCCGTTTTGCCCTTTCACCTTGCCCAGAATGACTTCCAGCCCAAAACATCTGCGCCTGTTGATTGTTGTTCCTGTGTTTACAGTCTTGTTGGTTTCCTGTTCATGAACATGGGCTGGGAAAAATATTCTGACTTGAGTCTCCGAAGAGGAGGAGCTTAGTTCTATCACTGGTGCAAGCTATCTGTGTGGATGAGGCTGGGGGATATTTTTTTTTTTTTTTTACAAAATTGGCTTTGCTTACTCTCCAAGACTAGTTATTTTCCCCCTCTTTTGAAAAAGTCTGTGAATTGCATTTAAATTATCCAAAGGCTGTTTTTTTTTTTCCAGCTACAAAAAATGACAATTTTTTTTATATGGTTTAATTTTTCTTCCAGATTTTATTTGTACTTTCCTATATCAGAGTATGTTAACAACAGAGGCAGTGTGCTAAAAAAGAATCTGTGTGTGTGTATGTGTGTGTGTGTGTGTGTGTGTGTGTGTGTGTGAGAGAGAGAGAGAGAGAGAGAGAGAGAGTGTATGTGTATTTAGAGAAGTTTTAGTTTCATAACAAAATTGAGCAGAAAGGTCTAGAAATTTCCTGTGTACCCTTTCCCCCACCATAAGCTCATCTTCCCATGAGCATCCCTCATCAGGAAAGGGCCATCTGTTATCTTAGAGGACACAGCATTGTTAGCAGCACCCAAAGCTTCCATTTGGGTTCTCCCCTGTGGTGTACATCCTATGAGTTTGGACAAATGTATAATGTGTAGCTACATCATAGTGTCGCACAGAATACTGGCTGTCTCATTTGATGGGGAAGAAAACGGTGTAGATTTATTCACAATCAAAATACGCTATTTGGGAGAAAGAAGGCTAAAAGACTGTTGTTGAGGATTACATTGTCTTCATAGTTCCATCCTGGCAGTATATAAAAACTCTTGATTGTGTATGACAACGTGGGTCTCGGTAGTGTTTTAATGTGTCGTCAACAAACCTATCAGAAATCTTTTCTTCCTTTTTTTTTTTTTTTTTTTTTTTTAAAGTCTAGTAGCTATTTTTCTCCCCCTTCTGCATACTTGCACTGAGGTGTCTGTCACCATAGTACCTAGACAATCCCTCAGGCAGAGGGAGCCGTGAGTGATTAAATTTCTCCCTGGCTTGTACTCTTGTTTGATCCGTGCTCGGCAGGATTTGAAGGAGTGAAAGAGAGTCCTGAAGAATGAACAAGAATTATTGGAATTTGATGCTTGTAAACTATTGAAATTGGGGCTGGTTAGGGGAGGAGGGAAATAGTTTTCCTTCCTTTCTGAAAATTTATATTAAATTGGTGTGACTTTGGGGTTGAGAAACTTCTCCCTAACCCCCTCCCAAAAAACAAAAAACAAAAAAACAAAACAAAAAAACAAAACAAAAAACAAAACAAAACAAAGCCATACTGGACCTAGAGGGGAAATCACAGCCTACCTTGGGAGAAACTACTTAGGCTGTAGTAAATCTAATTAATTGAGACTCCATAAATCTTGGCAGCTTTGTAAATAATACATTGAGTAGGGTTCCCCCCCCCTCCGAGGAAGGGCTATCCAGATTACTGTGACTAAGAAACATGGGAACCCTAAAGAGTGGCACTGAATCCATTGTAGTTTGTCAGGAGTTTGAATATTCTTCTATAGGCAGCAATGTTTTCTCATGAAATTATAGCCAAATTACCCACCCCTAATTTCCTGTTTTGCCTCCCACCTGCATTGAGGAGACCTCCCAAAATAAGGAAGAACTTGGGGGGCCATGGCTGGATAGTTAGATTCAAGGAATTCACCTGTAGTTCTCTAACATGTGACTTAGGGTGTGTTCTGGGTGATAGGGTAGATACTTAATTGGAAAAAAATGAATGTGGGGGGAATTGTTAAAAAGGTGGTGGGTTACCTTATTACCCCTTAGTTATATTGTCTGCTTAACAAAAGCTATTTGTCTCTATTACTACATAAAGAAGTGTGAATCATTGGTACAAATGTGATAACATCATGGCCAGGATGTAGGTGAAATGCAGTGGAATTTAGTTTTTTTGTCTTTCTCTCTTTTTATTTTTATTTTTGTACGGTGTTTTCATGTAACCTAGACTTGGTATGTACCCGACGATGGTCTTGTACTCCCAACCTCGCTGCCTCAGTCTTCAGAGTGTCGGAGTTACAGCTGTGTCCCACCATGCCCACCTCCCTCCCTCCCTCTGTCTCTCCATCGATAGCACTGGCAACCTCATTACGTTGCACTGTTATACAGGCAAGAAGAGAACCCTAGACATTTGATTAAGTGGCTTGAACAAGATAGGGGGAAAAAAGGATACTATAAAGCCTAGAATTCAAGCTCCTAAGTCGTAACCAAGGGCTCTACTAATCTGTAAGAACAGGACTGTAGGTAGCTACAGTCTGCCCCTCTGCTCACTGTGATGCACACCCTTCCTGCCATTCTGGTGCATTTGCCATTGACCCAATAGAGCTGGCAACATACATTTCCATGGAGCTTTAAAGGCAAGTCACTGCGGACTATTACAGTTAAAGTCGTTGGTTTCTTCATGGGGGTGGTTTGGTGGTTGTGAGCATGAAAAGAAAAATAGGTGTAAGAATATGTTCTATGGGTGTGCAGGGGAAGGGGGTGCCTCAGCGGGCCCATGCACACACATGATGGTATACTATAGAGCAGAGTTTATTCCTGGCATGGGAAGGGGAGTTAAGAAAGTAACAGAGGCAGAGAAAGGCAAAGAGGAGGAGAGAGTAGAGTAGAGGCCGGCCATGAGCATGTGGAGAGAGGGGGTGGGGAAGGGGAAGGGAAGAGCCCAAGAGGGCGAGAGAGAACAAGAGGATAAGAGAGAGAGGAGGGGCCTTTTATAGTGAGCCAGACCTACCTGGAGGTAATTGTGGGGAGGGGCATACCTGGCTGTTGCCAGGTAACTGGGATGGAGCTTAGACAGAATCCTAACTGTGGTAAGGTAGCTACCTACAGTCCTGTTCTTACAGATTAGTAGAGCCCTTGGTTATGACTTAGGAGCTTGAATTCTAGGCTTTATAGTATCCTTTTTTCCCCCTATCTTGTTCAAGCCACTTAATCAAATGTCTAGGGTTCTCTTCTTGCCTGTATAATTTGAATACTGGGCCAGATCAACATTTTCCAAAGAAGTTTTTCATGGGATACCCCTTTCCCAAAACTGTCTGCAAGAAAGATCGTGGAAGTAATAATTGCTCCTCCTCCTGAGATGTATGTGCCCATCAGAGTTGTGAAGCGGTGACCAGGCTCACGGGATCAGCCTACCCCAGAGCCTGCCTTTGTTACATAACCCCTTGTGTCAAACCTGGGCTCCACACTGCCATGCCTGTCCTTGTTCCTTCCTAGTTATTATGGTAGAGGAGGGCAGGGACCCCTGGGATGGTCCAGTTCCAGTGGCCCATGCCCTTCTGGGACTTTAGCTCTGAGTCCTGCCATGTCCCCCCTGGCATAGGTGACCTGTGGGCTTTCTTTCCTCCTCCTAGAGGAAGTGGCTTCCCACTGTTGCTTGTCTGGTCAGTGCCATTCCTTGACCTGCGATGTGCCTGAGCTTCTCAGTCCTGTGCCGCCCCCTCCCCTACTAAATCCCCATCTTACAGTTCCACTGCAGTGCAGAGACACCATGAACACGGCAACTCTCATAAAGGAAAACCTTTAACTGGGGCTGGCTTACAGGTTTAGAGCTTCAACCCATTATGGTCATGGGCAGGCAGCAGGAGGCGGCAAAGACACACTACCTCCAACAAGGCAACACCTCCTCGTAGTGCCACTTCTGATGGATCTTTGGGGGTCATTTTCTTTCAAACCGCTATAGTTTCCCTTGATGGAAACGAGAAACATTTGCTTTCCCTGGTTGGCCCCTGTGCTGGTCAGTTTTCCATTATTGTAACAAAAATACCTCAAATAACTTAATAGAAAGGTAGGGGTGTGTGTTT